>CM026414.1:26376106-26738332 GCA_014858505.1 Corymbia citriodora subsp. variegata | reverse complement strand
GCGTTCGTGAGGAATTTAGATTTTAATTCTCCTTCCTTTGACTTGTGGCCTATCATGGACTTGCGTTTTGTTGGCGTTTGTCTTCGGTGAGAGAGAAATGCGTGGCGTAATTTAAATCTTGGTTTTATCCTATGTATTTGGTTGTTTTCTTTTTCAATTCTGATTATACTTAATTAAGCGGAACTTATTTATGTCTGTGTTTTTTTGTTTTCTTTTGCTTATGTGGGAAGTCATTCGATTAGATGGCGATCTTTTGTCGCAACATTTGTCCCTTTTGTTGATTATCTTCTTTAACTGTAGAGCGCGTGGGATAGGGATATCATCTGATTTTTTATTTGTCCGATTGAATGGAGTTGGAGATACCAGACATGAACTGTGCTTGTTTCTGATGATGCCGTCCTGCATTCCTATTACTGATATGTATGTCGTGCTTTTTAGGAGTGCTTGTTACCTTTCAGACCTGGTTTATGGTTTTACTACTAATTTTCGGAATCTATATTAGCGATCCTGTATGCATCGAGTATGGAAATTTTGAAGCCTGAACTTGCTTGTCTTTCCTAGGGATTGCTTTTCTTATTCTTGAGTCTTTGTCATGTGGTTGTATTCTCCAGGTGGCTAGGCTCGATACAAGTTATCCAGGAGGCTTGGCATCATACATAAAAACCGCGAGGGGACTCTTAGCCGATTCAAAAGCAGGAAAGAACCCATTTGACGGCTTCACACCTTCAGTATGTATCGATAATTTGATATTTAGTACTGCTTAATTATATTCCCTGAAGCAAAGAGCTGTAAAGACTGGATTTTGACTTAATGATGTGCTTAGAATTTTGTCTTTTCTTGTTTTCTTGATGATGTGCTTAGAATTTTGTTGCCTCGCTATAAATTTCTCGCTCTCTTGGATTTGGTCTGGATACAAAGGTTCTCTCTAGGTCAATGTTGAACCTTTTGAATCCCAAAACATATTGGTCAAATGCACATCAAAGCAAGTGAATGCACTCTGACTTTGCGACCGTCAATTAGTTTTGCAGCCGAATTGTGCAATTGTTTTCTGTTCCACTAAAATCTCCTGCAGATAATAGTTGTCATCAGTAGTTTCTTTAGCTGCACTGGATTACCTTTAGAACATTCACAGAAGTCTCCTAGTTGGCCGTTGATAATATATGCATCTGATCGAGGAGTGTCTGAACCTGATTTGAGGTCTTCCTCAACTTCCTCATTCACATTTCCTTTGGACTCTTGGGTTGTAGGGTTTTCGCGCTGCAGGAGGCTATCTTTGATCGTTTTCGGCTAGGGCTTTCAGGATAAATTCAGCCACTGCGATTCGCATAAATTTTGACTTTCAGTGTAGTGGTTGGAGGAAGGAAGGGACGAAGAACTGTGAGTGCATTAACAGGTTTGTCTTTTCTCGTTTTCTTGATGATGTGCTTAGAATTTTGCTGCCTCGCTGTTTAGGCAACTTTCTTGGGGCAATGAATGCAGGGAGCATCGGCCGGTTTTCTTACTGATTCGGTGAATTGAGGGACAAACCCAAGAGCAGCCCCTTTTTTGTGAGATATCAAGATTTCGGTTCTTGACAATTTTGAGGTGAGCTTAACGCTTATAATATGTCGTTTAGTTTAGCTTTTTTATGTTCTTTCTTATGTCAATGCTCTTTTTTGGGTCAAGAAAGATTTAATGAAGTTTTTCTGCATGTTCTATAAAAGAATGCGCTTTGACATCGTTTTGATGATTATGACATCAAATGATATATTTTCTCTTGCAGATTAATTTGGCAAAATCATGAAGAGATTAGACTATTCGTCACAATCAATGATGTCGGCCCCTCCAATCAACAATGATACATTCGTCTTTTGCTATTGTGGCCTCAAGTGTCCCCTACGAACGGCAAGGACGAAGGATAATTTAGAAAGAAGATACTATGGTTGCCCAAGATACAACCACAACAATAGAAGAGAGAGTTGTAATTTTTTTATTTGGGTTGATGAGGAAATCAATCGATCAGTAAGGAGTGTGTCCAAAAGCTTTTGTCAGAGCAATGTCGGGCGAGAATCAATGCCCACCCATAATGAAGATGAGGGTTGTTCGACGAGTGCCGAAGACAAGACTCTTGTGGCCAAACTGGAACAAGATTTGGCAAACGTAAACAAAAAATATTCTAGATTAAAGATGTTTGTTGTGCTGTTGTTTATGGTAATTTTAGCTTTCAAATTTGACATGTGTTGAGAATTGGCAAACTTGAAGATGTTGGTTGGGCTATTCATAGGTTGACGTGTTCAGTATGTGTATGGTGGGTAATGAACTTTGTTTATATTGTTTGGTTTGGTTAGTTAAACTCCTAACAAACGCAACTTACTTCGGTAACGGCCACCTCAGTTATCTTGAGATATCCTCATATATATTAGTTGAAAACGTGCTTGTATTTCAATTTGGTTTAATTTTTGTTTAGTGGAAAATTTGGTTTGATTGAATTGAGTGTTTTTTACTCTTCTTCTTGCAACATGTATTTAAAGTTTTTTCCCTTAGATTGCACCACGTTATGGTGCACATTTTTTCTTATACCTCCTTCAAGATGCCTAACAGTAGAGGAAAATTGAAGTTATTTTTTAGAAGTGAAGCATCACTATTTCTGAGCAATTTTCTTCTTATTTCTTGTCAATCTTCCATCATTTTGGAAAGGCTACTGCTGAAGTCAAAGTTGAGGGAGGAGCCCCTCATCATTAGCAAAAATGCCCTAAATTCAAAGGGTCCCCAGGTACCTTTTCATCCCTTGCACCCCCATTATCAAAGAATATGTACCATTCTTACAACAAGTGAGAGCTGTCGAGTCATTTGCTTCTTTATAACTTTCCCTGGTGTCTCTGGCATGACCTACAAATGCTTCAGCATCACACACAATTAGTACTAGACTATCTACATCGCAAATATCAAGAAAATGAAGGAGGAAAGATGTTGGTCAGGTAGCAAATGTCAGCTCAGTTAAGCGATGGTCAACAAATCACCTGACCACAAATCCTAATTACAAACATGTTGATTTAGAATGGCACGGGAGCTTATGAGATAAGAAATTCCAAATAAGAGTCTCTGAGGACGCTCAGACAACCAAGGAGAGGGCTTCTGATCTTTAGATCCCAAGCAGCTCCAAAAGTGATCCAACCATTCTAGTGCTATAAAAGAAACCAAAGGCAAAGACAAGCTTTCCCACCTGGAATATCAACGTCTGGGTCTAGGATTGCAGCGAAATTCAGCTAACAAAACTATCCCTTATTTCAACTTCTCCATTTTGATTATCTGATATATCACATACAGACGGGACAATGGGAATTCCTGTATTGCATTGCACGTCTAGACTACTTTTGCCAGGAGGAAGGAGGGGTGACAAGCCTTGTTGTAAATCAGTCAAGGATAACATTGATGCTCCTGAAACAGCTGAGGGGCCCTCATATCAGATCTTGACTCAATATGTAACCCCTTCATCGAAGCACCTTGAGCTTCCAAAATACATTTTGAAGGAATGCCTACATTGGCTACATTATCATCAAACTGCTGAAATATCATATAAGATGATATAAATGGTAAAAAAAAAATATGTCTGTCTTCGATTCTACATTCTAAACCAAGAAACTTATAAATGCAAGCAAGTGCAGCAAATATATACCACAATGTGTTTAAGTTTACACAACACCACGCTAATAGATGGATCTACAAGGCACAAATTGCACTGGCTGCCATGACCGACGGTGAAAAGGCTATCCCGCATCAGCAAGTTGGGATTCTGGTGATGGCCAACAAAAAAAAACAAAAGGTTTTATTTCTCTGTGTCAAGCATCAGCACGTCATGACAGTTCATATAAACGATATAATTGAGTAAAAAAGGAGGAAAAATATTTACTGTGCAATCATAAATATGCTCTGAGTGCAAATTTTCTTCATGGGTGATCTCAAGGATAATAATGACCCTACTAATCTTTTTGCTAATTGTTCAGTGCATCCTCCTTTGGGCTCATGTGGGTCACCAGTGGCTGGTGGGAACCAAGACAATACATAGGTACTCTCACTATAAGAGTCACAAGAATCTAGAACCAAAAATTCACCGAGATTTGTATTTCTTTTTATATGCACTACTCTTTAAACAAAAGTTCAAACTCAAGTTATAGAAATAACTGCACCCAACATCAATAATAAAATTAAGGAAAATAGAAGGTGCAACACAACAATAGGAATTTTTTCTATAGATTAAGGGCATGGAGTAGACTATTAGAGCTTACCCAATGATGCGGCATAATTCCCAAAACTGATTCTCTGAATTCCCTGCGCTCAAACTGTAACATAGTGGTGTCTATTAGAGCTTGTCAGCAAACTGGCAAAGCAGGTCATACTCAACGTCCAAACAACTAATAAAAAAACTTCTTGCCTAATCATACATGCATTGAAGGACGGCCGGTTTTCCATTAGGAGTCAATTAGACTAACAATCCTTTACCACGTATTAGAGCTCATTGCTATGTAAGAATAAAAGGTCATACCATTTTAATTTGGACAATTCGAATGATTCCGAAGATTTGCTTGAGTTCCTTCGGAATCATTCAAATCATATATCTCATGATGCTTAAACGAGTTTGAAGATTCCTGTATAGAAAAATAATCAATTTAATTAAATTAGACTAAATAAATGCTGAGATAAATATATATCAAATAATCCGATGAAAGAAAATGCAAGCTGTACCTGACTCAAAATGGTTCCGTGAGATCTATTATGGTACTTCAACAGCTATCCACAATAAATCATAAACAACGAACATTACACTAGTAACAGTAAGATAAAATAATACTACAATGTAATATAATTACATAATAAGCACCTGACTAGTGAATGGAGAAATTTCATTCATAATCCCTGATGGCATGATGTATGGTGATTGCATCTACATATAATAAATGACTCCATTAGCAAAATGCACCATATCTAATATACCAAACTAATAAATACCTGACTAGGAAATGGACAAAATCCACTCATAATCCCCGGTGGCATGACGTATGGTGGCTGCTGCATCTATATAAAAAAAATCGACCAAATTAGTAATGTATAAATATAGATGGAAAACTAAAAGTGACATACCTGATTATGAAAATTTGAAATTATTGGAGGACCACCAATATTAGTAGGACAAAAGGCTCCATAAAATTGATTTGAATTACTTGAATAATTTGGGAAATGAGGTTTATCATGTGGGACTTGGACAACCAACTCTACAAAATTATAAATATGTAAATTGGCATCATATAACACAATCAAAAAATTTAACTAATCATATTAATTAAAATAATATGTTACTTACCTCGACTTTCTATTGACGTTGGGGGTATTCCTTTCTTAGATTTTTTCTTCTTATTCTCACTTGAGCTTTTAAGCCTTCCATAACTTAATCCTTTTCCTTTCTTTTGAAGGGGGTCCAATACAGAAATATTGCATAAGGAAGCCTCATCATCATTACCACTAACATCATCAGTCACATCCGCACTTGATTTGTACAATGAAAGTTTAGCCTTCGCTTTTTCCATGCTCTTCCCCACTATTTTCATAGTATTTTCATCTTCGGCTCCTAAACTCATCAATTCAAAAGACTGTTGCATCAATGCGGAAAATCGATTAAATTTAGATGAATCCGCTGACAAATGATGAAATTCATCATTCTCAATTCCTTGTTTTGCACACTTAGTCCATCTTTTCAAAATATAAGCTGATGGAATGCTCGTAACTGATATGTTCTCACTCAACACTTTCAAGGCATGGCGACATAACCACCCTTTTGATTCAAATGATTTGCATTCACAAGAAACCGAAGAGTCTGCGGGGTCAAATTTGACAATATGTTCACGTTGACTCCCCCTACACTTGAGAGTAAATGAATAAATCAATCCATCAAATGTATTACTTGAAATATTTTCCGAGAGAATTTGGGTAAATTCATCATTGAACTTTTTAAAAATGGCACGAGTATAAACCGAAGCAGCATGCTTCAAGATGTCATGCGGAACCGCCGCTTTAGCCTTCCCACGACAACTATAATCATCTTGACTTTCAATTTCTCTCATGTGCTTCACTTGTTCTTCATAGTAATGGACAAATTCTATAAGAGTTGATGTCTTCCTTGCTATATTTTGGAAGACATTATTAATACTCTCACTTCTTTGGCTTGATAATATACCACATGTAAAAATATCACGACCGAAGGCTAAACTCCACTTATGTCTAATGCCATATAATCTCCGAAGCCAGCTATTATTTTCAGTACCCCACTCTTTTTCCATTTCCCTCCAAGTAAATTCAAATTCATCCTCCGATCTACATCTATACATAAGTGCAGAGAAATATTTATCCTTAAAACCCGGCTTCTTGTAAAGATGTGGAATGTTTTGATTGGCATTTTTCCCAATGTGCCAAGTGCATAAACGATGTTGTGTATTCGGAAATACCGTTCTAATAGCTTTTACCATGGCTTGGTCTTGATCAGTGAATATGGTTTTCGGAGCCTTATTTCCCATAGACTTCAAAAATGCATCAAATAACCAAATAAATGATTCTGCGGTCTCATCTAACAAAAATGCACAGCCAAACAAAACATTCTTCCAATGATGATTAACTCCAACAAAAGGTGCACATATCATTTCATATTTGTTGGTACGATATGTGGTATCAAATATCAACACATCACCGAAACAATCATAATCAAATTTTGACAAACTATCCCTCCAAAATATATTTGTCAGCCTACCATCTTTATCCACCTGTATAGCATAGGAAAACATTGGATTTTGTTGTTCCATGCTATGAAAATGATTTAAAAGATTTTGACAATCTCCCCCAGTTATAATTTCGGATCTTTTTGTCTGCAAATAATTTTGACAATCATGCAAGTTGAATCCTAAAATTTTGCTTCCTCCTGCTTCATTTGCTAAAAATTTATATGCTGAAGTTCCCCCAATGCCAGCTTTAACCATGTCAGCTAAAACACCCTTGCAAGTCTCTGACATAATTCTTCCACATCTAATCAAATGCCTTTGATTTTCCGGAATAAATGCATGATTATGATCAGAAATATACTCTATGACTTCAAATATACCATCATCAACCTTAAATTTGATATGAGCGAGACAGCCACATCTAACTTCAAACCTCTCAAATTTCTTTTCTTCATCAACTGAGCTGGCAGAATAACCCTCACAATTACACACAAAAGTCCGTCAGGTTATTTCTCCTTTAGAATTTCTAGCCAAATTACCCTTCCTCACTCCAAACCCTTTACTGATTGCATAGGCTACATACTTATTATATGCTTCAAGTTCATTTGAAAAAATCATTCCTATTGCAAACTCAAAGTCCTTTTCCATATCACGCATTACATGTACAAGAGATCCAGTTTCATGCTGCAATTCAAAGAACAAAATATAATTATCTCATCTATTACATAAGAAAACAAAATATATTTCACAAAGAACAAAATATAATTACCTCCGATTCAGCCATTTGATAAACAAACTCCAAATGAGGACCTTCTTCACCTAAAAGTTAAGATTTAAGAGAATCCACCGAATCAATAAGAAAACCTTCTTCACCTAAAAGGTCCAAATGAGGACCTTCTCACAAAAAAGGGGCTGCTCTTGGGTTTGTCCCTCGATTCACCAAATCAGTAAGAAAACCGGCCGATGCTCCCTGCATTCATTACCTCAAGAAAGTTGCCTAAACAGTAAGGCAGCAAAATTCTAAGCACATCATCAAGAAAACAAGAAAAGACAAAATTCTAAGCACATCATTAAGTCAAAATCCAGTCTTTACAGCTCTTTGCTTCAGGGAATATAATTAAGCAGTACTAAATATCAAATTATCGATACATACTGAAGGTGTGAAGCCGTCAAATGGGTTCTTTCCTGCTTTTGAATCGGCTAAGAGTCCCCTCGCGGTTTTTATGTATGATGCCAAGCCTCCTGGATAACTTGTATCGAGCCTAGCCACCTGGAGAATACAACCACATGACAAAGACTCAAGAATAAGAAAAGCAATCCCTAGGAAAGACAAGCAAGTTCAGGCTTCAAAATTTCCATACTCGATGCATACAGGATCGCTAATACAGATTTCAAAAATTAGTAGTAAAACCATAAACCAGGTCTGAAAGGTAACAAGCACTCCTAAAAAGCACGGCATACATATCAGTAATAGGAATGCAGGACGGCATCATCAGAAACAAGCACAGTTCATGTCTGGTATCTCCAACTCCATTCAATCGGACAAATAAAAAATCAGATGATATCCCTATCCCACGCGCTCTACAGTTAAAGAAGATAATCAACAAAAGGGACAAATGTTGCGGCAAAAGATCGCCATCTAATCGAATGACTTCCCACATAAGCAAAAGAAAACAAAAAAACACAGACATAAATAAGTTCCGCTTAATTAAGTATAATCAGAATTGAAAAAGAAAACAACCAAATACATAGGATAAAACCAAGATTTAAATTACGCCACGCATTTCTCTCTCACCGAAGACAAACGCCAACAAAACGCAAGTCCATGATAGGCCACAAGTCAAAGGAAGGAGAATTAAAATCTAAATTCCTCACGAAACGCGATCCGGAAAACATTAGATGTATCCAGACAAACTAAAAGAAACAAAAAGGAAGCATTAGTAAAATGAAGCATCTTCCAAGGAAAATATTTTTAGTAATGCTTGTTTTTGGTTTTGGCCTTCGGTGATTGCTCATTGTGAAGAAGAAATTCTGATAAGCATTGCTGACAATATTATATGCCTCCATGACCAAACTACGATGTCTTTTTATAACCCAAAATGCGTTTCTTTTCACCCGCTCATCGTCTTTTGCCATTTTTTCTTCACATGACAATGATCATGTCATTGCAAGGTGATCCTGCATTCCAACACGAGGGAAAAAAAGAAAAAGAAATCGAGCGTTAGATAAGTCAACCTGTCATTTCTCGGGATCTAGACGCAGCACTCTCCCGACAGCGACGCATTATCCACAGAGCATGATGAGCCCGCGTTTCATCTTACACGGTTCATCCAGAATCAACAACTTGTTCTACTTAGGGCATCCTATTCCTACCCGATGTCACGGCATGAAACTAGTATCGTTGCCTTCTTTAAGGTCATTGAGAACACTTCACAAATGCCATGAAAAGATCGAGAACCATGCCCTTTTTCAGATCTCATAAACCCCTCGTTTTGTGAACTCACGGATATGACACAAAACAACGACCAAAGACCGTATCAATGGGCTACCTTGAGGACATTTGACTGGCATCCAAAGTGTGCCAAGCTGAAAATCAGTCTCTTTTAGCTTTCTAAATTCCTCATAAACATGGGGTATTATTTCAAATTCCTCACAGTTCTTTGTATCCAGACAAAATCGAAGAGAGCAAGAAATTTATACCGAGGGGGAGAAGTCAAAGGTCAGCACGCGATGGTTGGAGGGGCGGCCCGAGGGTCCTCGAACGTGCGCGGCGGTCGCCGGTGGGCGCGCGGCTTTCGCAGAGAAGAGAGGGTCGCACGCGGTGGTCGTTGGTCGCGCGCGAGAGTCCCCGGTCAGCATGCGGTGGTCGGAGGGGTGGCCCGAGGGTCCTCGAACGTGCGCGGCGGTCGCCGGTGGGTGCGCGGCTTTCGCAGAGGAGACGGTCGCACGCGGTGGTCGTCGGTCGCGCGTGAGAGTCCTCGGTCAGCACGCGGTGGTCGGAGGGGCGGCCCGAGGGTCCTCGATCGTGCTCAGCAGTCGTCGCGGCGGTCGCCGGTCAGCTTGCACAGAGAAGAGACGGTCGCACGCGGTGGTCGTCGGTCGCGCGCGAGAGCCGTCGGTCAACACGCGGTGGTCGGAGGGGCGGCTCCAGGGTCCTCGATCGTGCCGGCGGTCGTCGCAGCGGTCGTCGGTGGGTGAGAAAATTTTGAAATTTGCGGTCGCCGGTGGGTGAGGAAAATTTGCGGGGGAGAGAGTCGAGTCTGCAGAAATAAAAGTTTTGGGCAGGGGCTGAAAGAAACGAAAAGACGTGACTTGTCAGGGAGAGGGGAGAGAGAGTGTGCAGAGGAGGAGAGAGAAGGCTCTGGCGCGCGGCTTCAAAATTTTTTTTTCCCCACTGACAACTCTGACGCCCGGGCCCACGGGAAGACACGTGTCGCGCTCCGGAGCAGCCTCCCGTTTGCCACGCTGGAACACGAGCTGCAGCCAATATTTTCTCGGGGACGTGAGAGAGAGGGGACAGGTGCGGCAGAACAGGCCAAAAAGGAAGGAGAGAGAAGAGAGAAAAGGGAGAGAGAGAGGTACGCACGTGGGAGAGAGAGAGGGATAAGACAAAAAGGAAAAACAACGGGGTTTCGGGTCCGAAATTTGGCACGGTGGTCCTACATCCTACATTACCGAGAACCCGAAAATTGGAAAATAACGAGGCCAAAGTCTAATAATTAATCCCGACGTCCGAAAAGTCCAATATCCGAATTTGGATAGAAATCGTGGCCAAGTCAATCAATCGCAGCTCTAGCGTGTCTCATACTAACGGGTGGTTTTTTCAAGAATCGCGCGTCCGCGAAGTCTTTAATAGCCTTACCCCTTCGGTTAGTAGCTCGTGAGTGATCAATTCAGAGCAAGACCGACTAGCAGTGCATTGATAACTACGCACTCCTAAAATCCTCACGGGTCGGAAAATCCAGGACGTCACAAGAACCGTCTCTACCTCCACTGTGCTTACGTTTTCTCCTCCTGAAATTATAATGTCTTCCAAACGATTCTTTACTTCGATGTAGCCATCGGGATGCTTCATGGCGAGGTCTCCGCTGTGAAACCATCCACCCTCGAACACCTTATCTGTCGCTTCCTGATTCTTATAGTACTTGCTCATTGATATAACTAGTATAAATACCTAGAGGGGGGTGAATAGGTGTAGAGAGATTATTCAATCAAATATAAATAACCTTCGCGATCAACAAACTAAAATCAAGTAGAGAGAGTTAGAGAAGTTTGCAAACACTATTTATAGTGGTTCGGCTTTTGAGAAGCCTACATCCACTCTCCGGGAGACCAGCCAATCGGCTGTATTTCACTATATGATCAACTGTGATTACACACTCTCGAGTGTTTGTACTCGGTGATGATCTATCTCACTAAGTCACTCTTTGTTTGTAAAACATTGAGATCACTCAAATATGCTCTATGAACAATTATTGAAGAATTGAATCAGCTCTGAAATCATGTTCATCTATTCTACCCCTAAGTCTCAACATATCCTTAAATAATCTCCAAGCCACACTCGATCGTTGGCTCTTTCCTTGAGAGTTTAGTCTTCCCTTTCTTGGACAGACTTTATAAGGCAAGTCTTTTTGACCATTAAGGGTAGATCAAATCCCCTTAGATTCTGTTCGCCCATACAACCAGAATCCAGGCTTCCATAAGTACTCTATTCTTCATTGGAAGTTGCTCATTAATTGATCATGTCAATCAGATTAGTATAACAGAATCAATATAAATAAGGTAAGTGAAATACTCTACCGTTGGTAATCTTATCGTGTAGGTTCATCTTAAGTCTGATGGTCTTAAGTTCTGAATTTGCCTAAATTTTCAGTCTGATTCGTTCAGACTTAAAATCTCAGTCTGGTACTGTCAGACTTAAAATCTCACTCTGATACTGTCAGACTTAAAAACTCGATCTGGTACAGTCAGACTTAAAACTCGGTCTGGATAAGTCTTTCCGTCTGATAAGGTCAGACTCTTAGACCTCTCATACTTTATCTTCTGCAGCAAGCAGACTTTAAAGCCAATGTCATTCTGTGCCCTTTTCCTTCAAGAGATTGATATAAATATCATTCATAAGATGTTTTGTTAGCATCAAAACTAGGAGTTTTCTCAACACTCATGATGGTGTTTCCTCTGAACTTGATCTCCCCTAGAGATTTACCATCGCTAGGAACGCTCTCCATTGTGACAGGATCTCTGACGTCGACTTCCTCCAGGCCGAGATGTTGCACCCCTTTTCAAGCTTTGATGTTTGATCTTTGGTCAGAGGGCAGAGAGTCCCACTCGGGCTTCCACATGCAGTACTTCCCCGGATCGTAGGTTTCTGTCAAGCCATACAAGTGCGACACGCTGAAACCGAGGTGAACCACCCGTCGTAGGTTTCCATCTTGGATAGGATTTGTGGAAGCAGAGGTGAACCACCCGTCGTGACTTCCACCTTGTGAGGAAGAGGTCGTCCGCTGTCCACTTCCCAGTTAACAATCATATTCAAGACAGTTGGCGCTGCGCGCGCCCATGTGAGTCACGTTATGCATAGCAATACTATCAGATATTCCTTTCGGAGAGACTTGTCGGAGGCAGACATTGGTGCCGCCTTGTGCGGCTACTTGCCATCCGTTGCAATGAAACATAGGCACTGTCCATAGGTAAACCGGCATCGAGCCCATCCCATGAAGAAGAAATGTTGCAATCGAATTTAGATACGTACCCCTATGGCTATAGACGACTCCTTAGGGCTGTGATGTCGTCCCAGAAGTATAGTTTATGCTGATGGGATCCCATTCGCTGTGTTGTCGCTGCACCTTGAAGTCACTGGACCCCGAGGCCACGAGTCCTTCATACTCACGAATGCCTGAAGGATGCCGAGGAACAGATCCATCTGATTCCTAAATAAGACTACAATCGGCAGTTCTGTTTCTGCCTTTATGAACAAATCAATTGCACGGCGAGCAACTTCAAGTAGCTGACAGTCCACGAAAATGACCTTGGCTCTCGAATGTTTCAGAAGTGTCGACCCCATGGACGAGTCATGCCGGGCGTTGAGCGTACAGAGGATCGCTCCAGCCATGGGGACTGCAAAATGCAGCTCGTACACTGCAGGGACGTTGGGAGCCAAGGCGGCTACCTGTTCAGAGAAATAACACCCAAAGCTTAATCCTCTGTCATCTGTTGTTCAAATCACTGCCATGAACTAGATAAATCATTATCACGCACTAACAGAGAAGAAACCAATACGGCAGACAAAAGAAAAAGATAGAATTCATTAAACAAACCAGAATGGATGTACCAGTGAACTCGATATGAAATATTCACCGTTACCAATCAACAACTACTCGCATTTCAAACGACCGAAATTTGCCTGACGATATAGACCACAACAGGGTATTGAACTCAAAAAACCAACTTGGACTTTGACTCACCACATCGCCCCGGGAAATTCCCAGCCGGGACAGAGCCGAGGCCACTCTACGACGCCGCTTGTGAGTCTCGCTCCAATTATATCTCACCTCGCCGTACACCACCGAGGTCGCGTCTCTGTAGAACTTGGTCGACCGCTCCAAGAAGCTGATGGGAGTGAGAGGGACGTGGTTGGCTGAGCAACGGACAAGGCCTTCCATGGATTTCCACGACTCTGGCTTAGAATTGTTGAGTAGTACCGAGTATCTCTTATACCACTTGTAGAGAGTCAAGTGTTTATTTCAACAAAAATAAACTCACTTTTATTTAAGAGCACTTGATTACACTATTCAGGCATGCACACAATGGACTCTCACCCTCGCCCTCACTACTCTCACGTCTCTCACTCACTGCACACAATTCACACACTACAACACTCCTATGAAGACCCCAAGAGCGCGCGCGCGCAGCACACACTTCACAAGCCATCCCTATTTATGGGGAGACTTCCCCCACAAAGCACAAAGGGAGTGATATACAAGGGCTCAAAGTGAACCGTTCCTCAATTATAAGTTTTACCTACCTTTTCAAATAATTTTTATCAACTCAATTCAGCTAACACAAAGGGGACTTCGACAACTATTCCCAACAGCCTACTCTTCAAACTTTGTAGCTCTGAGACCTTTGGTGAAGATGTCCGCATCTTAATTATTTGTATTGGCATACTCCATCTTTATCTCGTCTGTAATACTTTCTCCCACAGGAAATGATAGCGAACTTCTACATGCTTGATCCTCGCATGGAAAACCGGATTCTCCACTAAGGTTGTGCTGAGCGATCATCAGTTAATGAAGATCCTCCATTAATTGTGACAATCATGTACTCTCTTGAGCCTCCATCGCTATTGCTCTATACTCGACTTCCATTATAGACAATTGTTGACACATGAATTTTGCCGATCCCTTTTTAAATACCCAATTATTTTGAAAATATATATAAATTTACAGAAAAGATAAAAATTTTGATAAAAAAATTCGAAAAAAATTCGAAAATTCAAAAAAATTTAATTAAAATAAAATTCGGTCGGTTGGGCTGGTATAGCCCAGCCCAATCTTTTAATTTCTCAGCCCACTTTTTTAATCCCTTAAGCCCGCCTTTTTATTTCCTTCAAGCCCACTAAAATTGGTTTAAGCAAAGCCTAGCCCATTTCCAATTTTTGACACCTCCCACACCAAGGCACTTAGGCACACAGCAGCGACGCGCAATGGGGCCGCTCGGGCGCAAGTGACGTTGGCAAGGTGACGCCAGCAGAGGGCATGCCTCCTCTTGCGCTGTCGCGTGGAGAGTGGCCGCAACGCTAACAGAAAAGATTCCTCCGCGGCTGGCTAGAAAGAGAGAACGGCTGGCGAGAAGGGGAGCTGGAAGTGCTGGCCAGAGAAGGGTTCGGGCGAGAGAGCTCGAGGGACTGAGCAGGGAGGAAGGAACAACAACTGAAGAAAACCAGAGGAAAACGCAAAAAAAAGGAGTTGGTTTCTGGGTTTTGGAGGAATCTCGAGCGCGAGAAAGAGAGCGATGGACGTCGTTTTCCTGTTTTTTGGACTTCTCTGAGATTGGGCTTCTTGAGGAAGGATTCGGCTGCAGGAGAGAGCAGAGAAAAAAAACGGGCAGGTAGAAAAACGCAGAGATGGAGGCTGGTTTCTGTTTTTTTGGAAGAGGATGAAGGGCTGTTTTGCTGGGTTTTCGGAGGACCGGATAGAGAAACCGAGAGAGAGGGAGGGCCGAATGAAAAAGAGGAAGCCGGGAGGAAACAAGTGAAGAGGCTTCAAGAGAGAGACCTTGGAGGAGCGTGAGAGCAGAAACGGAAAGAGGACCGAGAGAGAACGGACAGAAAAAACTCCGAGAGAGATCTGAGACAGGGAAGGAAAACCAGAAAACAGAAAGGGGTGAGCAGGAAAGGCGTGAGGAGGAGGGATGCCATCAGAGGTCGCACTGGTGACGCCCCTGCTCGGTCTTGCTCTTTGACCGCGTGGCCAAGCGAAGCATCCGTGCGACCGAAGCTCCGTTGCTAGTCCGCATCTCTCCGCCCGAGAGTTTGAAGGAGAAAGGAAGGCCAAGCCGAGAGATAGAGCGCTCCAACGGGTTCTCCATCAGCCACCGTCAGTCGCAGTCTCCGAACGAACCAGGTTAGTCTCTTCTCTTCCTACCGAAATACCTAGTTTTTGGCAAGGTGTTGGGCCGGAGCTCGCGCTGACCAGTTCGCACGAGCCCCGACACCAGTCGTGCCTCCATTAATGTTGTTCCGCATGCTGGAATGTTTGGTTAGAGGTTTAGGTCCGGTCTGAGCTCGGCTCAAGTCGAAAACCCTTTTGTTTCAGTTGTGCACGCCGAATGTTTGATGAAATGCCTTATAGAGAACCGAAGGATGTTCATACTTTTTAGTTGGAGATCAATCTGTTTTCATGCCTTTTTTTTATCTACAGAATCATTCCTTATTTGTTCATATTCGAGGTTTCACGATGATTCACGTAAAAAAATCAGTATATTGTCAAATCGGAGAGGGTTTCCCGGTCCCGGTTAGGGTATTAGTGGCCATCGAAGCTTGTGGCCAGCGGCGGCCGACGTCGACGAAGGTGAGTGACTGATAAAGGGTGGTGTCTTGGTGAGGAGAGAGGAACCGTGGTGGTTTTGGCTAAGGGTGTAAATGGTTCGGTTTGGTTCGGTTTTTCCAAAAAACCGAACCAAACCGAATTAATAAGGGATGATATCGAATCAAACCGAAATCATTCCAAACCGAACTGAAAATGCAGTTGGGTTCGATTCGGTTTGAGACGGTTTTTCGATTATTCTATTTTTACTTTACTTATTGGAATTTAAGTAAATAAGAGAGATTGTTCAATTTTTATTAAAAATTCTTGTTGGGTTCGGTTAACCGAATTGAACTGAACCGAAAAGATTAACGATTATTTTTTCGATTAATCGAACCAAACCAAAAACATATGAAATTTCGGTTCGATTTTCAATTCGATTTTTGACACCCCTAGTTTCAGTTAGAGTCGACGGAGTTTCAGATAAAAAAAAAAAAAAGGGAAGAAGAAGTTGCAAGCGAGAAACTCACCGTCGAGGAGAAAATATTTGGTGAGTTTAACACTCCACGTAGGATGGTGAGCACACCACTCAACTATGGACACGTGTCCATTTGGTCCACGCTGTCTCCCTCCTCTCTCTCTCTGTCATATCCGGGCCCACAGCAGCAGCAAACCCTCTCTATCCTCTCTCCTCTCTCTCTCCCCGTCTTCAACGCTCCGCTCTCTCTCTCCTCCGCGAAGTAGTCACGGAGAAAAAAAAAATGGCTCTGCTCTCTCTCCTCCGCGAAGAAGCGCATCTTTGAGAGCGAACCACGAGCTGATGCCCTTGCCTCCGCCTCTGCCGTTGGCCCCATCTCCGCCGTTGCCTTCCTGAGTCCTGCCGTCGCGTTTTTCCCACGCTATTCACGAGCCCCTCACTTTTCGCGACCACCACTCTGCTCTCTCTTTTCTCTGCGAAGCGCCCCCTGCTCACCGACGCCGACACCACCGTCGCCTCCCTAAGCCTTGCCATCGCCCCTCGAGTAGATTGATTTTTAACATTTTCTTTTTCCTACATGAGGGAACAAAGCATTGAAACCAGAAGAGAGAGAGGAGAGGGAGCATCTGCTATTGCTGTGGGCCCGAATCTGACAGAGAGAGAGAGGAAGGAGACAACGTGGACCGGATGGACATGTGTCCATAGCTAAGTGGTGTGCTGAACCATTCTACGTGGAGTGTTAAACCCACCCAATATTTTCTCACCATCAAGAGGTTAAAGACGTGCATGGGAGAGAAGAAATTTGCAGCAGAAGAAGACAAAATAAGGAAAAAGACAAAAAAAAATGAGAAAAAATATAAAACATAGGAAAAGCAAAGAAAATTGAAATAAAAAAAATAGGAAAAAACAAGAAAACAAAAAAAGGGCCGAAAGTTAAAATAGGGGCTGAGCTGAATATTCTTCGAGTGGGCTTAGGCTGGAAATTGGGCTGAATTTTTGTAAAAATGTTGAAATAGGCTGAGTTATTTTTTTTAAAGGGCCTTTTTTTAACAAAAAATTGGTGTGGGCTTTAAGGCCAGCATGGTCGTTAGTCCAGCCTAGACCGATAGGGTTTGGATCAGTTTAGTAGGGCCGAGTCAGGAGAGACTTGATCTAAATCATTTTTTTAATTAAAAAAGAATCCAAAAATTCAAAAAAAATTCAAAAATTTTAAAAAAAATTAAAAATCTTTAAAATTTTGAAAATCCTTAAAAATTAATAAAACGTTTTTAAATTCATAAAATCATGAAAATATATAAAAAAAATTGAAAAAATTGAAAATACAAAAAAAATCTGAATATTCCAAAATTAAAAAAAATTAGAAAAATTAGAAAATTCCAAAAGCATTAATAAATATTTTTTTAAATTCAGAAAGCCAAAAAAATATTTTAAAAAATCTGGAAAGTTTGTTTTTTTTAATTTCGGAAAATATTTAAAATATTTAAAAATTCAGAAAATTGCAAAAATTCCTAAAAAAGAAAACATTCAAAATTGAATAAGCCTTTAGGGCTCTACAATAGGTTTTTTTTTGTTTATGTTATATTTTTCTCTTTCTTTTTTTAGGGACAATATTAGGATTTTCATGTGCCTTATTTTGCAATAATATTTTGGATGTTATTTTCTTACTTTAGAATTGTTATGATAAGTCTTAGATTTCTGAATAGGTTGACATGACTTTATTAATACACAATTAAGTTATGTACCGAAAGGGCGCTGGTCGCATAATTAGTATAATCAAGTCCCTGACTCTAGATTCTCTAGTTGTGTAAAAAGTGAGGCACGCTCCCACGCCTTGCTTGGTTTTTAGTCGACCCCAATAGGCTAGTGTCGACTCCTTATTTGAAGACTTTTACGAATATCCAATGTCGCACGGGGTGTGGGCTTGGGAGAGCCCAAATTAATGAAGGGTCGTCGATTCAAAATTAACAATACCCTTAAACTTATTTAGATATTTCATTCACCCTTGGGACAAAAAAAAGAAAATTTTTAGGTCGCGACAACAGTGACACAGTTGCCTTGCACCATGACACTTCTATTAATCTAAGACTAAACATGCACCCAGTAGTTGATCATTGTATGTCATGATCTCCAGCAAAATTAGCATCACAATGGCCTACAGCCTCACATGATGCTTCTTTCTTATACAGGAGCCCAAAATGAAATTTACCCTTCACATGACTTAGCATGTGCTTGATTGCATCCAAGTGAGGCTTTTGTGACTTCTCCACAAATCAGCTTGCTACTCCCACTACAAAGGCAATGTCAAGCCGTGTTATGGTTAGGTAAATAAGGCTACCCACCAAGTGCCTGTACATAGTTGAGTCTTCCAATTTTCGTTCTTCAATTGCACATAGCTTTTAAATTTCCATTCATTTGAGTAGATACAGGTTTGCATTCAAGCATTCCGAACTTTTCTAGGAGATCTCATGCATACTTCTTTTGACATAGGAATGGTCCTTCCTTAGTCTTCTCAACCTCAAGTCTCATAAAATGCTTTAGTTCTCCAATCTCTTTCATCTAAAACCGCACTGAGAGGTTGGATTTTTACCAACATTTTTGTTTTATTGGCAAATCGCATTGCCTCAATGTGGGGAAATAATTACCACTTAGTATTTTTTTTAAGGGATTATGTCAAGCTCAAACTAGCTAAATAATCGATACTTTTGTTTTGGGTAGTGAAATGAATACTCTTCCTCATGTTAGGATGTCTTGAGCATCCATTAGAATCCACTTGAAGCTATCACAAGAAGATTAATGCAAAGTGAAAGGCAGTGAGACAACGAAGCGGCTGCAAAAGGCAGAGATGGTTCTGAAAACGGTGTGGTTCGAGGACTTGCCGTTGAATTCCACAGGGAAGGTGCAGGAGTCTGTGCTGAGAGAGAAAGCCAATGCAATTGGGAAGCATTGTCCATAGAACGAGCACAGCTTCACAAGAAACAAAATATCAGGGTAATTTGCTCGCAAACCATATATTTGGTAATTGAATTGAACCACTTCTTTATTTCTGTGTTACTGTCATATAATTGCACAATTCGGATTGTCATTAACTTTTCTAACTTTGACATAAGCATGTTGGGTTTTATTGTAGCCCACGTGATTAATGACCCATATGTGATTTAGGTTTAACAATTATAAGTTTTGAATTCTTATTGGTCAATAGAGAGGTGTATTTTGATTATCATACACTCTAATGGATGTGTGACTATCAAAAGTCTTAACTAGAAACTAGTCCTCTCTCAACCTTAGAAAGAACAACAGTTTTCTCTCCATCAAGAACGTCAGAAAGCTTAAGGGGTCAAGAGAATGAAACCTATTTCTTCGAAGGATTTCTCATCTACAATTGATTTCTTCACAATAAATCATCATGGATCAAAGTGTATCTCTCATCTATTATGATATTGTGAAAATCATATTGTTCTAAGATTTTGAATATGATATTTATGTAAATATTAGGATTTGATTCACATAGAATTGATTTACTCTTACAAAGTATAGCTTTTCCTTTCTTTCTTTTTTCAGTCAACCTTTATAGCTGAAATTTAACCATTGATTCATAGTTACTCTACGAAAGCAAAAGTTTTGGTCTTAGATATCAGATATTGTCAACATGGCCGTCCTCCTATCCAAAATACAAACAACCAATTGTGATAGTATGGGACAAACAAATCGGATAATAGACAAAAGGAAGGAAATAATTTGGATGCTGGATTTAGATAATTTGGTTCGAATGTTGATACTTATAGTTACTGGAACTGCAACGCATAATTCCATTATAGAAATAAGTGATACATGAGAAATAACAATCATTTGAGCGCTTAAACACACTTTCAATGTTTCTCAATTCCCAATTATATCTAATAAATCACTCAGTGTTTAATCCTCACAAATTCTAATGATATCTCACCAAATAATTGCACAAATTCTACTCAAAGAATTTAATTGACTAAAACACTACAAAGTATAATTACAATAAGCAAATCGCTTTGAGATCTTTGAAGAAGAACTCCCTACACATTTTCTTCAACCTCTCTTGTGTAGTCCCAGACGTCTCTCTCGCTGTCTTCTCACTTCCCATTGGTCATCTATGGAGGAATCTCAACGGGGCGTAGTCGAAGGAACAAGACGAGGAGAAATGGCCATGCTCATGATTGCACTTCATCTTACCTTTCTCTGTCTTCATGGTGCCCTCTCTTTCTCTCACTTTGACCCATACATGCCCACCATTGCACTCTTCTTCATTCACGCCGACTCCCATGCATTATTCGAAGGAGTCTAACTTTCTACATCAAATGAAAAGAACAAGAGGACAACCCCATCATTGAATGGTGGCTAGTGAGCTTGCTGCTTTCTTTGATTTCATCCTTCCTTCTTCTTAAGTGGATGTATCTTGTTCGGTAGATTGTGCGTCACTCCACTCATTATTCACCACGTATTCACTTTTGTGTCTTCATCCTTCCTCTTCCTGCTCCTTGCACATGCAAAGCCTTTAATGTATGAACTCTGGCCAACGTGCCAAGCAAAATCGCAGGCAATCACAAAAGTCCAACCTGGACTTTATTGATTGGCGCAGGCTCGCATACTGTAATTTTAATATTTGTACAACAGGCTTAAATTCAAAATATATTTTAACATAACTAGTATTAACATATAGTCAGAATATGTAACTATATTTGTACATATGATAAAATAACGAGCCAGTGATAAGATTGGAGTTCCAAAGTTCAATAAAAAGAATTTATTCATCTTGAGTGACTAGCAAACTAAACCCTACAAATACCATTCCAAACACATATTCAACTATCTCAATCAATACCAAATTCATAATCTCGACCTCACACACAAGGTACGACTTCACGCTTATTGAAGAACACTTCTCTCAAACTTTATGCATTCTCATATTGTGACAAAATCGAGCTCATACTAATTCAATCGATTTTGCTTTCTCTCAGAATAATAATTTGAATTTATATATTGGTTCCATAACATCTCTAACTAAAATAAGTCGAATGGGAAACATTCTCACATGAAATGGAAATGTTCCCGACAACATCTTCACGGCCTAATACTAATGAATTCGAATTATAAATCGGCATGACCATTTTGTTGCAATCAAATGAGACAGCTTTCAAAATTACCTTCTCTCATGGGCATGTCTGTTGGGGGTCAACATAGTTAGGTATCGCGAATGCCTGTTGCTCTTTGTCGCAAAAAAGTAAATAATCAATTAAGTAATTATAGCATTCAGAGCCGGTATAAAAGTAATTTCTTACAAGTGTCTTCATCCACCCTTAATTTGATGGTTAGTGAGATTGTGGGTGGTCGGAACCCTCCTACCGATGGTCTGTAAGTTCATCTGTGAGAAGTTTTCTTGACGCTTGTGATGCATATACTGATTTTGCCTAACAATCAAAAGGCTTGAGTTAATTTGAGCATTACACTTTTTATGACCGATTTATAATCTTCACCGGACGGCGTGTTCATCGTGTTTGATGCCAAAAAGGAAGCTAATTCGACTCTTTCTCAAATTCTTGTACGTCTCTCAATATTCTTGAGGGTCAGTCCATCCTCTCATTATTCGCTTGCTCATAAATCTCTTAGATGGCACTCTCAAAAGGTTTCTAGGTTTTCATAGATTTCTCTATAAAAATAAGCTTTGAAAATAGAATTTTTAGCAAATCCTAGGCCAGGCTGTCGCCAAGACAAACCTAAGTGCCTAGCTAGTGCTTCGAAAAACACAGTAGATAGTGGATACTATCCACGAGCTCGATCAACTTTTTCTGAACCCGGCGGCCGAGTTCATCCATGCGCCACACGGGCTGTTTCCCCGCATTTTCAATCATCCGCCTGTCTCTATGCCCCTACAAACACACGAGTGTCCCGAAAATCATGAGCTTGTGTCGATTTCAACTGAGACGGAATTAACTTTGAGTTGCAATTAATGAGGAAACATAATCTAACATAATGCTGCATTAGTACACTTGAACTCTTTGCCAAACTTCAATATTTTGTGCACCTAGCATTGATAAAGCAAAATTGGTTAAAAATCAGCTCCTCTCGCTTCCTCACTGGGCATGGCGGGTCTGCCCAACTGCCTCACACGAGATTTATTTTTGCCCTGAATCCAGGGTCTGAGCAGGATCTCCACCTCCGAGGGGCAGCACATTTGGTTGGGGTGTTGGGAAATTTCCAAATCATAAACTAAAAGTCATTTGTTCGAGTCCAACTAATTATATGCAAACTGCTTTGAGAGAGTAATCTACACAAGCTAAGAGTGCGTTTGGTAACATTTCTATTTCTGGAAATAGTTTCTTTTGAGAAATAGTTTTTTTTCTAGAACAATTTCTGAGTAAAATATGGCGTTTGATAACTACAAAAATTTCTTGTTTTTGGAATAGAAAAAGAATAGAAATATATTTTGTATCGACAAAAAAATTTTATTTCTTTCTTCCTCGATAGTGGCACTGCCCCCGATCGCCGTCCGCCCGCCGGTCGCCGTTGCCCCCCCCTCCCAGCTGCCTCCAAATCGTCGGGCGACACCCTCGCCGCCCACCGGTCACCAACCTCGCCGCCCGCCGGTCACCAACCTCGCCGCCCGCTAGTCGTCGACCCCCATCGCTCGCCGATTGCTGGGTGCAGGGTGAAGGACGGTGACTGGCGATCGGTCGGTGGCAAGCAGGTGGGGGCAGTCAGTGATAGGTGGCGATGATTGACAATTGGCCAGTGGCGAGTGAGTAGGGGTGGCCGGCGATAAGTGGCAACAGTGGCCGGCGACCGGTGGTGGCGGCCGGTTGTGGTAGCGACCAATGGGCGACCGGCGGTGGCAAGGGCAGGTGGTGGGTGGCCGCATGTTATAAGCAGTGAGTGGTTCCCAAGAAATAGTTTCTAGAAATTGTTCCCGGGAATAAGAAGCTACTTTTTTTTACTTCTCATTTCTACTCTAAATCTATTCACAGGAACAACTTTTTATTCTCGAGAATAGAAAAATCAGTTGGCGTTACCAAACGCATTTCTGTTCTTTTTCTATTCCGGGGAACAAAAGAACAGAAAAATAGAGAAACAGAAATGTTATCAAACGGAGCCTAAATATCTAAGTTTAATCGGTCTTCAATATGGAAAATGTTTCATAAACCTCCAAATAAGTTGATCTCCATGCCCGTGTCCCGAATCACAAACTAAGTACTTCCAATTTGTTTATATCTTTTTCTCTTATGATCCATACAACGTTATGTGCCTTTTATTTTCTGTCTTTTTAAATTACTTTTCCAGTTATATTTATATCTTCTTCGGCTGAAAAAAATATCTAAAAAGTGTATGTGCCCAGGTCTCAGATTAGGTGGACCTTCGCTCTTGGCTTGGCTCACAAGTTCGTGTCGGGACAAGCAGGTCATGGTCATGGAAAAGCTCGAGCCCAAGCGGACCTGACTCGAGTAGGGGTGATCATTACCCGTTCCAAGGTGAAACTCGAAACCAGATCTGAAGGATTGATTCCCAAAATTGAGAACCAAGGACCGGGAATTGATCCGATCCAATGGAGCCTATCACTATTTTTTTATGTTTCCATTCGGATATCTTATTGTCCAAAACATGACAGGAACATTGTGACGTCCTGAATTTCGACCCACTTAGACATGTGTGGAATGATTATTTCATCAATGCGCTGTTAGTTACATTTACTCTGAGTTGGCTCCTCATGAGTTAACTGACTGTTCAGAAAGTCGATTAAGAACGGATGCGCGTACAACTAGTGAATTCAATCAGGGACTAGCCACTCGACCATAAGGATCAAGCAGGGGTGATACCACGCTGTTGCAAGTCAATTAGCGAACGGAAATATCGATTCGGCAGAGTATGAGGTTGGATCGCAGGTGATTCCGCACGACTTCAATATTAACGACAAACAATGTTAAACCGATTTCCTGTTAACCTTGTATTTGGGGTGAGCAATCGATCACTTACGATTACATGATAACTGAGGATCGCCATGATCTAAATAGACACAATTGTTGATTGAAAAGCTATCAACCACGGATCAAACGCGTGGAACACTCTAAATGCCGCCCGAAAGTCAGATCGTACCAAAGTCGCGACTGATTGAAATTAATCACGAAATTCAATCCGATTTCGAATAACCGAACTTTCAAGGACGTCGGGACAAAAATATTGGGCAACGCCTCATTAATTTCCCAAATTTTTGATAAGCCCAAAAATTGCCTGAATTGGGTTAACGGGCCGAGATTAGGATCGGATTTTTGGGAACCGTGCTTCAGGGGTAAAAGGACCGAATTACCCCTTCTAGAAGCTTGTTTGATTTTTAATTTTTAGGGTTTTCTCTCCCTCCCTCTCTCTCTCTCCCGCGCGTCCCCTCTTTCTCTCTCCTCCTGCGCCCCCCTGCCGCACGTCCTCTCTCCCCTCTCCTTTCTCTCTTTTCTTCTTTCTTTTCCTCCTTCCCCACGCATGTCAGCGCCCACTCCCCTGCTGCCTCTGACCCTCTCTCTCTCTCTCTCTCTCTCCTCCGCGCAGCCCCATGCACGTACGCATGAGCTGCTGCCTTCTGTTCTTCTTCTTCCTCCCTTCTTCTTCTCCGCTGGCTTTCTCCCTCGCCGAAGCTGCTGCTGATTTGCTTCCCCGCCGGCGAGACTTCCAGCCACCCGTCACCGCCGCGGGCCAGCCGTCTCGCCAGCTCCCCGCCGGTCAGCCGGCCTCGAGCCAAACCGGCCCCGCCAGCTGCACCGCTCCTTTCCTCCTCCTCTGTCCGAGCTGCCGCCCCTGGCTCGACCTCCGTCGCCTCGCCGTCGTCCCTCCGCCCTGGTCGCCATCGGAAGCCGGCCAGCCGAGCCAGCTGTCGAGCCCGCGCTGCTGCTTCGCCTCCCCTTGCCCTTCTCCGTTCTGGTTCAGCCTTCGCCGGAGCTGCTCGCCTGGACGCCGGAGCAACAAGCCGCCGCCTCGCCGTCGCTCGGCCACCGCCGTCCCTCGCCCGACCACCCCAGCTCGTGTGGCCACCGCCTCCACCTTTCCCTCCTTCTTTCCGTTCGGGTAGGGGTCGGGATAGCCGCCCTTGCCGTCCAGCCGCCGTCCGGCCGCCCTGGACAGCCGCTGGGAGCCGTCCGGGAGCCATCCGAGTAGCCGCCGCCGTCGCCGTGCCCTCTCTCTCTCCCTCTCGGCTCCTCTGGCCGTGACCTGGAGAAGCGGCCAGCAGCCTCGCCGCCGCCGGTCACCGCCGCAGGCTCGCCGGAGGACCGTTCCCGCACCTCCTCCGCCTCACCGGAGCCACCACGGCGGTCCCTCCCTCTCGGCCCCTCGGTCGAGATCCGCCGTCGGACCGCCTCGTCTTGGAGAAACGGAGGTGGCCGTGCGTTCGCCTCGTCGTCGCCGTCGCGCCGGTGTCATCGGTTTCGTCGCCGGGTGAGTTTAAGTTCTAAATCCTCGATTAGTCCATTAAACTCGTTTAGGGGGAGATTAGATTATCGTTAATCGTAATTAGGAGGTGGATTAGAGTTTATCGTGATTTTATGTTGTTTACGTGGTTAATCGTGGTTCGGGAATTATCGGTGATTAGTTGGAGTAATTGAGGATTATTGGGGTAATCCGTATTAGTGTTATTTTATTAAAAAGAAATAAATTATTTTTTGAATTATCATTTATTAAATTTCGAAAATAATTATTATTGTTTATTGAAATTCGGAATTATGATTATTATTTTTAATAATAATCGAATATAGTTTAATTGTGAATAATGCGGTTTATTTATAATTAAATTGTGGGAATTATTTAACATGTCGTTTATTATGAAAGTATGTTGCATTGTTGTTTGGATTAATTATTTATCGATAAGTAATTGTGACAATTAGTGATTTATGAGAATTACCGGTTGTGAGAGATGAATATTGTCTGAGGCAATAATTGATTGATTTGATGATTGCTTATTTATGCCTTATTGATTAAAGCACGTATATTCCGAGAATTATGTGGCATTTCCTTATGAAATTGGTTGATTATTGGATTATCGCAATGTGGCGATTCATTGATAATATGTGGAATACTTACTACTTCGTGTGTAGACCTCATGCATGTCGTGTGCAGATTATGATGTGTGCTTATGAGTCCACTTGTGCCCTGAGGTGTGTGTGACACGGGGAGGCAGAGGAGATGGTGCCTTGATGCGTGTTTACATGGGGAAAAGGTAGAGCCTCGAGGTGTGTTTACACGGAGAGGTAGAGTGATTGTGCCCTGATGCATGTTTACACGGGGAAAAGGTAGAGCCCTGAGGTGTGTTTACACGGGGAGACACAGTGATTGTGCCCTGAGGTGTGTATACATGGGAAAATGTAGAGTCTTGAGGTGTGTTTACACGGGAAGGTAGGAGAGATCGTGCCCTGAGGCGTGTTTATGCGGGGAAAAGGTAGAGTGAAGACGCGACCGATGGATTTCGGATACCCGATAGATTTTAGGGAAAGCGTCACTGATGGATGTGCATATTTGGAACACGCATGAGTGCAAGAGTGCATGAGAGACAAGTTGACATTGTGTTTTGAGTATATTTGTGCTTGTTGCACTGTTTATGATATGCCTGAGTTAACACCGTATAAGGTGTGGTAATGGCCAGGTGAGATCGCCTCGATACGACTCGAGTGTGATTGATTAATGTAATGCTGAGAGTGCAAGATGCATTACTGGTGAATTGTATGTGTATTTACCGTGCAGAGTATGGCATGACCGGGTAAGGTCGCTTGCGAGTCGATTGCTTGTCGATGTGCTCATGACAGTATTGATTGCATTAAGTCATTGCCTAAGATGTATGGTTGTTCTGCTATTGACCTGCTTGAGGTATTAGACGGCACCATAGGTACCCTGAGGCGAGTTGGTGTCTAAGCCAGGGATTAGGGCGAGAACTCACTGAAATTTATATCTCACTGGTTATTGAATAACCATTTTCAAGTCCATTGGAGGCAAATTCGACAGGTGGTGCGTTTTGGAAGAAGTAGATTAACCTTGGCCTATTTGCTCGGTCGCCTTTGTAGGAAGTGGCCCGTGGTAAGGGCCTAATTGTGTAGACTTCCTAAGGTTAATCAAAAGATGAATAAACTGACATCATTGATTGTGTTTCTGTTGACTTTCCCAGCTTTCCCAATTCGTTAATTGTATAGGGATTAATTATCGCTTCCGCATGCGCTTAATTGAAAGATAAAAAGAATGGTCAGCGATGCGTCCTGGGACGTCGCATTCAAATGACTGAAAGAGAAAATGGAGATCGTCGCGTGCTCGAGGGTTGGGACGTGACAAACACAATTTAGAACTTGAGACAAATCCTATATTTCCATTCGGATATGTTATTGTTCAATTATAGGCTCCTATTTCCTCAAAAGTAATAAACTAAACCCATTAATTTTTCTGAAGAAATAAAAATATTTAAAAAGTATATGTAGTTAGGGTTCCTGGACCTTGGTTCCACTTTTAGCAATTGGGAACTAGATCAACACTCTCGAGAATCCCACCAAACTAGCTAGTTTGGTCTAACTTAGGTGATTCCTAGTTTGGGCAGTCCATTTTGCGCACCCCTAAACCCAAGCCCACATGCTGAGTCTACTCACTTCTTGCTCAAGACAGGTCATCAATATGATTAATGAAATGACGTAACCCGAGCTCGCCCGCTAAGTTGACTAAAACCATTAGAACTCCTAATTCTAGTTGAAATTGAACACCTCAATCTCAAAAAAGACCATGAATATTGACATTTAGTGTGCCGTGTAATTTTCTCTTTTTCCATTTTGACGGGAATGTATGTAGAGAGGAAAATAGTAATACACTTATAAATTGCTCATTGCCTAAACTTA
The DNA here is from genome assembly GCA_014858505.1 of Corymbia citriodora subsp. variegata. Lineage (NCBI taxonomy): Eukaryota > Viridiplantae > Streptophyta > Magnoliopsida > Myrtales > Myrtaceae > Corymbia > Corymbia citriodora. The sequence goes on along the minus strand of CM026414.1, from coordinate 26,710,215 downwards.
TGGTCATATCGCCATTCATATTTTCAATGGGCATTAAAGAAAGTTTCGCTTGGAACTTCGGCATGCTGCGGTCGCTCTGGTGACCATTCTCGAAGGAGTTTTGTCTTACAAAAGAAACCAGGCGCAATTTTTCCGCAACCGCGTACAACAAGAAGGATTGGAAGAGAAAATTCCAAAATCCAATGTTCAATTGACATTAGCATCACATCGACTTGCAGATTTAAGGACAACGTTTTCCTCTGCCCTTACTTAATTGAAGGGCGCAATGGTTATATGAGAAGTCGATGACACGTTCTATCTTTCTCCATCTTAAGCTATAAATGGGGAAATTATAAAAAAAAGTCCTAAAATTTTGGTACGGATAACAAGTCAATCCACAAACATTTTAATTCGGTCAACTGAAACCTAAACTTTGTGACAATTTGGGAGTGTGATCTTTTTGACTAATTTCGCTACCAATCACTAGCCTGGACGCCAGTCGTCATATGTGGCAGGAGTGACGTTAGCATGAACAATTCTTTCAATTTTTTTTTATCTTTCAAAATATATAAGTTTTTTCAATTTTCTTTTCTTTTATTTTCTTTCCTTTCCTTCTTCCTCCACTAGTCACTGAGCCTCGGCAATAGCCAACAACCGGCCTTAGGCGAGGCTCGCCCTGGCTAAATGGCAATTTCGAGCCTTGATAGAGCCCGAGGCTAGTGAGGTTGACCCTTATCGGCTCTCATCTATGGTTGATCACTAGCCACAATGACTAACGGAGGAAGAAGGAAAAAAAAGAGAAAAAGTTTTAAAAATTATTCATGTTTGCAATTGTCGGCCAAAATTGGCCAAAAGAACTACATTAAAAAATCCTCAAAAAATTTAGAACTCAGTTGGCTAAATTAAAAATGCTTTGATATTGACATTCATACAATAGCTTTAAGATACTTTTTGGTAATCATCCCACTATAAACTCTTATCGCATTCATGCCATGTCCTTGATTTATCATTTTCCAAACTTTCCACTACTTGACAATGGTAAAGTGCCGATAAGGGAGACCTTTGACTTGTCAGTCTCTTTTTAGCCTTTGCTTGATGTAATAATAAGGATCAAGGTCGGCCAATGAGACGATGGGGATAAACTTCATCATCGAGAGGGAAATGGCCCGGATTACTAGCTAAGGGCCCTAAATAATTGCTCAAAGCTATGATTATATAAATAGGATAAAACTATAAAACATTTATAATTGTGATTGGTCATGTCTATCCAAATCTGTTTCAGTCATTTTTATGGAAACTTTAGATTAATGATATTTCCTGAACCAACTACAACAATGAGACCAAGTTTAATTGTGCTCTTCATCATACTCCATGTTCATCCACATTGTTGCTGCTCTCTCTCTCTCTCTCTCTCTCTCTCTCTCTGAAATAGAGAAGTATCCAACACGCATATCCTTAAAAACGCCGTGTCCATCACAATCTCTCCCTCCATCGTACTTCTTTTGTAGTGATTCTCGCTTCTTCTTTTTAGCCTTTTATATATGTGGAAAATGGTCCAACTCAAAGATTACGGCAATATAAATTCTTGATTGGTAACTGATAGTGTCGGGTCATCAAAGTCTAAAAGGACTGAAACTAGCACATCGGCTTTAGACTTCAAAAAAGAAATCAATGTATAGCGTGTAAGCTATGCGAATGCATATGATCGCGCTTCCTTGTCTCACAGGCTAGAGATCCCAAACGCACTTATAGAGAAATATCATGGAAGGTTTGCTCCAGTGCTCTGCGAATTACGTTCCTTCGACTCCCATAAGCTTCTTAGAGAGAGCAGCTTTCGTCAATGGCAACAAGGTTTCCATTATCTACGGCAATACGAGGTACACATGGAGGCAAACCCACGAAAGGTGTTTGAAGCTCGCCTCTGCTCTGACAAGGATGAAGATCTCGCACGGCGATATCGTGAGTCTCTCTATCTTGTTTCCTTCGTCTTTAATCATATCCTCGTGTTTCATGCAAATGAAAGGGGGTCCTCCCTTTCTTTCTGTTTTCCTTCTATTAGCTTTTAGTTTTCTTAAAGCTCGTGGCTTAAAATGGAGGGAATAAGGTCACTCGTCATGGTTGTGCTGTGAGTAGCTATAAACCTAAGAAAATTGGAATGGACGAAGATCTTTCCATACATAGATTGTTCTTCCTGGCATAATTCTCGTTGAGCATTGACGGTGTCGAGTTTATGTGCACATGAACTGTCGGATCAAGCGAACATCCCACCGGATATATAGGCACCAGATGCTATCTTGCGTTTCCTTTTCTCTCTTCGTCCCCTTAGACGGCATATCGAGAGAAGGAGAACCCATGTGGAACCGTTCCATCTGCCAAACTAGGTCAAGATGAACGAGGTCAACGCGTTGTCAAGCCCGAGCTCCTCCATTGTCCGCTTTGTTCCGTTGAAGTCCATATGCTGTGTGGGACAAACCATTAAGGATTGTCGACTACAACCACCACGAATACAAAACTATATCCCATGGACCAAAAACAAGGAAGAACTTATAATACGCAGCCTAGTTCATGTTAGTCCTACCTAAAATGAATAGAAAGGATAATTTAACAACACGTTCTTGTTTGGATGAAGGGAAACAATCGAATTGAAAGGATTTTGAAGAGGTTCGTAAAGTCAACTATTGTGTAAAAGGGCATGTTTTGCATTTAAAACAAAAGCGTAATGTAATTTGAATATTCAAATTTTAGAAAGTTACAAGAGTGTTTGTTTAAGTGAAAGTGTTTTTCAGAAATTAGTTTTCCAAATTTTCACTAATTTGGTTCATTGAAAATAACTAGCCAATCGAAAATACTTCCAAGTCTATGAAAATATTGATGCATAAAATTGGGAAAGTAAATTCATAAATCTTAACAAGTGAAAACACTTTCCATAGTTGCTCCTTTTGAATTTTTTATGTTTCTTTTTTTCTTTTTCCTTCTCCCTCTACCAGTCACTAGGCCTTGACGATAGTCGGTGACTGACAGGCATGGGTCAACGAGGCTCGACCTTGCCAGATTTGATGAGAAAAAAAATTATTCAAAAATTCAATTTTTTTTGCCCTAGATAAAGTTGTGAGATTGAAATCATTTTCTAAATGAGATCCAAACACAACAAACTGTTTTTGATCATATATCACCAAATAAAGGAAAACTCTATTTTCCTAAAAATGATTTGTCAAAAAGTATTTTCCTTTATAATGAAGTTTTTCCCATAACAAATGCACCATACATTTGAAGTTATGCATCAATACTTGAGTGTGTTTGGAAGTTCTGGAAGTTTCATATTTGAAAAAAAGATCATGAGTCGCAAGATTTAGATTAAGCAAACCACGAAAAGTACAAGTCAAGGCAAGCTCTAAATACGCAAATGATATTGATGAATGCATGTCTTGCCTCTCTTTTCCTTCATTCGCATTTAAAGGGCATTATAACCCAAGCTTCAATTCCTTTCCCTTCTTTTCTGTCGTAATTACGTCGCAATCCCATTTTTAAATTTCTAATCACTCCTACGCAACATAGTATCACGATATGTAAGAACCCTTATTTTATATGCTAATAATTGAAGAAAGAAAAATAGGACCCGTTGGTAGTTGGCTTGAAACTTGAGAATCCTCTATTAATATGGTAATCTATAACATATCCAAAACTAGCAATACAAGACCTCGGACTGCATGATCCACGAGATAGAATGTTGCACTTGAACTTATGACAACACAGCATTTAGGGCCTTACTAACTTGTGTTTCACAATAGTTCGGTCTGATCAAAGTGAATGCATTGTCAAAGTACATGACCCAAGAAAATGCGCAAATATATTAATTTAAATTTAGAGATCAAGTAGGTTCCTCTTTGATTTAAAAGAAAATTTTCTTACATTAAGCAAGAGAATAAACACGTTTTTCAATTAAGCAAACCATTTTAATCAGGGGATTAATGCATTGATTGTTGTAGCAATGTATTTAATAAGGATGAAATTTCGCAAAATGAATATAAATTACTCCGCAAACTTTAATTATTGTAATACCCTTTAGTTATTTTATATAAGTAAAAATAAAATAACATAAATTATTTCACTCTTTTATGTTGATCCATTATGATCAATATTTTCTCTACACAATATAACAATTGCTAAGTAAATTATTTCAGTACGTTGACCCCTGCACCTCTCCGCGTTGGAATTCTAGCCTCGTCAACATTGACTGTAAGGGGACAAACTTTCAGTATTCACTTGGAAAGATAGACCATCCATTTTGTCTTCTTCTTTTTTTTTTTTTATAATGTGAAAACACTAGAGTGCAATCTCAATCTTCACCCACCCACGAAGAGGAGTCCCGCACGTCTTGAATTTTGGGGATATGGCTAACTTCCTAATAAAACATTTTTGCTGCAACAATAAACGCACCAATCAAAAGGGTTTGCTTAATAAAAAGCATGTTTACTCTCTCGCTTAATGTAAAAAAAAAAATTATTTTGGGTCAAAGTTGGCCCTACTCAATCTCTAAATTTAAATTAATATATTTGTGCACTTTCTTGAGATTATGTGCTCCGACAATGCATTTACCTTGACTATACCGAATTAGCGTGGCCCCAAGGTAGTGCGCCCTAAATTTAGCAATAAGTTCATATCCTATAAATCATGGCATGCTTGCACCTCTAGAAAAAAGAAAATTAAAGTAAACTAGGCGTGTGAACCGGTGAAGATGCACCTCGCATGAAGTTCTACTTGATTTGCTCGAGGTACAATCCACAAGTTAGAAGAATAAGGCCTCTGCGGGACTGGACGAGTATAAAATGGGGGCCAGATGTCGTCATATTCCAATCATTCCTTGACCTGAAGGCGTTAAAGGGGAATCAACTTAACTCATTGACCGTTTTATTCTTTCTCCTGTGAGAGTAAAGGTCAAAGGGGACTCTTACAGCTAATATGGGTCCAACACTTTAGTCCTAAACTCTTCTTTTCATTGCAGTAAATCGGCGTGGTTGAACGGCGAGGTCTGATCCTCCAAGTTAATGCTACCAATTTGGTACACACCCAATCATTTGTAAATTTTGTATAAGACCATCGAGAATTATTCTAAAAAATTAAATTATTAAATAAAAGTACTTGTTTTAGTTATATATTATAACACTTCCATTCATACGTCAGATGGCGTTTCACTCAAGATTAATGGGTGAAATAATAATAGGCAAACAAAATGTTTGCAAAAATTGGAATTCAAGACATCCTACTCTTTTAAAAATTAAGCTATTATTTAAGTATTGAAACACTTTCCTTCATACATAAGTTGGTATTCTTATGGGTGAAATAATAATAGGCAAGGGAAAATGTTTGAAAAGGTTGGAATTCAAGGCATCCTACTCTTTTACAATTATATAATGACCTCATGGAGCCATTACTGCATAGAATTCAGTGTGCAATAATTTACTCCAAAAACTTTGGAATATGGTGCACGTGTTAGAATATTTAAATATAAAATCACCCATTTATCTAATAATTTAACTTATAAGTGATTGTAGTCCCACAAAAATCTTAATATTTGATCAAAGTAGAAGGTCTTGAATTTACATATAAAATGGACGAGTATAAAATGGGGGCCATATGTCATCATATTCCAATCATTCCTTGACCTGAAGGCATTAAAGGGGAATCAACTTAACTCATTGCCCAGAAACCGTAACCATCGGCTTTGATACCAGTTATTAACTCATACGTGTATCCTAACAAAATTAATATATTTATACACTTTCTTTTTTTGGTAATCATACCCCTATAAACTCTTACCGCATTCATGCCATGTCCTTAATTTATCATTTTCCAGACTTTCCACTACTTAACAATGGTAAAGTGCCGATAAGGGAGACCTTCGACTTGTCAGTCTCTTTTTAGTCTTTGCTTGATGTAATAATAAGGATCAAGGTCGGCCAATGAGATGATGGGGATAAACTTCATCATCGAGAGGGAAATGGCCCACATTACTTTTTTAGCCTTTTATGTATGTGGAAAATGGTCCAACTCAAAGATTACGGCGATATAAATTCGCTATGCGAATGCATATGATCGCGCTCCCTTGTCTCACAGGCTAGAGATCCCAAACACACTTATAGAGAAATATCATGGAAGGTTTGCTCCAGTGCTCTGCGAATTATGTGCCTTTGACTCCCTTAAGCTTCTTAGAGAGAGCAGCTTTCGTCTATGGCAACAAGGTTTCCATTATCTACGGCAATACGAGGTACACATGGAGGCAAACCCACGAAAGGTGTTTGAAGCTTGCCTCCGCTCTGACGAGGATGAAGATCTCGCGCGGCGATATCGTGGGTCTCTCTATCTTGTTTCCTTCGCTTTTAATTATATCCTCGTGTTTCATACAAATGAAAAGGGATCCTCCCTTTCTTTCTGTTTGCCTTCAATTAGCTTTTAGTTTTCTTAAAGCTCGTGGCTTAAAATGAAGGGAATTAGGTCACTCGTCATGGTCGTGCTGTGAGTAGCTATAAACTTAAGAAAAATGAGAAAAAGTTCTTTCCATACATAGATTGTTCTTCCTGGCACAATTCTCATCGAGCATTGACGGTGTCGAGTTTATGTGCATTTTGCGCATGTGAACCATCTGATCAAGCGAACATCACACTGGATATATATATGCACCAGATGCTATCTTGGGTTTCATTTTCTCTCCTCGTCCCCTTAGATGGCATATCAAGAGAAGGAGAACCCATCTGGAACCATTCAATCTGCCAAACTAGGTCAAGATGAATGAGGTTAGCGCGTTGCCACATCCACCCCGAGCTCCTCCAGTGTCTGTATTATTCCATAGTAAGTCTATATGCTGTGTGGGACAAACCATTAACGATCGTCGACTACAACCACCACGTATACAAAACTAGATTCCATGGACCAAAAACAAGGATGAACTTATACTACGCAACCTTGTTCATGTTAGTCCTACCTTAAATGATTAGAAAGGATTGTCAAACAACACATTCTTGTTTGGATGAAGGGAAAGAATCGAAGTGAAAAGATTTAGAAGAGGTTGGTAAGGGAATTTTTTGCATTTAAAACGAAAGCATAACGTACTTTTCTTTTTTCTTTGTTAAACTTTCCTGCTAAAATTTGGAATATTCAAATTTTAGAACATTATGATCAAATTATGCGTGTATTTGTTTAAATAAAAGTGTTTTTTCAGAAATTAGTTTTCCAAATTTTCACTTGTTTGGTTTGCTGAAAATGACTAGTCAATTGAAAATATTTTCAGTTCAATGAAAATATTCATGCATAAAATTAGAAAAGTGAATTCCTAAATCTAAATAAGTGAAAACACTTTCTGGAATTACTCCTCTCATATATTTTATTTTTTCTATTTCCTTTTTTTTCTTTTTCTTTCTATTTCTTTTTCCTTCTATTTCTTTTTCCTTCTCCCTCTGCTAGTCGCAATGCCTCGACGGCCACCAATGATTGGCCATAGGCGTGAGCCGACGAGGTTCAACCTCACTAGATTCGGGGAGATAAAAATTATTTCAATATTTGATTTTTTTTCCTTAGATAAAAACATGAGATTGAAATCATTTTACAAATGAGATCCAAACACCGAAAAACATTTTTGGTCACATATCACCAAATAAAGGAAAACTATCTATTTCTTGAAAATTATTTCCTAGAAAGTATTTTCTTTTATCATGAAATTTTTCCCAAAACATATGCACCACACATGTGAAGTTATATAGCAATAATTGAGTGTGTTTAGAACTTTCAGGAGTCTCAGATTCGAAAAAGATCAAATTGCATGAGTAAAAAATTTTAGATTAAGCAAACAGTGAAAAGTTTAAGTCAAGGCAAGCTCTAAATAGGTAAATGATATTTATGAATACATGTCTGCCCTCTCTTTTCCCTCACTCGCATTCAAAGGGCATTATAACCCAATCCCTTCAAATTCTTTCTCTTCTTTTCTGTCGTAATTACCTTACAGTCTCATTTTTAGATTTCTAATCACCCCTACCCAACATAGTATCAAATAGCACTACAATCTTGAAATATAAGAACCCCTATTTTATATGCTAATAATTAAATAAATAAAAAAGGATCCGTTAGTGGTTGGGTTAGAACTTGAGAATCCTCTCTTAATATGGTCATCTATAACATATCCAGAACTAACAGTCTGAGACCTTGGACCGGATGGTTCACGTAATATACTGTGGCACACGAACTTATGTTGTTGTCAGCATTTAGGGACCCACTTCAGTCTGATCAAAGTGAATGCATTAACAATGTACATGACCCAAGAAAATGCACAAATTTATTAATTTAAATTCAGAGATCAAGTAGGACCCTCTTTTGACTCAAAAGAAAATTTTCTTACATTAAGCGAGATAATAAATACAATTTTCAATTAAGCAAACCCTTTTGATTGAAGAATTAATGCATTGACTGTTGTAGCAATGTATTTAAAAATGATGAAATTTCATAAAATCAATATAAATTACTCCACTAACTCAAATTATTGTAATACCCCTTAGTTATTTTATATCAGTAGAAATAAAATAACATAAATTATTTCTCTCTTTTATGTTGATCCATTATGATCAATATTTTCTCTACACGATATAACAATTGCTATGTAAATTATTTCAGTACATTGACCCCTGCACCTCTCCGCGTTGGAATTTTAGTCTCGTCAACATTGACTATAAGAGGACAAACTTTCAGTATTCACTTGGAAAGATGGACCATCCATTTTGTCTTCTTTTTTTTTTTTTATAATGTGAAAACACTAGAGTGCAATCCCAATCTTCACCCACCATCGAACAGTGAGCTCTAATCCTATAAGTCAATACTGCCAATTGGTACCCACCGAATCATTTTGTAAAATTTGTATAAGACTAATTGACTATTGTTCTAAGATTAATGTGTGAAATAATAATAGGCAAAGAAAATATCTGAAAAGATTCAAACTTAAGATATGTTACTTTTTTATCAATATAAAGACCCAATGGAGCCATTACTATGTAGAATTCAATGTGCAATAGGTTACTCCAAAAACTTCGGAATATGGCATATGCATTAAAATATTTAAATATCAAGCTATGTATTCATCTAACAACTTAAATTTTTAGATGACTATGATCCTACAAAAATCTCAGCTTTATATCAGAGTAGGTTCTATGTTCACATATTCTAGGCTTCCATTTATCTCACCAATTATACATTTCTATGCTATAAGCTTAGGCGAAAGTCCAACCTACACGTGATAAAGGGTGTCAGAATATTTAAATATTAAACCGTGCCTCTATCTAATAACTTAAGTTTATTGAGTAATTGGCTAGAGTCTCACAAAATCTCAACATACTATATTTTATATCTTAAAACTCTCCCACAGGCAAAGGTCGGTTCGATAATAAAGGCCTCAAGCATAGATCCCAACATGTGAGTCCGATGGTCAAAGGATTATTGAAATCTAAAGCTTATTAATAAGGGAACCTATAAATGAGTGAAAAGGGCATGATGCTGTTTTATCCTTACAGTCAATTTGAAATCGTCTGCTAGACAATGAAAGTTATCACGCGTGGACTAATCAACAATCCTGGTCAAATATCGTGTCCTTGTATTTTGAATTGACAGATGCTTGTGAATCAAGAATGGAACGAAAACTTGATGATTAGGTCCTAAAACTTATGACATAAATCCACCAATTACAGCACATTATTTTTGAAGAATACTAGCAAGATTTCATTAACATAGACAACTAGAATGGTTGGAAATAAATTACTGAAAAGTGACTAGAAATAATTAAAGTGCATTGACAAAAGTAAGATCTTGTTCTTCGGATGCTTGTGCATATCTTTTCCTATTTAGTGTTCTCCTTTTATAGTCCACGGCTAGCTGGCTTTTCATTGAAATTTGATTTTGGTTCCATTTTTTTATGGCATAATTGTTCCCGCCTCAGAAGCTCGACTGCAATAAATAATTGACTCAGCTATAAAAATTGTTTGATTGCAACTATTAGTCAATACATTTGATAATTGTTCCTGTAAAAGAGTTTGACTGCAATAATTGTTCCCGGTATTTTATCCAAACAGTTGATTTGATTCCGACCAAGTTTCTTGAGTCAATGTTGATGCTTCTCAACTCGATTGACATTGATTTGATCAAAATCGACTCGACCATTCCCACCTTATCCACTCAATCCTAATGGCTCCCTACTCACATTCAATGTTGGTGTTTAACCATTAATTGTATTTCTAGTGAATGTCATATCACATATGCTAGTCAACATGCTATTTACTCTTTCCTTATCGACACCCTACATATTCTATTAATCGGTCAATATTCATAATCGGCCTTGACCTTGTCAATTGACTACGGCCCAACTTAAAAAATTGCTCTTTGTTTCAATGTTCTTAGCTCTTGCTCATCAAAGCCATAAATCCATAGGTGATGTATAGTTAATGGCATCAATTCTTATGAAATTGACATCAAAGTTGACATTTTAAGGTAACTAATAGTCAGAGAATATCTTTAATATTTACAAAGATTTACATATGTCTGACTTCCTTAAATGGACCCATTACACTAATTAATATAGATAAGCGAGGCACTCGGGTGTTTCACCATATATGGATGCAAACAACCGTTGCATTTCCAAGACCCAATACCCTTGCTTTGCCATCCAAAATGACACGCGAAACGGGAGATGCTTAATAAAAGTTTCGGGGAGTTTTTTTTCCCCAGTGATCACAACTATAGAATTTCTACCTTTTCTCCTTTCGTTTTATGTGATCATAAAGCAAAAATTATCAAGATATTAATCATATCGAGTTAGAAGTCGTGGTCTCAAAAGAAAGAAAGAATGGGTTTTCATCATGTGAAAGCTGACGCACTTGCCAGCGTAAGTGTAGGGCATAATAACACATGCATGCATGACACCGACATCAGCTACATATATTCTTAAATGTAATCTCTAGTCTTATCTTTTAGGCTTCCCTATGTGGTAGTTCGAAATGATAGCAGCGATTGTACTTTCATTATATTTTACTTTCATTATATTTTACTTTCCTCGGTCATATAATATCTTATGAAGACTTAGAAATAAAAGGAGAAGATAAAAAATGATAAAGTTAGATATTCAAAAGAGAACTAGTATGATACAGAGTCATGATCTATACAAGATTCCCAAAATTATCGATAGTGGAGCATCTAAATGAAATCCGTCCCTTTGTATCATTACTCTCGCCTAGGGTTGGGATCTTTCTTCATTTACTAAATCAGTCTTTAATACTCTAATATTTCCAAGAAAAAAATTAAAGAAATGTGCAAATACTAATTACTTGGGAAAAGTACCCAATTAATCATCTATCTATTATATAAATGCCAATTCAATCTTAAACTTTTCAATTTTATCAATTTAGTTATAAATTTCTATACAAAATTCTAATAACCGATTAATTTTCATCAGAACTAATTGACATGATAATTCAGTTATTATCGGCCAGTTTAGTTATTATCAGTCATCCACTGCATTTAGAATACTCACTTTGGTGAGGATGGAAGAAGTCAGAGTGGTGGGGCTACGTAATCAGATAAGGCAATGAATGGGACTTCTCTGTTCCCGCCTTTTGGGGTAAGGATTGCGGCACTGACTTCATCTCGTAACGATTATTCTCGAAAGGGAAACTTCAGCGAAATTTGACCAAACTTTAAGGAACATAATAGATGCTATCATCTCGTGGGTAGCGACAAATCTTGTTGCTTTCCATGGTCATCAAGATCTGACACGAGGGATACCCCTGGTCGGCGTCGTCGCATTACGTACGTATTCTTTCGTGAAAGAGGGTTGGACAGTAATGGCGCGTCAATTGTGGAAGCTACGAGCCTTTCCCAAGTAAAGTCAGAGGTCAAAGTTATTTTGGTGATTTGATCATGGCGATGACTCACGAGGTAGTCGTCTAGGGCCAATTAACATGGGCTGTACGTTGATTTGCCGCAACAACCTGCTCAATGGTTTCATATAAGTGCAGCATCTATCTTGGTAAATTGAATCGCACGCAATCTGTTACCTGCAACAACATGTATCGACTCTTGATTTTATAATATATCGTATGAACTAACGGAGAGGTTGAAAGATGGGCATCTCAGCAGCCCTCTTTGGAGAGAAGTTCTTGAAAAGGAAAGGACTACTAACCGATTAGATGCGTCTTTATTGTCTAGGATAATCGTGTGGTGACTCTTATAAGAATTGCCTAATTAGATCATTAAAATATCTAGATGTTATTATTTATTCAGAAGTACCGTCATGCGATATTTAATTAACATTTAAGAAAATTTTCTAGTGTTTAGTTTATGTCCAACTTTTCTTTATTTTTAGTTACACAAATCTCGATGACCTATCCATCTCATGATATTAATGTGTACATGTATCCATTATTCACTTGTAACTTATAGTTTTGATGGAGATTAGATAATTAATGCTCACGATTCGTTGTTATGTTCATGCAGGTTGTAGCTATGGCACCAAACGTCCCTGCACTGTACGAACTCCTCTTCGCGGTTCCAATGGCAGGCGCGACTCTTTCCACTCTCAACGTAAGCCTTGACGAGCCCACTTTGACTATCATTCTTCAACAGTTGCAAGCCAAGATCATCTTCGTCGACTCCGAGTTCACACACCTGGTCTCTAGAGTCATCAACAACAACTACAACACGCACTTCCAAGAAAACCACCACAATCACAAGCCGCTCCTTGTCGCAATCCACGATGTCTCACTGGACCGTTGGACCCAACGTGATCTTGAGGTTCGAGAGTATGAACAAACCCTAGCTACGGGAGAGAGCCATTTCCAAGCCATGAGTCCGGCCAATGAGTGGGACCCCATCTCGGTGAACTTCACTTCGGGGACGACTGGGGCGCCCAAGGGAGTGGTGCACAGCCACCGGGCAGTGTTCTTGAACTCTAAAAGGCTGATCCGCCAATACGAGATGGAGAAGTCGCCGGTGTTGCTGTGGACGGTGGACATGCCCCAGTGCAACGGGTGGTGCTTCGCATGGGCGATGGCAGAACTTGGCGGTGTCAATGTCTGTATTCGGAACGTGTCCAGGGAGATCATCTTCGACTGCATTCAGCTTCACAAGGTCACTCATCTAAGTGGTAATGTTCCATTTTGTTGTCTTTGATGTGGAAAGTCGTGTTACATCATTAGCATGACATGGTAAACGTAATCAATCGAAGAGTAATATGATAAATTATGAAGTGATATTATATCTACATATATTTATAATAAACCTAAAAGAAGTAGGTCGGGCTACAGTCTACAAAAATTTAATAGTACTATAAAGGAATTGATGAATTGCTATTAGCAAAGGACGAGTGCTCAATAAAAGAGAAAAATAGAATGAACAGTAATTTCTAAGGATACGAATGCTTATTAACTTTTACTTATAATATTTCAATTTACCATTCACATGGAAAAAAAAAAAAATAGATGAGCAGTGTTGAGAATGGTCGATAATGTGTCATTACTTTAGTAAATATAAGCAAGTCATTGGGAGGATGCCTGCACTTTTTGAAGTATGTAATATGATTCGACCAAAATAAAAAGTACGTAATATGAGTACATATAATGTTAGGTTCACGCAAAATCACCCGTGAAGAAGTAGAATTTTATATTTTTCCCTTTCCACAGGTGAATACAATATCCTAAAATTGATCGCTGAATCCCCACTGGCCGACCAAGTGCTGCCTCGGGTGGATGTAATCGTCGCCGGTGGAATCCCGACGAACCACCTCCTCGAGAGAGTAGAGGATCATGGGTTCAACATTATCGGCTCATATGGCATGACAGAAGCCCTAGGTCCCGCCCTCATCATCCGTCGGAGGTCATCACAACACCACCATGAAGAGGAGGACGACGTCCATGACGATCATGACCTGAAATGTAGAGAAAACCTCGCCAATGTCGATGTCATGTGCTGGAACCCCTTGCAGAGCGTTCCAAGTGACGGAAAAACAGTCGGAGAAATCATCCTCCGCGGAAACAACCTTATGACAGGCTACTTTGGCAACCCGGAGGCGACGCAGGAGGCCTTTTATAACGGGTGGTACAGGACCAGGGATCTCGGGGTGCGGCACGCAGACGGTAGCATAGGGGTGATTGACCGAGCTGAAGACATCATACGCTCAAGGAACGGGTTGATCGGCACATTGTGCATAGAAGCCGTCTTGTTGGGCCACCCGAAAGTTGCGGAAGCCGCCGTTATTGCTCAAAACGTCTTTCCCTGGCAAGTCCCATGCGCATTCGTGAAGTTGAAGGAAGGGAAGTTTTCCAACCAAGAGGAGATATTAAAGTTTTGTGAGGAGCATCTGCAAAAGACGGCAATGATTCCGAAATCGGTGCGGTTCGGGGAGTTGCCGAAGAATTTCACAGGGAAGGTGCAGAAGTCCGTTCTGAGAGAGAGCGTCAAGGGCTATCCATAGAACGAGCACAGCTTCATAAGAACCAAAAAATCAGGGGAATTATTTGCGATCAATTAGAATTGAACTTCTCGTGTATTTCTGTGTTACTTGTCCTGTAATTGCACAATTCGGATTATCATAAATTTCTCAAACTTTGATGGAAGCATAGCTTTTCGTTTCTTTCTTTTTTAAGTCAACCTTTCTAGCTAGAATTTCACCATTAAATTGTAGTTACTCTATGAAAGCAAAGGTTTTAGTCTTAGATATTGTTGACAAGGCCATCCACCTATCCAGAAGACATGATCTATGGCTAGATTGACACAAATGTAAAATATTTATGATTAAATTAGCAAAAATAAAAAAAAGAGTTTAGGATTAAATTGATACAATTATGATAAGTTAAAGACTTTTTTGGTAATTGTCTCATCTAAAAAGTAATGTGAGCTGTTTTGACATATTATGGGAATATATGCTATTAGAATTGAAGGAAATATCAAATGATTTCTACATAGAAATTTTGACCTAAATGGGAAATTTGATTTGAAGGACAATGAGATGATCGAGGCATGTTGCTATTGGAATGAGCCAGACGAATACACTATTGGGATCAGTCCCAGTCAGCCCTCTCCGTGAGCGGCGATGGAGGAGATGAGAGGAGGCACGTGGAATATGTTGTTCTCAGTTGTGGCCAAATCAAAATACATCCTTGACTATTGACCAACGCTTGCAAGAGAGGAGATCGGGCGTCCCATAGCATGTTCCCCGTCGGCTTTCCTTCGAGCACTTGCCGCGAGCTCTCCCTCACCGTGAGCCCTCGACGATCGTCACCCGAAGGCCACTTAGCCATCACCGGTCCCGTTTTGGAAACGAATCATCTTGCGCTCATCTTGCTTCATGAACGCTAAAATCCTTAAGATAAGTCGAGACCTTTTTCCTTCAGCAGAGCAGAGCAGATGAGGAGGCTAGGGTAGCCGGCGACGGATGGGACGCTTCGCGGGCGCCATTAATGCCGCCGAGTGGAGCAGCGCGAGATCCGGCAAAGGATCCCAATGCCGAGCAGGCGTAGCTGAAGTAGGGTCAGATCTACCGCGAAGGACGCCCTCGAAGCGACCCCGGTTCAAGCGAAGCAAACGCCGGTCGAAGCGCCAAGGACCGGCGGTCGAAGTTTCTCTGTCGACCGGCCTCCTCGGACTATAAATAGGGGAGCAGGCAGCTAAGGAAAAGGAGGGGGAGAAGCAAGAGCTCCGAAGGCTTCCTTGGAGAGACATCCAGGAGGCTGGAATACCAAGCAACCGCCGATCCGAGAGAGATCTGAGAGAGAGAAATCGGAGGCAAGCGGGGGCGAAGGACGAGAAAGAGGAGAAAAGAAAGGGAGATCTGCGAAAAAAAACAAAGGAAGAATCTGAGAGAGAGATCTGTGAGAGAGTGGAGGAGAAGTAGATCTAAGTTGATAGAGAGCCGCCAGTCGAGCCCCGTCGTCAGTCGGGCAACGCGGCACTGGGCCCCGTCGCCACACTAATCCTACACCACCGCCGTTCAACTACCGACGACGAGGCCTGCCGGTGGCTCGCGCCGCTCCCGTCGCCACCCGCGTCCGAAGCCGTCCTGACCCACGGGCCACGACGACCCCGCCGCTCACTGCCGCTCGCGGATCTCGTCTGAACCTCAAGCCGTTCGTGCTGCCGGCTGCCCTCGTCCCTATTGCCACCCGCCACTATGGGCCCGTTTGGTTCGGCTTTGGGGGAATGCATTTGGGAAAATGCAAATACCTTTGGGCTAAAGGGGTTTCTCGAAATGCAAATACCGTTTGGTAAATTTTGCATTGTGAAAAAACTTTGACCTAAATGTCGTTTGGTTAGTATCCCATTCTACTAAGGGACTTTTGCAAAAAAATTTATTAAAAAAAATTATAAATATTTTTTTTTTCAAATTCATGGCCAAACCACCCTCCGGCGACCAAAATCGGCCGCCGGCCACCCTCCGGCAGCTAGATCTGGCCACCGGTCAAGCTCCGGCGGGCAGATCTGGCCGCCGAAAGGCCTCGCCTGAGGTCGCCCGACCTCAGGCCCAGTCGCCTGTCGCCTGGGTCGCGAACCCAGGCGACGGCGGCGGTTGCCTGGGTCGCGCGACGGCCGTCGCTTGGGTTCGTGACCCAGGCGGTGGTCGCGCGACCGCCGTCGCCTGGGTTCGCGACCCAGGCGGTGGTCGCGCGACGGCCGTCGCCTGCGTCGCCCGACCCAAGCGACGGCCGTCGCCTGGGTCGTCACCTGGGTTCGCGACCCAGGCGGTGGTCGCGCGACCGCCGTCGCCTAGGTCGCCCGACCCAAGCGACGGCCGTCGCCTGGGTTCGCGACCCAGGCGATGGTCGCGCGACCGCTTGGGTCGGGCGACCCAGGCGACGGCCGACCGCCTGAGGTCGCGTGACCAAGAGCGGCGGTCGCCCCCCTTGGCCGGCGGTCCCCTCCTTGGCCGGCAGTCGTCGGCTCCCTCGGTCATGCCCAGCAACGGTGGCCAACTCAGTTTCTGAAAAAAAAAAAAAAAGTCAAAATGTTGACTTGCATTCTTGGAACGCTGAAAGCCCAATGCTGGTCTCCACCAGCATTGGGCTTTCAGCATTCCACTAGCATTCCAAATGCTAGCATTTGGCCAATGCAAACTTCAAATGCTGAACCAAACGGGTTCGCATTTGGCCAAGGGGCTTTCGGGGCTGAAAGCCCCTTGGCAAAGCTGAACCAAACAGGGCCTACGTCGTCCCGTCAGCTGGTCTCGCGAAGATCGTCGCCGCTCGTCGTGGCCGGGCTGGGACGGGCTCGGCCATCCCCCATCAGCGCTGCGGGTGGACTGCGAAAGAGAGGGGGAGCGCGAGTCGGGTCATGGTGGGAGGACCCAGTCAACCCGTTAGGGAAATTCCTATGGGCCAGGCGAACCAAGCCCACGAACCGGAAGCCTAGGTCATTCGACCCAGCCGGTCCCAAACCGGACCGACCCGGGTATCCGACCCTGGTCCGGTCTGTTTTAATATTATTATATTATAATCTTATTTAATATTAAAAATAATAAAAATGTTTTTTATTCCAAAAAAATTTTAAAAATGGTTTTTTATGTTTTCCAGAAAAATCAAAAATTATTTTTTTCAAAAATTAGAAAATCCAAAAAAATTTCATAATTTAAAAAAAATCAGAAAAAGTCAAAAAATATTTTTCTCACAAATGCATGAAAAATCCTCAAAAAATTCAAAAATAACAAATTTGAGAGTGTAAACAAGATTAGATAACGAAAGGATATTAGTGATTAATTAGTGTAATCAAATCCTCAAGTCTAGTTTCTCTGGTTACGTAGGAATAAAATATTTGAAGAAATATTTTACTCGGTTTTCTAATCAACCCATCACAAGCTGATTAGTAGCGACTTTTATTTGAATGCAATTGACTTAGCAAATTAAAAACTCGAATCTTAACTCGTAAATTGATAGGCTTGAGAGAGCATTGGCTAAAAACCTTAATAGGTATTTAGCCAAGCCATTAGCCTCTGGGATGCGAGAGGAAGGTTGTGACAATGAACACTTAATTTTTGACACTTATCAATGTTGACCTCATATATTTGAACAAATTACATAATAAGTATAAGGAGTTTCACAAAATTTCGCATGTATCACATTCTAGATGATAAATGTACTAAAAAAACCAGGATTACTAGGTCATTCCAATTCTGCTATAATCTGAATAAAGGAATATATATAAATCAGCCCCATCTTGGAAGGTAGTTCATGAGCTTCGATCCCATGACCAGGGTACTCAAGTGCTCATCCATGACTCTCTACTTCGCAAATGGGGTCGTAGTTTCACCCGATCAAGTTTTTGTCATGCTTCGCTAGACAACCATGGAGGACCACACAGGTATTATTAGATTAAATTATTCATCAAGTCCTTCACGTCAGCAATCTATCTTAAAATGGTTCCCTGAAGATGTCGGAAGCGTTAAAACTATTATCGACGTGTCTAGATGTATGGAATGCGAAGTTCAACCTGTCAAATGGGTCGATAATTGCAGGCATATGTCCAATGTGCAGAAGATTTACCTAAATGGTGACAAGAAGGGAAAGGCAGACAAATTCATCGGTCATCTACCCGGCATGCTGGATGAAATCCCCTTCAACGGACAAGGCCACTACTGGATCGCTATAGCGGCAGTAAGTTCAGAAGCATAGATGTACAATTCTTTATTCACTATGGTGCATTAGCGAATGAGATTCATACAGAGCGAGCGTCCATGATCTTACCATCCGCTGCTTTGGCAGGCGAAGACGGCGTACACAGAGCTGGCGCCTCAATACCCTTCCATCCAAAACGTCATGGCAATGCTGGAGAAGTACTGGCAGCAACCCCCGACTCGAGAAGAACTGGGAAGTATGCATGGTGGATCTGGAAGGAAATCTGGCCGCACACTATTACAGTCCTCGACTATCCTTAATCAGCAGAGTGAGGAGAGGACCCTACTTGTATTGCAGCTCAGTTGTATATCCTAACATCGTCCGCCTAGATTTAAATCCGCACAGTGCACGAGCATCTGCATGAGCTAAAAGATTACGTGGCAAAACTGCCAGGGTAAAAGAGATTAGTTTCCTCTTAGTTCGATGAAGTGTAACAGAGATGAAAGCTAGCTGGTAAGCAAGACGCCTCCCCCCTGTCTATGTATACGTGTAATGCATTCCAGGAGCAATTTGATATACCTATTCCTAGTTCCCATGAACTGCAATCACCTTTCTCAGGGTCAAAATGACGAATAACACAAATTGGTCACCTCCAACAACCTTTTGTGAACCATCAACTCTGAGAAACTTTGAGAATTGTGAGACATTGCATGATAATGATCACATGAATTGTGGGGATAGATTATAAAATGCTTGGTTCATGAGAGGCTGCCCATGGCCTTTGCTTTTTCCCTCAGAATGGACTTTTGGATCTTTCCAGTCGAAGTTTTAGACAAATTTTCGAACACGACTGTCCGAGGAGACATGTAATGAGGCAATTGATCTCGACAAAATCCTATGATCTCCTGAGCATCGACCTCATATCCCTCCTTTAACTTCACAAATGCGCAAGGGACACACGACCACAGCAACCTCTAGAACTGCTGGATGGATGTAAAGAACTGTCTCTACCTCCACTGTGCTTACGTTTTCTCCTCCCGAAATTATAATGTCTTCCAAACGATCCTTTACTTCGATGTAGCCATCGGGATGCTTCACGGCGAGGTCTCCGCTGTGAAACCATCCACTCTTGAACGCCTTGTCTGTCGCTTCCTGATTCTTATAGTACCTGCTCATGACAGTGTTTCCTCTGAACTTGATCTCCCCTAGAGATTTACCATCGCTAGGAACGCTCTCCATTGTGGCAGGATCTCTGACGTCGACTTCCTCCAGGCCGAGATGTTGCACCCCTTGTCAAGCTTTGATGTTTGATCTTTGGTCAGAGGGCAGAGAGTCCCACTCGGGCTTCCACGTGCAGCACTTCCCCGGACCGTAGGTTTCTGTCAAGCCATAAAAGTGCGACACGCTGAAACCGAGCTCTTCCATCTTGGATAGGATTTGTGGAGGCAGAGGTGAACCACCCGTCGTGACTTCCACCTTGTGAGGAAGAGGTCGTCCGCTGTCCACCTCCCAGTTAACAATCATATTCAAGATAGTCGGCGCGCGCCCATGTGAGTCACGTTATGCATAGCAATACTATCAGATATTCCTTTCGGAGAGACTTGTCGGAGGCAGACATTGGTGCCGCCTTGTGCGGCTACTTGCCATCCGTTGCAATGAAACATAGGCACTGTCCATAGGTAAACCAGCATCGAGCTCATCCCATGAAGAAGAAATGTAGCAATCGAATTTAGATACGCACCCCTATGGCTATAGACGACTCCTTAGGGCTGTGATGTCGTCCCAGAAGTATAGTTTATGCTGATGGGATCCCATTCGCTGTGTTGTCACTGCACCTCGAAGTCACTGGACCCCGAGGCCACGAGTCCTTCATACTCACTAATGCCTGAAGGATGCTGAGGAACAGATCCATCCGATTCCGAAATAAGACTACAATCGGCAGTTCTGTTTCTGCCTTTATGAACAAATCAATTGCACGGCGAGCAACTTCAAGTAGCTGACAGTCCACGAAAATGACCTTGGCTCTCGAATGTTTCAGAAGTGTCGACCCCATGGACGAGTCATGCCGGGCGTTGAGCGTACAGAGGATCGCTCCAGCCATGGGGACTGCAAAATGCAGCTCGTACACTGCAGGGACGTTGGGAGCCAAGGTGGCTACCTGTTCAGAGAAATAACACCCAAAGCTTAATCCTCTGTCATCTGTTGTTCAAATCACTGCCATGAACTAGATGAATCATTATCACGCACTAACAGAGAAGACACCCCCCGTCATTATTTTCCAAACCCTTTGAAGGAGAAAGGTGTTAATTTGAGACACATGAACCGAAACACAGTTTCTCACAAATCAAACCAGAATGGATCAAAAAGTTTGCCCAAATGAAGAAACCAATACAGCAGACAAAAGAAAAAGATAGAACTCATTAAACAAACCAGAATGGATGTACCAGTGAACTCGATATGAGATATTGACCGTTACCAATCAACAACTATTCGCGATACAAACGACCGAAATTTGCCTGACGATATAGACCACAACAGGGTATTGAACTCAAAAAACCAACTCGGACTTTGACTCACCACATCGCCCCGGGAAATTCCCAGCCGGGACAGAGCCGAGGCCACTCTACGACACCGCTCGTGAGTCTCGCTCCAATTATATCTCACCTCGCCATACACCACCGAGGTCGCGTCTCTGTAGACCTTGGTCGACCGCTCCAAGAAGCTGATGGGAGTGAGAGGGACGTGGTTGGCTGAGCAACGGACGAGGCCTTCCATGGATTTCCACGACTCTGGCTAAGAATTGTTGAGTAGTGCCGCGTAGCTCTTATACCACTTGTAGACAGTCAAGTGTTTATTTCAACAAAAATAAACTCACTTTTATTTCAAGAGCACTTGATTACACTATTCAGGCATGCACACAATGGACTCTCTCCCTCGCCCTCACCACTCTCACGTCTCTCACTCACTGCACACAATTCACACACTACAACACTCCTATGAAGACCCCAAGAGCGCGCGCGTGCAGCACACACTTCACAAGCCATCCCTATTTATGGGGAGACTTCCCCCACAAAGCACAAAGGGAGTGATATACAAGGGCTCAAAGTGAACCGTTCCTCAATTATAAGTTTTACCTACCTTTTCAAATAATTTTTATCAACTCAATTCAGCTAACACAAAGGGGACTTCGACAACTATTCCCAACAGCCTACTCTTCAAACTTTGTAGCTTTGAGACCTTTGGTGAAGATGTCCGCATCTTGATTATTTGCATTGGCATACTCCATCTTTATCTCGTCTGTAATACTTTCTCCCACAGGAAATGATAGCGAACTTCTACATGCTTGATCCTCGCATGGAAAACCGGATTCTCCGCTAAGGTTATGGCTAATAAATTATTACAATATAATTGTGCCGAGCGATCATCGGTTAATGAAGATCCTCCATTAATTGTGCCAACCATGTACTCTCTTGAGCCTCCATCTCTCTTGCTCTATACTCGACTTCCATTATAAATAGTTGTTGACACATGAATTTTACCGATTCCTTTTTAAATACCCAATTATTTTGAAAAAATATATATAAATTTACAGAAAAGATAAAAAATTTGATAAAAAAAAAGTTTCGAAAAAAAATCGAAAATTCAAAAAAATAATTAATTAAAATAAAATTCGGTCGGTTGGGCTGGTATAGCCCAGCCCAATCTTTTAATTTCTCAGCCCACTTTTTTAATCCCTTAAGCCCGCCTTTTTATTTCCTTCAAGCCCACTAAAATTGGTTTAAGCAAAGCCTAGCCCATTTCCAATTTTTGACACCTCCCACACCAAGGCACTTAGGCACACAGCAGCGACCCGCAATGGGGCCGCTCGAGCGCAAGTGACGTTGACAAGGTGACGCCAGCAGAGGGCATGCCTCCTCTTGCGCTGTCGCGTGGGGAGTGGCCGCAACGCTAACAGAAAAGATTCCTCCGCGGCTGGCTAGAAAGAGAGAACGGCTGGCGAGAGGGGGGAGCTGGAAGTGCTGGCCAGAGAAGGGTTCGGGCGAGAGAGCTCGAGGGACTAAGCAGGGAGGAAGGAACAACAACTGAAGAAAACCAGAGGAAAACGCAGAAAAAAGGAGCTGGTTTCTGGGTTTTGGAGGAATCTCGAGCGCGAGAAAGAGAGCCATGGACGTCGTTTTCCTGTTTTTTGGACTTCTCTGAGATTGGGCTTCCTGAGGAAGGATTCGGCTGCGGAAGAGAGCAGAGAAAAAAAAACGGGCAGGAAGAAAAACGCAGAGATGGAGGCTGGTTTCTGTTTTTCTTGGAAGAGGATGAAGGGCTGTTTTGCTGGGTTTTCGGAGGACCGGATAGAGAAACCGAGAGAGAGGGAGGGCCGACTGAAAAAGAGGAAGCCGGGAGGAAACAAGTGAAGAGGCTTCAAGAGAGAGAGCTTGGAGGAGCGTGAGAGCAGAAACGGAAAGAGGACCGAGAGAGAACGGACAGAAAAAACTCCGAGAGAGATCTGAGACAGGGAAGGAAAACCAGAAAACAGAAAGGGGTGAGCAGGAAAGGCGTGAGGAGGAGGGATGCCATCAGAGGTCGCACTGGTGACGCCCCTGCTCGGTCTTGCTCTTTGACCGCGTGGCCAAGCCAAGCATCCGTGCGACCGAAGCTCCGTTGCTAGTCCGCATCTCTCCGCCCGAGAGTTTGAAGGAGAAAGGAAGGCCAAGTCGAGAGATAGAGCGCTCCAACGGGTTCTCCATCAGCCACCGTCAGTCGCAGTCTCCGAACGAACCAGGTTAGTCTCTTCTCTTCCTACCGAAATACCTAGTTTTTGGCAAGGTGTTGGGCCGGAGCTTGCGCCGACCAGTTTGCACAAGCCCCGACCCCAGTCGCGCCTCCATTAATGTTGTTCCGCATGCTGGAATGTTTGGTTAGAAGCTTAGGTCTGGTCTGAGCTCGGCTTAAGTTGAAAACCCTTTAGTTTCAGTTGTGCACGCCGAATGTTTGATGAAATGCCTTATAGAGAACCGAAGGATGTTCATACTTTTTAGTTGGAGATCAATCTGTTTTCATGCCTTTTTTTTATCTACAGAATCATTCCTTTTTTGTTCATATTTGAGGTTTCACGATGATTCACGTAAAAAAATCCGTATATTGTCGAATCGGAGAGGGTTTCCCAGTCCCGGTTAGGGTATTAGTGGTCATCGGAGCTTGTGGCCGGCAGCGGCCGACGTCGACAAAGGTGAGTGACTGATAAAGGGTGGTGTCTCAATGAGGAGAGAGGAACCATGGTGGTTTCGGCTAGGGGTGTAAACGATTCGGTTTGGTTCGGCTTTTTGGAAAAATTGAACTAAACCGAATTGATAAGGGATATACCAAACCGAACTGAAATCATTCCGAACTGAACTGAAAATGCAGTTTGGTTCGGTTCGGTTCGAGACGATTTTTTGGTTTTTCTATTTTTACTTTACTTATTGGAATTTAAATAAAAAAGAGATGATAAAGAAGAGCGATTGTTTAATTTTTATTAAAAATTCTTGTTGGGCTCAATTAACTGAACCAAACCAAACCGAAAAGATTAATGGTTATTTTTTCAGTTAATCGAACAAAAATCGAACCAAACCAAAAACATATAAAATTTCGGTTCGATTTTCGATTCGGTTCTTGACACCTCTAATTTCGGCTAGAGTGACTTTCAGATAAAAATAAAAAAGGAAGAAGAAGTTGCAATCGAGAAACTCACCGTCGAGGAGAAAATATTGGGTGAGTTTAACACTCCACGGAGGATGGTGCAGCACACCACTCAACTATGGACACGTGTCCATCTAGTCCATGCTGTCTCCCTCCTCTCTCTCTCTCTCTGTCATATTCGGGCCCACAGCAGCAGCAAACCCTCTCTATCCTCTCTCCCCTCTCCCCGTCTTCAACGCTCCGCTCTCTCTCTCCTCCGCGAAGAAGTTACGAAGGAAAAAAAAAATCGCTCTGCCCTCTCTCCTCCGCGAGGAAGCACATCTTTGAGAGCAAACCACAAGCTGATGCCCCTGCCTCCGCCTCTGCCGTTGGGCCCATCTCTGCCGTTGCCCTCCTGAGTCCTGCCATCACGTTTTTCCCACGCTGTTCACGAGCCCCTCACTTTTTGCGACCACCACTCTGCTCTCTCTTTTCTCTGCGAAGCATCCCCTGCTCGCCGACGCCGACGCCACCGTCGCCTCCCTAAGCCTTGCCATCTCCCCTCAAGTAGATTGATTTTTAACAATTTTTTTTTTCCTCCATGAGGAAACAGAGCATTGACACCAGAAGAGAGAGAGGAGAGGGAGCATCTACTATTGCTGTGGTCCCGAATCTGACAGAGAGAGAGGAAGGAGACAGCGTGGACCGGATGGACACGTGTCCGTAGCTAAGTGATGTGCTGTACCATTCTACGTGGAGTGTTAAACTCGCCCAATATTTTCTCACTGTCAAGAGATTGAATACATGCATGTGGAGAAGAAATTTGCAGCAGAAGAAGACAAAATAAGGAAAAAGACAAAAAGTGAGAAAAAATAGAAAAAATAGAAAAAGCAAAGAAAATTGAAATAAAAAAAAAGGAAAAAACAAAAAAAGGGCCGAAAGTTAAAATAGGGGCTGGGCTGTATATTCTTTGAGTGGGCTTAGGCTGGAAATTGGACCGAATTTTTGTAAAAATGTTGAAATGGACTAAGTTATTTTTTTTTAAAGTGCCCTTTTTTTACGAAAAATTGGTGTGGACTTTAAGGCCAGCCTGGTCGTTAGTCCAGCCTAGACTAATAGGGCTCGAGTCAGTTTAGTAGGGCTGAGTCAGGAGAGACCCCATCCAAATCACTTTTTTAATTAAAAAAGAATCCAAAAATTCAAAAAATACAATTTAAAAAAAAATTAAAAATTCGAAAATCCTTAAAAAATTAATAAAACGTTTTTAAATTCAGAAAATCATGAAAATATAAAAAAAATTTGAAAAAATTTGAAAAAATTTGAAAATACAAAAAAAATCTGAATATTCCAAAATTAGAAAAATTAGAAAATTCCAAAAGCATTAATAAATAATTTTTTTTAATTCAGAAAGCCAAAAAAATATTTTAAAAAATCTGGAAAGTTTGTTTTTTTTAATTTCGGAAAATTTTAAAAAAATATTAAAAAATTCAGAAAAAAATTTAGAAAAATCAGAAAATTGCAAAAATTCCTAAAAAAGAAAACATTCAAAATTGAATAAGCCTTTAGGGCTCTACAATAGGCTTTTTTTTTTTGTTTATGTTATATTTTTCTCTTTCTTTTTTTAGGGACAATATTAGGATTTTCATGTGCCTTATTTTGCAATAATATTTTGGATGTTATTTTCTTACTTTAAAATGGTTAGGATAAGTCTTAGATTTCTTGAATAGGTTGACATGACCTTATTAATACACAATTAAGTTAGGTACTGAAAGGGCGCTGGTCACATGATTAGTATAATCAAGTCCTTGACCTTAGATTTTTTGATTAGGTAAAAAGTCTCATGCCTTGCTTGGTTTCTAGTCGACCCCAATAGGCTAGTGGCGACTCTTTATTTGAAGACTTTTATGAATATCCAATGTTGCACGGGGTGTGGGCTTGGAAAATCCCAAATTAATGAAGAGCCGTCGGCTCAAAATTAACAATACCCTTAAACCTATTTAGATATTTCGTTCACCCTTAAGAAAAAAAAAAAAAAGAAATTTTTTAGGTCACGACAACAATGACACAGTTGCCTTGCACCATGACACTTCTGTTAATCTAAGACTAAACATGCACCTAGTAGTTGATCATCGTATGTCATGATCTCCAACAAAATCAGCATCGCAATGGCCTACAACCTCACATGATGCTTCTTTCTTATACGGGAGCAAAAAATGAAATTTACCCTTCACATGACTTAGCATGTGCTTGATTGCATCCAAGTGAGGCTTTTGTGACTTCTCCACAAATCAGCTTGCTACTCCCACTACAAAGGCAATGTCAAGCCGTGTTATGGTTAGGTAAATAAGGCTACCCACCAAGTGCCTGTACATAGTTGAGTCTTCCAATTTTTGTTCTTCAATTGCACATAGCTTTTAAATTTCCATTCATTGGAGTAGATACAGGTTTGCATTCAAACATTCCAAACTTTTCTAGGAGATCTCATGCATACTTCTTTTGACATAGGAATAATCCTTCCTTAGTCTTCTCAACCTCAAGTCTCATAAAATGCTTTAGTTCTCCAATCTCTTTCACCTAAAACCGCACTGAGAGGTTGGATTTTTACCAACATTTTTGTTTTATTGGCAAATTGCATTGCCCCAATGTGGGGAAATAATTACCACTTAGATTTTTTTAAGGGATTATGTCAAGCTCAAACTAGCTAAATAATCGATACTTTTGTTTGGGGTAGTGAAATGAATACTCTTCCTCATTTTAGGATGTCTTGAGCATCTATTAGAATCCACTTGAAGCTATCACAAGAAGATTAATGCAAGTGAAAGGCAGTGAGACAACGGAGTGGCTGCAAAAGGCAGAGATGGTTCTGAAAACGGTGTGGTTCGAGGACTTGCCGATGAATTCCATAGGGAAGGTGCAGGAGTCTGTGCTGAAAGAGAAAGCCAATGCAATTGGGAAGCATTGTCCATAGAACGAGCACAGCTTCACAAGAAACAAAATATCAGGGTAATTTGCTCGCAAACCATATATTTGGTAATTGAATTGAACCACTTCTTTATTTCTGTGTTACTGTCATATAATTGCACAATTCGGATTGTCATTAACTTTTCTAACTTTGACATAAGCATGTTGGGTTTTATTGTAGCCCACGTAATTAATGACCCATATGTGATTTAGGTTTAACAATTAGAAGTTTTGAATTCTTATTGGTCAATAGAGAGGTGTATATTGATTATCATACACTCTAATGGATGTGTGACTATAAAAAGTCTTAACTAGAAACTAGTCCTCTCTCAACCTTAGAAAGAACAACAGTTTTCTCTCCATCAAGAACATCAGAAAGCTTAAGGGGTCAAGAGAAAAAAAACATATTTCTTCGAAGGATTTCTCATCTACAATTGATTTCTTCACAAGAAATCATCATGGATCAAAGTGTATTTCTCATCTATTATGATATTGTGAAAATCATATTGCTCTAAGATTTTGAATATGATATTTATGTAAATATTAGGATTTGTTTCACATAGAATGGATTTACTCTTACGAAGTATAGCTTTTCCTTTCTTTCTTTTTTTAGTCAACCTTTATAGCTGAAATTTAACCATTGATTCATAGTTACTCTACGAAAGCAAAGGTTTTGGTCTTAGATATCAGATATTGTCAACATGGCCGTCCTCCTATCCAAAATACAAACAACCAATTGTGATAGTATGGGACAAACAAATTGGATAATAGACAAAAGGAAGGAAATAATTTGGATGCTGGATTTAGATAATTTGGTTCGAATGTTGATACTTATATTTACTGGAACTACAACGCATAATTCCATTATAGAAATAAGTGATACAATAGAAATAACAATTGTTTGAGCGCTTAAACACACTTTCAATGTTTCTCAATCCCCAATTATATCTAATAATTCACTCAGTGTTTAATCCTCACAAATTCTAATAAAATCTCACCAAATAATTGCACAAATTCTACTCAAAGAATTTAATTGACTAAAACACTACAAAGTATAATTACAATAAGCAAATCGCTTTGAGATCTTTGAAGAAGAACTCCCTACACATTTTCTTCAACCTCTCTTGTGTAGTCCCACACGTCTCTCTCGCTGTCTTCTCACTTCCCATTGGTCATCCATGCGCCACACGGGCTGTTTCCCCGCATTTTCAATCATCCGCCTCTGTCTCTATGCCCCTACAAACACACGAGTGTCCCGAAAATCATGAGCTTGTGTCGATTTCAAATGAGACGGAATTAACTTTGAGTTGCAATCAATGAGGAAACGTAATCTAACATAATGCTGCATTAGTACACTTGAACTCTTTGCCAAACTTCAATATTTTGTGCGCCTAGCATTGATAAAGCAAAATTGGTTAAAAATCAACTCCTCTCGCTTCCTCACTGGGCATGGCGGGGCTGCCCAACTGCCTCACACAAGATTTATTTTTGCCCTGAATCCAGGGTCTGAGCAGGATCTCCACCTCCGAGGGGCAGCACATTTGGTTGGGGTGTTGGGAAATTTCCAAATCAGAAAATAAGTCATTTGTTCCAATCCAACTAATTATATGCAAATTGCTTTGAGAGAGTAATCTACACAAGCTATATATATATAAGTTTAATCGGCTCCCGAAACTTGGAAAATGTTTCATAAACCTCCAAATAAGTTGATCTCCATGCCCGTGTCCCGAATCACAAACTAAGTACTTCCAATTTGTTTATATCTTTTTCTCTTATGATCCATACAACGTTATGTGCCTTTTATTTTCTGTCTTTTTAAATTACTTTTCCAGTTATACTTATATCTTCTTCAGCTGAAAAAAAAATCTAAAAAATATATGTGCCCAGGTCTCATATTAGGTGGATCTTCGCTCTTAGCTTGGCTCGCAAGTTCGTGTCGGGACAAGCAAGTCATGGTCATGGAAAAGCTCGAGCCCAAGCAGACCCAACTCAAGTAGGGGTGATCACTACCCGTTTCAAGGTGAAACTGGAAACCATACCTGAAGGACCGATTCCCAAAATTGAGAACAAGAGACTGGGAACTGATCCGGTCCAATGGAACCTATCACTATTTTTTTAATGTTTCCATTTGGATATCTTATTGTTCAAAGCATGACAGGAACAAATTCAGAACTCGAGACAAATCCTATATTTTCATTCAGATGTGCTATTGTTCAATTATAGGCTCCTATTTCCTCGAAAATAATAAACTAAACCCATTAATTTTTCTGAAGAAATAAAAATATTTAAAAAGTATGTGTAGTTAGGGTTCCTGGACACTGGTTCCACTTTTTGCAATTGGGAACTAGATCGACACTCTTGGAAATCCCACCAAACTGGATAGTTTGGTTTGACTTAGGCAGTTCCTAATTTGGACAGTCCGTTTTGTACACCCCTAAACCCGAGCCCACATGCTAAGTCTACTCACTTCTTGCTCAAGACAAGTCATCAATATGATTAATGAAATGACGTATGTGCTTACCCAACCCGAGCTCACCCGCTAAGTTGACTAAAACCATTAGAACTCCTAATTCTAGTTGAAATTGAACACCTCAATCTCAAAAAAGACCATGAATATTGACATTTAGTGTGCCGTGTAATTTTCTCTTTTTCCATTTTGACGGGAATGTATTTAGAGAGGAAAATAGTTCTTAATACTCGAGTCAAAACAAATACACTTATAAATTGCTCATTGCCTAAATTTATGGTCGTATCGCCATTCATATTTTCAATGGGCATTAAAGAAAGTTTTGATTGGAACATCGGCATGCTGCGGTCGCTCCGGTGACCATTCTCGAAGGAGTTTTGTCTTACAAAAGAAACCAGGCGCAATTTTTCCGCAACCGCGTACAACTAGAAGGATTGGAAGTGAAAATTCCAAAATCCTATGTTCAATTGACATTAGCATCACATCGACTTGCAGATTTGAGGACAACGTTTTCCTCTGCCCTTACTTAATTGAAGGGCGAAATGGTAATATGGGAAATCGATGACACGTTCTATCTTGCTCCATCTTAAGCTATAAATGGGGAAATTATCAAAAAACTCCTAAAATTTTGGTACATATAACAAGTCAATCCACAAACATTTTGATTCACTCAACTGAAACCTAAACTTTGTGACAATTTGTAAATCCGCCAATTATTGGCCTGGATGCCAGTCATCATATGTGACACAAGTGACATTAACATCAACAATGTCGCAACCTTCCCGAAAGAGGATTAATGGATTACTAAACGCAGTGCTTAGCATGGACTCTTCAAAGTCCTACCAATCGCAACTTGGTACTCAATTCAACCATTATATTTATCTTACCTATTGGAGCTGCCACTAATC
The DNA here is from genome assembly GCA_014858505.1 of Corymbia citriodora subsp. variegata. Classification (NCBI taxonomy): domain Eukaryota; kingdom Viridiplantae; phylum Streptophyta; class Magnoliopsida; order Myrtales; family Myrtaceae; genus Corymbia; species Corymbia citriodora. The sequence goes on along the minus strand of CM026414.1, from coordinate 26,679,625 downwards.
AGTTTTTGGTCGATTAGACACCCAAGTAAAATGTGGGAGTACAGTTTACTTCTGCGAACCAAAAATCATGAGTTCAGGGACTTGTATCTTTTCTCCTTATTTAAAAAAAAAAATGTTTTGCATACAACCTTTGCTGGTTTTTGTAATACTACACCATTAACATGTAAAATATGACCAAGCAATTGAGCAAACAATAAAATAACGTCCAACGATCATGATCATGAACAAATTATGAACCCGAACATACTAAAAAAATGCTATTGTCATTATAACAAGATTTCTTAGTTTTGAGTAAACTAAGAGAGATTGGCACAAACTGGAAGCACGATAGTATAGGAAGCAACTAAAGGGATGCAGCAATAATGACTAGCAACAATGACGCACAAGAGCAACAACGAACGTCGGCAAAATGGTAGCGACTAGCAACAAATCAGCAGTGAATAGCAACAATGATTAGCGAAATTTGGCAATGAATAGCAACAACGGGAAGTGGCAATAATGGAGATCTTTAGTGATGGCAGAGCTTTTGCAACCGCTATTAGAGACTCGTCTGAAGATTGGCAACTACTATTGGAGACTTGTCTGAAGATTGAGGACTCAAAAAATGGACTGCATTATGATGTATGCAAGGCACCACAACATTGTGAAATCACGAGAGAGTTGCGTATGGTGATGAGAAAACTGATGATCCTTTCGTGCTCTTCTCCCCTCCTTTTATAATGGCCCCAAGCATCTCTTTCTACGGGCAATTTTCTGAGTTTCCTTTTCTCATTGCCTTAATTCATGGTCTACAATTTGGTACGCGATTTTGTGGCCAGCTCAATCTTTCCTATTTCATGTAAGCCATTCAAACCAGAATGTATTGATTCCTTCCTTTGTCAAATTTCCTGCCTTCTTGTTCACTTGATATTTTGGCTCTTGATTCTTCATCAGAAATTTGGATCCTCATTTACCAAAACTCGAATATCCATCAGAACAAGAATGATTGACCAGGATTCCTACCTTCCTTGCATAGCCAATCAGATTGATCCCTTCTTATTTTCCAGCTCATTAGCTTCCTTTTGTAAGTTTCCACAGCCCACACTTTCTACAAATGTTTTTGTTTTCTTTCCTCCATTATGTCCGTCTTATCCCATGAATTCCTCCAAAGATTCTTTGTGAAAATTGCGACCCCCTAGTATCCAATTGATTTCCTTCCAAATATTCTATCCTCACGTGTGCAATTTATCTATCCCCTTCCTCATATTATGGGTGAGGTTCATGGTCCCTTATTAGGCTGAACATATTTTCCATAAAAAGCATAAACCAATGATATCCTTCTTGTGAGTCAGCCTGCAAATTTAGCCACACATTGGATGGAAATTTAGGTGTCAACAAACAATTCTTTCAATTTTTTTTATCTTTCAAAATATATTATTCTTTTCTTTTTCTTTTCTTTTCTTTTCTTTCCTTTCCTTCTTCCTCCACTAGTCGCCGAGCCTTGGCAATGGCCAACAACCGACCTTAGGCGAGGCTCACCTTGGCTAGATGGCAATTTCGAGCCTTGATAGAGCCTGAGGCTAGTGAGGTCCTTATCGGCTCTCGTCTATGGTTGATCGCTAGCCACAATGACTAACGGAGGAAGAAGGAAAAAAGAAAAGAGAAAGTTTTAAAAATTATTCACGTTTGCGATTGTCGGCCAAAATTGGCCAAAAGAACTACAATAAAAAATCCTCAAAGAATTTAGGACTCAATTGGTTAAATAAAAAATGTTTTGATATTGGCATTCATACAATAGCTTTAAGATATTTTTTGGTAATCATCCCACTATAAACTCTTATCGCATTCATGCCACGTCCTTGATTTATCATTTTCCAGACTTTCCACGACTTGACAATGGTAAAGTGCCGATAAGGGAGACCTTTGACTTGTCAATCTCTTTTTAGTCTTTGCTTGATGTAATAATAAGGATCAAGGTTGGCCAATGAGACAATGGGGATAAACTTCATCATCGAGAGGGAAATAGCCCAAATTACTAGCTAAGGGCCTAAATAATCGCTCAAAGCTATGATTTTATAAATAGGATAAAAATATAAAACCTTTATAATTGTGATTGGTCATGTCTATCCAAATCTGTTTTGAGTCATTTTATAAAAACTAAAACAATGAGACCAAGTTTAATCTCTCTCTCTCTCTCTCTCCAACTCAAAGATTACGGCGATATAAATTCGCTATGCAAATGCATATATGATTGCGATCGCGCTCCCTTGTCTCACAGGCTAGAGATTTCAAACACACTTATAGAGAAATATCATGGAAGGTTTGCTCCAGTGCTCTGCGAATTACGTTCCTTTGACTCCCATAAGCTTCTTACAGAGAGGAGCTTTCATCTATTGCAACAAGGTTTCCATTATCTACGGCAATACGAGGTACACATGGAGGCAAACCCACGAAAGGTGTTTGAAGCTCGCCTCCGCTCTGACGAGGATGAAGATCTCGCACGGCGATATCGTGAGTCTCTCTATCTTGTTTCCTTCGTCTTTAATCAATCCTCGTGTTTCATGCAAATGAAAGGGGGTCCTCCCTTTCTTTCTGTTTTCCTTCTATTAGCTTTTAGTTTTCTTAAAGCTCGTGGCTTAAAATGGAGGGAATTAGGTCACTCGTCATGGTCGTGCTGTGAGTAGCTATAAACCTAAGAAGATTGGAATGGACAAAGATCTTTCCATAGATTGTTTTCCCGGCATAATTCTCGTTGAGCATTGACGGTGTCGAGTTTCTGTGCACATGAATTGTCGGATCAAGCGAACATCCCACCGGATATATATGCACCAGATGCTATCTTGCGTTTCCCTTTCTCTCTTCGTCCCCTTAGACGGCATACCAAGAGAAGGAGGACCCATGTGGAACCGTTCCATCTGCCAAACTAGGTCAAGATGAACGAGGTCAACGCGTTGTCACGCCCAAGCTCCTCCATAGTCCGGTTTATTCCGTTGAAGTCTGTTAAGATATGAAATCTTTTCTAATATTATTTTTTGAATATGAAATCTTTTTGTTATCTTTTCTGAATTTTAGATCAACGTACCAACTGTAGATGAGTTGGCATTCCATGATTCTTACTCTGTCAAAGATTGTATTTTTCATTCTCTTTATAAGCATGTACAATCTGTAAATTAAGTGATATGAAATATCATTCATGATTCTGAGCTTTCTCATGGTATCAGAGCCATTCTGCTCCTAAGAGCATTTTGATCAGGCTATTCTGCATTTTTTTTGGCAATCTTCTGCACCCTCTAGCCATGGAAATCACTTCAGAATCAACTCGCATCACCTCAAATTCTAGTTCCGTTTCCATCGGAACAGCTACACCTAATGGTCTGATTTCGATCTCAGCTGCCGTCCAATTGCCATTCAAGCTCTCTGCTGCCAATTATCCCTCTTGGCGTGCTCAATTTCAGGCGCTACTCATTGGCTATGATTTAATGGGATTTGTTGATGGGACTTCTGTCTGTCCGCCTCTCACCATTTCAACTGGAAATCAAACGGTGCCAAATCCAGCCGCAACAACTTGGATTCGCCAAGATCAGCTCCTGCTTCATGCAATTTTTGCATCTGTATCTGAAGCCGTGATTCCTCTCATTGCCTCTTGCAATTCGTCACATGCTGCCTGGACAAAACTCATGAATTTATATGCCAATAAATCACGCTCAAGAGTTATGCATCTCAAGGATCAACTCTCTACCGCTCGCTGAAACTCACGTTCTGTTTCAGAATTTTTGCAGGAACTTAAAGCCCTTGCCGATGAATTAGCAATCATTGACACCCCTATCTCCGATGATGATTTAGTCATTCATGCACTTCGAGGACTTGGAACTGAATACAAAGAAATCGCAGCAGCGATTAGGGCTCGTGAAAACACAATCAGCTTTGAAGAAATGCATGACAAATTGGTGGCCTATGAAACCCAACTAAAACTGGAAGAAATTAGACTTGAAGCAGCACCAGTCACAGCCAACTACAGCAATAGAAGCCGTGGCATAGGAAGCAACTCCCGATGGCCCAACAGTCGTAGCCGTCATCAAAATTATTCCAGATCTAACCAGTATCGTGGACCTTCCCATAGGAGGTATTCTGATCGGGACAACAAAGAGTCTCGTCCGACATGTCAGTTTTGTGATCAATATGGACACTCGGCCAAGTCTTGTTTTCGCATTCGAAATAGTCTCCGCGAACCTACTGCTCATGTTGCAACAGCTCAACGTCAAGAAAGTGGTTGGCTACTAGACTCAGGAGCATCACACCACGTCACAAGCAATCTTAACAACCTCATCACTCACTCAGAGTACGAAGGCCCCGACGAGATCGTCATTGGTGATGGCACAGGTTTGCGTATTAGTCACGTTGGTTCTACTAATATATCATATCCAAACCAAGCCTTTAAATTAACCAATGTTTTATGTGCACCTGATAGTACAAAAGACCTAATTTCTGTCTCAAAATTTTGTCGCAATAACCACTCATCTATTGAATTTTTTGCCAATTAGTTTTTGGTGAAGGATCTTCGCACGGGGGCGACGTTGCTTCGAGGAGGGCTTAACAATGGTATGTATCGGATGCCCCTCACAAACACTCATCCAAAATTCACAGCATTTGTCAGTGAGCGGACAAAACCGATGGTTTGGCACAACAGACTAGGTCACCCTTCAATTTGTATTCTAAGTCATGTTCTTAATAATTTTCCAACTCGTTTGTCTTCTGAGTCAATCATAGGCATGTCAGTGCAATAAGAGTCACAAACTTCCATTTGGGGTATCAACTCTTGTGAGTCATTTTCCACTTGATATTATTTTTTCCGATGTTTGGGGTCCCGTGTCAACTGCTTCAATTGATGGTTTCCGTTACTATCTTATATTTGTTGATCACTATACAAAATACACTTGGCTTTATCCTATAAGAAAAAAATTAGATGTTACCCAAATTTTTGAACAATTCAAAAGCTTGGTTGAAAAACAATTTTCTGTCTCTATTCGAAATTTATACTCGGATGGTGGTGGAGAATTTCAAAACTTGAAACATTTTCTTGCAAAACATGGAATTTCCCATCTAACTACACCACCACACACCCCAGAACACAATGGCACTGCAGAAAGAAAACACCGACACATAGTTGAAATCGGACTCGCCCTATTACACAAAGCAAATTTACCACATTCCTTTTGGTCATATGCGTTTCAAACTGCTACATATCTCATTAATCATTTGCCAACACCCGTTTTAAATATGCATTCACCATTTCAAACATTATTCCAAATTGCTCCCAATTATAAAAAACTTCGCACATTTGGTTGTCTTTGTTATCCGTGGTTACGTCCATACAACGCAAATAAACGTATGTCCTGCTCTCGACAATGTATATTTTTAGGGTATTTATTGTCACAAAGTGCATATAAATGTTTTGATCCACAAAATAATCGTCTTTATATCTCACGTCATGTTGTGTTTGAAGAAAACACATTTCCGTACTAAACACTTCTCAATATTAACAGTGTCTTGTCAATCCCTCAAAGTTCATCTCCTCCACCTATTGTTCACTTCCGGTTTTAGTGCCAAACATTGAACCATTTGCACAAGTGCCATCTCGAAGCAACATTCCATCCCGTGCTACATCCTCATCAACTTCCCAACCCTCCAATCAATCACAACAAATGCCACCTCTTGAAACTCCAATTGCAACTATCAATAATGACCAAACATCAACACCCAAAAATCTACCCACAAGAACTCACCAAATGACCACTAGATCCCAAAATAATATTTTCAAGCCCAAACAAATCAACCACATCATCACCAAACATCCACTTCCACCGACTATGGAACCAACGGGAATTACACAAGCTATGTGCGATCCTCAATGGCGTGAAGCAATGTCGACCGAGATCAATGCCCTTATTCGTAACGGGACTTGGGAACTAATACCTTTTGATCCGTCTTTGAATGTTGTAGGTTGCAAATGGGTTTATCGGATTAAAAGACGTGCATATGGCAGTATTGAGAGGTATAAGGCACGTCTTGTGGCCAAAGGTTTTCACCAACGACCGGGCCTTGATTACACCGATACCTTTAGCCCAGTCATCAAACCAAATACTATTCAGGTGGTTTTATCATTGGCTTTAATGCGTGGATGGACATTGAGACAAATGGACGTCAACAATGCCTTCCTCCAAGGAACTCTTCAGGATGAAGTTTACATGTCGTAACCGCCTGGTTTTAAAGACCCAGAAAAACCCACACATTTGCAAACTTCGCAAAGCCATATATGGGTTAAAACAGGCTTCGCGAGCTTGGTATAATGAGTTAAGTTCATTCCTTCTCGCAAATTCATTTGTCAATTCGAAGAATGATAGTTCCCTATTCATTTACTCTTATGGTGGTGTTCAAGCCTATTTTTTAGTGTACGTGGATGATCTCATTATCACAGGAAGTGATCAGAAGTTTGTTTCGGATTTCATCACCATTCTCTCTCATCGGTTCTCAATTAAAGACTCGGGGCCACTAAATTTCTTTTTGGAAATTGAAGTCATTCCTACAAAAACCGGCTTACTTCTTTCTCAACATAAATACATAAGAGAGCTACTTGAACGCTTCAAAATGGGAGATGCAAAAGAGGTCGCGACACCATTAGCCATGGGTCAATCTCTTTCGGTTCATGATAAACAATCACCGGCCAATGCTACAGAATTTTGAAGCCTCATTGGTGCACTTCAATACCTCAACATTACTCGTCCGGATCTTGGTTTTGCAGTAAACAAGCTATCTCAATTCATGCATAAGCCGACCACAACCCATTGGACAGTTGCAAAACGGCTTTTACGCTATCTTAAGGGAACATTATTCCATGGGTTGCACTTGCGACGCGACACACAATCTGTGCTTCATACCTACACCGATGCAGATTGGGCAGGTAACATTGATAATCGCACATCTACTTCAGGTTTTGTGATTTATATAGGGGCCAATCCTATCTCTTGGAGTTCTCGAAAGCAACGATCAGTTGCGAGGTCGTCTATTGAAGCAGAATATCGAGCCATTGCCCCGGCCTCGGCGGAACTCATTTGGGTAAAATCTTTGCTTCAAGAACTTGGCATTCACATGGACAAGGCACCAAGCTTGTATTGCGACAACATAGGTGCTACTTATGTTTGTGCAAATCCTGTATTCCATTCCCGAATGAAACATATTGAGATACATTATCATTTCGTTCGGGAACTTGTTAAAGCCGGCAAGATGCGTGTCTCTCATATTTCCACCCATGATCAACTTGCCGACATTCTCACAAAACCATTATCAAGGCGGCGGACAATACAATTACGAGACAAGATGGGCGTTTCCGATGGAACGCCCATCTTGCGGGGGCGTGTTAAGATATGAAATCTTTTCTGATATTATTTTTTGAATATGAAATCTTTTTGTTATCTTTTCTGAATTTTAGATCAACGTACCAACTGTAGATGAGTTGGCATTCCATGATTCTTGCTCTGTCAAAGATTGTATTTTTCATTCTCTTTATAAGCATGTACAATCTGTAAATTAAGTGATATGAAATATCATTCATGATTCTGAGCTTTCTCATAGTGAAGCGGCATTGTAAGAGCATAGAGATGGATTCTACTCGAGAATTTCTTCACCCAAGAGAAAATAACGCTTCTTTATCGCCGATTTTTCGCCTGCGCGATGATAGCTACACGCACAAGTTCGTTAGGAGACAAAAAAATACCAACTACACGTAGCGCCAGGCCACCTCCTATATTGGGAACTGTACTCTTTCCTTTAGGGGTTAATTAACAAGTGCCTCCAAGACAATTGTTAATATAATGCTTATATATATAAATGTGACTCTATGCATGCATTTCTAAATCAATTGCATAGAGTAGAATATAATAGAGTATAAAGTAAAACTTTTTTTTTTAATTTCAATGACGGCATTGAACAAAACACTATCCGAGATGACATTGGTTAATGAGTAAAAGTTCAAGAATTATAAGTGTCGTTTCTCCTCTGCTATACATTATAATGGGGATGGACAATGGCAAAGGAAAATCTAAGAAGTGAAAAAAAATGCTAACTTTGTTTTCATGCTAACTGAAAAGATACGTGAGGTGAGGAAGGACTTCCCATTACTTGTAAAAATAATAATGATGATAACAACAACAATAATAATTTTCAAGGGTAAATACTACATATAACCCTAAATTATGCCTACTATGACCCAAATACGTTAAATTATGTCCACTGTGACATATAAATCCTAAACTTTTCTTGGTGTGTCATTAAAGACTTTAAACTTGTCCACTGTGACACAAATATTCTCAACTTTTTTGTGTCATGAAAGAACCTAAACTTATAAATGTGTGACATATATATTTTCTATTTCAATTCCATCTAGGGTATACTTGTCTTATTAGTATAAGTTCGCGATTTTTTGTGACACAAATAAAGTTTGTGATATTTGTATTACAATAAGTAAGTTTAGGGTTTTTGGTGACACAAAAAAGGTTCAAGGTATTTGTGTCATAATAGTTATAATTTAGAGTTTTTTTGTGGTAAGAACCATAATTTTTAAAATGAAGCCAATGTGAACCATGGGGAAGAGGACTAGTAGTAATCTGAGCTGAAATGTTCATACATATACAGTGTGTTGTAAAATGCTTTAGCTAATTGAAAGAAAAATACTATGTAAGCTAACAAAGTGTACTCAGTACGTAATAAAGTGAGAATTAAATAAACCAATGCAAAATTTATGTCGAGCTTTGCTCATGGTAACTAATCACTAATTGAACTATGAGATTTTGGCAAATTTGATGTAAGACTTTTTTTTGTCAGAATTGGTAAAATACTTGATCCGAGTATTTTTACTAATACATATAAGATTCTCTCCAAAAGCCGGGAGAATTCAACTGCTATCGCTAACTGTGGGGAGGGCATGCAAAATATAACAAACACTGTTTTCATAAAAGCTTTTCATTGAAACCCTAGTCATGAAAATGAAATATTTATCTACTGATTGAACAAATATAATGGCCATCTACGGAGTCCATCTCTCTCGCACACACCTCATTGATAAAAGGAGGGGTTCGAGAAGGGGTATAAGCTAGCTTATTAGCACAAACCCATAAAAAGAAAGAACTTAGAGTTGTTTGGCAACACAGAAACTATTATTACATATGCGCTCAGACTTTTCTTTGAGATGAGCCAGGTGGTCGGTGTTGGTGACTCGAAAGAGATGATCAGGATAATTGTCCTGATGGATGTAGTTTGGCGGGTTGGCCGTGCCAATGGCCAGGATTGCTGCCAGAGCTTTCACCCTCGGCTCGTTTGCACAGTTGCTGCCGAAGGATCCCATCACTCTCACTCTCTTTCTCACTGTGGCCGAGTGAAGAAGCAAATTTTAGAGGGAAACAAGTGCTTTGTTCGTGGACTGTGCGAGTGACTCCACCTTCTAGTGTCGGGTTATATAGGCAGAGAGAGCATGCTAAAATTGCACTTCATAGGGGTAGATTTACCTAACCTGCCAATGAAAATATAGAAAACCGACGCTCGTAACATATCCGAAGTGGGGAGTGACTATATAATTTTCAATTTACCCATGCAAATATTGCACGTGCATCCGAAGCATGGTGCATGTGAGCAAAAACAACATGTTTCTTTACTTTGTCCATCAGTTCCCTCACCAACTTTTATAATTTATTAAGGAAAAATCTCAAGATCTCGATATCCGTTCGCTAAGATAGCTGCTATTTATATATGATAGCATTTTTTTTAAAATTATGCCTAGACCACTTGTTAAGCAACAAAATAATGAGAGATTGCAATCCTCAATCCAATGACATTACTCATGGCACCCATTATCAATGCTTTGAAAATTGAATATTTTCAATAGTATGTATGTTTAATAATTGCCTTGAGAATACTCGTTAATTAAATCCATAGAAAGAAAAGGATACTCGTGTGATCACAACATATTTTGATAAAGGAAATCGATATGCACTTGTAAAAGAACTTATTCCTCCTTTTTGTTGAAGAGCGCACCGCCGCTCTCTCTCCCTTCTCCAGCTTTTTCCAGCAAAGTCCATCAAGTTGGCAAGTTGGCCTACTCGATAAGTGAAGAGAAACTTCGCCACAACTTCTAGAAATCTAGTTGCCAAGTTGTTATACAATAAATAATTAAGATGGGAAGATATTTATATTAGACTATTGTAGAAAGCTAGTAAAGTCGGTGTTGACACCTAAATTTTACCGTTTTATTTAAGACTTAGTAGCATTAAGAATTAGGGATTAGTCCCCTTTTAAAAAATATAATTAAAAATAATTAAAAAAATTTGATTTTATAAAAAAAGAAAAAAGAAAAAGAAAAAACCATTGTAGGGTCGGGCCAGGGCTGGGCCTGCCCGGCCCCTTTCTTTTCTTCTTTTTCCTCGCACGGGCTCGGCCCATTTCCTTTTTCTTCTTCTTCCTCGGCCCGGCCTGTCCATCTCCTCCTTCCTTTCTTCCTCCACGCGCGCAAACAGAAGGAGCAGGCTAGAGCAGAGCAGAGGCAGAAAAAAAATGACGAAGCAGGTTGCTGCAGGAGGTCAGACGGCAGAGGTTAGGTCGGCGAGCTGGCTGAGCCGAGAGAGCTGGGCAGAGAGCAGAAACGGAGGACCACGAGAGAGAAAAGTAGAAAAAACAGAGGGAAACAAGGAAAAAAAAACCCAGAGAGAGCTCGAGAGAGAGCAAGAGGCCGTCGGCAGCCACGCCTGACCCACGGCCAACGACTTGCTGACGTGGCTCGGCTCCGGCGCTTGAAACAGGATAGCAGAGAAAAAAACGGAGAGGAGCAGAAACGAGAAGAAAAAACGGGAGAGATCCGAGGGAGAGAGAGGGACGGCCGACTGAGAAAGCGAACTAGAGGGAGACAAAGCTTGAGAGGGCGGCTTGTCAGTTGCCGCAGGTCCGTCCGCCAACCACCATCCGCCGCAGCCCTTCCCCTCGAACCAAGTAGGTCTTCACAGAACATGGCGTCGAACCGAAGCTCACGGCCGACCAGTTCGCGTGAGCTCCGGCCCTCTATTTAACCTATTGTGTATTTTAGTATGCAAGTTAGGAAGTTAGGTCCGTGTTCGAGTCCCTGTCGTGTCTGAAATCCTTCGCTTCGGTAGTGTCCTTTAGGTGTTCGACGAAATGCCCCACTGAAAAACCGAACTCAACTCTCGACCGGAGTTTGGCCTTTGTTTTTTGTTCGCGTCGCTAGGAGTCATACTGCTACCACGTACCGCTTTCGACGTTTTCCTGGCTGTTCAGTGGGTTATCCTGTGCTGTGTGCGTCGGTTTAGGCGTTCGTAGGCGTCAGTCGGACGGAACGACCGACACTAGGTGACTTCTCGAAGGTCAGCGAAAGAGAGCGGTGGTCTTCGGGCGGACGTGCTGCAGCTTCGGGAAGAAGAGCCGCACGGAGAGGAACTTCGGGGGAAGCATGCAGAAGAAGACCAGTGGGACGAGAAAGACCAGAGAAATAAAAAATTAAAGAAAATAAAAAAACTGAAAAACAAAAAGGGCAAAAATAAAATAGAATAAGGGGTTGGGCTTCACCTCAGGCCTGTGCACATTGGGTCGAATTTGTCGCGGGCCGGGAATAGATTGGGCTAAAGACAAAAATCAGAAATGGGCCTTTTCTAAAAAAAGAAGAACTTCGCGGGCCCAGTCTTTTGTGGTCCAACCGGACCGACAGGGTCCGAATCAGGTTAGCAGGGCCGGGTTTCCTGACCCGGTCCGAATTTTTTTTAATAAAAAAATGAAATCATTAAAAAAATGAAAAATTCAAGAAAATGAAAAAAAAATTAAAAATTAAAAAATCATAAAAAATGGAAATTTCAGAAAATTAATGGAAAATTTATAAAAATTTTCAAAAAAAATATCTTTTTTCTATAAAAAAAATTCCAAAATATTAAAATATTAGAAACTCCAAAAAAATTTCAAAAATATCCCAAAAATTCCAAGTTTGTTTTAGAGTTCCCTAAAAAGCTTTAAAATAATTCTAGGACAATTTTCTCTTAAAATGTGTAGGAAAATTATCGGTCTAAGATTGTGTTTAAAATTGAACAAGCCCTCACGGCTTCTCTTTAGGGTTTTAATTATCCTCGAATATAATGGCCCTCTTGCATGCTTATGATGTGATGATTATGATTTCTCCTTTAGTTTAATTAGGATTGCCATTTATCTTTCTCTTAATGCTAGGTGTTTACTTTCTCCTACAATTTATTTACTGCTTCTCTTATGTTGCAGATTGTTATTTTGATGGTTGTACACCCGCATGATCATCTCATATGTTAGTGAATAATTCTAAAATCAATCCAAATTGCCTGACAAAATTCTTTTTGAAATGAACAAGATTAGGTATATAAGGGCACTAATTGATTAATTGATGTAATCAAGTTCTCGACCTTAGATTATCTAATTGCGTATACCATAAAGGGTACTGAGATCCAAATCCAGAGTTTGAGTTGCAAACTTGTGACAAGTATGCTATTCCACACACGGTCCTCTTGGCCTTCAATAGGGACTGCCTGTTAGTCACCAAGTTCCTTCTCAAACAAAGGACTTAGATCCAAGTAAGCTCTAAAATATCAGAAATTCTGATGCACAGGATCCCCTAAGGGCAAGTGCAGAGCATACTCCAGGATTTTTCTCAATCATAGTGTTTGTTCAGAACCATGGTTCTGGACTAGGAGAGAATGTGAGTGTTTAGAAGATCATGTTGGAAGTAGAGTACACAACACACTTCTTATTTCACTCGATGGATCTTACAATGGAGACTCCTTGCTCTTATATAGGCAAAGGAGGATACAAACGACAAGAGCAGGCGGACTGGCCATGCTAGGATATAATTGAGCAAACTTAGCCACTTAAGGGCTACACACGTAGGGAGTCCTAAAGAAATCCCATGACAGGCTATGAACAGTAGTTTTTCGGCTGTTGCTACAGTAAAAACAGACTGAATGAACAGTGAAAACAGACTGGGTGAACAGTGAACAGTATGCTACAGTACCGGTGTACAGTGTTTTCAGGACGGCTTTTTTAAACGTCTCTTCCGTCTCTAGCATTGTAGTGGTCATAGTCTGAATCATCAGAGCTATGATGAGCCAACTGTTCTTTGTAGAAAGCTTCTTCTGCATCTGGACTGGAGCTTCCGTCCTTTTCTCTTTTGAAAACTCGGATGAGGTTCTCGATTTCTTCTGCCGACAGATCTGGTGGACGGGATGAGCTAGCACCGAAAGTATTGGAGAAAGAGCCGGGATAAGGGGCGTAATTTGGGGTGTCTCCCCAAGGGTCTTGTGAGAGTGGCCCCCCCCATGGATCTAGGGGGTGGAGGAGTCTGGATTATTCTGTCGAAAGATTTGAAGAGCCTCTCGGATCTGGTTTCTGGTGGAATCCCAAGCTTCGAGGTGGTCCCAAGAGGCAGAGACCTGTGCAGATAGCCATGCTTCTGGTGGGATGGTACGATTCTCTTGGCATAGGATCCTTTGGAGTTCACGAGATACTGGTCTGCTTGTCGTGACTGAGTATGAAAGTGTCTGGTGAATTCGAGCAAATTCTTGAAAAAATTGAGGCCTGTAGCTTGATATTCCTGCAATAGAAGGTTTGTCAGAAATCCATCCACATGGATGGGAAAATGTCCATGGTTGGTGGAATAGGACAACAGTGTGTCGTTCTGATTCAGGCCTTCCTTGGCGATTTTGGACTTTGAATAGTTCTCTCCAATATTGAAGTGGTTTGTACCACGCAAAAATCTCCAAGAGGTGTTTCTGATTATGAGGTTGAGCTTGGCTATCCTTGTGAATAACCTGCAAAATTTTATCAGTGGGAAATTCAATGGCTATAGTGTACAGATTGAACATGTACCACAATAACCATTTCAGTTCTTCTGGAAATTCTTCATCAGGCGACCATTTGAGAGGGTGAATGAATGGATATTGCGAATGAAGTCCGTCTGGTCTAAGTATCAGACCCCCAAATTCACGGAAAATTCGGAGGTGATATTCCCACATTAATTCTGGAAGTCTTTCTTTCAGATTATTGTGGTGGATTGCCTCAGGAACATCAGGAGGGTATTTTAGACTAGGCCAACCTCCTGGAATTTTGTCTGTTCGATATGTGTCCTGAAAGGGCTCTTTTTTGACATACATGTTGATGGTTTGCATTGGTCCCTTTGGACGGGACAGGAAATCAGCAAGGACATTCTTAGTTCCTGGAATGTGCTTGACTTCAAAGGAATATTTAGAAAACCATTCAGCCCATCTTAGCAGTTGTGGATGAGGAACTTGCTTTTGCTTGAATTTAAGCATCTGAGAGAATGAGGACATATCCATTTCAACAAGAAAATGGTGTCCGATGAGATGAAATTCAAACTTCTTGATGCCATACTTGACTGCAAGTATCTCCTTAAAAGTGGAATGATAATGAATTTTTGCCTGGGAAAATCGACCACTTTTGTAGGCACAAATATGCCTAGTTCCATCAATTTTTTCAAAAAGAATGGCTGCCCAATATTTGTCGTTGGCATCGGTTTGGAGAATTCTTTTGCCAGTGGATGGAATTTTTAAAGGAGGAAGGTTTTGCAAGAGCTGTTTGAGTTGAGCAACAGCTTGAGTCTGTTTGGATCCCCATGGGGGAGGATCCTTTTTGAGCATTCGCTGGAGAGGTCTCAAATACTTAGAGATGTGTGGAACAAAATCTCGCAGATAGTTTACAATGCCTAGAAATTGCTGGACTTGTTTAGGATTGAGATCATTTTCAGGGAATTTTTTGAGTTCATCAGCAATATGGGGTTCAGGCTCTGCACTTGCCCTTAGGGGATCCTGTGCATCAGAATTTCCGATATTTTAGAGTTTACTAGGATCTAAGTCCTTTGTCTAAGAAGGAACTTGGTGACTAACAGGCAGTCCCTATTGAAGGCCAAGAGGGCCGTGTGTGGGATAGCATACTTGTCACAAGTTTGCAACTCAAACTCTGGATTTGGATCTCAGTACCCTTTATGGTATCAGAGCCATGGATTTGTTTGAATCATTTTAGTTTGGTCATTACCATGTTCTGTTACTAGAAGAGAACCTCTCATCCTATGGAAACTTCAGATTCATCTTCCCCTTCTCTTCCCATTTCTCTTACCTCTAACTTTTCTCTTCAACCTCCACCCGAACTTCGAAAGTCTTCATGTTTAAAGATAGACTATCTTTATGAGGTGGCATACCTCACAGAAGATAGCAAGATCTCAGAAACCCAGCTCCCCATGATGAACCCATACACAGCTTTCGCAAAACCTCCTTCTTTCTCTCCACTTCGGTCTATTAAACACCTGATCAAACACACCCCTCGCATTGTCAAAGAATATGTTCAGTCCTCTCGTTTTGACCAACACCCTATTCAAGCAACTGAACAAGAACAATTCGTTACTCTCCAGATTCCATCGGAATTTCCATCTCAATGGATTCAACAAGGCTATACTCATCTCCATTTTGGAGCCATCCGCCTTGCTTTGACTTTTCATGGTCGAAAAGGCTTACCAGTTACAGCAAGAATAGCCCTGTTAGACACCAGGTTTTTGGAATACCAACAAGCTTGTGTTGGTACCATCCAAACAACAATGAATGCAGGCACTGTTTTTGTTACCCTATTCCCAAACTTTAACATTGCTCTTGCAGATCCCAACCTGCTGACTGCTCTAAAGGTTCAGTTACAAATTACTGGAGCTCCGCAAACTCCTGGATCCATTGCTGCCACCTTGCACTACCAGATGATTTACCGAGTTCAAAACCATGCCATAGATCTTAATATTCCAAACTCTGAGGATGCCCTTGTTATCTCGGTCGATCACGACCAGACCTCCTGCATCCATGTTCCCTGTCAGATACCTAGAAATGAGTTTGTTAAGCTTCTTCCGGATAGTTGGGTCACCAACTACGAAAAACTCCATCAGAGTTGTAAACCACTCTAGTCCAGTGAACCACAGTTCACCCGCAAAAAAGATGGTACTGTTACCATCAAATTCGGCAAAACCAAAGAGGAACCTTCCTCTATCTTTCCCACTATCCTCCACTTTACACCCTGTCCCACTGATCCTGTCTCAAGCGAACCAGATGACAAACGCTTTGTCCATTCTTTTGGTCCTCAAGGACAGCCCATTCATCATTTCAAAGACCCTACTGGACATTGCTTTTGGGATCCAGATTGTATTTGTCCATCATGCATAAAACCTGATGATGACAATGACACACCTTCTACCAAAAAGAAGAAACCAAAGAAAGATACCATTTACCAAAAGTATCTTGATGGCGATCCAACTGTTGGACCTCTCGGAGAAGATGGAGGCAGATACCAGTTCATTGTTTCTTATGGACCATCCAGGTCCACTCCACCAGCTGCACCACCACCACCTTGCAAGCCAGTTCCCTCTTTTCAACCACCACCAGCTAAACCCATGATTACTTCGCCTTTTTATAAACCAATCCAGAAATGGGTAAAAAAGAATCATTCATGTCCCTTGAAACTACCCCGACCAAGCACCTGTGTACCCAAACCTGTCTCACCTTCTGTCCTACCCAGCATATGCATGGTCCATCATGATGATTTTCCTCCACTTGAAAACACAGAACCATCTGGAACTAGCACCCGTACCCGAAAATTTCCTCCTTTGGAAAAATTCTCTGACCTACACCAAAGGTACCAAACCCCACTGGTCTTGATGCATAAGGACAACGTAAGCAGCCTTCTGCTGCCGAAACTGTTCTCAATTGGCAGACTGAAAATGCCTTAGCTCAGAATGAGCTTTTAAGCACAGTTTCCACACGTCTCGAACAGGTAGATAAGACCACTGACTTATCCTACCGCATGTTAAAAGACTTCCAAAAACGGCTCCATTTGCTAGAAACTAAGCAAACACCCCCAAGCCATTATTTGGAAGATCAAAGACCAGAGATAGAAAAACTCCGAAGGCAGATCCAAATTCTCAAGAGTCAGCAGTCATTTACTCCACTTGATCCACCCCTTTTTCCTTCTCCCGCCCTGCCACAAAAGCCAGAGTCATCATTTGGCTCATCCTCTTCTTTTGCTGCTGTTTTAAGCTCAGGCGCTCTTCCTCCTCAGAATAATTTTCTGACTCTTCGAGAAAACCTTCGTAAGCTTAAACTAAAACAAAAGAAATCTTCTCCTCCCACTGAGTATTCCCCACCTTCTCCGGGCACACCTGAACATCTTCCCGGAAATCATCCTCCTGGTAACCCCACTCCCGGGGAAAAATCAGCCACCCTGACCATTTCCAATCCACTCGAAAATTTTCTTCGCCAGCAGATACCTTCTATTGCTGTTATCAAACCTTCTGCCACAAACCAGATTGAAACATCTTCTGGGTCTGATTCTGACATTTTAATTAAGTCACCCTCTTCAGAAGGGTCATTTTTTATGGCAGATAGTGTCAAGGATGAAGAAATATTCTCCGAACCCTAAATTCATCATCCGGAACAACCGGACGCCACCCAGTCCTTTACAACCTCATTGTCCAAAATTTACTTCACACTAGATGACATTCCATATTTTAAATGGCCTGATAGGCTTCAAGAATTTCATGCTTGGCTCACCGCCCGGCATATTTCTGAGCCTAGCACCTATGATATTCTTTTGGAATTCACTAGTCGTTTCACAGGAGCACTTAAAGACTGGTGGCATACTGCTGCAGAACAAGATCAGATGTACTTCTTGACACAACCTTTGGATAATGCTATCCAGATTATCCATATGTATTTCATTGGCAAGCCTGAAGATTCCAAAGAACTCAAAAGAAATGAGTTCTTTGACCGGAAATGTTGCTCACTAAGACGCAAAGATCTTGATCGTCATTTTCAAGCTATGATCAAACTGTTTTATCTACTTGGCGCAGATTGGAATCTCAAACCCATCTTCTTAGCATCCATCCCAAAAGAACTCAGCCAAGCCGCTGAGAAAACTCTCCAACAAAGGCAGAAGACCATAACAGAAGCTACTCTTGGTGAAATCCAGCAAGTCGTTCACATCGCCATAGAAGAACTTTGCCTCCGAAGAGAAGCCTTTCGAAGCTTTCTCAAAGAAAACAGGCATCTTGATAAAGCATGATTCAAACCCGGTCTGAAGATTAAATGTCCCAAGGATTGTTCTGATCCTTCCTGCACCGGATGCAAAAAGAAAAGACATTTTAAACGACTTTCCTTCAAAAAGACACGCAAAGGAAAAGGCAAAAGTAAGTGGAAATTTTTGCGGAAAAGCCATCATTGTTTCTCTAAGAAACGTAACAAAGACAGGTGTTATGTCTGCAACAAAAAAGAACATTTTGCAAAAAATTGTCCAAAAGCAAGCAAGCGAGGAAGCCATTTGATCGACAAAATTGCCAACAGCACCGGCATCCAGCTTGATGATTCGGATATTGAGTCCGTTTTTTCTTTAGACGACCAACCATCCGAAAATACCCTTTGCGCCATTCAGACATATAGCTCAGATTCAGATTCTGAGAATGAGGTCTTCGCATTCTTCCCTGATTCACCTGCAGAAATTGAACTCAATGAACCTATCCATCACCCTTATATCCCTGTCCACATCCTTCTGTCCAAATACCATAAACCAATTCCTTTGGTAGCACTCATCGATACTGAAGCAAGCTCTTCCATTCTGGACACAAAGATCCTTCCAGAAGAATTTTGGAAACCTTACACCAGGTATTTCAACTCTGCCTCTGGTGACACTTTTGCTACCAAGTATCGCAGTAAACCCATTACTATCAAGTTCTTTCCCCAGTGTTCCATAACCACCAAAGTTCTTGGTTCTCAGTCTCCAGACAAAGATATCATCATTGGTTGGGACATCCTGACCCAACTTCCCAAACTCAGAATTCTGTCTCATGGCCTTCGCTTCAAGAATTAATTTAAGGAATTTGTAGACATCAAACGATTCTATGCCCTTCAACCAGCTGTCCTGGATCCAATAATCCAGAGTCTACTTTCTTCCTACGCTGAAACACACTCCCAATTTTCCCAAATTTGCACCCAACCTTTGTGGAAAAACTCTTCTTTCTATGTCAAACTTCCCTTTAAACGAAATGAAGACATCAACCCCACGAAGGCTAGTCACTCTAGAATGAGCCATGAACATCTCACACTCGCACAGCAAGAGTGCGCAGAACTACTAGCACAGGGTCTCATTGAACCTTCTGACTCTCAATGGGCATGTGAAGCATTCTATGTCAACAAACGAGCTGAGCAGAACTGTGGGAAAATGTGGTTAGTAATTAATTACCAACCTCTGAATGAGTTCCTTCAAGATGATAAATTCCCATTGCCTCATCGAAATTCCCTCTTCCCGAGCCTTGCTCAAGCAAAGATCTACTCAAAATTTGATCTTAAAGTAGGATTTTGGCAACTAGGTATTGACCCAGCAGACAGACCCAAAACTGAGTTCTGTATCCCAAACCAACATTTCCAATGAACAGTTGTCCCTTTTGGTCTCAAAACTGCCTCTTCACTGTTCCAAAAGGCTATGTGCAAAATTTTTGAACCCATCCTTCCAAACTCCCAAATTTATATTGATGATATCCTTCTGTTCAGCCATGATGAACAGTCTCATTGTCAACTCTTGACACAGTTTGCTGACATTGTTAAAAACCATGGTATCATGCTTTCTCAGAAAAAGATGATTATTGCCCAAAAGGAAATTGAATCCCTTGGCATGTGTCTTAAAGATGGAACCTACTGCCCTGAACCTCATATTGCTGATGAACTCAAAAAATTCCCTGAAAAGGATCTCAATCCTAAACAAGTCCAGCAATTTCTTGGCATTGTAAATTATCTGAGAGATTTCGTTCCACACATCTCTAAGTATTTGAGACCTCTCCAGCGAATGCTCAAAAAGGATCCTCCCCCATGGGGATCCAAACAGACTCAAGCTGTAACTCAACTTAAACAACTCTTGCAAAACCTTCCTCCTTTAAAAATTCCATCCATTGGCAAACGAATTCTCCAAATTGATGCCAGCGACAAATATTGGGTAGCCATTCTTTTTGAAGAAATTGATGGAAATAGACATATTTGTGCCTATAAAAGTGGTTGATTCTCTCAAGCAGAGATCCATTATCACTCCACTTTTAAGGAGATACTTGCAGTAAAGTATGGCATCAAGAAGTTTGAATTTCATCTCATCGGACACCATTTTCTTGTTGAAATGGATATGTCCTCATTTCCTCAGATGCTTAAGTTCAAACAAAAGCAGGTTCCTCATCCACAACTGTTACGATGGGCTGAATGGTTTTCTAAATACTCCTTTGAAGTCAAACACATTCTAGGAACTAAGAATGTTCTTGCTGATTTCTTGTCCCGTCCAAAGGAACCAATGCAAACCATCAACATGTATGTCAAAAAAGAGCCCTTTTAGGACACATATCGAACAGACAAAATTCTAGGAGGTTGGCCCAGTCTAAAATACCCTCCTGATGTTCCTGAAGCAATCCATCACAATAATCTGAAAGAAAGACTCCCAGAATTAATGTGGGAATATCATTTCCGATTTTTCCGAGAACATGGTGGTCTGATGCTTAAACCAGACAGACTTCATCTGCAATACCCATTCATTCACCCTCTCAAATGGTCTCCTGATGAAGAATTTCCAGAAGAATTGAAATGGTTATTGTGGTACATGTTCAACCTGTACACTATAGCCATTGAATTTCCCACTGATAAAATTTTGCAGGTTATTCACAAGGATGGCCAAGCTCAACCCCATAATCAGAAACACCTCTTGGAGATTTTTGCATGGTACAAACCACTCCAATATTGGAGAGAACTATTCAAAGTCCAAAATCGCCAAGGAAGGCCTGAACCAGAGAGACACACTATTGTCTTATTTCACCGACCATGGACATTTTCCCATCCATGTGGATGGATTTCTGACAAACCTTCTATTGCAGGAATATCGAGCTACAGGCCTCAAGTTTTTCAAGAATTTGCTCGAATTCACCAGACACTTCCATACTCAGTCACGACAAGCAGACCAGCATCTCGTGAACTCCAAAGGATCCTATGCCAAGAGAATCGTACCATCCCACCAGAAGCATGGCTATCTGCACAGGTCCCTGCCTCTTGGGACCACCTTGAAGCTTGGGATACCACCAGAAACCAGATCCAAGAGGCTCTTCAAATCTTTCACCAGAATAATCCAGACTCCTCCACCCCCTATGATCCATGGGGGGGCCACTTTCAAAGGACCCTTGGGGAGACACCCCAAATCACGCCCCTTATCCCGGCTCTTTCTCCAATACTTTCGGTGCTAGCTCATCCCGTCCACCAAATCTGTCGGCAGAAGAAATCGAGAACCCCATCCGAGCTTTCAAAAGAGAAAAAGACGGAAGCTCCAGTCCAGATGCAGAAGAGGCTTTCTACAGAGAACAGTTGGCTCATCATAGCTCTGATGATTCGGACTATGACCACTACAATGCTAGAGACGGAAGAGACGTTTAAAAAAGCCGTCCTGAAAACACTGTACACCGGTACTGTAGCATACTGTTCACTGTTCACCTAGTCTGTTTTCACTGTTCATTCAGTCTGTTTTTACTGTAGCAATAGGCGAAAAACTACTGTTCATAGCCTGTTACGGGATTTCTTTAGGGCTTCCTACGTGTGTAGCCCTTAAGTGGCTAAATTTGCTCAATTATGTCCTAGCATGGCCAGTCTGCCTGCTCTTGTCGTTTGTGTCCTCCTTTGCCTATATAAGAGCAAAGAGTCTCCATTGTAAGATCCATCGAAAAAAAATAAGAAGTGTGTTGTGTACTCTACTTCCAACATGATCTTCTAAACACTCCTATTCTCTCCTAGTCCAGAACAATGGTTCTGAACAAACACTGTGATTGAGAAAAATCCTGGAGTATGCTCTGCACTTGCCCTTAGAGGATCCTGTGCATCAGAATTTTCGATACATTAGAGTTTACTAGGATCTAAGTCCTTTGTTTGAGGAAGAACTTGGTGACTAACAAGCAGTCCCTATTAAAGGCCAAGAGGGCCATGTGTGGGATAGCATACTTGTCACAAGTTTGCAACTCAAACTCTGGGATTCGGATCTAACATGTTTTTACATGATGAGACTATTATATCCGGTCAAAACTTGTTTTTACATGGTGAGATCTCCTCCCTAGTCGAAACTTGTTTTTACACGGTGAGACTATTCCATCCAGTCAAAACCTGTTTTTACATGGTGAGACCTCCTCCCTGGTCGAAACCCGTTTTTACACAATGAGACTATCCCAACCGGTTGAAACCCGTTTTTACACAGTGAGATTATCCCATTTAGTCGAAACCTATTTTTATATGGTGAGACCTCTTTTCTAGTCCGAACTAGTTATCATACAATAAAACTTTCCTATCTCGGTCGAAGGATGTTTTTTACAAAATAAGATCATCTAGTCGTACCTTTTTCTCATCGGCAGCCCCCGATTGTCGTCATCCACAGATCAAATTTAGGTGTCTATTGTCTTTGAAAAGGTATATCTCTGAGCTCCCATTCAAAGAGGGATGACTGTTGACACCTAAATTTTTCATTTTTATTTAAGACTTAGTAGTATTAAGAATTAGGGATTAGTTCCCTTTTAAAAAAATTAATTTAAATTAATTTAAAATTTTATAAAAATTGAATTTATAAAAAAAGATAAAAAAGAAGAAGAAAAAAACCATTGTGGGGCTGGGCCAGGGCTGGACCTACCTAGCCCTTTTCTTTTCTTCTTTTTCCTCGCATGGGCTCGGCCCATTTTTTTTTCTTCTTCTTCTTCAGCCCGAACCGTCCATCTCCTCCTTCTTCCTTTCTTCCTCCACGCGCGACAGTAGAAGGAGCTGGCTAGAGTAGACTAGAGGCAGGAAAAAATGATGAAGCAAGTTGCTACAAGAGGTCAGACGGCAGATGTTAGGTTGGCGAGGTCAAACGGCAGTAGGGAGAGTAGAGTAGAAAGAGCTGGCTGAGCCAAGAGAGCTGGGCAGAGAGTAGAGACGGAGGACCTCGAGAGAGAAAAGCCAAAAAAACAGAGGGGAAAAAGAAAAAAACAGAAGGAGAGAGCGAGAGGTCGTTGGCATCCATGCTTGACCCGCAGCTAATGACCTATTACCGTGCCTTTGCTCCGACGTCTGAAACAGGATAGTAGAGAAAAAAACTGAGAGGAGAAGAAATGAGAAGAAAAAATGAGAGAGATCCGAGGGAGAGAGAGGAATGGCTAACTGAGAAAGTGAACTAGAGGGAGACAAAGCTCGAGTGGGCGGTTTGTCAGTCGTCGCAGGTCCGTTCGCCAGCCATCGTCTACCGCAGCCCTTCCCCTTGAACCAAGTAGGTTTTCACAGAGCACGAGTGTTCTATCTTTTCTACAAGGCATCGGACTGAAGCTCACGGCCAACCAATTCGCATGAGCTCCAGCACTGCCGGCCCTCTATTTAACCTATTGTGTATTCAAGTATGCAAGTTAGGAAGTTAGGTTCGTGTTCAAGTCCCTATCGTGTCTAAAATCCTTCGCTTCGATAATGCCCTTTAGGTGTTCGACGAAATGCCCCACTGAAAAACTGAACTCAACTCTCGACCGGAGCTCGGCTTTTATTTTTTCTTTTCGCATCGCTAGGAGTCATATTACTACCATGTACTGCTTTCGACGTTTTCCTGGCTATTCAGTGGGTTATCTTGTGTTGTTTGCATCGGTTTAGGCATTCATAGCTCGTCGGAGTCCATTTAGTGACTCTCGGAATGCCAGCCATCCGGCGGCTGGTGGCGCTCGGCATCGGTCAGACGGAATGACCAATGCTAGGCGACGACATGGTGACTTCCCGAAGGTTGGCAAAAGGGAGCGGTGGTCTTCGGGCAGACGTGTGCAGCTTCGGGTAGAAGAGCCGCAGGGAGAGGAACTTCAGGGGAAGCATGCAGAAGAAGACCAGCGGGAGGAAGAAGACTAGAGAAAAAAAATTAAAGAAAATAAAAAAAAATCAGGAAAACAAAAAGGGCAAAAATAAAATAGAATAAGGGGTTGGGCTTTTCCTGAGGCCTGTGCACATTGGGTCGAATTTTTCGTGGGTCGAGAAGAGATTGGGCTGAAGAAAAAAATCAGAAATGGGCCTTTTCTATAAAAAATGAATTTTTGCGGGCTTTTAAAAAAGATGAAGAATTTTGTGGACCTTTTTTTAATCTCTAGTGATTTAGGGCCAGCCTAGTCTTTTGTGGCCCAACCCGGACTGATAGGGTCCGAATCAGGTAAGTAGGGTCGGGTTTATTGACCCCGTCCAATTTTTTTAATAAAAAAAATAAATCATTAAAAAAATAAAAAATTCAGAAAATGAAAAAACATTAAAAATATTTAAAAACATCATAAAAATTCGAAATTTCAGAAAATTCATGGAAAAATCAGAAACCTGAAAATTTATAAAAATTTTCGAAAAAAATTTATTTTTTCTATAAAAAATTCAAAAATTATTAAAATATTAGAAATTCGAAATTCGAAATTTTTTTTCAAAAAAATCCCAAAAATTCCAAGTTTGTTTTAGAGTTCACTAAAAAGCTTTAAATTAATTCTTGGACAATTTTCTCTTAAAATGTGGGAAAATCATTAGTCTAAGATTGTGTTTAAAATTGAACAAGTCATCACGGCTTCATTTTAGGGTTTTAATTATCCTTTGACACAATAGCCCTTGATTGCACGCTTATGATGCGATGATTATGGTTTCCCCTTTAGTTTAATTAGGATTGCCATTTATTTTTTTCTTAATGCTAGGTGTTTACTTTCTCTTACAATTTATTTACTGCTTCCCTTATATATCGGATTGTTATTTTGATGGTTGCGCATCTACATGATCATCTCATATGTTAGTGGATAATTCTAAAATCAATCCAAACTGCCTGACAAAAGTCTTTTTGAAATGAACAAAATTAGGTATCGAAAGGGCATTAATTGATTAATTAGTGTAATTAAGTCTCTGACCCTAGATTCTCTGGTTGCGTAGAAAGTGAAGCATACTCCCATGCGTTACTTGGTTTCTAGCTGACCCCAATAAGTTAGTGGCGACTCCTTATTAAAAGATTTTCATAAGCACCCAATATCACGCGGGGTATACACCTGGGAGAGCCCATGTTTAATGAGAGCCCTGGACCCACTCTTTGAATAATTCCCCTAAACCTATATTATATTTAGAGATTTCTTTTCCCCTCAGGATGGAAAAAATAGGTCGCGACAGTCGGTGAATGCGTCCTATAAATAGGAACAACTTGCTTCAAGTGTAGGAGTGGAGTAGAAAGGGCTCCACCATGGGTGTGTGTTGAATGTTTATTATAGTCATACTTTTGAAACTCCACATCTATATTTTGTTTTCCATATGCGATCCTTGTAAAGATTGATGAACACGGCTATTACGTTATGAAGATTTGCTTGTTATTTCGCTTATCTAGATATTGAGTTATGAATCACTTGTTTTCGTTAATATATTCACGCGTAATTTATCGATCTCACTTTGTAGATATGATTTATATATGAGTGGTTATATTGCTTTTCTATATTCTATATTCTTAGATACTCGCCTCCCTGCTCGGAGTCGCACTGGCCAATGAAGCCGTTAAGGAAGTGTGTGTTAGACTTGAGGTTTTTATGAAGCCAGGATTCAATTTCTTTTCCCTATTCTTCGTGTTTTGTGAATTTAATTAATTGATCGCATTTTTTTCAAAATGCCTCTGAGAAAACCTAAAGGTTTCTCAACCAACATATAGTCCTACAACAAGACTTCCATTGTTACGGTTAAGATTTATGATGCTTTGAAAGAGACAAAATGGACTTTCTTGCATATTTAAAAAAGAAAAGAGTACATGAGTCTATTTATAGACTCTATAAAATGACTATTTGAAGTAGCTGAATATTATAATGTCAATTACAGAAAGACTATCTCTAAAGTTACGAAAATTTTTGGAAGTTGGGCTTGTGATAAAGGTAGGGATAATTGTTCAAAAAATCCTAAATCTATTGTAAGATGGCAAATTTAGTACTAAACATTTCAATTATGTTAATTTGGTCATAAGAATTTTAATAATTTGTCAATTTAGTCGTGAACCTTTTAACGACTTGTCAATTTAGTTATTTTAATCAATTTTAGCTGGAAAGTATTGACGTGAATGTTGGTTAACTATTGGTCATCTTACATTGGTGGTCAGCACTAACATGAATAATTTTCGCATTTCTTTTTCTTTTTGCTTTCTTTTCGTTTCCTTTCTTTTCGTTTCCTTTTCTTTCTCTTTGAACTGGTGTCGGCAACTGGTGTTAATACCTAAATTTTAACTATTTCATTTGTTCATCACACACACACGCACGCATGAAAAAAAGAGAAAAGAGAAAAAATAAAAAATATCAGAATTAAAGAATAATCCGATTGTGGAGGGAGGTTTAAAAGGTTTTAATGGAGCCATTTTTAGTTGAGCCGATTTTAAATTTTGGAGTCATTTTCAGTTGAGCAGTTTTTTTTATGCGGAAGATTATCATTTGTTGAGTAAATATATACTACAATCGGGGGAAATCTTCGCTGAATAACAATTTTTTTTTTTTTGTCTATAAATAGAGGCCAAAAGAATTCATAAAGGAGGGGGAGGGACGTGAGAAAGGTGAGTGGAGGCCGAAGGTAAGAAAAATAGAGAGAGGGAAACACGATTTGGGAAGTTCGGCCACATTGAGTGAAGGAAATTATCTTCATTTAGGCAGCGAAAGTTTGCAAACAGAGTGACACCCAGAGAGAATTCATGAAGGAGAGAGTGGGGCGCAATGCAAAAAGGGAGCGGCCATGCATGGAGAGAAGGAGGAGATTGTGGACACCCTGAGCAAAAGAGATGATGAAGACCCGATCCTTTCCACCTGTTGCGGTGTACCCTTATTACCGTAGCCACATGGTTTCATCCCGCTGAAATGGTGCTTCTTTGTTTCAGTGTTCACACCTAGTGAACCTCGTACGAAGACATACTCGTTTGCTGCTCATTACTGTTACATCATGGTCATTCGTCATTGTCCATTGTTGCTCACTACTGCTGTGTCACTGCTGTTCTTTGCTATTCACGGCCACTGCTGCCCGTGTTCGTTTGCTGCATAGATTCGCTGTTATTTGCTCATAATCGTTGTTAATCGCAGATCGTTCATTCCTGCTCGCTGCACAAGGGTTACCGTCCAATTCAGGGTCAACTAAGTGGTTTTGCTGACCAGTGTTTTGTTATTTTTGTTGTTGGACAGAACATTGTTGCTGTGAGTTTGGTGTGGTCGCTTTATGCCAGATCTTTGCGATCATTCACACTCGACTAGACCACATCTCACATCGAGATGTGATCTCTCTTGCGGTTGTTCTTTAATTTCTCTTTGTGCAGGTGCTGTCATTGGCAATAGAAAGCTATTGACAAGGGCCTATGAAAACTGAAAAAAAAAGTAATTTCCCAACCCTTTCATTTGTATGAATATTAAATTGCTCAATTTGCAATGCATTTACTACTAATGTGATCCACCTGAAATATTAAGCATATTCTAATTAGGTGAAGTTTTTGTGTTATGTTAGAAAAATCTCAATAATAAAAAATACTGAGTCAAGAGACGTCGGATTAGATTTTCAATTATTGTGATTTTCTGTCTTGGGTCTTGAAGAATTACTTGTTCTACATGGTTTGTTACACTAATTGTGTTAATTTTTAGTAAATCTCCAAAAAAAATTATATATAAAAATTGCATTCCTTGTTAGATTAATTCTCTAGTTAGAGTTGCATGTTTAGGATAACGTAGAAACATAAGAAATTTTGTAAGTTAGAATAGATTTAGTTATTCTTTAGTTTAGATGAGGCTATGATAAATAATTTATACTAATATGGGTCATGAAAAAAAACTCATGCATATGCATATAACATTAATATGTCATTCATCCAACGTCATGTAGTACATGCATATTTAGGGCCATGTAAATTATATTGCATCCTTGTTACATAATTTTTCAATTAACGTATGTTATTAGAGTTAAGCCATTTAAATTGCATGTCATATGTTGTTAGAGTAAAAATTATGCTTATTAAATCTAGAATAAAGTTATATATGATTATTTTAGAAAAATCCAAAAAAAGTAGATGTCATCCCATTTAGAATTTATGTTTAGGGCATACATTTTTAGTTATAGCTTGTTTTGCTTTAAGGTTGATCATGATTCTTGTATTTATCCTTTTGGACTTAATGAATGTTATTGATTGTAATCCACATGATCACTCATTTCCATGTTAGTGGCATAGGTTAAAATCAGCCAAGACTGCTTTCAAAAAAATGTTTTTGAAACTTAAAGAGAAATGGTACCAAAAGTGCGCTAGTTTAACTTAGCATAACCATGTCCCCGAACCTATTGATCTCTGGTTCGTAGAAGTAAAGTGTTCTCCCATACTTTACTTGGGTTTCTAATCAACCCTAATTGATTAGTGGCGGCTCCTAATTGAATAAAATTACATATTTAAATAGCACAAATTTTGAGTACTAAGTTGTAGTTGGTAGGGCTTGGGAGAGTTCGCACTAAGTCTTTGGACTTATAGTAAGCAAGTTAAAATGAGACGATATGTGATTTGCAAATTTAGTACATATACATTTCCTTGATTGAAATCAATATTAGGTTTGTGATTTGCATATGATAAAACCGAACATGGTAGTCTCACAATCATATATGCCTAAAGGAAGTCAGATGCGAGTACTTAACTTGGCATTGTAGAAAGTGAGTTGATATAGTACTCAAGCTAACTAGGAGTACGTAGGAAGCACATGGCTATGTTTAGGCTAAGTTCCGTATAGTGGATGTGTTTAAAAAATGATATATGCTTAGCATGTAATTCACACTACATGTGTCTTATTCAATGAATAAAGGAGATGAGTAAAATTATCCCTATTAACTGATTGTTTGAGTCATCTAAGTAATTTATAATTTACCTCATTTTATGCCCTATGTTACTCTTGACTATGTTCTCAAAGTAACAAGCCACTATAGCATGTTAGCGACGGTCTTAAATACATATGGATTTATGTATTATTTAATTAATAGTTATATTAAAAATTAAACTTAGGCCAAAACAACGTCATTTTAAGTGAAGGTAAGTTGATATGGAATTTTGGTGAGTCACGTAGCCGTTAGAAATTATTAAAAAATTGTCACATAGGATTTCTTTGAGGGGTCACCAGAGTTGGCAATAAAGTGATCTAATTTTAAAAAAAAATGGCACTTAAGTGTCATTTATGCCGAGCTTGGGCACTTGGGTTGTTCTTTTGCACACAAGCAATTGTTCGAAATGGAGAGAGACATGAGTACGAAGGAAAACTAATGCTGTTTCAGGTTCATCGCATGTATTTATTGGTCGACCAATTGTACCACTTTTTGTGTTTTCGGATATAATTATAAAGACATTGTATTTTGAGAATAATCAAGTATATCCTTTAAGAGATAAGTATACTTAGATTGATATACTTAAATATATTTGGGGCATTGTGAGACATCATTTTATTTTCTATTTTGGGTTGAAGTAGTTATATTATATCTAATAAGTACATAATTAAAGCTCCCAAGTGCAAGTGTACTCACTGATTGCATGACTTTCTTGCTAGTATGAACGTGTGACGTCCTGAAATTCGAGTCCTTTGAAGGAGGAATGAACGTTAATTTCGCCAATGCATTGTTGGTTGATCTCACTCGGAATTGATCACTCTTGAGATACTGACCTTGAGAGGAAAGGCTAATGAGGACAGAACTCGTGCGACTAAAGAACTTGACCTGGGAAAACGACTCGACCGTGAGACTTGCGTAAGGACGATCCTATAGTCATGCATGCCGATTTCAGGGACGACTAGAAGTCGATTCGCGGATAGAAATAATGGGACGACGGGTGATTTCGTCTACTGTTATCGAACCCGCGAATGGCCCTATGTCGATCCTTGATAATCGTGCACTTAGAAATAAGAATCGATCCTTCGCAATTTCATGTAGTCAAGGAAGTCCATGTGTCGAGAAGTCTTGAACGTGAATTGGCACGAGTCGGTTACGCGTGAATCCTCGAAACCGCCTGTCAGTCTGAGTAGTACCAAAATGGCATTCGGGCGAAATTGACAAGGCATGAGAATCCAAGATTGGACTTCGAATTTTCGGGAACGTCCAAGACGGACTTTTGGACGATGCTTCCTCGACAGTCGATAGTGTCGGTTGAGCTGAGTTTTTGAGAAAGGGATTTCGGTCCGAGAAAACGAGCCTACGAGGACGTGGGCCGGGCAAGAACAGTTTGGGCCTCACGCCCAAGGTGGGACAACCGCCATGGAAGGCCCGAGGCAAGCAAGTGAGCCCGTTGGGCCAAACCGACCATTTACCCTTCCTAGCCCATTGTCTAAACCTGAGCCAATTCGAGCTCAATAAATTCCTGAGCCCGTTCCTATTAATTTTCCTGCCTTTTTCCTAGGCCCGTCCTCCATTTTCAGCCCAAGGACAGATTGGGAAATGTGCAAGGTGGAAATGACCAAAATGCCCTT
Source organism: Corymbia citriodora subsp. variegata (assembly GCA_014858505.1). Lineage (NCBI taxonomy): Eukaryota > Viridiplantae > Streptophyta > Magnoliopsida > Myrtales > Myrtaceae > Corymbia > Corymbia citriodora. Next base: position 26,649,042 of record CM026414.1, on the reverse strand, counting down.
GGATATTTTGAAGAAAAGTCAAAAGGAAGAGAGAGAAGATGAGGTCATTGTTTGGCAAGTGGGGCAAGCCTTGATGGCTTGGATAAGGCTTATCCTTCAGCCTTCACTTCTCTGTCTCTCTCCTCTTCATCTTCTCCAAAATCGCAGCCCCTCTCTCCCCTTCTTCCCTTGCCTTCCTGTAGTTTCAGTTTCTGACTTCTCACCGAAATTGGAGTTGTTCGTTGCCTTCCCGGTGGAATCTCGGGCCGTTCCACCTATCAAAATGTTCAGCACAGAAATTCCGTACTTTTCACGGTGGCCGATCGCCAAACGGTGCTGCCGTCTGTCCCGTACGGCCGCCTGAAGTCGGCGGTCCTCCGACCGTCACTGTGCAGCGCCTCCTATGCAGCTTTGGTTTTCCTTCCGTTTCTCTCCATTTTTAGTCTACCCAATGCCCACACCAGCCACGCACAACTCCCCCTCGACCCCCAGGAGCCTCCGGTCACCGGCCACGAGCTCGCCGGAGCTCCGGCCACCTTGTTTTTGCTCCGACCAGCAACCTCCTCCTCCTGCAGTGCTGTTTTGTGAAGTTCAGTGGGGAATCCGAATTTGTTGCTGCTGTGTTGAGCCCGGGACCGCCTTGGATCGTCATGAGTGAGGTCCCCAGGTGTCGGGTTCGTCGCCGCCGCCGCGCTGGTGTCACTGGCCCGCTTAACGGGTGAATTTAGCCCCTAATCCCTATTTAGTGCCTAAACTTGCTTAGGGTTGGGTTAATTAGTGTTAATGCTGGTTTAGGAGGGTTAATTAAGTGTATTAGCCCTAAGATAGGTGGTTAGATATTTGATTAAGATTAGCTTAACTTAATCTTGCTTAATTATGCTTGATTATGCTTAAGTGTTGATTATGTGTGGTTTATGTGTTAATTAAGCATGTTTAGCTTAATTGATTGATTAATTGTGTTTAATCAATGTTTTGTTTAATTTCTGAATTTAATTTATTATTAATTGAATTTCGAAAATTACTGTTCATGGATTACTGTTCATTGGTTACTGTTCATGATGACTGTTCACGGCACTGTTCATCCGGAAGTGAAATTGTGCATAATTTCATGTGTCTTGATCATATGAAGTGAAATTGATGTGTCGTGGCATGAACATTTGCATGAATCGTGTGAATTTCACAAAAAGGAAAAAAAATGGTTTGTCCGAGGGACACCGGAAATGGACCGCCTTTATGAGAAAGAAAGTGATTTGTCCAAGGGACACTGGAAATGGACCGCTTTTATGAGAAAGGTGGGGAAAATGGTTTGTCCGAGGGACATCGGAAATGGACCGTTTTCGTGAGAAATGATTTGAGGTTTTATATGCAAGCATGTGTGCATTGACTAATGCTCAAAGATAATAAGTGGATCGTGATGGTATGCTTGCGTGATCACTAAGTTGAACCCGATTTATCGGAGATTATGGAAAGGGAGGGCACGGAAGGGCACGGTTGCGCCTCTGCGGAGGAAGGGCGCCGTAGCGCCGTTGCGCCTCGGAGGGCACGGAAGGGCACGGTTGCGCCTCTGCGGAGGAAGGGCGCCGTAGCGCCGTGGCGCCTCGGAGGGTATGGAAGGGCACTGTTACGCCTCTGCGGAGGAAGGGCGCCGTAGCGCCATAGCGCCTCGGCCTGCACGAAAGAGCACGGTTGCGCCTTTGCGAAGGAAGGGCGCCGTAGCGCCGTAGCAATAGCACGGAAGGGCACGGTTGCGCCTCTGCGGAGGAAGGGCGCCGTAGCGCCGTTGTACCTCGGCCAAGTTGTAGCCCTGTGAGGCAGTAATAATCAGAACACGTGTGGATGCGAGAGTGCATGAGAAAACATGGCATCATTGGTTCCGATTATGCATGAGGTGATCATATCATTTATGGCACACACGCATGAATTGATAACGTGCAGGGGTGGCAATGGCCAGGTGAGATCGCTTGTGACGCGACTCGCATGTGATTGATGAACTGCATCATCTAACGGCCATGTGCATTGCGTGTATTGTGCTGACTTATAACGTGCAGGGTATGGCATACCGGGTAGGGTTGCATGCGAACCGACTATTCGATTGTTGGTTGCATTGCTTGCTTTGAATGAGATTTAACGTGCAGGGTATGGCATATCGGGTAAGGTTGCATGCGAACCGACCTCTGATTGTTGGTTGAACCGTCTGTGGTTTGATTGCTGATTGCTGGGTGTTTGTGGTCGGGTTGAGTGAGGGGTGGTTCTGGAGAGATACCCCAGGTTGAGTTGGCGTACTAACCAGGGCTTAGGAGGAAGAACTCGCTGAGATTTTATCTCAACCCGTCGTGGTTAACATTTTTCAGGTCTTTAGAATGGTGCACCCGCTGTGGAGAATCCTGCCCCCCCCCGTTTCTCTAGTGATCGACCTGACGGAGTCGAGTCCGATGGGTCCGAGTGACCGTGGTGTTGAACCCGAGGGTTCATTCGATATAGCTGGATTAGCCTAGTTTCTCTTTTGGCCTGGCTTAGAGGATGGATCGGCCCCTTTTGTCGGGCTTGTAATTCAAAAGACGATCCTCCGTTGGTTAATCCAGTAAATTGTGTAAATGAGTAGTGATGGTTGTTCTTGTTATTCATCCCTCTATCCCTGATTGATTGATTGATTGATTGTTGGACTGGGGATGGTTCGTCTTCCGCTTGCGCATAACAAAAGATTAAAATGAATGGTCGTCGACGAGTCCTGGGACGTCGCTTTCAATCGACCAAGAGAAGGGGTTGTCGCGTGCTCGGGGTTCGGGGCGTGACAAATTGTTTCTATAAACGTTGAATACGTAATATTCTTGATAGAGTGTTTCAAGTCCATCATGTTCTAGTGAGAGATGTTGTATTACAGTATGATGAGGTGTGATCAAGAGGCACCAATTCACTCATGATGAGGTGCATTGTGAGAGATGCCCTTTGAAGGGATATGAGTAGTTATCTTTTAACGATAATTAAAAAACTTCTGATGGCGACTATCAAAATATTGTAAAAGGAATATTAAAAAAATAACATTCGTCTCTCTTCATCAAAGAATACACACGAAAGTGCTCCATCATCATTTTTAAAAGTAGTCGGCACTAACATTCTTTGGATGTGGTGGATATCTTTTTATATGGGATTATATATTGCATGTTATTAATTTAGTCAACTTTCTTATTACACCGCATGTTAGGATAGATTAGTTTCTTAATTTACAATTGCATATCTAGGAACAATGTAGTAATTTAGTAAATTTCCTAATTTATAATATGATTTAATATAAGTTATTTCCTAACTTAAATTAGGTAATCGCATATTTTAATTAGTTTCGAAATTTTAAATTTTAAAGAAAATAACAAAAATAGCATGAATATGTCATATAAAATTCGTTGCATCAATTTCATGCGGTTGTTGCCACATTATCATTACCGCGTCATTGCTGCTCTATCATTGTTGCTCTGTCATGGTTGCCCCATCATATTGCCATGTCATCATTTCCATGTCATTTAATAATTGCATTTTTAGACTAATTAAAATTAGATTGCATGTCATGCTAGTTTAGTTGACAATATTTGCCCGTCATTACAATCATGTCATGTCATATGTCATTAGTTCAATTGCCCATCATCATGTTGCCATGTCACACTTTCCATATCATTAAATAATTGCATGTTTAGACTCATAAAAATTAAATTGCTCCTAATGCTAGTTTAGTTCACAATATTTGCCCGTCGTTACAATCATGTCATGTTATATGTCATTAGTTCAATAATTCATGCAAGTTAAACTTAAATTAAAATTGCATATAGTAGGGTTTTTGTAAACCAGAAAAAAGAAAACGATATGGTTGGAATTGCATTATCATTTAGAAGTCATGCTGAGGCTATGCATGCAATTTTAGTTGACATCTTGCAGAATAATTATTGGAATTAATAGAGCTTTTGTGTGCCTGAGTTATTTAGATCTTTGCCTTATTCATAACAATTAATTTATAGTTTTGGATCGTTGAGTGTTACATTATTGATTGCGCACTCTCATAAGCAAATTTTCATGTTAGTGAGGCTTAAAATCAACCAAGACTACATACAAATATATTTTTTGAAAATAAAGTGAAAATGTACCAAAAGAACATTAGATTAATTTAACATAACCAAGTCCATATGTCCATAAAATCTATTTGTAGAATTAAAATGTATTGTTGCCTTTTACTTGATTTTTAATCAACCTAACTAATTGATGGCATCTCCAAAAGATAAGGAGATTGTGTGTTAAAATTAAGTACCAGGTTATTATTTGTAAGGCTTGACAAAGTCTACACTAAACGCAAGTGATTGCTTTGGAGAGGAACTTTTGTTCCTGTCTAATAATTCATTAAATTTCTCTTTGGTGGTTCACCTTTGGGAATATCACAAGACAATATAACTTTTTTATTAAAATGAAGGCAAACAAAGGGGCGATGAGTCAAACATGAGCACATATCAAAGTACCTAGAGAAATCTCTAGACACTTCTCACAATACAGACTTATTGTTCAAGGATGAAACCATTGACATTCAGTAACGACAAGATGTCAGATCTTCTTGTGAAGTTCAATTATCCACATGTTATAAGCTCGGCATGCAAGTTTCAGAGGGTCGTAGCCAGCCGCAAGTGCCATGACCTTGAGCTCTTTCTCAGTCCAATTCTTGCCCCCAGGAGTACCGTTCAGCATGCAAATGTCCGCTAAGGATGAGTTCCGGTTCACTACATCGGTGTCAGGATATTCTGGAAGGAGCACGTCCATGATCACCACCTTGCCCTTCTCCGGCAATGCCTCCCAGCAATTTTTCAATACCTTAATGCAGAACTCTTCGTCTCCACAATGAATTACCCACCACAGGGAACGACCAAAATTCAGTCTAAACTATGGGTATCGGCCACAGTATCTACTGTATAATTATAAGTACAGTCATCCAATGAGGCAACTGAAGCTGTGTAACCTTTAGTAAAATGACGTCTGCTTTAGGGATGTGTTGCGTCATATCCCCTTCGACATGTTCAACACCTGTCATCACAAAATAAAGTGGGTCATTCCATTGTGGTTTGGGTACTGAGATAGCTTTATTCAGTTATATTGCTAAATATTAAATGTGAAGGATGTTTATGTTCACAACCCACCAATTAAATGTATGACTAAAGGACATGACCCTTGTATCAATATCATTAACTGTCAGATAATGATTTTTCTAAGAACATAAGACTTTTAGATTTCGTCTATCTCTTAAAAAATGAACAATTTGAAAAATATTTTCTTTAAAGTGTTCGCTCATATTGTTATAATAATTAGTCAATCGAAAATACTTTTATAATCGATAACAATTTATCTTAAAAATATTGTCTATGATGAAAATATTTTTTATTTAATTATTTTTATAAATAATACGAACCATTGTTTGTAGGACAATCCCTTTTGAATAGCTCATTTTCCTTCAAAAAACCGGAGTTTTAGTGCGCAAATCATGTCCTAGCAATGACGGGAATCCATTTAATTAGTTTTTCCATTACAAAGTCCTGTTTGTTTAGCAAGCTTAGCCATGCCAGAAAAGCACATTTAAAGATATGGGTGTGAGAGAGAGAAATTGATTACCAGGAATCGAAGGTGCTTCTCCGACAACATGAGGTAGATCAAAGTTGATACCATGAATGTGTGGGTGTTTGGACACTATAATCCTAAGGCTTGCCCCGAGACCACCGCCAACATCGACTACTTTCTTTGCATCCTCGAAGCCGCGATAAATCTCAACAATTTTGTTCATGTAAATGTTGGTTGGGGCTTGCATTGCATTGTTGAATAACACGTTGAACTTGTTGTCCTTGCTCACATACTCAAAAATGTCCATGCTATTAGCAAGTTGGAAGGGCCTTCCTCCTTCCAAAATTGCGTCTTTTGAGCAGTACCTGCACAGCATGCATAGAGAAATGAATAAATGATAGTTTTTTATTTATTGTTGATTTACTGTGAGAATAACAATCTATCATTGATCATAAAAAATCAAATGATAAATAATTACAAACAAATTATTGTGGGGTTCACTCGTTCAAAAATTTGTAACTTACAATAAATTATTATTCTAATAGTAGCCCAAAGATTATTATGCTAACAAAGCCTACATGTATAAACAAAGAAAATTGTCATGGGAAAAGTAGATAAATATGAAAAGAAATTAGAGTCACGTCTTCCAAATCGTTTTGCCACTCGACCAACCAATTAAAGATAGAATTAAAAGATCACAAACCAGCCACCGGTCATGACTTTGTCGGTCAAGAGAAGCAGCAAGGGCGCAGCGAATGTCGACGCCCCATGGGCTCTCCTGAAGTACTTGCTTCTGGGTCCCAAGCCGTAGAGCCTCCGGACGTCCCCGTTTGGACCCTGGGCGAGAGTGCACGAGAGGATGGAGTAGCTCGCGAGAAGCCGCATCATCCGGTCCAGAGCGACAGGGGCTTCGGGGTTCTTTGTAGACAGGCGTGATGCGATCTCGGCAGGGGAGAGCGGTGGAGCTGAGCCAGATGGCCCGTTCTCGGCCAGCATCTCCAGGATCCCGAGCTCGACAGCAGCCTTTAGCACCATGGGGACGCCTATCAGCGCATTCATTTCCATGGCAAACAAGAACTCATCTTCGTCCTCACTGGACGACGTCATTACTGGGCTCTTGCACGCACTCATGTTTGATTTTTGCTCTCTTCTTTTTGGCCTTTCAGAGGTGCAGACTGGTTGATGCGTCAATACCAAGGAGGAGATTTTATAAGCATTCTAGGTACTGTCCTTATCATAAATTGAAAGGACAACAACTTCCGGTGCTTAACTTCCACCGTTGATTCTAGGGTAGCATAGAGCTTGTGTCATTGATTTTAAGAGTGTACCTGCTTATCGATCTGGAAGATTAAATTGCTAGATCAAGAAATTCTTAATATTTAGATAATGTCTAGACAGACTTTAAATTTTATTTTCTATTTAATTTAAATTTTATGATGGACACATTTTGAATTTTTCTAACTTAAAGCAACTAAAACTTTCACAACATATGAATGTTCACTCGTAAGTTAAACATACAATTTTAGTTCTTTTTTATTTGAGTAACATAATAAATTTTGGTGGGAAAGCAACAAAAAATTCTTTTGCTTTTAATGGAGGGTTATTTATACGAAAAATCTCAAAGTTGTACTTTTGTGATAAATTTACATTAAACTAATTTTTTGACCACCAAAAATCCCAAACTAATACACTTGTGACAAATTTAGTCTTCGTTATTTTATGTTAAATTTTAATATCAAATTGCCAAATTGGATGACATTTGATGAGTATACTAGTTTGTAATTTTACCATTCGTTTGTCATAGGCATACTGGTTTATTGTTTTTCATAGTAGTAATCTAATTTAACAGAAACTAATGAAGCGAAAATTTTTCACAAAAGTAATGTCAAAAAATTAATTTAAACTTGTTACAATTGTACTGGTTTAAGATTTTTGTTAGCCAAAAAATTCATTTGGGGTAAATTTGTCACGAGTGTACCACTTTGGGCTTTTCATGGTATTAACTCTTTAATTAATCCTAAACAAGCAAACCCTTGAACATGCATAAGTGACGATCTGATCTAAGACCAATGTTGCCTTGTCAAGGGGTCAATTGATCATGTGCAGATTTGTTGCCCCATTAATGTGCCCATCTGCTATCCCTCCAAAGAATTTTGCTACGTGCTTAACCTAATTTATACCTTACCACACTTGATTTTTGCTTTATTAAAAATCTTAGATAAAATCAAATATCCTCCAATACCTCTCATTCTCTATCTCCCCTCAAAACTCGCTGGCAGTTCACAACCATTGTGGCCTTGCCTTCGACCTCCGTAGTCATCAGCCACAACGAACCACCTCCCATCCTGCATCACTGATCCACCGCGTCGATGTTCATTGTTCTGAGGCGTGTCTTGAAAATCCTCTATGGCCATGCTGCTCAACCGCGGAGCTCTGCCAGGCTTGTCCGCCGCGTTGCTATTGTTCAGCAACTCACTCATCGATGATAACAAGCCTCCAGATGGGGAGGCCGCTCTCAAGGCCTCAACATTGACGAAGGGCAAGTTGCTTTGGGCGGCACGCCCTAAGTTACTCCTGCAAGCCAATTGTATCATATTTTCTGCATCACTTACTCTTTACTTTTCAACTCCCAAGGATACTGGAGATTTGATCCGTAACATGTACATGTCTCCATTTCAACGGCAACATTCATGTTGGTGGTCAAGCTCTATGTTCTTAATAGCGATGCCAAGGCTGAACCCTAAGATGGCAAACCTTATCATCTAACTTTAAATCTAAAATTTTCATATCCATAATAAATTTATGAGATTCATCTCTAGCGTGTAAAGACGTTTCAAGAATAATTTTGTTGTAAGAAACTTCTTCATGTATAGGCCCTCAAGCTTGCTCCACAATCTTGAAACCATTTCTTCATCAGTGACTTCATGAAGCACCTTGTTGGAACAATTGGATGCTGCTGTGTGCCTTCTCTTCCATCTCCTCAATCTTGGTTGTAGTCACGTCATCGGGATACTTTCTGTCCAAGGCTCTAACTAAACCTTCCCGACATAATAATGCCTTCATCTTGATCCTCCATAGCCCAAAAATGTTTTGACCATCAAAAGGTGCCACTTTGAACTTGAGAGATGCTATCTCGAAACAAAAAGAGCGAAGGAATTTGCTCCGATACTAATTTGTTACAAAACAACACCCAAAAATGTATTAATCGAGGCACATGTAGCAAATGATGAAAGCAAAATTAAAGCCACACGAAGCACAAGATATTTGTGGAAAAAACTATGGGAAGAGAGGAATTTCACTATCTTCAATAAGGAGTACAAGAGTATAATCCAAAAGCTCAAAAAATCACTTGATGAGCAACAAGATCAAAAGATCTAACAAGAAAATAAGAAAAACAAAAGAAGGGAAATAATATGGAGGCTCAAGTTAGAATTGTGTTGTTAAACACATTGTTTGATAATGTCCCTTAAGAAAAATCCTAAAATAAATGTGTATGGTCCAAAATATCCTTATTACTAATTGAGAAAATGCCGCTAAAAATCCCAAACTTTGCTTAGTGTGAGAAAATTTACCATAAACTTTTATTGTGATATAAAAAATCTCAAATTTATACCTGTGTGAGACATTTATCCCAAACTTTATTCTATAACACCAAAAAACCCCAAACTTTACCATTTATGAGACATTTATCACAAAAAAATTTTAAGACATCAAAAACCCTAAACTTGTACCTATGTGACATTTAACCCAAACTCTTTGGCCAAAGAGTATTTTCGTCTTTTATATTTTATATTCTTTTTCTTTTTCTTTTCTTTTTCTACTTTTTTTTCTTTTTTTCCCCTTTTCTCCTTTTTCTCTCTTCCTACGGCCGGCCATGGCAGAGAGAAGCCAAACTTAGGCAAGGGTCGGCCTCACCGGATTTGGAGAGAGAAGCCCTCACTCAACTCAAGCAAGGGCTACCCTCACTTACCTAAGCAAGGGCCGCCCTCACCTGAGTTGAGTGAAGGCATCCCTCACCTGATGCTAGCAAAGGCCACCCTTTCTTGAGTCTGGCCTCCCTTCACCATGGTTGATGGAGGGACGAGAGAAGAAAAAAGGAAAAAGAAAGAAAAACAAAAAAAGAGAAGGAAAAGAAAAAAATTCAAAAACTAAAAGATACCCCTCAATTAAACAGTTTGGGTAATGTGTGATACGGGTACAAGTTTAGGATTTTTGGTGTCACAAAAAAAAGTTCGGGATAAATGCATCACAGTTAGTAAAGTTTGAGGTTTTTGTGTTATTAAAAAAAGTTTGAGTAAACATGTTACATGTGTACAATTTAGGACTTTTTATGTCATAAAAAAATATTTAAAGTAAATTTGTCACATTGGGCGATGTTTGGGATTTTTGGTGATATTTTCCCTTAATCATTTGAAAGTCAAAACTCAATAGAATTGATCTAGGAAAAATTACAAAAAGTATGTACGATTGAAACATGAGGATTTTAGCATCGTCCCTAAGGGAGAGAGAGGCCCTTTATTCCTCTCCTCTCTCCCTCTCTGTCTCCCTCTTTCCTTTTCCTTCTTTTAAAAGTTGTTTGTCCTTCTTTTCTCTCTGGTCTATTTTGAAAGTTTGTGTGTGAATAAATTTATGTGGTTGATTTTGTGTGAACGTGGAGATCAGTTCGGCCATTCATTCAATCAATGGCCAATGAGGAGGATGTTCGTAGTGTGACTCCTCAACCTTTTCGAGATTAGGCCGCTCTCCTCTCCCGATTTAGATTTAGGTCAAGTTTTGGGGGTTTTCCTCTCTTGAACTAGATATAGATATAGATCAGGGAGCCCCTTATATGTATTTGATCTGGTTCTTTCAACATTTTAATGTTGATGCCTCTGCATGGCAATTTTGATGAGGATATTAAACCTAAATGAGCACCGCAAGTCGTTGTAAGAGAAATGAAAATTTTCGACATGTGCTCATCATTGATTCTGGTGATTGGTTATCAAATATTTATGGTAGTAGATTTGTTCTTAAGAATCAGATTGTGCTTTTAGCTATAGATTGTGCCTCTGTTTTTTGGCTTTTGCTTTGTTCTATAGTTATCTCACATTTACTAGGCTCGAAAGCCTGCTACATTGCTCTAAGTATTATTTCGATATACAAATGGCATCTTTCTTTCAAAAAAAGAAAAAAGAAATATGAGAATTTCAGATATGATTAGGAGCACAAACGAGATGATTTAATTATTTGCATTGAGTTAAGAACTTTAAATGCTTCTTTGAGGAGAAGTTACGGCGATAGACTTAAATTTGAAGCGGCCGGGAAAGACCTCTGAAGATAAGGACTGTGGCCAACAGAAAACTCAATGTACTGCTTTCGTCGACGTCTCAAGCCGATTCTCAGTTATGAATGTATGCAGGCGAATTCATTACTCAGTAGGGTAGAGATTTCGAGTTCAAAATTGACTTTGTTTGTTGTTATTATCGAGTCGCCTAATTTAACGGCGAAGATTTCTCTGTCCCTAACGGTGTTTCCCTCTCATTTCCGTGAATCAATGTTTGACTTTCACTGGTGCCTCTACCTAAATTTTGCCGTTGACAACAACCTCATTTCCATGAATCAATGTTTGAGATTTATTGAGCAAATCATGTTATATTTGTATTGATTCAGGGCGCAGCCAAGCCAATTCAATCAAGGCAAGGGAGCTTACTTTGAGTGATAACATCCAATTGCTTGGGGATCACACTTTATATTTGTCCGAGCTCAAAAATTAAACAGGATTTGTAAGTAGCAATATTCTTATTTCTTGGAATTGAAGGCAAACAAAGGTGACCTTAGTACAACACAACACAACACAATACAAAAGTTCCTAGAGAAATTTCCAAACCCACTAGGCAATTTAAATAAGTCCACAACAAGGGGGCTTCGTACTTAAGGATAAAACCATTAACAATTTCTGGGGACAAGTAGTCAGATCTTCTTGTGTAGTTCGACTACCCACATGTTGTAAGCTTGGCACACAAGTTTTGGAGCATCCAAACCGGCCGCATGTGCCATGACTTCGAGCTCTTTCTCTGTCCGGTCCTTACCTCCCGGAGTGATATTCAGCATGCTTATGTCCGCTAAGAATGCATTCCGGGTCACCCCATCGGTGTCGAGACATTCTGGAAGGACCGCGTCCACGATCACCACCTTGCCCTTCTCCGGTAATGCCTCCCTGGAATTCTTCAATACCTTAACGCAAAACTCGTCGTCTCCACCATGAATTATCCACTGCAGAGAACAACCAAAATTCAGTCTACGCTATGCGTACAAAGCAACCACAATGTCTACAGTAAGATTCTCTATAGTCATCCAAAGAGGCAACTGAAAGTTGTGTTAACCTTCATGAAAATGACGTCTGCTTTAGGGATGTATTGCGTCATATCCCCTTCGACATGTTCAATACCTGTCATCACAGATAAACCGGGTCATCGTTTTAGTTCTCAAAAGCCACAGCTTTATCCACAGAAATCACAACTCGTTTAATTGAGCATGTTATTTTTATATAAGGAGTATATTTAATTCAAGGTAAATATCATGAAAAACTACAAACTTATACATCTATAACAAATTTACCCTCCATTAGTTTTCGTTAAATTTTATTGTTAAATTGCTAAGTTGAATGACACGTGGCAGTTGACAGGTGTACCGGTTTGAAGTTTTACCTTCCATTTATCACAAAATACTAATTTGTGGTATAATAGAATTTAATAGAAACTAACGGAAGAAATATATCGATTTAAAGTTTTTTATGGCTAAAAAAATTAGTTTTTGATAAATTTATCATAAGTGTACCAGTTCAAGATTTTTCGTGATATGAGACATTTTCTCAATTTGCATCTAATTTGTGACCTTCAAGTTATATTACCAAATTACAAATGCGGATGATGTTCCTATATGTTACCATTACCAAATTATAAATAGGATGGTTAGAGGACATGCCTCTTCTATCAATATAATCCATCTCCTTTTAGTGATGAATGTTCTAAGAAGATAGACTCCTAGACTCCGTTTATTTAATAGAAAATAAATAATTTGGAAAATATTTTATTTAAAAAAATTGCTTGTTTCGCTTAAAATAATTAGTAGATGGAAAATATTTTCATTATTGACATTATTGACAATAATTTATATTTAAATATTTCCATAGATGATGAAAACATTTTTCGTTCTTTCGTTTTTATAACCAGTATAAATAATCGTTTTTAGGAAAATATTTTCCAAATCTTTTATTTTTAATGAAACAAACAAAGCCTTAGTGTGTGAATCATGTCTCGAGCCACAATGGCAATCCAAATAATTAGTTTATCCATAACAAAGTCCTGTCCATTGCGCAACCTTAGCCTTGCTAAAAACGCACACTTATTAATGTGTGTGAGAGAGAGAAATCAATTACTAGGAATAGAAGATGCCTTTCTGATGACATGAGGTAGATCAAAGTTGATACCATGAATGTGTGGGTGTTTCGACACTATAATCCTCAGGCTCGCCCCGACACCACCACCTACATCGACGACCGTCTCGGCGTTGTCGAAGCCGTGGTAAAGCTTAACGATTTTGTTCATGTAAACATTGGTTGGGCCTTGCATGGCGTTGTTAAATATCTGGTTGAGTTTGTCGTCTTTGCTTGTGTACTCAAAAATGTTCATGCCATTTGCAAGTTCGAAGGGCCTTCCTCCTTCCATAATCGCGTCTTTTAAGCAGTACCTGCACAGCATGCATAAACAAAGGTAACTGTCATGGGAAAAGTAAATAAATATGAAAAGAAATTAGAGTCACGGCTTCCAAATCATTTTGCCACTCGACCAATTAATTAAACATAGAATTAAAAGATCACAAACCAGCCACCGGTCGTGACTTTGTCGGTCAAGAGAAGCAGCAAGGGCGCAGCGAATGTCGACGCCCCGTGGGCTTTCGCGAAGTACTTGCTTCTGGGTCCCAAGCCATAAAGTCTCCGGATGTCCCCGCCTGGACCCTCATCGAGAGTGCACGAGAGGATGGAGTAGCTCGCGAGAAGCCGCATCATCCGGTCCAGAGCGACAGGGGCTTCGGGGTTCTTTGTAGACAGGCGTGATGCGATCTCGACAGGGGAGAGCGGTGGAGCTGAGCCAGATGGCCCGTCCTCCGCCAGCATCTCCAGGATCCCGAGCTCGACGGCAGCCTTCAGCACCATGGGGATGCCTATCAGTGCATTCATTTCCATGGCGAACAAGAACCCATCTTCGTCCTCACTAAACGACGTCATTAGGGGGCTCTTGCACGCACTCATGTTTGATTTTTGCTCTCTTTCTTTTGGGTCAGGTACAGAATGGTTGATGCGTCAATACCATGGAGGAGACTTTATAAGCATTACAGACACTGTCATTAACGTTATTGAAAGGTCTGCGATTTTTAGTACTTAACCTTCACCGTTGATTCTAGGATAGCATGGAGCTTGTGTCATTGATTTAAAGAGTGCACCTACTGGTCACTCTCAAAAGTTGAAACTATTAGACCAAGAAATACTTAATATTTAGGTCATGTCTAGATAGACTTTGAATTTTATTTTCTATTTTATCTAAATTTTGTGACAGACGCATTTTGAATTTTTCTAACTTAAAGCACCTAAAACTTTCCTAACATAGGAATGTTCACTTGTAAGTTAAACATAAAATTTTGATATTTTTTTATTTGAGTAACATATTAACTTTCGGTGGAAAAGCAACATAACATTCTTTTGCTTTTAATGGAGGGTTATTTATACAAAAAATCCCAAAGTTGTAAATCCCGAGTTGTGCACTTGTGATAAGTTCGCATCAAACCTAATTTTTTGACCACAAAAAATCCCAAACTAATACACTTATAACAAATTTAGTCTCCATTAGCTTCTGTTAAATTTTAATATCATATTATCTAGTTGGATGACACTTGATAGGTATACTAGTTTGAAATTTTACCCTTCGTTTGTCATAGGCATATTGGTTTGTTGGTTTTTCGTAGTAGTAATCCAATTTAACTAATATTAATGAAGCATGGATTTGTCACAAAAATAACTATTAGGGGGTTTTTGTGGGCCAAAAATTAGTTTAGGTTAAACTTGCCATAAGTATACTTGTTTAGGATTTTTGTTAGCCAAAAAATTAATTTATAGTAAATGTGTCATAAGTGTACTAGTTTGGGTGTTTCACGGTATTAACTCTTTAATTAAGTCTAAACAAGCAAACCCTTGAACATGGGTAAGTAACGATTTGATCTAAGGCCAATGTTGCCTTGTTCAAGGGGTCAAATGTTTATGTGCAGCTTTGTTGTCCCTATTAATGTGCCCATATGCTTTCCCTCCATTGGATTTTGCTACGTTCTTAATCTAATTTATACCTTCCCACACTTGATTTTTGCCTTATTAAAAATCCTCGATAAAATCAAATATCCTCCAATACCTCTCTTTCTCTGTCTCCCCTCAAAACCCGGTGGCAATTGACAACCACTGTTGCCTCACCTTCAACCTCCGTAGTCATCAGCCACAACGAACCACCTCCCATCCTACATCACTGATCCACCATATTTGTGATGTCCTGAAATTCGAAAGCCTTAATCTTTTAGCCACACGACTATTTCAGCGACTTTGCGCTATCCCTAGCCTATTCCTGATAATCTTAATCGCAACAATTAACTGTCAAACAATCTTTGGACGAGTGATCCCCTTATACCTTAACTCGTTCCAATAAATTGGAGCTCCACAAGTTTGACTGTACTTTTGCTGTATCACTCGGTTAAAATCTCTTAATCAATGCGTAGTTCAATTCATTCTTGCCCTCTTCAATATCCTAGAAGCCTACCAAGAGTCACTCCTTGCTTAGGCCCTCTAGTCCTAGCGACCACTCCTTGCTCTCGTCGGATCGGTCGTCACATGCATTCTCAAACCACACAACTACTAGAAGGGTGTGCATGGGTGACTCCGGCATGCACACGCAGCTCTGGCTCCACCAATCATCACAAGCTCTGATACCAAGTCCGATTATCCAATAGACTCTTAATTTCTAGTCTCGGACCATTCCTAAGCCTTATGACTTGGCCCACAAGATTCTTCATCATTATCGATGCATACTTCAAGAGCTTTGCAAACATAGCCTCATATTACTCGATTGACAAATAATTCTGATGAAGTTGCAAGAATTCTAGCATCTTTTGTTCTAGCTCACAATTAAAGACAAACTTTCCATTGAAAGCATCAATGAAGGCATCTCACACCGGGACCGTACCTTCCGAAAAGATCCTTGGGTGGCTTCTCACTAATCATTGGCATCACCTTGCAGTTGGCACCCCACTAGGATTATCTTTTCTTCCTTTGAACACTTCAGCAATGTGAACACTTTCTCCAATTCCTTGATCCAGAGGGTTGCAGTCTCCAAATCACCTGTCCCAATGAACTTGGACAGCTTTAACTCTAGGAACTATACAACCAACTCATACCTTGACCATTCGCCATTTCCATTTCTAATCAATGGAACTTCACTAGGCACGACAATAATAGCAAGGACAGCAACAATAACTGTAGTAGTAACAGCTTAAGTCCAAACTTACTGCTTCCTATCATACTTTCCCAAGGCTTAAATTGCCTGCAAGATTTCATCCAACCTAGGGTGCTTTACCTCTAGCACTTACCTAACCTTGAACTGCCCTTTTTGCAAGGGCTCTCGGATCAGTATTGTTCAACTTGCAGGATTCTCATAGAACTTGCTTTCCAATTCCCTCAATGAAATAGAAACCATGAACAACCCGCTTACAATAAAAGGTTTTATAAGCAAGTACAGGCATATATAAGAAAATGTCTTTCCTATCTAACTATCCCATAACCCATGACACCTTATCACTCCATGTATTGACCGGGTTCTAATACCAAGTCCGACGGGGATGTAACGCCCTGACTCTTGGGCCGTGACAACCCCCTTTTTCTCTTGCGGTCAAATGAGTGCGATGTCTCAAGATGCGTCTCCAACCATTTATTTTATCTATCAATTATGCGCATGTGGAAATGAGTATTTTAAACCCCAGTCAAACAATAATATCAGGGATAGTCAGAAAGACAAATAGTTTAAAAGCAACCTCATCATTCTATTTCCTAACCAGATTAACCCTACAAAACAATTACATGTACAACCCTATAGGTGACTACTGTTCCAATAACCAACCAAAAAGATATAAGGGCAAAAGTGTCAATCTGCATCATCCCTTTTCCTTAGGGGTTGAGGTCTGTCAGTCCAAAAAGTCCACTGCTAGGCACGTCCATCAAGGATTTGAAAATGGTTAAATCATAACCAGTGAGATAAAAACTCAATAGGTTAAAGTGCTAAACCTTGGCCAGGGTACCAATTCGCCTCGGGGATACCTAACGGGTACATTCCTCATGATAATAACTAGCAATCAAATTGTTTCATAGCTAACCTTACCTCGCGGCTATACATACCCTATGCGATGTTAATCACACGTGCTGCACAAGATAACCATAATACTGCATATGTAATATCTCATGCATATATCAGTCAGGCATGTTCCAATTATACATCTCTTCACATAAATACGCTTCAAGGCTCTCCCTTTTCCCCATTGCGCCCAACATTTCACATGTTCAATTCACATGTGAGGTCATGCCAGCAAACAATACACATCAAATGTATTCAATCATCTAGGACACACATTAATTATTAACTCCATGCTCAAAGCATCCATACATATCCAGATTACCGCATCCACTCAAGGCCAAACTCGAAATCCATTGGGGGTATGATCATGGCCATTTAAGGCACATCCAAAATCCATGAGGCATCAAAAATCCATTGGTAATGCTTCCTCGAAATCCATCGATTGTGTTTCCCCAAAATCCATCGGGTACTCAAAATCCATCGGTCATGTTTTCTCAAAATTCATCGGTAACGCTTTCCCCGAAATCCATCAATCGTGTTTCCCATTTATGTGATCACAGGAACCCATCAACCACCTCTCGTCGTAAATACGCATCAAGGCACGCCTTCCACACCGTGTCCATACACCTTAGGCTATAAGTGGTCACGCGAGCACACAATCATATAAATTCACATAATTCTCAAGGCACTCACATCATAATGCACATGGGGCATGCATAAAATTTCACACATAATGCAATCAATGTCTCACAAACAATCCATAAATTGTCACATTGCAATAATCTGATAGTTAATTATTCCCGTAAATCAAATTTCACCACAATTAATTATTATGCAAACAATTAGTTTATGCACGAGAAATACCCCTAATTATTATTAAAATAATTAATTATCACTAAAATAATTAATCACAATTATTTAGGCAAATATACAGCCCAAGTGTCAAAACTTGGCACAAGGGGACACTTAAGTGCCACTTTTTTTAAAAATTGGATCACTTAAGTACTAACTTCGGCATAGGTTGCCGGAAATATGACGTGGCTTATTTTAATAATATAAATTGCTTCATAGCTTGCCAGAAATTGAGTCAGGGAAAAATCAGCCAAAACGACATTGTTTTGTGCTGACATGGCATTTTAAAAAATTTTAATTAAATAATATTAAATCACTTTAAAAAGTATATTATTATAAAATTGATAAATTTAAAAAAAAAAAAAGGAGAAAGAGGAGGATCAGGCGAGGGCTGTGTAGCCCTCGCCATCGCCGCCGTCGTCATTGCCCTACCATCACTAGGAAAGGCCATTGATGATGGGCAAGGGTCGGCCGAGGTCACCGGGCCCTGCCTAGTGGTCGGCAACCCCGGCCGCCTTGTGAGGAGAGCCTGCAAGCCCTCACTGAGAGTCGGCTTGGCGAGGGTTGCAACCCTCGCCCCAAATCTAGGTAAGGGCCTATAGGCCCTCACCGCAAGTCGGCCAGGGTCGCCGGCTGACCCTCACCCCATCGTCGCCGACCCTTCCCAGCAATGGTGAGCAAGCAACGGCGAGAGCTACATAGCCCTCACCCAAACCCTCCCCTTCCCCTTTTTTAAAAAACAATAAAATAAAATTTTAAATTATTTTTAGTATGATTTGGCCAATTTTTTTTATTAAAATTGCCACGTGGATATTTTATTTCGAAAAACAATGCTCCATCAGCAAATAAAATAGCCGGAAAATGATACGTGATAATTTGGCCTGATTTTTTCGTCGTAGGCACAATTAACTGATCTTTTTTGCTCTAATTTTGGCACTTAAGTATACATTTCCGAACTTTTGGCACTTAACTGTCTCCATGTGCCAAGTTTTGGCACTTTATTAGTCAGCAATCTAATTAATTATCTCAAACAATAATTTATTGTTATAAAAATAATAAATCAATATTTAATTATTTCTAAAATAATTGAATATAAATTAAATTATAAATTAAATTAACTTGTTTAACTACCTCAAATTATGATTAATATGTAATTAATCAACACTAAGCGGGAGTGACTAAATTAATCACCATTAAACTTAACTCAAACCCTAAGCGAGATTAGCGCACTAATCAAGGGATTAGCTCCACAACCCACCATTTCGCTCCACAACCCACCATTTCGCGACAGCGGCGGCGAGACAGACACACGGACACCTTCGGTTGGCGAGGCAAAATGGCACAAGGCCAGATCTCAGCCAAGGTGGTTTAGACCAAAGGAAACCTATGAGGGAGGGGGTGCATGTGTGGCTTCGACACGGTTGGTGAACGATGACTCGCGGTTGTCCGATGGTGAGCAGGTGGCGTAGCTGAGTGATGGAGGTGGCCGATCGACTAGCTAGGGTGGCGGCACGTCCAACAAAAGGGAAACAAGGGAAGGAGCAGCTAAGCCTTTCTAGTAGTTGGATAAGCAAAGAGCGACTCTTGGTAGACTTCTAGAATGTCGAAGAGGGCAAGAATAAATTGAACTACACACCGATTAAGAGGATAAGATTTTTATCTGAGTGATACAGCAAAAGTATAGTCAAACTTGTGGAGCTCTAGTTTATTGGAAGGAGTTAAGAGATAAGGGGATCACTCTAATTTATTGGAAGGAGTTAAGAGACAAGGGGATCACTCATCCATACAGCAAAAGTATAGTCAAACTTGTGGAGCTCTAGTTTATTGGAAGAAGTTAAGAGATAAGGGGATCACTCGTCTAAAGATTGCGTAACAGTTGACTACAGCAATTAAGATTATCAGGGATAGGCTTGGGACAGCGCAAAGTCGCTGAAATAGTCATGTGGCTACAAGACTAAGGCTATAGAATTTCAACTAGGAAATCACGTTTTTCTGAAGGTGACGCCTAGCAAAGAGACAACTCGAGTTGGCAAGAAAGAAAAATCGATTAAGAATTTAAATAGGAATTTTGTCATTCTCCAATTCTATCACGAGGACAAGAAATTTGGAAAAGGGAGGTGACGGTAAGTGCACGAAATTTTGTGCAAATTTTTCCCATCAACCGTCCTCTCCTCTATCTCACTCTCTCCCTTCTTTCTCTCCTCTCGCCACGTCCATCTTTCCCCTATGCGCTGCCCCCAACTGCCCCCATCACATCCCCTCCCTCTCTTTTTGTCTTTTCTCACCCTCTCCCCAGGTGCATTTTTCCCCCCATGCGCGGCCCAACTATTTCAAAGTCAAAAAGAGAGGGAGGGGATACTTTTCTCACCCTCTCCCCATGTGCATTTTCCCCCTATGTTAAATTAAGTGCCAGGTTATTATTGGTAAGCCACATAAGGGGAAAAATGCACTCTCGTAATCAAATTTGCATGTTAGTGAGGCTTAAAATCAACCAAGACTACATACAAATATATTTTTTAAAAATAAAATGAAAATGTACCAAAAAGATATTAGATTAATTTAGCGTAATCAAGTCCATATATCCATAAAATCTATTTGTAGAATTAAAATGTATCACTGCATTTTACTTTATTTTTAATCAACCTAACTGATTGATGGCGTCTCCAAAAGATAAGAAAGATTGTATGTTAAATTAAGTACCGAGTTATTATTGATAAGGCTTGAGAGAGTTTATAATAAATGCAATCGATTGCTTGTGAGAGGAACTTTTGTTCTTATCTAATAATTCATTAAATTTCTCTTTGGTGGTTCACCTTTGGGAATATCATGAGACAATATGATTTTCTTATTAAAATGAAGGCAAACAAAGGGGCCATGAGTCAAACACGAGCACATATCAAAGTACCTAGAGAAATCTCTAGACACTTCTCACAATACAGACTTATTGTTCAAGGATAAAAACATTGACATTTGGTAACAACAAGATGTCGGATCTTCTTGTGAAGTTCAATTACCCACATGTTATAAGCTCGGCACACAAGTTTCGGAGGGTCGAAGCCAGCCACAAGTGCCATGAACTTGAGCTCTTTCTCAGTCCAGTTCTTGCCTTTAGGAGTACCGTTCAGCATGCAAATGTCCGCTAAGGATGAATTCCGGTTCACTGCAATGGGTGTTAGGATATTCTGGAAGGAGCACGTCTATGATCACCACCTTGCCCTTCTCCAGCAATGCCTCCCAGCAATTTTTCAATACCTTAATGCAGAACTCTTCGTCTCCACAATGAATTATCCATTGCAGGGAACGACCAAAATTCAGTCTAAACTATGGATATCAGCCACAGTATCTACTGTATAATTAAAAGTACAGTCACCCAATGAGGCAACTGAAGCTGTGTAACCTTCAGTAAAATGACGTCTGCTTTAGGGATGTGCTGCGTCATATCCCCTTCGACATGTTCAACACCTATCATCACAAAATAAAGCGGGTCATTCCATCGTGGTTTTGGTATTGGGACAGCTTTATTCAGTTATATTACTAAATCTTCAAATAATGATTTTTCTAAGAACATAAGACTTTTAGATTTCGTCTATCTCTTGAAAAATGAACAATTTGAAAAATATTTTCTTTAAAGTGTTCGCTCATATCGTTATAATAATTAGTCAATCGAAAATACTTTTATAATCGATAACAATTTGTCTTGAAAATTTTGTGTATGATGAAAATATTATTTATTTATTTATTTTTATAAGTAATACAAACCATTGTTTTTAGGACAATCCCTTTCGAATCGCTCATTTCCTCCAAAAAAGTGGAGTTTTAGTGCGCAAATCATGTCCTAGCAATGACGGGAATCCATTTAATTAGTTTTTCCATTACAAAGTCCTGTTCGCTGCGCAAGCTTAGCCGTGCCAAAAAAGCAAATTTAAAGATATGGGTGTGAGAGAGAGAAATTGATTACCAGGAATCGAAGGTGCTTCTCTGACAACATGAGGTAGATCAAACTTGATACCATGAATGTGTGGGTGTTTGGACACTATAATCCTAAGGGTTGCCCCGACACCACCACCAACATCGACTACTTTCTTTGCATTGTCAAAACCACGATAAATCTCAATAATTTTGTTCATGTAAATGTTGGTTAGGAAGGGCTAGCGATGATGGGGGATGATCGGCTGGGGTCGCCGAGCGCTGCCTAGTGGCCGACAACCTCAGCCGACTTGCGAGGTGGGCCTACGAGCCCTCGCCGAAAGTAAGCTTGGCGAGGGTTGCGACCCTCGCCCCAAATCTGTGCTAGGGCCTACAAGCCCTCACCGAAAGTCAGCCAGGATTGCTAGCTGACCCTCACCCCACCGTCACCAACCCTTCCCCACGATGGTGGGGCGGCAACGGTGAGGGCTGCATATCCCTCGCCTGAACCCCCCCTTCCCTTTTTTTAAAAAAAATTTAGTATGACTTGGACAATTTTTTTTATTAAAATTGCCACGTGGATATTTTATTTTGAAAAAAATGCTCCGTTAACAAATAAAATCGCCGGAAAATGACACGTGACAGTTTGGCCTGATTTTTTCTTCGTAGGCACAATTAACTGATCATTTTTGCTTCAATTTTAGCACTTAAGTGTACATTTCCAAATTTTTGGCACTTTAATGGCCATATTTCAGTCGAGGTGGTTTGGACCAAAGGAAACCTATGAGGGAGGGGGTGCGTGCGTGGCTTCGACACAGTTGGTAGACAGTGACTCATGGTTGTCTGATGGTGATCAAGTGGTGTGGCTAAGTGACAGAGGCAGCTGATGGACTAGCAAGGGTGGTGGCACGTCCAACCAAAGCGAAACAAGGGAAGGAGCAACTAAGCCTTTCTAGTAGTTGGATAAGCAATAAGCGACTCTTGGTAAGCTTCTAAAATGTCAAAGAGGGCAAGAATAAACTAAACTACGCACTGATTAAGAGGATAAGATTTTTATCTAAGTGATACAGCAAAAGTATAGTCAAACTTGTGGAGCTCTAATTTATTGGAAGGAGTCAAGAGATAAGGAGATCACTCGTCCAAAGATTGTGTGACAGTTGACTACAACAATTAAGATTATCAGGGATAGGTTTGGGACAGCGCAAAGTCGTTGAAATAGTCGTGTGGCTAAAAGACTAAGGCTTTGAAATTTCAAGTACGAAATCACGTTTTTCTTAAGGTGTCACCTAGCAAAGAGACAATTCGAGTTGGCAAGAAGGAAAAACCGATTAAGAATTATTAGATTAAGAATTTAAATAGGAATTTTGTCGTTCTCCAATTCTATCACGAGGACAAGAAATTTGGAAAAGGGAGGCGACGGTAAGTGCACGAAATTTTGTGCAAATTTTTCCCATCAACCGTCCTCTCCTCCATCTCACTCTCTCCCTTCTTTCTCTCCTCTCGCCACGTCCATCTTTCCCCTATGCGCCGCCCCCAACTGCCCCCATCACATCCCCTCCCTCTCTTTTTGACTTTTCTCACCCTCTCCCCAGGTGCATTTTTCCCCCATGCGCTGCCCCAACTATTTCAAAGTCAAAAAGAGAGGGAGGGGATACTTTTCTCACCCTCTCCCCAGGTGCATTTTCCCCCTATGTTAAATTAAGTGACAGGTTATTATTGGTAAGGCACATAAGGGGAAAAATGCACTCTCGTAATCAAATTTGCATGTTAGTGAGGCTTAAAATCAACCAAGACTACATACAAATATATTTTTTAAAAATAAAGTGAAAATATATCAAAAGGACATTAGATTAATTTAGCATAATCAAGTCCATATATCCATAAATCTATTTATAGAATTAAAATGTATCATTGCATTTTACTTTATTTTTAATCAACCTAACTGATTGATCGTGTCTCCCAAAGATAAGAAGATTGTATGTTAAATTAAGTACCGAGTTATTATTGATAAGGCTTGAGAGAGTTTATACTAAACGCAATCAATTGCTTGTGAGAGGAACTTTTGTTCCTGTCTAATAATTCATTAAATTTCTCTTTGGGGGTTTACCTTTGGGAATATCACGAGACAATATGATTCTTTTATTAAAATGAAGGCAAACAAAGGGCCATGAGTCAAACACGAGCACATATCAAAGTATCTAGAGAAATCTCTAGACACTTCTCACAATACAGACTTATTGTTCAAGGATGAAACCATTGACATTCGGTAACGACAAGATGTCAGATCTTCTTGTGAAGTTCAATTACCCACATGTTATAAGCTCGACACGCAAGTTTCGGAGGGTCGAAGCAAGTCGCAAGTGCCATGACCTTCAGCTCTTTCTCAGTCCAGTTCTTGCCCCCAGGAGTACTGTTCAGCATGCAAATGTCCGCTAAGGATGAGTTCCGGTTGACTGTATTGGTGTCAGGATATTCTGGAAGGAGCACGTCCATGATCACCACCTTGCCCTTCTCCGGCAATGCCTCCCAGCAATTTTTCAATACCTTAATGCAGAACTCCTCGTCTCCACAATGAATTATCCACTGTAGGGAACGACCAAAATTCAGTCTAAACTATGGGTATCAGCCATAGTATCTACTGTATAATTATAAGTACAGTCACCCAATGAGGCAACTGAAGCTATGTAACCTTCAGTAAAATGACGTCTGCTTTAGGGATGTGTTGCGTCATATCCCCTTCGACATGTTCAACACCTGTCATCACAAAATAAAGCGGGTCATTCCATCGTGGTTTTGGTATTGGGACAGCTTTATTCAGTTATATTACTAAATATTAAAATTGAATGATGTTTATGTTCATAACCCACCAATTAAATGTATGGCTAAAGGACATGACCCTTGTATCAATATCATTAACCTTTGAATAATGATTTTTCTAAGAACATAAGACTTTTAGATTTTGTCTATCTCTTGAAAAATATTTTCTTTAAAGTGTTCACTCAATCGTTATAATAATTAGTCAATCGAAAATACTATTATAATCGATAACAATTTGTCTTAAAAATTTTAAATTTTGAAAATATTATTTATTTATTTATTTTTATAAGTTATACAAATCATTATTTTTAGGACAATCCCTTTCGAATCGCTCATTTTCCTCCCAAAAATCGGAGTTTTAGTGCACAAATCAAGTCCTAGCAATGATGGGAATCCATTTAATTAGTTTTTCCATTACAAAGTCCTGTTCGTTGGGCAAGCTTAGCCATGCCGAAAAAGCAAATTTAAAGATATGGGTGTGAGAGAGAGAAATTGATTACCAGGAATCGAAGGTGCTTCTTCGACAACGTGAGGTAGATCAAAGTTGATACCATGAATGTGTGGGTGTTTGGACACTATAATCCTAAGGCTTGCCCCGATGCCACCACCAACATCAACTACTTTCTTTGCATCGTCAAAGCCGCGATAAATCTCAACAATTTTGTTCATGTAAATGTTGGTCGGGGCCTGCATCGCATTGTTGAATAGCACGTTGAACTTTTCGTCCTTGCTCGCGTACTCAAAAATGTCCATGCCATTAGCAAGTTGGAAGGGCCTTCCTCCTTCCAAAATTGCGTCTTTTAAGCAATACCTACAAAGCATGCATAGAGAAATGAATAAATAATAGTTTTTTATTTACTATTGATTTACTGTGAGAATAACAATCTATCATTGATCATAAAAAATCAAATAATAAGTAATTACAAATTATTGTGGGGTTCACTCATTCAAAAATTTGTAACTTACAATAAATTATTATTCTACTAGCAGCCCAAAGATTATTATGCTAACAAAGCCTACATGTATAAACAAAGAAAATTGTCATGGGAAAAGTAGATGAATATGAAAAGAAATTAGAGTCACGTCTTCCAAATCGTTTTGCCACTCGACCAACCAATTAAAGATAGAATTAAAAGATCACAAACCAGCCACCGGTCATGACTTTGTCGGTCAAGAGAAGCAGCAAGGGCGCAGCGAATGTCGACGCCCCATGGGCTCTCATGAAGTACTTGCTTCTGGGTCCCAAGCCGTAGAGCCTCCGGATGTCCCCGTTTGGACCCTGGGCGAGAGTGCACGAGAGGATGGAGTAGCTCGCGAGAAGCCGCATCATCCGGTCCAGAGCGACAGGGGCTTCGGGGTTCTTTGTAGACAGGCGTGATGCTATCTCGGCAGGGGAGAGCGGTGGAGCTGAGCCAGATGGCCCGTTCTCGGCCAGCATCTCCAGGATCCCGAGCTCGACAGCAGCCTTTAGCACCATGGGGACGCCTATCAGCGCATTCATTTCCATGGCAAACAAGAACTCATCTTCGTCCTCACTGGACGACGTCATTACTGGGCTCTTGCACGCACTCATGTTTGATTTTTGCCCTCTTCTTTTTGGCCTTTCAGAGGTGCAGAATGGTTGATGCGTCAATACCAATGAGGAGATTTTATAAGCATTCTAGACACTGTCCTTATCATAAATTGAATGGACAACAACTTCCGGTGCTTAACTTCCACCGTTGATTCTAGGGTAGCATAGAGCTTGTGTCATTGATTTTAAGAGTGTACCTGCCTATCGATCTGGAAGATTAAATTGCTAGATCAAGAAATTCTTAATATTTAGATAATGTCTAGACAGACTTTAAATTTTATTTTCTATTTAATCTAAATTTTATGACGGACACATTTTGAATTTTTCTAACTTAAAGCAACTAAAACTTTCACAACATATGAATGTTCACTCGTAAGTTAAACATGCAATTTTAGTTCTTTTTTATTTGAGTAACATAATAAATTTTGGTGGGAAAGCAACAAAAAATTCTTTGCCTTTTAATGGAGGGTTATTTATACGAAAAATCTCAAAGTTGTACTTTTGTGATAAGTTTACATTAAACTAATTTTTTGACCACCAAAAATCCCAAACTAATACACTTGTGACAAATTTAGTCTTCGTTATTTTATGTTAAATTTTAATATCAAATTGCCAAATTGGATGACACTTGATAAGTATACTAGTTTGTAATTTTACCATTTGTTTGTCATAGGCATACTAGTTTATTGTTTTTCATAGTAGTAATCCAATTTAACATAAACTAATAAAGCGTAAATTTTTCACAAAAGTAACATCAAAAAATTAATTTAAATTTGTTACAATGGTACCGGTTTAAGATTTTTGTTAACCAAAAAAATTATTTGGGGTAAATTTGTCACGAGTGTACCACTTTGGGCTTTTCATGGTATTAACTCTTTAATTAACCCTAAACAAGCAAACCCTTGAACATGCATAAGTGACGATTTGATCTAAGACCAATGTTGCCTTGTTCAAGGGGTCAATTGATCATGTGCAGATTTGTTGCCCCATTAATGTGCCCATCTGCTATCCCTCCAAAGAATTTTGCTACGTGCTTAACCTAATTTATGCCTTACCACACTTGATTTTTGCTTTATTAAAAATCTTAGATAAAATCAAATATCCTCCAATACCTCTCATTCTCTATCTCCCCTCAAAACTCGCTGGCAGTTCACAACCACTGTGGCCTCGCCTTCGACCTCCGTAGTCATCAGCCACAACGAACCACCTCCCATCCTGCATCACTGATCCACCGCGTCGATGTTCATTGTTCTGAGGTGTGTCTTGAAAATCCTCTATGGCCATGCTGCTCAACCGCGGAGCTCTGCCAGGCTTGCCCGCCGCGTTGCTATTGTTCAGCAACTCACTCATCGATGATAACAAGCCTCCAGATGGGGAGGCCGCTCTCAAGGCCTCAACATTGACGAAGGGCAAGTTGCTTTGGGCAGCACGCCCTAAGTTACTCCTGCAAACCAATTGTATCATATTTTCTGTATCACTTACTCTTTACTTTTCAACTCCCAAGGATACTGGAGATTTGATCCGTAACATGTACATGTCTCCATTTCAACGGCAACATTCATGTTGGTGGTCAAGCTCTATGTTCTTAATAGCGATGCCAGGGCTGAACCCTAAGATGGCAAACCTTAGCATCTAACTTTAAATCTAAAATTTTCATATCCATAACAAATTTATGAGATTCATCTCTAGCGTGTAAAGACGTTTCAAGAATAATTTTGTTGTAAGAAACTTCTTCATGTATAGGCCCTCAAGCTTGCTCCACAATCTTGAAACCATTTCTTCATTAGTGACTTCATGAAGCACCTTGTTGGACAATGACAATTGGATGCTGCTGTGTGCCTTCTCTTCCATCTCCTCAATCTTGGTTGTAGTCACGTCATCGGGATACTTTCTGTCCAAGGCTCTAACTAAACCTTCCCGACGTAATAATGTCTTCATCTTGATCCTCCATAGCCCAAAAATGTTTTGACCATCAAAAGGTGCCACTTTGAACTTGAGAGATGCTATCTCGAAACAAAAAGAGCGAAGGAATTTGCTCTGATACTAATTTGTTACAAAACAACACCCAAAAATGTATTAATTGAGGCACATGTAGCAAATGATGAAAGCAAAATTAAAGCCACACGAAGCACAAGATATTTGTGGAAAAAACTATGGGAAGAGAGGAATTTCACTATCTTCAATAAGGAGTACAAGAGTATAATCCAAAAGCTCAAAAAATCACTTGATGAGCAACAAGATCAAAAGATCTAACAAGAAAATAAGAAAAACAAAAGAAGGGAAATAATATGGAGGCTCAAGTTAGAATTGTGTTGTTAAACACATTGTTTGATAATGTCCCTTAAGAAAAATCCTAAAATAAATGTGTATGGTCCAAAATATCCTTATTACTAATTGAGAAAATGCCGCTAAAAATCCCAAACTTTGCTTAGTGTGAGAAAATTTACCATAAACTTTTATTGTGATATAAAAAACCTCAAATTTATACCTGTGTGAGACATTTATCCCAAACTTTATTCTATAACACCAAAAACCCCAAACTTTACCATTTATGAGACATTTATCACAAAAAAATTTTAAGACATCAAAAACCCTAAACTTGTACCTATGTGACATTTAACCCAAACTCTTCGGCCAAAGAGTATTTTCGTCTTTTATATTTTATATTCTTTTTCTTTTTCTTTTTTTTCTTTTTTTTCTTTTTTTTCCCTTTTCTCCTTTTTCTCTCTTCCTACGGCTGGCCATGGCAGAGAGAAGCCAAACTTAGGCAAGGGTCGGCCTCGCCGGATTTGGAGAGAGAAGCCCTCACTCAACTCAAGCAAGGGCTACCCTCACTCAACTCAAGCAAGGGCTACCCTCACTTACCTAAGCAAGGGACGCCCTCACCTGAGTTGAGTGAAGGCATCCCTCACCTGATGCTAGCAAAGGCCACCCTTTCTTGAGTCTGGCCTCCCTTCACCATGGTTGATGGAGGGAAGAGAGAAGAAAAAATGAAAAAGAAAGAAAAACAAAAAAAGAGAAGGAAAAGAAAAAAAATTCAAAAACTAAAAGATACCCCTCAATTAAACAGGTTGGGTAATGTGTGATACGGGTACAAGTTTAGGATTTTTGGTGTCACAAAAAAAAGTTCGGGATAAATACATCACGGTTAGTAAAGTTTGAGGTTTTTGTGTTATTAAAAAAAGTTTGAGTAAATATGTTACATGTGTACAATTTAGGACTTTTTATGTCATAAAAAAATATTTAAAGTAAATTTGTCACATTGGGCGATGTTTGGGATTTTTGGTAGTATTTTTCCTTAATCATTTGAAAGTCAAAACTCAATAGAATTGATCTAGGAAAAATTACAAAAAGTATGTACTATTGAAACATGAGGATTTTAGCATCGTCCCTAAGGGAGAGAGAGGCCCTTTATTCCTCTCCTCTCTCCCTCTCTGTCTCCCTCTTTCCTTTTCCTTCTTTTAAAAGTTGTTTGTCCTTCTTTTCTCTTTGGTCTATTTTGAAAGTTTGTGTGTGAATAAATTTATGTGGTTGATTTTGTGTGAACGTGGAGATCAGTTCGGCCATTCATTCAATCAATGGCCAATGAGGAGGATGTTCGTAGTGTGACTCCTCAACCTTTTCGAGATTAGGCCGCTCTCCTCTCCCGATTTAGATTTAGGTCAAGTTTTGGGGGTTTTCCTCTCTTGAACTAGATATAGATATAGATCAGGGAGCCCCTTATATGTATTTGATCTGGTTCTTTCAACATTTTAATGTTGATGCCTTTGCATGGCAATTTTGATGAGGATATTAAACCTAAATGAGCACCGCAAGTCGTTGTAAGAGAAATGAAAATTTTCGAAATGTGCTCATCATTGATTCTGGTGATTGGTTATCGAATATTTATGGTGGTAGATTTGTTCTTAAGAATCGGATTGTGCTTTTAGCTATAGATTGTGCCTCTGTTTTTTGGCTTTTGCTTTGTTCTATAGTTATCTCACATTTACTAGGCTCGAAAGCCTGCTACATTGCTCTAAGTATTATTTCGATATACAAATGGCATCTTTCTTTCAAAAAAAGAAAAAAGAAATATGAGGATTTCAGATATGATTAGGAGCACAAACGAGATGATTTAATTATTTGCATTGAGTTAAGAACTTTAAATGCTTCTGTGAGGAGAAGTTACGGCGATAGACTTAAATTTGAAGCGGCCGGGTAAGACCTCTGAAGATAAGGACTCTGGCCAACAGAAAACTCAATGTACTGCTTTCGTCGACGTCTCAAGCCGATTCTCAGTTATGAATGTATGCAGGCGAATTCATTACTCAGTAGGGTAGAGATTCCGAGTTCAAAATTGACTTTGTTTGTTGTTATTATCGAGTCGCCTAATTTAACGGCGAAGATTTCTCTGTCCCTAACGGTGTTTCCCTCTCATTTCCGTGAATCAATGCTTGACTTTCACTGGTGCCTCTACCTAAATTTTTGCCGTTGACAACAACCTCATTTCCATGAATCAATGTTTGAGATTTATTGAGCAAATCATGTTATATTTTTATTGATTCAGGGCGCAGCCAAGCCAATTCAATCAAGGCAAGGGGGCGTACTTTGAGTGATAACATCCAATTGCTTGGGGATCACACTTTATATTTGTCCGAGCTCAAAAATTAAACAGGATTTGTAAGTAGCAATATACTTATTTCTTGGAATTGAAGGCAAACAAAGGTGACCTTAGTACAACACAACAAAACACAATACAAAAGTTCCTAGAGAAATGTCCAACCCCACTAGGCAATTTAAATAAGTCCGCAACAAAGGGACTTCGTACTTAAGGATAAAACCATTAACAATTTCTGATGACAAGTAGTCAGATCTTGTGTAGTTCGACTACCCACATGTTGTAAGCTCGGCACACAAGTTTCGGAGCATCGAAACCGGCCGCATGTGCCATGACTTCGAACTCTTTCTCTGTCCGGTCCTTACCTCCCGGAGTGATATTCAGCATGCTTATGTCCGCTAAGAATGCATTCCGGGTCACCCCATCGGTGTCGGGATATTCTGGAAGGACCGCGTCCACGATCACCACCTTGCCCTTCTCCGGTAATGCCTCCCTGCAATTCTTCAATACCTTAACGCAAAACTCGTCGTCTCCACCATGAATTATCCACTGCAGAGAACAACCAAAATTCAGTCTACGCTATGCGTACAAAGCAACCACAATGTCTACAGTAAGATTCTCTATAGTCATCCAAAGAGGCAACTGAAAGTTGTGTTAACCTTCATGAAAATGACGTCTGCTTTAGGGATGTATTGCGTCATATCCCCTTCGACATGTTCAATACCTGTCATCACAGATAAACCGGGTCATCCCATCGTTGTTTTAGTTCTCAAAAGCCAGAGCTTTATCCACAGAAATCACAACTCGTTTAATTGAGCATGTTATTTTTATATAAGGAGTATATTTAATTCAAGGTAAATATCATGAAAAACTGCAAACTTATACATCTATAACAAATTTACCCTCCATTAGTTTTCGTTAAATTTTATTGTTAAATTGCAAAGTTGAATGACACGTGGCAGTTGACAGGTGTACCGGTTTGAAGTTTTACCTTCCATTTATCACAAAATACTAATTTGTGATTTTTTTTGTGGTATAATAGAATTTAATAGAAACTAACGGAAGAAATATATCGATTTAAAGTTTTTTATGGCTAAAAAAATTAGTTTTTGGTAAATTTATCATAAGTGTACCAGTTCAAGATTTTTCGTGATATGAGCCATTTTCTCAATTTGCATCTAATTTGTGACCTTCAAGTTATATTACCAAATTACAAATGCGGAAGATGTTCCTATATGTTACCATTACCAAATTATAAATAGGATGGTTAGAGGACATGCCTCTTCTATCAATATAATCCATCTCCTTTTAGTGATGAATGTTCTAAGAAGATAGACTCCTAGACTCCATTTATTTAATAGAAAATAAATAATTTGGAAAATATTTTATTAAAAAAATTGCTTGTTTCGCTTAAAATAAGTAGTAGATGGAAAATATTTTCATTATTGACATTATTGACAACAATTTATATTTAAATATTTCCATAGACGATGAAAATATTATTCATTCTTTCGTTTTTATAACCAATATAAATAATTATTTTTAGAAAAATATTTTTCAAATCATTTATTTTTTATAAAATAAACGGAGCCTTAGTGTGTGAATCATGTCTCGAGCCAAAATGGCAATCAATATAATTAGTTTATCCATTACAAACTCCTGTCCGTTGCGCAACCTTAGCCTTGCTAAAAATGCACATTTATTAATGTGTGTGAGAGAGAAATTAATTACCAGGAATAGAAGGTGCCTTTCTGATGACATGAGGTAGATCAAAGTTGATACCATGAATGTGTGGGTGTTTCGACACTATAATCCTCAGGCTCGCCCCAACACCACCACCTACATCGACAACTGTCTCGGCGTTGTCGAAGCCGTGGTAAAGCTCAACGATTTTGTTCATGTAAACGTTGGTTGGGCCTTGCATGGCGTTGTTAAATATCTGGTTGAGTTTGTCGTCTTTGCTTGTGTACTCAAAAATGTTCATGCCATTTGCAAGTTCGAAGGGCCTTCCTCCTTCCATAATCGCGTCTTTTAAGCAGTACCTGTACAGCATGCATAAACAAGGTAACTGTCATGGGAAAAGTAAATAAATATGAAAAGAAATTAGAGTCACGGCTTCCAAATCGTTTTGCCACTCGAACAATTAATTAAACATAGAATTAAAAGATCACAAACCAGCCACCGGTCGTGACTTTGTTGGTCAAGAGAAGCAGCAAGGGCGCAGCGAATGTCGACGCCCCGTGGGCTTTCACGAAGTACTTGCTTCTGGGTCCCAAGCCATAAAGTCTCCGGATGTCCCCGCCTGGACCCTCGGCGAGAGTGCACGAGAGGATGGAGTAGCTCGTGAGAAGCCGCATCATCCGGTCCAGAGCGACGGGGGCTTCGGGGTTCTTTGTAGACAGGCGCAATGCGATCTCGGCAGAGGAGAGCGGTGGAGCTGAGCCAGATGGCCCGTCCTCCGCCAGCATCTCCAGGATCCCGAGCTCGACGGCAGCCTTCAGCACCATGGGGATGCCTATCAGTGCATTCATTTCCATGGCGAACAAGAACCCATCTTCGTCCTCACTAAACGACGTCATTAGTGGGCTCTTGCACGTACTCATGTTTGATTTTTGCTCTCTTTCTTTTTGGCCAGGCACAGAATGGTTGATGCGTCAATACCATGGAGGAGATTTTATAAGCTTTCTGACACTGTCTTTATCGTTATTGAAAGCTCACCGACTTTTAGTTGTTAACTTCCACCGTTGATTCTAGGGTAGCATAGAGCTTGAGCCATTGATTTTAAGAGTGCACCTCAGAATAGTACCCAATGCTCCGGAAATTTAAATTGTTAGATCCAGAAATTCTTAATATAGATTTTGAATTTTTCTTTCTCTTTAATCTAAATCTTATGACAGACGCATTTCGAATTTTCCTTATTTGAAGTACCTAAAACTTTCACAACATATGCATGTTCAAATCAAATCATAGGTTCTACGAGCATGATGATGGGGAGCAGCCTCGTAAGTTAAACATAAAATATTAGTTATTTTTAATTTGAGTAACATATTAAATTTTCATGGGAGAGCAACGAAAGTTCCCTTTGCTTTTAATTGACGATTAATATCACAAAAAACTCCAAATTAATATACCTATAATAAATTTAGTCCAAACTAATTTTTAATCTCAAATTAGTAAATCGGTGACAAATTTACCCATCGTGAGTTTCCATTAAGTTTTACTTTCAGATTGTTGAACTGGATAACACGTGACAGTTGATAGGTGTATATATTTGGGGTTTCATCCTTTGTTTGCCATAGGTGTGATGGGGTTGTGAAGTCTAATAGAGAAAAATAATATTCAAGTACCAAAACAATTTGTTGTGGGCAAGCATTTCCCAATAAGTCACACTATCCTGCCATGTTAAAGCAGATAATAAAGCTTTTATTATTGCTAATAGCATACATGTAATTTACATCATAATTATGCATGCCTCAAACTCTTGTTATATGTAGGGGCAATAT
Organism: Corymbia citriodora subsp. variegata; assembly: GCA_014858505.1. Taxonomy (NCBI): domain Eukaryota; kingdom Viridiplantae; phylum Streptophyta; class Magnoliopsida; order Myrtales; family Myrtaceae; genus Corymbia; species Corymbia citriodora. The sequence goes on along the minus strand of CM026414.1, from coordinate 26,614,815 downwards.
CTTTTATAGTTGTAATGCTGAAACTTGTAACTCTAAGCATGTAACGCTGATCATGATAGTAGAGAGATTGCCTAGTGCAGCATTGTGGTCTCTTCCTGATTTTTGGAACTGATTTTTGGAAAGGGCTTTCCACATAAAACTTTTGCCTATTTTTCTTCTCTATTTCTTCTCTTCATATATCTATGTTCCTAACAACTCATATCAGACCCTATTTTGGCAAAATAATGGGAGCGAATATGGATGAAGGGAACTTGAAGACCATTCAATTCGATGGCAAGGACTTTGGTTTCTGGAAGATGTAGATCAAGGATATTCTATATCTGAAGAACTTGCATCAGCCTTTGATTGGAGAGAAACCAGATTCTATGCAGCAAACAAAAAGGGAATTGTTAGATTGGCAAATGATGGGTTTGTCTCGTCTCACATTGGCACGGAACATTACTTTCAATATTGCTATTGAGATGATAACGGTGGATTTAATGGTTGCATTGTCCAACATGTACGGGAAGCCTTTTGCATCAAACAAGGTATATTTTATGCTTTGTCTTTTCAATTAGAAGATGGACAAAGGTGCTTCTGTGACATATCAAATTAACGAATTTAATGTGATCACGACTCAATTGAGTTTGGTGGATATCAAATTCGATGATGAGGTAAAAATTTTAATTTTATTATATTCTTTACTTGAAAGTTGAAATGCAACTGTAACTACACTAAGCAGTTCATTTGGTAAGAAAAAGTTAAAAATTCAAGGAATCCGAGATTTGATTCTAAACCAGGATATTTGCAGAAAAGAATTGGATGAATTTCCAAGTGCTGCCTTAAATATCGAAGTTAGAGAAACAATTAATCAACAAGGATGGAACGAGTACCGTGGTAGATTGAAGTCCAGTGGGAGAAGCAACTCAAAACCTCGTGGTGAAATAATTTGTTGGAATTGGCAAAAAAAAAAAAAAAAAAGGCCATCTGAAACAAGATTGTATTGCCTTAAAGAAGAATTCAGTATCGAGATCAAAATCAAGAGGAAAAAAAATTTGTGAATGATACTCTTGAAGAGATGCAAGATAGTAATGCCTTAATTTTGAGCATTGACAATCCAATTGAGTCTTGGATTCTTGACTCAAGTGCGTCATTTCACTCTACTTTGTGCCAAGAATTAATGCACAATTTTGTTATTGGAAAGTTTGGAAATGTTCATCTTACTAATGATGAACCTTTGGATATTATGAGAAAAGGTAATGTTTGTTGGAGGTTAACAATATGACCTAGAGGGGCGTGAATAAGTTGTTTTAGAAAACCTGATGATTTTTCACGGTAATTAGCTAACGCTAAGTAAATATCAAGTCAAAATGATGTTTCAAAACTCGTGATGGAAATGTGTGCAAATGATAGCAAAGATATAGAAACAACAATTCATAAAAATGTATAATGGTTTGACTCCACAAGCCTACGTCCACTCTTTAGATTAATAGCCGCAAGTCAAGCTAGACTACACTAATTCTTTCACAAGATAGATCACACTATTAAGACTCAATTGCTGCTCTTATTCTTGTACACTTAATCCTTAACAGAATTACTAAAATAGCATGTATGCAAGTTTCAAAGAAACAGTAGAAAGAGAGTGTATTGCTAAGAACATAGTAGGAGGCAAATCTTTTACTCTTGATATGTTGCTCTCTCTAACATTTGGTTTCATAAGTCTTCTATTTTATAACCATCTACAATTTATCCGTTAGAGATAGATTGGAGAAGCAAAGAACCGTTAGAGTCATCGTCGAGCTGTTGTGTAGAGATGGAACCACTCATACAGTCCTTTTTCTCAAACATTTACAAACTAACTAGAAATAGTAAATACTGCTATCCCTTCATTGCAGTCTTTGACAAAACTATCAGACGACCTAGCTACTCAATTATTGGTTCATCTAGAATTTGCTATTGTGCGAATCCTTGACCATAACGACTAGTTTGCTAACCCAATGAATATCACCAGATGGACGTAGTTGCCATAGCACTAATGACCCAATCTTTACAGCTCCGACACAAATATCTTCAATGGCTAATCTTTAGGTACACGGGTACTATTTACGAAAAAATCATATCAAGAGTTATCGGACACACGGACCCCAGGAGTGCCAAAAGTTGGCACGGAGGGACACTTAAGTGCCAAAAGTTATAAACGGTACACTTAAATGCCAAAATCGGAGCAAAATGGATCACTTAAGTGCCAAATCCGGCCAAATTGCCACGTGTTCATTTTCCGACGACTTCATTTGCTAACAGAGCATTTTTTTCAAAATAAAAAATTCCACGTGGCAATTTTAATAAAAAAAAATTGTCCACGTTAGATTTTAAAAAAATTAAAATCAATTTTATTTTAAAAAAAAAGGGGGGGAGGGGAAATCGGTGAGCGTTGTGCAGCCCTCGCTGCCACCGCCGTTGCCACCCCACCGTCGCTAAGAAAGGCCGGCGACGGTGGGTGAGGGTCGGTTCGGGACGCCGGGCCCCGGCCAGTGGCCGACAACCTCGGCTAACTTGCGGCGAGGGCCCGCAGGCCCTCCCCAGATCTGGGGCCAGGGTCGCAACCCTCCCCTAGATCCGGTGAGGGTCGCCAGCCCTCACCCTACTAGGCCAAGGGCGGCCGGCCGCCCAAATCGCTCCGGAGCTAGGCAACCGACGGCTCTTGGCCCAGTGGGGTGAGGGCTGGCAACTCTCGCCGGATCTAGGGGAGGGTCGCGACCCTCGCCCCAGATCTGGGCGAGGGCCTGCGGGCCCTCGCTGCAGGCCGGTCGGAGCCTGACGACCCCGGCCGACCTCACCCACTATTGCCGGCCCTTCCCGACGACGGTGGGGCGACGACGGTGAAGGTGGCGAGGGCTGCACAGCCCTCGCCGATTTCCCCTCCCTTTTTTTTTTTTTAATTAATCAATTTTAAATTATTTTATTTTTTAAATTATTTAATATTATTTATTAATAATTTTAAAAATTCACGTCAATACAGAAACGACGTCGTTTTATGTTGATTTTTCGTCGTTTCAATTTCCGGCTAGCCACGTAGGAAAAAAAATTAATAAAAAAATGTCACGTAAGATTTTCGGCTGGGTTCCGGCGACCTGGCACTTAAGTGATCCTTTTTTTTTTAAAAGTGGCACTTAAGTGTACCGTTTATAAGTTTTGGCACTTAAGTATCCCTCCGTGCCAACTTTTGGCACTCTCGCTGTACTTTCCCAAGAGTTATCACGAACTTACTTCCACTAGATCACAACATGGATATTGGGTGGTCCTTAACATCTACATATATCATAGTAAATATTATACTAAGGATAGTTTGGACATCATCAAAATCACTTGGAGATTTTTTTCCAACTATCTCCCCTTTTTCATGATGACAACATTATCCCGATGATGTAAAGAAATAATAAGTGTCATTTGATAAAATTACAATAAAAGTAAACGGGATCTTCTTAAAATATTGCAATGAATTGGAGATATGAGCCAATCGATCTCATAAACATGGGAAAATAGTAATTAGAGATCTTCTAGATAAGGGGTATCATCAAATGTATGAGGTTTGTAGTAGATAATAGTTTAATGCTCTCCCCACCAATGCTCCCCCTATTTTGATGATATGTTCCTAATAACGAGAATATGTGCGGATTATGCAATTTTAAGTGCAACGACTTATCAAGATATGAACAAATATTCATGTTAACTCAATTCTCCCCCTTCTTATTATCAGTAAAACGATATGAAAGAAATAGTCCTATTGATAACAAAGCACGTCAATACATAATAGCAATAGAGAAAACATGACATCATTAGTAAAAGGAAATTAGGAGTACATCAAAATATACAAATTTTCATGTGCAAGGGCGTTTGTGTTGTTGAGGAGGTGGAGATGTCAAATTAAGATTGCTCAAAGTTAGGGCAAGCCAGATTATAACAATCTAGGATGAGGAGCATTCGTTCAATCTTAACCATATATTGAGTCACAGAGGAGATAGTGGTCTTGATCTCCTAAATGTCAGTTTGAAGCTTGGTAGGATTGATAGTAGGATAGGGGGATATGTCCACAGGAGATGGTGATCTTTTTTGTCTTAGTGGACAAGGGGATTACTTCTGTGCTGGTGCCTTAGCTTACTTCTTCTTCTCTTGCTCAGTTAGTTCAGCAAGTCTCTCTTTGACCTTAGCAACCGTTTCATCATCACTATATCCAATGGGGATGATATCATCTTTTTGATTAACCCATCCATCAGGAGTCATTCTTAGCATCATCTTATCCAACGTCTTCCCAATATCTACATTGACCAAGCTTAGTGGGGCAACGTTAGAGAAGTCAATTTTCAAGTGCTTGAAGATTCGAGTGATGAGAGCACCAAAAGATAGCTTGCCTATTTTTCTCTTAGCCATCCACTACATGGAGGAAGGAGGACTCATCAAATTTGGTGAGAATGGCCCAAATAACTCTTGCCTTATAACCATAAACATCGTTTGTAGAGGATGGTTTGGGAGGAAGACAAAGGGTCAAAATCTCTTAGATGAAATTCATTTTGAAAGGGAGTAGGTTTAATGGCACAATTTCTATAAAACCTCAAGAGAAATTCAAAATTTCCAACACAAAATTGTAAGCCTCATCAGGCTCTATGGAAATTTTCTTGAAAACATTATGTTATGCCTAGATAATCTCAACAAGTTCATCCAAAGTAACAACATAATTTTGTTTTTGAAAGGTGAAAAAAAGAGAGTCCCTATTTAGAAAATGGAGATTTGAGTAAAACATGATCACAAAGGCAAGATCAACCTCCTCTTTCATGGAGTAGGAAAATTTCAACTTGAGGGGCTCAAAGAGTTCAAACAGAAAAATGTCATATGCATCAAAATAATCAAAATCAACATATCAATGTGGAATTGTCCCACGCTTATGAAATGCATGATTTGCATCCTTATGCTCTTAAGATAAAAACATTTCAGAGTTGAAAGGAGGGTTGAGTTTAAAATTGGCAATAAGTTCAAAATTTTGGAATATTCAATCGTCATTATCTTCATGACACTTGTCCCATGGTGCTTCTTCAATTTCCATTCCAACTTCACTTCCCTCAGGTTGAGTGACTGGTTGATTAGTAAGTGCTTCAAGCAGTTTGGTGATCTTCTTTCCTTTGTCTTTCACAATGATAGGCTTTGAGGATGCTTCCTCTCTAGTAGAGGATTTTTGACGTGATAGCTGGATGATCAGCTAAGAGGGTTTAGCACCTGTTTGTCATTGAGCATCCAATAATTGCTTGAGTTGTTGAGCATGTGATTCAGCAAATCCAACCCGAAGTAGTTGCCTTATGCAGGTCCATGAGTTTCCATGACAATAGTCAAACCCTTGAGCAAGTCTTCAGGTCCAGGCTTGATAGGGGCTGATGATGATAGAGCAACAACTTGCAGTGGTGACATTGGTGATGAACCTATTGTATCATTTTCAGTTGGGAGTCTTGATTTAGGCATCTTGGTGATGGGGGTTACACCTTCAGTAGACGATGGGAGCATCATACTTGTAGTTCTTGATCTATATAACGTCTTGAAATTCGACCCTATTTTGGGATTTTATAAAATGACATTATCGATCAAATGCCCGATTAGTGCAAATACTCCAAATTGATCATTCGTGGGATAACAAACTTCAGGGAAACAACATTAGGGAAACAATGCCCATATGACCTGCAGTTTCAATCGAGAACGAACCATTCAACCATAAGGACCCAAGTGGAAACAATACCATCCCATATTAGATGATTATTGGATAGAAATAAATCCATTTGATGGAACTACGAAGCCGGATTGCATGTGATTCCGCACAACTTCAATACAATCTATGAACGGCGCTAAACTGATTCCGTTTTTTCTTGTACGTGAGATTATCAATTGAACCCTCGGGATCACATGACAATTGAGGGTCATCCTTGATTCAAGAAATTGCTTAAACGTGAATCAAAGAACTATTGACCACCGGTCAAATGTCAGGAAAAACCCTAGGGCACCTGATAGTCTAAATGTATTACAGTCACAATTGATTCAATTTAGCCCCAAATTTTAATCTGATTTTAGGTATTGATTTTTCAGGGACATTATGACTAAATATTTGGACGTCGCCAAATTATTCTCAAGTTTTCCGAGGAGTTAGAGAGCAAGTTGGCTTGCAAGTGGGCTTAACTTCTTGGACAAGTCTTGGCAATCATTCTCTCTCCTCACTCCTCCCTTACAATTGCCCCCTCACCCTTAGCTCACTCTCTCTCTCTCTCTCTCTCTCTCTCTCTCTCTCTCTCTCTCTCTCTCTCTCTCTCTCTCTCTTTTCTCTTCCCTTTTTCCCTCATTTCCTTCACCTTTTTCCTCTACCCTTGCTAGATATTGCTACCACCGCCCTTGCTGCTACCCGCCGAACCTACTACCACCATCCACCATGTAGCCACTGCCGTTTGGAGTCTAGCTACTAACCACTGGCCACTAATTGTCACCATCGACCACCCATTTCGGCATCGGAAACCATTGCTGTGCTTTTTGCGGAAAATAGCCCTCGACGCTGTTTCGCCAAAAAACAATCACTGAACGTCGTCCATCGTTGTCCCCGAGCTAGCCTCATGTAGCCCTTGTCCTCGTCGTCTCTTCAATGTCGTCGGAATCTTAGAGCCCATAAGTTGATTTCCTAATCCCTTAGTTAGGGGTTAATCTTGCTTTGTAAGTAGTTTAATTAGTCTTGGTGTGATTAGTGAGTGATGAGCATAGATTATGTGCCTTGATTATTCTTGAGTGGGTTTAGGATAAGTTAATTATGACTTAAGTATGTTTAGTGGTTAATTGATTGGGTTTGTGATTGATTAACATTACTTTATTATACTAAGCTTGTTTAGGGTGGATTAAAGGGGTTAATGAAGGTTTAGTCCTAGTTAATTATGATTAATTATTTATGGGAATAATTAATTATAATTATATTATTTTATGGAAATTATTTATTTATGAAATATTATATTATATTGTGGAACTTAATTAATACTTATATTATTTAATAATTTCGAATTATTGTTTATTTATGAATATTAATTATTTTTGGGGAAAATTATAAATTATGATTATGATTATTTATTGGAAATTGATTTGATTGAGTAATTTTGTGGGAAAATTACTATGGTCTATTTTCTAATGTTAATAGTATTTATATACTATGTTATTAAGTGACTTTGGTTTATTAAAGAAGGGTTTTAGAAAATGGAATTATTTGGGTGGGACAATTATTTATGAAGATTATGCGATTTATCGGAATAATGAATTATTGTGTTATATACCCTTTTTAAATGAGTATTTTCGAGGATAATATTAATTTATCCTTGGATTGTGACGATTGATTATTAGTGAGAGTAATTGATCATTGTTAGTTGTGAAAACACTTGATCATTTATTATTGATTATTGAGACAAGTAGTTGGGTGTTATTAGTAATCAAGCCACGTGAGTAACATGATGTTCATTGACCGAAATTGATTGTCGTATTGCAATTTAAACTGTTGCTGCATGGTTGTATCTAGAATAGTTAGGTTTTTGCTAGTTTGCATGACCATCGGTTATTATTGCATTACATTATACGTGTGTTAACTGCAATGGCATGTCGTATGAGCACGAACCATGATTACATTGACGATAGAGAAAAAAAAGAATAAATCGGTTGATGGTTGTGATGTATGGTCACATTAAAAGGAAAAACTTGGCACTGCCAAAAGACCACCAATCCCTTAGGATTGTGCCATGGCCTTTTGGTCGCTTAACAGTGGTCAGTTGTTGAGTCACGGTAGAGGCCAAATCAATGCTCCTTCAAAAATGCCGTCTAGGGGGACACCCATGACATAGTCGCGCCCACGAGGGGGACAATGTCTGGTTTTCGACCAGAAGACCGCTAACCATAAGATTGTGCCATGGCTTAGGAGGTCATAATAATTGGTGCATGTGTGGGTAATGAGGCATGAGAAAGTTCTGTGAAATGCTCTAATTATGTGCATGTCTTGTGATATTTGCATGATTTGAATGGTATTCTTCTACAAGGTACGTGTGCCAAGACAAAGTAGGATCGCCTATGTTTGTGTCTGATGATTGAATAGCATCCTGATGGTGTTTCTCTGCTATGCTAATAACTAAGGCAAAGCTAGGGTTGTTTTACAAGTAATTTGTCATTAGTACTAGGTTATATGTTTAGACTACCCTCGAGGCGAGCATAATTTCTAACTGAGGCTTTGGATTTTGACTTACTGAGTTTATCTTACTCCGTCATGATTAACATTTTCAGGACCTTAGTATGACACATTATCCAGTGAGCTTCAATGTCCTAATTGACATGAGCACTTTTGTCACTACGCGGCTCGTCTCGGGTAGCAATTTTGTATATGAGCATCACATGACGACAGTCTGGGTGGATGACGAGGAGAGGGGTGATTATGTGCCACACATCTTCAAGGCATGGTACGTTAGGTTGGGGGATATGGTGTATGGTCCCCTAAAGGGTTACAACAGGCTTGCACAACTCGTGAGGCCAACTGATGAGATATGGGATTCGATGGACCTCAATCCCCCTGATGACACGATTACAAACCCTTTATGGGCGAGTCTGACCCTTCTGAGGCCAATGATTGGGCATCTATAGCCTAGTCTCTTTTTGACTAACCCTCCTCTCCTTTTTGTTGTGATAGGTTAGCTAGGTCGATCCAATTTTGTGTTGGCTTTGGTATGTTGCATGTAGTAAAGCGTGTATATATACTGCTTTCCTCAAGCTAACCTTGTAGATAAATAAAAGTAGTGTTCTTGTTGTTCTACTATTGCATTTCTTTTGCTATCCATATTGGTTGTTGGCTAGGTGTTCGATTTTTCTTCCGCATGTGCTTAACGACAAGATAAAATAAATTGATCGGGGACAATACTTGAGACATCGCATGTTTTAGACCTCAAGTGAATTGGGGTTGTCACGAGCTTGAGGGTCAGGGCATGACAACCCCGTCGATTTTGGTATCAAAGCCAAGTTAACTCATGGAGTGATAAGGTGCGATGGTCTTAGAGATAGTTAATAGGAATGACATTTCTTTTACTTGCTTGTGATTGTTGGTAGAACTGTGTTTATTACAGGGGGTTGTCTTAGTCAAATTAGGATAATCTTGCGTCATGAGCAATCCAAATCAAAGTACCCTTGAGTTGAGAACTCTTAGGTAGAGGAGGAAAAGGTAATACTGGCTATTTACCAATTGTAGGGTAATACCGATACATGGTAGGAAGCTACCCAAGGGAGGGTATTCCTCGAAGGTATGACCCGAGTGGAGGGTACCTTCATGGAGGCTTTTCTAGGCAAGTACTTCTCATACTGCGCAAGGGAGCAAAAAATGGCAGAGTTCCAAAGACTACGTCAGAACCTGATGATAGTGGATCAATACAATGCCAAATTTGCAGAGCTGTCTAAATACGCACTGAGGATGGTCAAGAACCTAGTGGATATGCCAAAAGGTTTAGGGACGAACTAAAGCAAGGTCATATTAAGTGAATAGACCAAAATTTAAGATAGTTTCCATCAATAATTCAATCACTATCATCGTCATTATCTCTTGTGACCACTTAATCCCTAGATTTTGTGGGAGTCTCCGATGGTTTCTTGGTCATGACCAATGACATAATGGTGGTTCTAAAGCTATTGTTGGTGAAGAAGATGTATCATCAGTTGAAAATGATGAAGGCTTTTCTATCTCTCCCTCTAATGGTGAAGTAGATGCACCACAAAAAATAGAGGTGGGCCTGTGTTTTTCCTTCTTTTCTTAAGTTTTTGTTTTGAAAAGAAAATAATAAAAAATTTAAAATTTAAAAAACTTAAAAAGACAAATTTGCCCTTCATAGTTGGTCAGTTCAAGTCATTTTTTGAAACAAAATCCACTTCAAGCTCTTACTTGAGAAAATGGAGGCACTTCGGCCTTTATTTAAGAAAATGAAAGCACTTCGGTCCTTATTTGAGAAAATGATGACACTGTGAACCTTATTTGGAATTTTCCCAAATCAATTGCCTTATTTCCTTTGTGTGGTAAGAATGAATTTATCTCTTTCTTTGTAAAAAATAAATAAATCAGAGATCCATTTATTTCTAAAAGCCAATACCACATACATCTTGTCAAAATATGGCAAAGATGAAATGATCGTGGATGATCCTTAACGGCTGACTATTGAGAGAGAAGAGAGGGGGGGGAGTGGCGCACTAAAGACGGTGCAAAGGTCGATGGTGGTGGCAAATGGCAGTGACGGTGGGAAGCTCCTCAAGTTAGGGGTAGTTTTGTCTTTTTAAGTAATATGGGATGCAAAGATGTGTTTATGGAAAATAGAGGATCCAAAGGTGGATAATTTTCTTTTTTATATATTTTCCTCGTTGTCATGATTCAAAAGGTAGAGATACTAGTTATCATCTAGGACCATCACATCCAATCCATCATCCCAAAGAAGAGGCTAATCCGTTAAAAAAGGGCGTCATCCAAAACAAGATTAGACCACAAATCATTTATACTCAAGATGATAAACTATCGTCATATATCTATCTTAATGTCACAATCAAATATAAGCTTTATTCGCTTCTTTCTTAGGTCATTTTGATCTTATCCCATTTCAGAGTATCAAATCCAACTTGGTTAGCGATCGAACATTTGATGATGCGACCTTCAAACATCGGCAGCTGTGGGTCGGCTTAATTAAAACTCAACAAAGTAATGCTAATCACGGGCTTTGACCGGTCAAACAACCCACGAACTAAAAGGCCAAAATGGCATTCTTCTCTTCTCCCGAGTCGGCTCCTCTGAAAAGTCAAAAGTCTCAATTCCCTATCTTTCCCCCGGTCGCCCGCACCCAAAATTATTTTACCAAAGTACTTTTCATCCTTTCCTCAATTTGACCCACCGAAATTTTTGGTCCCGAAAAAGGAAAAAATCCTCCTTCCCCGAAACCCTAACGGAAGCAACCCCTCGTCGCCGGGCCTCCGCCGATGTCCGCCCACTCCTCCCCTCTCCGCGCCTGCCTCCGCCCGACCACCGCCGACGACCCACCGTCCGCGGCCGCCGGAAAGTCCAACCTGACCACCAGCGTCTACCGCACCCCGCTCGGCCTCTTGTCCCTCACCTGGTCCTTGACCCGGCTCGGCCGGACCCTCCAGCTCCGCCTCTCCGACCCGCGCGCCTCCTCCTTTTCCGACTGCATTGACGGCTCTACCCCCTTCGTCGCCTCTCCTCTCTCGTCCCCGCCCACCCGCCGAACGCCGCCGCCGCCGTCGCCGTCGCTCTATGCCCCTTCTTTCAGCCTCCACGTCAAGCCCTTCGCCTTCTGGAACAAGCGCGGGTCCAAAAGCTTCGGCAGGGCCCGGATCTTCTGGGACCTCTTGAGGGCCAAGTTCGGGCCCGGGCCTGGGCCGATCTCCGGGTACTACGTGTCCGTGGTGGTCGACGGCGAGGCGGTCCTCCTCGTCGGCGACCGCGCGAAGGAGGCGCACGCGAGGACGAAGGCGCGGGGGCCCGAGCGGAGAGCCCAGGCGCTGGTCCTGCGGCGGGAGCACGTGATCGGCCGCAGGGCCTTCGCGACGGCGGCGAGATTCGGCGGGAAGGACCGAGAGATCTCGATCGATTGCACCACGAATGCCGACGCGAGGCTGTGCTTCGACGTCGACGGCGAGAGGGTGTTGCAGGTGAAGCGTCTGAAGTGGAAATTCAGAGGGTGCGAGAGGGTCGAGGTGGACGGCGTCTCGATTCAGGTCTCGTGGGACGTGTACAACTGGCTGTTCGAGGGTTTCCGCTGCGGGCACGCCGTGTTCATGTTCCGATTCGACAAGCTCGGCCTCGAGGAGGAGGAGGACGGCGACCACGACGGCGAGGGAGCAGGAGAGGGCGGGCGAAATGGGAACGGCCTTTTGTGGTCAGGGAGATTTGGGATGAGCGGCCACGAGCACGAGAAGATGAGGAAGAGCATGTCGCGGACGGCTGGGATGAGTTACTCCTCGTCGGCAACGTCGGTGTCGGCCTCCTCGTGGTCGGCCTCCTCAGGTGGGAGCAATTCGGTGATGGAGTGGGCGGCGATGGCCGAGGAGAACGAGATGGGGGGTCTAGTCGGGTTCTCGCTGATGGTCTATGCTTGGAAGAAATGAAGGATGATGGGATCCAATGCAACATTCTCTGCTCCTACAAGGTAATCATGGAAGATTAGAAATAGGAATCTTTCTATTAACTCGATTCTTTCTCTTGGACATAATACCACGATTTCTATAGCTTTTAGAAGGAAGAAAGGACTCTCTGGATTGCACCGGTACTGCCCAATTTAGCATTTAGATCTAACATCAATCTCCTTGTGGGGATGGAATCAGATAGAAAGAGACATAGATTAGTAAAATTCTTTTGGTGATGTAATCAGGTAGTGATTTTGCTTGAGTATTCTTTGTAAGTGAAGTGCCCATTTCTTGTATGGTGAATTCTATTCACATGAGCAATTCTTCTTCTGTCATCTGCTGCTTGCTCTGCCATTCTTGATTCTAAGCCTTGAGTCCAATGCTGTTCGGTGTTCATTGCTGATTTTGACTTCAAGATCAGTTGTTTTCAACTCATTGCCACCATGATAGACCAGGGCAGTTTAGCGAATTTAATCTGAACTGTCAGAACTTACTGGAGTTGAAGGAGAGCCAGATTGGTCAGATTCCTTAATCAATATGCTTTAACTAAGTGCCCTGTAATAATTAATACGAATAGCCAATATTGAATGAGTATGAGGTCATCTCATCCTGCAACAATCAAAGAAACTATTTTGGTACATTCTTGCCATAAAGACACAGAGGGTAGGAGGGGCATGCGATCAAACCTCGTACCCCAACCACATTTATATCGAACAAGTCCTATATCTAAAGACGGGATTTCGAAACTCTTTGCTCGATGCAAATGTCGTTTTTAATTCCGTGGGACTTGGAAACCCGGCTGAACGTGCATAACTTCATGTGGGGAAACTATGAAAGAGCAAAGGATTGTGGTTTGTCTACCTCACTTGGTGAGATATGATGGGGTATCGTAGGATTAAGAGAAGAAGGTTGTTGTTTATGTTTCCATACCTATATGACTAGCCAGTTGAGATGTCAAATGGGTGGTTGGGCTCAATTTGGTGAGTCCTAAAGGGTCCAATCAAATTGACTCTGTTTAATCTACATTGATCTTCAATTCTAATAATTTATATAAAATTCAATCGGTACATAACTCGGATCAAACCAAATGATTTGCATTTTAAAGGCATTAATTAAACCTTTTCTTTATTTTTAGTTTTTGTCAATTTGATTAAAGAGAATGCTAGTTGCGCTTACTGTTACCCTTGCTCGTAGACTATGTTCACAAAACTTTGCACCATACATACAGGGTCATGCAAGGGTGCTGGCGATAACACATGGTAATTCTGCTAGCGCAATCATCGTTACTGTTGCCATCGACTTTGATCGGCAAAGTTGGTCATTTTTAATCTTCGCTTTTGCTTCTTATGCTATCTTTTTCCTTTTTTTATGGAAAAAAGAAGAAGATCGAACTTCAAAAGCTTAAGAACTAATATTAATGGATATCCGATAAACTGACCACTGCCATTGGTCAAGTGCTTGTTCAAAGTGGAAAGTGTCTATGAGAGAAAGCAACAGCAAGGTGGGCTTGGCATTGCTCTTGGATTAAATGTTTTTTTTTTTTTTCGGTTGATTAAATGGGTTTAAAGTGGATTCTTTGTATCCATTTGAACCCATCATTAATCGAGGTTTACTCTCTTAGGCCTATGCTAATCTATACTTCTAATCTATTAACTTATCAAATCTCAGACAACTTATATATCACTTAATTCATCAAAATATGAGTTAAAATATAGGTGCATGACTCATTTTATCTTGCCACTTCTACTGAGCAGAAATTTCTGTAATTTGTCAGATTAATACATGCGAAATCAGGGGGCATTGGCTTATTATTTAGTCCTAAGAAAATAATTACGGACATAAGTGAAATGTGATAAAGCAGTTGAAAATAGAAAAAAAAATTATCTGCATGAAATCCATGGATAAATTACCATGTTTTAACAACATCAACTTAGGATTTTAAACCAAAGAGAGTATATGATCAGATCATTAATCGTGCAAGCATATGGTCATCCGCTAAAACTTTTATATCACATGTAATTTTCCCTAAAAATGTGCAAGCGTGAAGTGTTGAGGTATGAATTTTGAAAAGGAAAAAAGAGGCGAATAAAAAGTAAGAAAGAGAATGAAAAGCTGGAGAAAGGGAAGGTTAGCGGTCACTTGGCGAAATCGCTTCAGTGGTGACACCATTTTAATTATTCTCCATTTTGTCCTTGCTATAAACATCTAAAAAAATGGGTATTTTTCATGAAACTTTGGACTAAAAGTTGAGGTCGAAATCCTTATTAGATACTTTCTATGTAATGGAGAGTATTACTTAATTTCAATTATAATCCTTTTAAACATACATTTTCAAAAGAACACTTTAGTTCTCGAAGTCACATCGAGTGTTTTTTTTTTTTTTGAGGTTCTTATCATGCATTAAAATTCTATTCTCAATTTATGACGTCAAGTCAGTTTTGTCGATAGCAATCAATATCACTATTATAATTGTTGACTTAACATGGTTGACATGTCATAAAATGAACCAATGTTGTCGATGTGGCTACTAAGTATCATACGTGGAACTGCCCTTCGCCTTAAAACATAGCAATTTGTGAGTAAGTGACCTTCAGGAAGGGTAGCTAAAGGGTCAACAACCACCTTTTATGGCTGTAGGCCCACGGCCTCTCCTTCCAACTCTGTTGCTTTCCCCTATTTTCCCAATGATTTTCGTTATAGACTTACAATGTGAAAGCCTCCCTTAATCTCCATACAACCAAAAAAATTTCACATCATACACTGTGATCTTTAGAGAAAGTGAAAAAGAAAAAAGTCGGCTCCTTTTCTCTAAGCCAGACAAAAAGAGACTAAGGTTAGGTCAATCCGTTCTTTCCGAAAAAAACCTCGAGTTCAATATGTCCATCAGGGACTACCAATGTTCAGAGACTCATTGAACTCAGGCTCTGTCAGGTCATAGTCGGAGACGTACAGGTCAACCACAGGTAAAGTAGGAGCAAGATTCACTATTGCACCATCAGGAAGGTCCAACTCCATAAGATCCCAATTGGCGTCCTCGGGGCCCCTACCAAGCGACACATCAAAACCACGTAGAGGAATGATCAGGAGATCATCCTCCTTAATATACCACGCTAGGAATCAATGGTGGATCCATTGCTCCGGTCCCTCATCCACCCAGATGATGCAATATACCTTTCGTACAAATACACCCAGCCTGGGAAGCAGTGGTGCATCACGATGGTCTCCTAATCCTTGGGGACCCCGAATCGCACCAAAGGATGCACCATTCTAAAGAACTGAAATGGTTAATACAACAATGAGATATAATATCAGTGAGTCATTGCCCTAAGCCTCAATTAGGATACCAACTCGACCCGATGTATCTCTCCAAAACCACCTCTCAAGCAGACCAACAGCAACAATACCATATACTACAACCAAGACACAATTAACCCACATATCCAAGGAGATTGAGAAGAAGGAGCTGGCTTGCAAGGAGGTGGAGATGAGGTTACTACAGGAGGTTTGTGTGGTCCATAAGAGATAATGAACTGGTATTTGCCACCGTCTTCTCCAAGAAGTCCAACAGTTGGATCTCTATCAAGATACCTTTGGTAAATGGTATATTTCTTTTTCTTTCTTTTGGAGGAGGGCCTATCATCTTCATCTTCGAATTTTGTGCAAGATGGACAAGCACAATTTGGATCCCAAAAACAATGCCTAGTAGGGTCTTTGAAAAGATGGATTGACTGTCCTTGAGAACCAAAAGAGTGGACAAATCATTTGTCGTCCGGTTCGTTTGAAATAAGGTCAGTGGGATAGGGTGTAAAATGAAGGATGGTAGGAAAAATAGAGGAAAGTTTCTCTTTAGCCTTACTAAACTTGATGGCAATAGTACCATCTTTCTTTCAGGTGAATTGAGGTTTACTGGATTGGACCGGCTTGCAACTCTGATGAAGTTTTTCGTAGTTGGTGAACCAACTATCTAGGAGGAGCTTGACAAGCTCATTTCATGGGATCTGCCGAGGGGCATAGATACAGGAGGTTTGGTCATGATCGACCGAAATAACAAGAGCATCTTCAGAGTTTGGAATATTGAGATCAATAGCATGATTCTGGACACAATAGATCATTTGATAGTGTAAGGTAGTAACAATTGATCTAGGAGTCTAAGAGACTCCAATAATCTATAGCTGAACCTTAAGTGCAGTAAGCAGTAAGCAGGCTGGGATCTGCAAAAGCAATGTTGAAAGTGTGACAAAGATTGTTCCCACATTCATTATGGTTTGAATGGTGCCAACACAAGCTCGCTGGTATTCCAAAAATCTGGTGTCCAAAAGAGCAATTCTAGCTGTGACTGGTAAGCCTTTTTGGCCATGAAAAGTGAGAGCTAGTTGGATGGCTCCAAAATGGAGATGTGTATATCCCTAGTGGATCCACTAAGTAGAAAACTCAAGTGGTATCTGAAAAGTGACAAACTATTCTTGTTCAGTTGCTTGGATAGAGTGTTGATCAAATCGTGAAGACTGGACATGCTCCTTGACTGTGTGAGAGGTATGTTTAATCAGGTGTTTAATGGACCGTAGTAGGGAGAAAGAAGGTGGTTTGGCAAAGGCAGTATAGGGATTCATCATTGGAAGCTGTGTTTCTGAGATCTTGCTATCTTCAGTGAGATAAGCAACCTCATAGAGGTAGTCTATCTTTGAGCAAGAAGATTTTCGTAACTTTGGAGGAGGCTAGAGAGAAAGGTTAGATGTAAGAGAGATGGGAAGAGAGGCAAACGAAGGAGAATCTGAGGTTTCCATGGGAAAATGATTTCTCTTCTAGTACCAAAATAAGGTTTTGTTCAAACTAAAATGATTCAGAGAAATCCATGACTCTGATACCATAAAAGGATACTATGGAACTAAATTCTAGGTTTGAGTTGCAAACTTATGACAAGTATGCTATCACACACATAGTCCTTCCTGGCCTCAATAGGGACTGCCTGTTAGTCACCAAGTTCCTTCTCAAACTGTAAACTTAGATCATAGTAAACTCTAGGATATCGAAAATTCTGATGCACAGAATCCCTGAGGGCAAATGCAGAGCATACTCCAGGATTTTTCTCAATCATAGTGTTTGCTCAGAACCATCGTTCTGGACTAGAAGAGAATGTGAATGTTTAGAATATCATGTTGGAAGTAGAGTACACAACACACTTCTTATTTCACTCTCTGATTTTTACAATGGAGACTCATTGCTCTTATATAGGTAGAGGAGGATACAAACGACAAGAGTGGGCACTTGCCACGCTCAGACACAATTATGGGAGCATACTAGCCACTTATGGGCTACAAACATAGGAAGTCATAAAGAAATCCCGTGACAGGTTATAAATAGTGATTTTTCGCCCAATGCTATAGTAAAAGCAGACTGGATGAACAGTGTACAGTGACCGTTGCTATAGTGATTTCGTAGCGGCTATTTTGGCCACGCTCTATCTCTAGCATTATAGTCATAGTTCAAATCATCATAGCTATGATGAGCTAGCTGTGCTTTGAGTAGATCATCTTCATCGATATCAGATGGATTGGAGCTTCCGTCTTTTTCTCGTTTAAAAGCACGAATGAGATTCTCGATTTCTTCTACTGACAGGTCGGGTGGACGGGAGGAGCTAGCACCGAAAGAACCGAAAAATTGTCGTAATTTTGGGTGTCTCCCCAAGGGTCTTGTGAAAGTGGTCCCCCCCCCCCCCAAGGGTCATAAGGGATGGAGAAGTTTGAATTATTTTGTCTGAAGACATTGGGAGCTTCTTGAATCTGATCTCTCGTGGGATCCCAAGCTTCAAGGTGGTCCCACAAGACAGGGACCTATGCGGATGGCCATGCTTCTTCTGGTGGGATGGTGCGATTTTCTTGACATAGGATCCTCTAGAGTTCTCGAAATATAGGTCTTCTGGTGGTAATGGAGTAAGGAAGTGTCTGGTGAATTCGTGCAAATTCTTGGAAAACTTAAGGCTTGTAATTTGAAGTTCCTACAACAGAAGGTTTGTCAGAAATCCATCAAGTGGAATGGCAATATGTCTATGGTCGATGAAAAAGGACAATAGTATGTCACTCTAGTTTAGGCCTTCCTTGACGATTCTGGACTTTGAAAAGTTCATTCTAGTATTGGAGTGGTTTATACCATGCAAAAATATCCAAAAGATATTTCTAGTTATGATCATGACCTTCTCCATCTTTTCTAAGGACCTGCAAAATTTTGTCAGTAGGAAATTTAATGGCTATGGTGTACTTGTTGAATATGTACCAAAATAACCATTTCAGGTCTTCTGGAAATTCATCATCAGGAGACCATTTGAGGGGATGAATGAATGGATATTGCAGATGAAGTCTGTCTGGTCTGAGCATTAATCCACCATTCTCTCTGAAGATTCAGAAGTGATATTCCCACATTAATCCTGGGAGTCTTTCTTTCAAAACGTTGTGGTGAATTGCTAGTGGGATATCAGGAGGGTATTTGAGACTTTGCCAACCACACTGCATGTCAATGGTGCGGTATGTCTCTAAGAGGGGTTCCTTCTTGATATACATGTTGATTGCTTGAATTGGGTCTTTTGGCTTGGACAAGAAGTCGGCAAGGAAATTCTTAGTCCTTGGAATATGTTTGACATCAAATGAGTACTTGGAAAACCATTCAGCCCATCAAAGCAACTGTGGATGAGGAACTTGCTTCTGAGGGAAGGAGGACATATCCATTTCAACAAAAAAATGGTGTCCAATGAGGTGAAATTCGAATTTTTTGATGCCATACTTAACTGCAAGTATCTCTTTGAAAGTGGAATGGTAATGGATTTCTGCTTAAGAGAATCGATCACTTTTGTAGGTACAAATATGCCTGGTCTCATCAACTTCTTCAAAAAGAATGGATGCCCAATATTTGTCGCCGGCATCGGTTTGAAGAATCCGTTTGCCAATAGATAGGATTTTTAAAGGAGGAAGGTGTTGCAAAATCTGTTTAAGTTGAGAAATAACTTGAGTTTGCTTGGGTCCCCATGGAGGAGGATTTTTCTTAAGCATCCTTTGGAGATGTCTAAGGGTTTTAGAATTTGAGGAACAAAATCTCGGAGATAATTGACAATACCAAGAAATTGCTAAACTTGTTTGGCAGTGAAGTCATTTTCAGGGAATCTCTAAAGCTCATCAGCAATATGAGATTCAGGGCAATAAGTTCCGTTTTTCAGGCACATGCCTAGGAATTCAATTTCCTTTTAGGCAAGAATCATCTTTTTCTGGGAAAGCATGATTCCATACTTTTTGACAATATTAGCAAATTGTGTCAAAAGTTGGCAATGTGATTGTTCATCAGGGTTGAAGAGAAGAATGTCATCAATATATATCTGGGAGTAAGAAAGGATGGGCTCGAAGATTTTGCATATAGCCTTTTAAAAAAGGGAATGTGTAGTTTTAAGGACAAAGGGAACAACTGTCCATTGGAAATACTGGTTAGGAAACATAACATTGTTTTGGGTCTGTCTACTAAGTCAATACCCAATTGCCAAAATCTTGCCTTAAGATCAAACTTAGAATAGATTTTTGCTTGGGCAAGGCTAAGAAAGAGAGAATTGCGGTGGGGTAATGAGAATTTATCATCTTTGAGGAATTGATTTAGAGGTTGGCAATTAATGACTAACCTCATTCTCGCTTGTTGACATAGAATGTTTCACATGCTCATTGAGAATCACATGCTCATTGAGAATCAAAAGGTTCAATGAGAACTTGGGCTAGTAAATCTGCAAGATGTTCTAGGCTCACCCCAGAATGATTGGCTTTATCCCAGAATGACTGGCTTTTGTAGGATAATTGCTCTTTTGGACACCAGATTTTTGGAATACCAATAAGCAAACAAACAGTTGGCTCGCATGCAACCTTACTCGGTTATGCCATACCTTGCACGATATATGTGAACGTTGTGCAACTAATGCATACTACAATCAAATAATACATTCGATCACGAGTTGCATCACAGGCAATCTCACTTGGCCATTGCCACACACTACACGTTATCAATTCAAGTATGCCACAAGTAGTGCAACCAACACATGCATAATCAGAACCAATGATGCCATATTTCTTATGCATTCTTGCATCCACATGTGTTCAGATTATTAATGCCCCTCAAGGCGACAACCAAACTCCCACCAGTGTCTACTAGCATATTAAGGCATCGCCTTCCCCCATGAGGTGCGGCAACATCAAGAGTTCTCTCCCAAGATGGCATTCTCAAAGGAGCATGGGCCCAGCCTCTACTAGGACTCCGCATCTAGACTATCGTTAAGATTTCTGACGAGTCTTATTATCCCCCAAACTCCTGCCTGGGTAACGGTTTCAATTTAGTGACCACGCAAGTATATCATCACATTAGCTAATGCATACATGATACGTGCTTGCAAAAACAGTCCATTAAACATATGCAATCCCAATTTTATCTCTAGAAAAATCAGTCAATTCTCATGTCTCACAAACAAAGCATAATTCTCTTTTTTATAACCCCACGCAATTCATGCAAATGTCCATGTATTTAACACTATCAATGCCTATCATATGATTAAAACATGTTCATTTAGACCAATTTTCACTTCTGCATGAACAGTGTCACATGAACAGTACATCATGAACAATGAAATTTCAGAATTTAATAACTAATAAATTAAATTCATAATTCAATAAAACAATAGTTAAATAAAAGAAATCGATAAATTAAGACTAAACAAGCTTAAACCCCTTAATCTAAGATTAAGTCAACAAACCCCATTTAATAAGCATTAAGCAAGATCAATTTAAAATAATCTTAATCATCTAACTAACCACCTATCTTAGCTCTAATACACCTTAATTAATCTCATTAACTAAGATTAACTCTAACTAAACCAACCCTAAGCAAGTTATATACTAATCAACGGATTAGGACGAAAACTCACTCGTTCGGAGACATGAGTACAGCGGCGATGGCAACGGCAAAGGCTATGCATGGGAGCCTCAACTACAATGATCCAAGGCAGCCTTGAGACAAAAACAACAGCAATCAAATCTATCTATCTCTCCCTTTGCAAAGTTGAAACTGAATTGTCTAGGGGGAAAGCTGCTAGCCGAACCGACCGACCCTCCAGCAACTTGTTTGCCGATGACCGACAACTTCAGGGGGTCTAGAGGACAGGCTGGTGGCTAGTTTGGGTGGTGGCAAGGTCGAAACAGGGGCAAATGAGCTTTTCTAGGCAGTGCAACAACTGGATACAAGTGGACAAAGGAGTGGCAGCTTCTAGGGGGCATGGACTAAAGCTCCTAGTCACGGCTGCAAGTGGCTTCGATGGTGACAAAGTCGAACCAGCAATGACAAATGCAGGGAAGGAAGGAAAGGAAGAAGAAGAGGAAGTAAGGGGTGGGCGGCTTAAATGGGGAGGAGAGAGAGAGGGAGGAAAGAGCTAGAAGTGAGGGTAGTCTACTCTCATTAAGGCTCATCAATGCTTGCCCCTTCCCTATGCAATGACCTCATTTTCTCTCTTTTCTTTTGTCTCTTTCCCAATAACATCTAGAGGGGCAAAATGGTATTTTCCACTTTTGCACAATACAACTTTGTCCTTGGGCTAAGATAAAGAGCGGGTCTAAGAAACGGGTTAGGAATGAATGAGAATGGACTCAAGAATTTGTTGGGCTCAATTTGGTTCAAGAATAGATAATGGGCTAGAATAGGTCAAGTGGGCTAATTGACTCAATGGGCTCAAATGGCTACCTTAGGCCCACAATAGTGGCCGCCCCTACTTAGGCATGAGGCCCACTTGGGTCTTGCCTGGCCCACTTCCTCATGGGCTCAATTCCTCAGTCTGTTAATTCATTTTCTAACAATTTGGGCTCACTGGCAAAATCAAAGGTCAAAGAAGCATTTTCCAAAAGTTCATCCTGGACGTTCCTGAAAATCCGTCATCCAATATTGGATTTTTATACATTGTCTATTTCGCTTGAATGTCATTTTGGTACGTCTCAGACTAATAGGTAGCTCCAAGGATTTATGCGCAACCAACTCGTGCTCAACTCGATATCAAACCACGTTCAAGTTTTCTTGACACATGGACATCCTTGAGTAATATGAAATTGCAAAAGATTGATTATTATTTCAAAGTACAAGATGAGAATTGACATAGGGCCATTCACGGTCTTAATAACAATAAATGGATTCACTCATCATCCCATAATACCCTGCCCGTAAATTAACTTCTAGTCATCCTTGAAACCAGCCTGTATAACCACTAGATTGTCCTTATGCAGGTCTCATGGTCAAGTCATTTTTCCAGGTTAAGTTCTTTAGTCGCACAAGTTCCATCCTCAATAGTCTTTTCCCTCAAGGTTAGCATCTCGGGAGTAATCAATTCCGAATAAGATTAACTAATAATGCATTAACGACTCACGCTCATACATCCCTCAAAGGGCACGAATTTCAAGACGTCACAATTCCTCCCTCCTTATAGAAATTTCGTCCTCAAAATTTGCAGTTATAGAAAAATCATCAAAAAGATAGGGGTGCCGATACTTCATCACTTCCTCACTTTCCCATGTAGTTCCCTCTGTTCCATGATGTTGCCAAATCACCTTAGCTAAGGTGATAGCCTTGTTTTGGATCGGTCTTTCCACATACGACACCTTGTCATCTACATCCAGTTCTTTGCTTTGAAATGCAACACGTGAGTCGAGTATACTTCCTTAACATGGACACGTGGAAAACATCATGTACTTGCACAAGCTTCAATGGTAATGCAAGACAATATGCCAAAACCCTAATCCTTTCCAAAATTTCAAAAGGTCCAACGTACCTCGAACTCAACTTCCCTTTATTGCCAAATCTAGAAGTATCACTCATTGACAATACTTTCAAAAATATGTGGTCACCCCCGTTAAACTCCAACGGTCAATGTCATTTGTCTGCATAGCTTTTTTGATGACTTTGGGCTGTCTTTAGTCTGTCTCGAATAATCTTGACGGCATCCAAAGATTGTTGTACCAATTTCAACCTTGTAATCTTTCGTTCACCAATCTCATCCCAACAAAGTGGAGTTCTGCAAGGTTTCCCATATAAAGTTTTGAATGGTGCCATCTTAATACTCTGCTGATAGCTGTCATTGTAGGCAAACTCAACCAAGTGAAGCTATTCCTCCTAACTCCCTTTAAAGTCTACAACACAAGCCCATAGCACATCCTCAAGAGTTTGAATTGTCTTTTCTAATTGACCGTCCGTCTGCGGACAGTACACCGTGCTGTATTGCAGTTTTGTTCCCAAGGCTAATTGACGTAAACTTAGGATCACGGTCAAATGTTATCGTCAATGGAACTCCATGAATGCGCACAATCTGACGCATGTACAACTCTGCGTACTTGTCCAACGTGAAATCCTTCCATACAACGATAAAATGGGCTAACTTTGTCAATCTATCAACTACCACCCAAATCGAGTCATTACCTCGCTGACTCCTTGGCAGTCCCATCACAAAATCCATTGTAATATGTTCCCACTTCCATTCGAAAATCTCCAGGGGTTGTAGCAATCCACAAGGCTTACAATGCTAAGCCTTTACTTGCCAAGACGTCAAATAGTTCACCATATGCTTTGCAATGTCCAATTTCATACCATTCCACCAGAAGTGTTGCTTCAAATTCTGATACATCTTTGTATTGCTAAGATTAATGCTATAGTTGCTACGATGAGCTTTTGACAAGACTGCCTCCTTAAGCTCAGCATCATTGGGAATACATAATTGTCCCCGAAACCTCAATCTCCCATTCTCAAATACTTGAAAGTCTGTTTTCCTCTTGTCCTGATCCATCTGTAGGATCTTAAGAACTTCAATATCCATCACTTGGGCACTTTTTATCCTAATTTGCATCTCGGGTTCCAACCTGAGAGTGGCCATTAGACTAGCAAGATGGCCTACTTCAATTTTGAAGTCTGAGTCTCAGACTCCTTCAAAAAGGATCCATTCTTGTACCATCATTTGTGCAATTGACGATTTCTGACTAAGCACATTTGTCACTTTGTTCGCTTCCCTAGGATGGTACAAAATCTCACAATCATAGTCCTTAAAAAGTTCTATCCATCGACCTTGCCTCACGTTTAACTCATTTTGAGAGAACAAATACTTCAGACATTGATGATCTGTGAAAATTGGAAACATTTCCCCACACAAGTAGTGCCTCCAAATCTTGAGTGCAAAGATTATCGCTGCTAATTCCAAATTATGCATCAGATAGTTAAGCTCATGAGGCATTAATTGTCAAGATGTGTATGCAATCACTTTGTCATGTTGCATTAAAACACAGCCTAGTCCTTTATACGACGCATCACTGTAGATTTCATATCCACCAGGACCAATATCACTAGACATTGTCAATGCGGCTACTAAGTTTCAAAATGAAACATTGTCGACATGGCTATGAAGTTTCATTCGCAGAACCACCCTTCACCTTCAAACATTGTGGGATATTTGGTTGCAGGCGAGTGAGTCACCTTCAAGTAGGGTAGCCAAAGGGTCAAAAACCACCTTCTACGACTATAGGCCCATGCCCTCTCCTTCCAACTCTATTGCTTTTTCCTTTTTCTAAACAATTATCATTACCGACTTATAGTGTAAAGCCCTCCCTTAATCTCGCATATAACTGGAAATTTTTCGCGTCATACACTGTGATCTTAAGAGAAAGTTAAAAAAGGAAAAGTTCTTTGAAAGTCCTAAAATTATTCTTCATTTTGTTGTTGCTATAACACATCTAAAAAACTGGGTATTTTTCATGAAACTTGGGTAAAAGGTTAAGGTTGGAATCCTTATTAGATTTTAATTGTAAACCTTTTAGAAGTACATTTTCAAGAGAACACTTTAATTCTCAAAGTCACATCGATTGTGATATTTTGGCCTTTGAGATTCTTAACATGTATGAAAATTCTCCAAAATTCTCAATTTGTACCATCAAGTGAATTTTGTCAATAGCAATCAATATCACTATAATAAGTGTTGACTTAACTTGGTCGATGTGTCATAAATTGAACCGACATTGTCGATGTGGTTACTAAGTTTCATACGCAGAATCGCCCTTCGCCTTAAAAAAAGTGGGATATTTGGTTGTAGGCAAGAGAGTCACCTTAAAGAAGGGCAGCCAAAGGGTCAGCAACCACCTCATACGGTTGCATGCCCACGCCCTCTCCTTCCAATTCAGTTGCTTTCCCCTTTTTTCCCAATGATTTCCATTACAAACTTACAGTTAAGAGCCTCCCTTAATGTCTTATACAACTGAAAATTTTTCATGTCATACATTGTGACCTTAAGAGAGAGTTAAAAAGAGAAAAGTGCCCTAAAAGTCCTAAAATTATTCTCATTTTGGTTTTGCTATAATACATCTATAAAAAATGGGTATTTTTCATAAAACTTTGGATCAAAAGTTGAGGTTGAAATCCTTGATAGATGCTTTCTATATACTGGAGATTATTACTTAATTTCAATTGTAACCCTTTTAGCTTTCAAGAGAACACTTTAGTTCTCAAAGTCATGTCGATTGTGACATTTTGTGGTTTCAACTTCTTATCATGCATTAAAATTCTCCAACTTTCTCAATTGGTGTCATTATGTCAATTTTGTCAATAGCAATCAGTAACACGATGACAATTGTTGACTTAACTGACGACGTGTCATAAAATGAACCAACATTGTCGATGTGGCTATTAAGTTTCATACGTGGAACTTCCCTTCGCCTTCAAACAGGGCGAGATATTTGGTTGTAGGCAAGTGAGTCACCATCAAGAAGGGCAGCCAAAAGGTCAACAACCACCTCTGACAGCTACAGCCCCACGCCCTCTCCTTCGAACTCTATTGCTTTCCCCTTTTTTTCTGAACGATTATCGTTACCGACTTATAGTGTAAAACCCTCCCATAATCTCGCATATAACTGGAAATTTTTCGTGTCATACACTGTGATCTTAAGAGAAAGTTAAAAAGGGTAAAGTTCCTTGAAAGTCTTAAAATTATTCTTCATTTGTTGTTGCTATAATACATCTAAAAAACTGGGTATTTTTCATGAAATTTGGATCAAAGGCTAAGGTTGGAATCCTTATTAGATACTTTCTATGTAATGGAGATTATTACTTGATTTCAATTGTAACCCTTTTAGAAGTACATTTTCAAGAGAACACTTTGATTCTCAAAGTCACATTGATTGTGATATTTTGTCTTTGACTTCTTAACATGTATGAAAATTCTCCAAAATTCTCAATTTGTACCATCAAGTGAATTTTGTCAAAAGCAATCAATATCACTAAAATAAATGTTGACTTAATATGGTCGACGTGTCATAAACCTAACCAACGTTGTCGATGTGGTTAATAAGTTTCATACGCAGAACCGCCCTTTGCCTTAAAACATGGTGGGATATTTGGTTGTAGGCAAGTGAGTCACCTTCAAGAAGAGCAGCCAAAGGGTCAACAAACACCTTCTACGGCTTCACGCCCATGACCTCTCCTTCCATCTCAATTGCTTTCCACTTTTTTCCCCACGATTTTCATTACAAACTTACAGTTAAGAGCCTCCCTTAATGTCGCATACAACTGGAAGTTTTTCATGTCATACACTGTGACCTTAAGAGAAAGTTAGAAAAGTGCACTAAAATTCCTAAAATTATTCTCCATTTTGTTTTTGCTATAATACATCTTAAAAAATGGGTATTTTTCCATAAAACTTTGGATCAAAAGTTGAGGTTGAAATCCTTGATAGTACTCTCTATCTGATGGAAATTATTACTTAATTTCAATTGTAACCCTTTTAGCTTTCAAGAGAACACTTTAGTTCTCGAAGTCATGTGGATTGTACATTTTGTGGTTTCAACTTCTTATCATGCGTTAAAATTCTCCAACTTTCTCAATTGGTGTCATTATGTCAGTTTTGTCAATAGCAATCAGTAACACTATTACAATTGTTGACTTAACATGACGACGTGTCATAAAATGAACCGACGTTGTCGATGTGGCTACTAAGTTTCATACGTGGAACTTCCCTTCGCCCTAAAACATGGCAGGATATTTGGTTGTAGGCAAGTGAGTCACCTTCAAGAAGGGCAGCCAAAGGGTCAACAACCACCTCCTACGGCTATAGGCCCACGCCCTCTCCTTCAAACTCTATTGCTTTCCCCTAATTTTTGAACGATTATCGTTACCAACTTATAGTGTAAAACCCTCCCATAATCTCGCATATAACTGGAAATTTTTCACGTCATACATTGTGATATTAAGAGAAAGTTAAAAAGGGAAAAGTTCCTTGAAAGTCTTAAAATTATTCTTCATTTTGTTGTTGCTATAATACATCTAAAAAACTGGGTATTTTTCATGAAATTTGGATCAAAGGTTGAGGTTGGAATCCTTATTAGATACTTTCTATGTAATGGAGATTATTACTTGATTTCAATTGTAACCCTTTTAGAAGTACAGTTTCAAGAGAACACTTTGATTCTCAAAGTCACATTGATTGTGATATTTTGTCTTTGACATTCTTAACATGCATTAAAATTCTCCAACATTCAATTTGTACCATCAAGTGAATTTTGTCAAAAGCAGTCAATATCACTATAATAAATGTTGACTTAACATGGTCGACGTGTCATAAACCTAACCAACGGTGTCGATGTGGTTACTAAGTTTCATAGCAGAACCGCCCTTCGCCTTAAAACATGGTGTGATATTTGGTTGTAGGCAAGTGAGTCACCTTCAAGAAGGGCAGCCAAAGGATCAACAACCACCTTCTGCAGCTTCACAATCATGACCTCTCCTTCCATCTCAGTTGCTTTCCGCTTTTTTCCCAATGATTTTCGTCACAAACTTATAGTTAAGAGCCTCCCTTAATGTCGCATACGACGAAGTTTTACACTGTGATCTTTAGAGAAAGTGAAAAAGAAAAAAGTGCACTAAAAGTCCTAAAATTATTCTCCATTTTCTATAATACATCTAAAAAAATGGGTATTTTTCATAAAACTTTGGATCAAAAGTTGAGGTTGAAATCCTTGATAGTACTCTCTATTTGATGGAGATTATTACTTAATTTCAATTGTAACCCTTTTAGCTCTCAAGAGAACACTTTAGTTCTTGATGTCATGTGGATTGTGACATTTTGCAGTTTCAACTTCTTATCATGCATTAAAATTCTCCAACTTTCTCAATTGGTGTCATTAAGTCAGTTATGTCAATAGCAATCAGTAACATTATTACAATTGTTGACTTAACATGGTCGACGTGTCATAAAATGAACTGATATTGTCGATGTGGCTACTAAGTTTCATACGCGGAACTACCCTTCTCCTTAAAACATGGCGGGATATTTCATTTCAGGCAAGTGAGTCACCTTCAAGAAGGCTAGCCAATGGGTCAACAACCACCTTCTACGGCTATAGGCCCACGCCCTCTCCTTCCAACTTTATTGCTTTCCCCTTTTTTTTCTGAACGATTATCGTTACAGACTTATAGTGTAAAAACCTCCCTAAATCTCACATATTACTGGAAATTTTTCACGTCATACATTGTGATCTTAAGAGAAAGTTAAAAAGGGAAAAGTTCCTTGAAAGTCTTAAAATTATTCTTCAGTTTGTTGTTGCTATAATGCATCTATAAAACTGGGTACTTTTCATGAAACTTGGATGAAAGGCTGAGGTTGGAATCCTTATTAGATACTTTCTATGTAATGGAGATTATTACTTTATTTCAATTATAACCCTTTTAGAAGTACATTTTCAAGAGCACACTTTAATTCTCAAAGTCACATCGATTGTGATATTTTGTCCTTTGAGATTCTTTACATGCATGAAAATTGTTAACATGGTTGACGTGTCATAAAATGAACCGACGTTGTCAATGTGGCTACTAAGTTACATACGCAAAACCGCCCTTCACCTTAAAAGATGGTGGAATATTTGGTTGCAGGCAAGTGAGTCACCTTCAAAGAAGGGTAGCCAAAGGGTCAACAACCACTTTCTACGGTTGTGGGCCCATGCCCTCCTAACTCCGTTGCTTTGCCCTTTTTTACCAACGATTTTCGTCACATACTTACAGTGTAAGAGACACCCTTAATCTCGCATAGAACTAGAAATTTTTCACATCATACACAATGATCTTGAGAGAAAGTTAAAAAGGGAAATGTACACTTTAAGACCCAAAATTATTCTCCACTTCGCTGTTGCTATAATACATCTAAAAAATGGGCATTTTTCATGAAACTTTGGATCAAGGGTTAAGGTCGAAATCCTGATTAGATACTTTCTACATAATGGAGATTATCACTTAATTTCATTTGTTACCCTTTTAGAAGTATATTTTCAAGAGAACACTCAAGTTCTCAAAGTCACGTCGATTGTGAAATTTTGTCCTTTGAGCTTCTTATCATGCATTAAAATTCTCCAACTTCCTCAATTTTTACCTTCAAGGCAGTTTTGTCAATAGCAATTAGTAACACTAGTACAATTGTTGACTTAATGAAGTTGACGTGTCATAAATGAACCGACATTGTCAATGTGGCTGCTAAGTTTTGTACACAAAACCGCCCTTCGCCTTAAAACATGACGGGATATTTGGTTGCGGGCGAGTAAGTCACCTTCAAGAAGGATAGCCAAAGGGTCAATAACCAACTTCTGTGGTTGCAGGCCCACGCCTTCTCCTTCCAACTCCATTGCTATCCCCTTTTTTCCCAATGATTTTCATTAGACTTGTAGTGTAAGAGCCTCCCTTAATCTTGCATACAACTGGAAATTTTTCATGTCATACACTTTGATCTTAAGAGAAAGTTAAGAAGGAAAAGTATATTGAATATCCTAAAACTTGTCATAAAAGTGTAATTAAGTTCGAAAACTTACGAAAAATACAATCAAGTCTTAAAAATTTTCAAATTGATGCAATCAAGTCCTTTTGTTAATTCCATCTAATTTAACTAATGAAAAATGCAAGCATGGCTTTTTTATTATTTTATCTCTCTTTGTGGTGCTGGTGTGGCTAAAACTTGAAGGACCCTTGTCAATCACAAGCAAGGGAGAGATGTCAAAAATCAAATTGAATTGTCACGTATGTGCGATTCAGTTCAATTTGTTATTTGAATAATAAAAAAATAACTATTTTTTTTTCATTTTGGATTATTTCAGTTATTTCGATTACCGAACCGAACTAGGAATAGCCCATCTTCTTAAGTTTAGAAATTTACACAATCTTACGAAACCTCGCCTCACCAATAATATCTTTTGGGAACCATGTGATTCTGTCGTTTCCCAGACCGAAGACCTCTGCACCCTCAAGCAAAATCACGGCAATCAATGGCTCCTCCTTCACCGTCATTGACTACCCCTTGCTCTCCAGCGAGTCCCGTTTTCGCAAGCTTAAATCCTTCTCTCTCTCCAAATTGACAAAAACGAATTCCTAATTCCATATCTCAAACTATCAAGTAACGCAAAAACTGCATTCGAGAAATGGGCTCAAGAAAACTTAGATCACTGATTAGAACGTATATCACGCAACCAAACGTACATTGTTTTTCCATTAAATGCACTTATTGCAACATCACGAGAGAGAGTACTTCTTTGGCTTCATGAGTGAGAGCGTTTTTCTCTTCATTCTTCTTCTCTTTTTGGAACACAGATTAATATTCTCATGAAAAGAAAAACACATTCTCACTTAAGAAATATAACCCACTATTAACTACCTTATGGCGGTTATTTTTATTTTATAAGTTGTGGGGCCTTTTTGAGTTACTGGCTGGGTCAGCCCAACGTGGGTGACCCAACTACCATAAAACCCATCATCTTCCTCACGTTTATGATGGGCTAAATATAACTCTTACTTCTAATCTATGTGACCAGCCCAGCATATTTTGAGAGCTCATTGCCATACATCTATTACTAATATATAGTAGCTCAAATTGAACATAACCTTTAAGAGTAGATCTCGTATGTTGTATCCTAGATTAATCAGTCACATTTAAATCCTTTCTTGATCTCTTTAACCATTTATTTACAATTACAATTAAACATAAATAATCATAATTGGTTGACCTATGAATACAAAATAGATTGTGATATCAAGAACAAAATGATCTTCCTCTTCCCTTAAAACTCTTTATTTCAATTCAATATGCTTTTCTATAGATGTCTCATTAAATCGAATCAATCCATGATCATTGACAACATTACATTGAATAGAAATTTTGAGAATAAGTAGGAGTCGTGAGAACACTTGATTGAGGAACTCTTATCCTCAAAAATCTCACAAGGCTTAAAAAGTAGAGATCAATACTTTTACCAATTCTTATTGGTCGTTTCATGTATAAGTAGTATGAAGTACACATTATGGTATTAACTCATTTCCTTTAAAGCGTAAATCTTTGTATGAAATACCATATAGATGACAATTCTAACATACCCAATGTCTAACTTGACTTCACAAATCTACTCCCTTTAAAAATCCATTAGAACTCACATTTGGCTTTCAAGAGTCACAACCCACCCTCGTCAACAATCGGTGTTGGGAGTGATGGAATTTAGGCGTATTTGCTTGTGAGCTCGCACTCGGGTCATCTCACCCTTGGCTTCAGCCCATTGAGGTTGAGGTCTACACAAACATGGGTTATCCTAAACCCATACGCCACACAATAGCAAAAGAGTGTTGTGACTCACTTCCACACATACAATGCACCTTAAAAAGGAGATCGAGTATGAAGGACGAATTTAGGGGTACTCTTACCATGATAGCTCTCTTAAAGTCATACACACCAAAGACAGCATCACTTCATCATTTGTCTTAATCTCATCGAGTATATTAAACCATGGTGAGTGCTCTATGAGATCCATACTCCACACGACGAGTTCATTTTATTAGTTGTAATTAAACAACCTAATATGATATCTAGAAGTCACCACTAGCCTCATGTTTGGGAGCTGGCTAGAAAGCCCAATCAAGGTTTGGGAAAGATCCCTCAATATCCACATAACCAAAGATTGTAGGGTTCGGAGACTTGGATTACGTTAATATTGCTATTAAACCTCTTTATGTACCTAACAGTTATCGTGTTACCTAAGGTGATCATGCATGTCTTTTTTACGTTCTCATGCCATTCATTACCAAAAAAAAAAGTGATCATGCGTAGATATCAGTTTTGTGCCATTCTAATTTTGCTCAAAAAGAAAAACAAAAACAAAAAATCAAAATTAAAAGCACAAGACGGGAAGTAAACACCCAAGAATAGTTTAAGGAAAGCAAATAAAACCTAACCATGCAATCCTAAAAAGAATGAAAAGAAGGAAAGAAAACAAAAAACTTGAACATCTTCAGGCTTATATACAACACGAGAAAACCCGAGACATATATCGGGTAATGAATGAATGATACAAAAGAATGGGTCGAAATGAACATCGATCACTCACCATTTACAAAAAAAGAAAAAGGTCGAAATGGACATCGTCCTTTCACCATCTTTGGAATTGACTTCTTGAACCTATTCTAGATTTAGCATAAAACTAAAAAATGGATAAAAACTTCACTTACATATGAAATAAACATTGAAGAATGCAAAAAACAATCAAGACATATCAAGGAATCAAGAAGAAAATAGTCGATTTGCCCAAATTGACCTCAGGGTCGGCCCTTAAAGTTGTGCATGCAACGAGTGACAAAATGTTTCCCCACTCATTATTAGACATGGTGTCACGCCCCGAACCCCGAGCACGCAATAACCCCTTACCATGGTCAATTGAAAGCGACGTCCCAAGACTCGTTAATGACCATTCATTTTATCTTTCATTAAGTGCAAGCGGAAGACGAACCATCCCCAGTCCAACAAATAATCAATCAATCAATCAGGGATAGAGGGATGAACAACATAAACCTCGACTACTCATTTATAAAATTTGCTGGATTAACCAACGGAGGATCGTCTTTCGAATTACAAGCCCGACAAAAGGGGCTAATCCATCCTCTAATCCAGGCCAAAAAAAAACTAGGCTAATTCAGCTATACAAAATGAACCCTCAGGTTCAACACCACGGTCACTCAGACCCATCGGACTCAACTTTGTCAGGTCGATCACTAGAGAAGCGGAGGCAGGATTCTCCACTGCGGGTGCACCATTTTAAGGACCTAAAAATGGTTAACCACGATGGCTTAAGATAAAATCTCAGCGAGTTCTTCCCCTAAGCCCCGGTTAGTACACCAACTCAACCCAGGGTATCTCTCCAAAACCACCCCTCACTCAACCCAATCACAAACAACCAGCAATCAACAATTAAACCACAGACAGGGTCAACCAACAATCAAAAGTCAATTCACATGCAACCTTATCCGGTATGACATATCCTGTACGTTAAACCTCATTCAATGCAAGCAATGCAACCAACAATCGAATAGTCAGTTTGCACGCAACCTTACCCAATATGCCATATACATTATAAGTCAGCACAATACACACAATGCACATGGCCGTTAGATGATGCAGTTCATCAATCACATGCGAGTCGCACCACAAGCGATCTTACATGGCCATTGTCATACCCTGCACGTTATCAATTCGTGCGTGCGTGCCATAAATGATATGATCACCTCATGCATAATTGGAACCAATGATGCCATGTTTTCTCATGCATTCTTGCATCCACACGTGTTCTGATTATTACTACCCCACAAGGCTACAACCGAGGCGCAATGGCGCTACAACGCCCTTCCTCCGCAGAGGCGCAACTGTGCCCCTCCGTGCCCAAAAGACGTCAAGGGATACTCTCCTAAGACGGCATGCCCAAAGAATGTCAAGGGAAACTCTCCCGAGACCGCATACCCAACAAACATTAAGGGATACTCTCCTGAGACTGCATGCCTAAAGGATGTCAAGGGATACTCTTCCGAGACCGCATGCCCAACAAACATTAAGGGATACTCTCCTGAGACTGCATGCCTAAAGGATGTCAAGGGATACTCTTCCGAGACCGCATGCCCACAGAACAACAAGGGATACTCTCCCAAGATGGCATGCCCACAAAACGTCAAGGGATACTCTCCCGAGACGGTGGTTTCAACTTAGTGATCACGCAAGCATACAATCACAACTCACTTATTATCTTTGAGCATTAGCCAATTCACACATGCTTACATATGAAACCTCAAATCATTTCTCACAAAAGCGGTCCATTTCCGATGTCCCTCGGACAAACCATTTTCCCCACATTTCTCATTAAAGTGGTCTATTTCCAGTGTCCCTTAGACAAATCAATTTCTTTCTCATAAAGGCGATCCATTCCGATGTCCCTCTGACAAACCATTTTCTTTCTTTTGTAAAAATTACACGATTCAAGCAGATGTTTATACAATGCCACATCCAATTCACTTCATATGATCAAGGCACATGAAATTATGCACAATTTTATTTCCGGATGAACAGTGCCGTGAATAGTAATCGTGAACAGTGCACGTGAACAGTAAATTTCCAATTTTAAATAATTAAATCATTTAATTCATAAATCACATAATTTAATCAATAAATGCAGAAATTAAATAAATCAATTAATTAAAACAATTAATCAGTTTAATCAAGCAAAGCATGCTTAATTAGCACATAACACATAATTAAGCATAATTTAAAAAGATTAAGCTAATCTAATCTTAACCCTTAATCTAAATACCTATCTTAGGACTAATGCACTTAATTAAATATATTAATCATCCCTTAGCACTAATTAACCCAACCCTAAGCAAGTTTAAGCACCAAATAGGGTTTAGGAGCTAAACTCACTCGTTAAGCGGGCCGGCGACACGAGTGCGGTGGCGGCGATGAACCCGACACCCGGGGATCTCTCCCACGACACTTCGAGGTGGTCTCGGGCTCAACACAGTAGCAACAACCTCGGATTCCCCACTAAACTTCAAAAAATAGCACAGCAGGAGGAGGATAGTGGCTGACCAGAGGAAAATGAGCTGCCCGGAGCTCCGGCGAACGGCGGGCCGGTAACCAACGGCACTAGGGGGTCGAGGGGGAGTTGCTGGAGGCTAGGATGGGCGGTGGTTTGGTCAGAAATGGAGGAAAACAGCAACAAAGGCGAAACTAGACAACAAGGGCGCTATAGTAGGTGGTCCGGCAACAACCGACTTTCGGCCGCCATACGGATTGGCCAACTCCATTCTTACGGATTCTCTCTCCTGAACGTAATGGTGAGTGGCATGAGCCAAGATTCCAACGGGAAGGCAATAAATAACTCAAATTTCGGTGGAAGGTCAGAAGCTGAAAATTGCAGGAAGAAGGGTAACAAGGGAAAAGAGGGGCTGCGATTTTTGGAGAAGATGAAGGGGAGAGAGAATGAGATGAGAGCTGTTCTTCAAGCCTCATTAATGCCATTAAATGGCTTGCTTCAACCCCCAACCAAATGACATCATCTTCTCTCTCTTCCTTTTGATTTTTCTTCAAAATATCTAATGGCATTTTAGTCATTTCCACCTTGCACATTTCCCAATCTGCTCTTGGGCTAAAAATGAAAAGTGAGCCTAGGAAACGGGCCGAAAAATGAATAGGAACAGGCTTGGAAATTTATTGGACTCAAATTGGCTCAAGTTTAGACACCGAGCTTAGAAGGGTAAATGGGTCAGTTGGGTCCAACAAGCTCGCTTGCTTGCCTCGGGCCTTCCATGGCGACTGTCCCACTTTGAGCGTGAGGCCCACACTGATCTTGCCTGGCCCACGTCCTTGTAGGCTCATTTCCTCAATCTGAAAATCCCTTTCTCAAAAACTCGGCTCAACTGACATTGTCAACTCTCGAACATTCTCGAAAACTCGAAGTCCAATCTTGAATTCTCATGCCTTGTCAATTTTGCCCAAATGTCATTTTGGTATAATTCAAACTGACAGGTGGCTTCGAGGATTCACGCATAACTGACTCGTGCCAAACCACGTTTAAGACTTCTCGACACGTGGACATCCTTAACGACATGAAATTGCGAAAGATAGATTCTTATTTCAAAGTACACAATAATCAAGGATTGACATAGGGTCATTCGCGGGTTCGATAACAATAGACGGAATCACCCGTCGTCCCATTATTTCTGTCCGCGAATCGACTTTTATTCGTCCTTGAAATCGACTTGCATGACTATAGGATCGTCCTTACGCAAGTCTCACGGTCAAGTCGTTTTCCCAAGTCAAGTTCTTTAGTCGCACGAGCTCTATCCTCAATAGCCTTTCCCCTCAAGGTTAGTATCTCGGAAATGATTGGGTCCAAGCGAAATCAACCAACAATGCATTGGCAAAATTCACTTTCACTCATCCCTCAAAAGACTCGAATTTCAAGATGTCACACATGGTTTATGGTAACTAGCCATCATTAGTATTTACTCATGATAACTAACACCATAAGCCCATAATTCGAGTTCCATGTGTTTCCCAAGAAGTCCCACTAGTGCATGCATCATGCCTATACATGCATTTAATAATCACAGCATGATTTGAAAATAAATATGCATGCAAACCCAAAAACCTTATTTCTCACTTAATCAAACAATTATTGAACTAACACCGGATCACTTTGATCATTCAATATGTGCCATTCACAATCATATATGCCAAAACATGATGCATGAAAAAGAACTAGCCAAACAACCTACATGATACATCAAAACCAAGTTAAGGTATAACTTAAGGCTAAATGCAATGAACAAATATGAGAAAGTTATTTGGCCTTGAACCAACACTCAAAAAATCACACAAATTCATGTATGATAGTAGTTTGACAAATCCTTATCCATGACAAGTGCTTCAAATTCCAGAATTGAAATATGAACTTTACAAGTGGGTTTTACATAATAAATGAAGTTCAAATGAGGCATATGATACACCATTTCAAAGCTTGGTAAGTCCCTTAAGGATATCTAAAAGGGTTCGTGCAACAATTTGGCTTTTAAGGAGCTCAAATGGGAAATTTTCCATAAGAGGGTAGACTTACAAAGAATTTCAGCAAGGTATGTCATGAATGAAAATGAATTTCTACCACTAGATGACATGAGAAAAACCCATGAATTTTTATGTAATTAGACCTAAACATGAAGTTTCTAAGTCATGAAGGTTCTCAAGCTTAGTTCTAATCACACAAATCAACACAAAAATGGCAAATGCAGTATGCACACTCATGAACATGCCAAAGTCAGTTCTGAAGGGCATGCAACTAAAGGATCAAACGAAGTTCACTTAAGGCATACCATATGCCATAAGATAATGAACTCAACTTCATTTTTCGAGAAGACACTTTGGTCAAGAAAAAACGTTTAATCATGCAAATTTAAGCAAACACAAGTCGGGTACAAACAAGGCAGCAAAGGTTTGGGGCATTTTTTTAGGGTTTTCAACTATTGAATGTCCTTCGAAAAATATAAAAAATTATATGTCATAACCAAGGTGACTTTGAACAACTTCCATGGAGAAATCAACTTCTGAATCACAACACAAAAATCTGTGCAAAACAGGCAAAATTGCTAAAATCGGATAAAATCAGGGGCAGAATGACTTAATGACAATTTATGAAGGATTTCACCAATTAAAATTACTTTGAAAATTCCCCAAAAATATATATGTCGTATTCAACACCATTTCGTGCAACATTCATGAAGAAACCTAAGTTTATATCTCAACACAAAAATCAGTAAAAAATGGACAAAATTGCCAACATCGGGTAAAACCTTGAAAATCAGATTTCTACAGTTTTTTTCAGAATAGATCCACGACTTGCAGAGTGAAATTCAGGTAGTAAACAACGTCTGTTCGGGATGTGTAATATATCAAAATGAAGCTCATCAAGGGCACTTCAAAAGTCTAAGAGGCATCAAAGTCAAAAAACGAAATCTAAGACCTGAAAACAGCCATCACAGAACAGTGCATATAAATCCGAATTTGCAGAAGTTGCTCAAATATGCAATCCTCATTTAAATCAGTCATTCAACCATTCAAATCACCATTGATCATCATCTACCAAATACATACTGCATACATATACATTTGCACATTACTAACAATATCAAAACCATGCTTCCGCACAATCCAAATTTTCAACATTGTCATTAGAGTGAGGCAAGTTTGAGATGTGTTAGGAGTTTGTTTGTCCTCACCATACACAACTAAAATCAAAACCAGAAGTAGAACCCGGGCTCAAGCTAAAGCCAGAGCTAGAACTAGAACCAGCCAAAGTTAGGAAAAAACATTCAACTATATTTCCAATTTCAAAGCTATGATAAATGTGCCTCACAATTTTGATGGCCTGAGACAAATGGGACATTGTTGAAGAAAGATCTGCAAAGTAAGAAAGATGCAGGTGTTTCAGCTGATCAACCACGAAAGGATGGGTCCGACCCAAAAAAAAAAAACCGCGAAAGGATCGGAGGGTTTTTGAAGCAAAGTTTGTGAAAAGGAATGGTATATAAACTGCAAGAAGAATTCCCACCCAAGCTCGAGACGATATAAAACATGTTGGGAATAAAACGAAATTGGATCAAGAGGAGAGTTGGAATTTGTGATCCAATTTCTAGTCTTCTTGGATGGGCATTTGTTAGTACAGTCTATAAAAATCTTACGAAAAAAAATCTAGTTTTTGGGCGGCAAAGGAAGCTGTCTAGAAGAGACCACTAGATTCTCAAGCATTCAAAGAGAAGTCAATTGTGGCTGCAAGGTGAAGACTACGTGGGCAGCAATTTAGAGGAATTCAAATTGAGAAGTTGTCAAAGACCGAGACTTGAAGATATCGGCAACTTGGACTAGAAAAATCTTGTAAAATAAGTCAACAGTTGTGGGAGAGGGTCGGTGGAGTTGATCTATAAATAGTGCTTCTACTCATTCATGTAATTGTGTGAGGAGTAGTCCTCCACCAAGAGCGGGAGGAGCTAAACCAAAATCCATATCCCATGCGCTCCTTCACCAAAACCAACATCTCCTCCTATAATTATGTAAGACCATTATGTTAAATCAATGAAACAATATTTTATCAATTCCATTTCCTATATCCCTTGAACCATCATACTTGTCCTTTGCTCATTCTCTACTAAATATGTCCTACACACGTATACACTTGCATATCAAAATAAAAATGGAATTGCCAAAAAAATCATAAACCTATTACAATTGTGTCAATTCAATCATAAACTTTTTTTACTGATTCAGTCCTAAATCTTTTGTGATTGTGCCAATTTAGTCCATCCAGCCAAATTTGGCCGGCTGGAGCTGATGTGGACATCTCCAGTGCCGGTGATAATATTTTAATTATTTTTTGAATTTTTCTTTTTTTTTCCTTTTCTTTTTTGTTTCTTCCTCCCTTGCACTCCCCCCCCCCCCCCCCCAGCGGCAACAGTGGCTAGCCAACTTCAAAGAGGCTTGCCGGCCATTACGCGAGGGCCACGAAGTCCTCGTCGACGACCAGCGAAGGTCATGGCCCCTATCAAACCGACCACCCTCACCAACGGCCTCGCCTAGACCAGGGCAAGGCTTGGGGGCCGCGGGAAGGTAGCTTCACCCAAATCTAGGCAAGGCTAGCCTCGCCATGGCCTGGCTGCAGGCGAAGGCGGCCTCGCCCATGACTGGCGAGGCAATGGTGACATTCGCCCAAGCCTGCCGTGGCCTCACCAACCGCGAGCGAGGCCACCTTCGCTCATGGCTAGGCCATGGCAAGGTTGGCCTCACCCAGATCAAGGCAAAGCCGCCTTGCCGCGGCCCCCAGGCCTCCCCTAGGTTTGGACGAGGCCGTCGGTGAGGGTCGTGGCCCCCGTTCAACTCCCCACGTTCAACTCCCCACCCTTGCCAGCAACCTCTCCCAGACTTGGGCGAGGCGACTTCAGGCTAGCCTCGTCGTGGCCCCTAGGCCTCCCCCAAGTCTAGGCGAGGCCACCAGCGAGGGTCGTGGCCCCTGTTCGACTCCCCACCCTCGCCAGCGGCCTCTCCCAGACTTGGTGAGGCGACTTCACCTAGATCTAGGCAAGGCCAACCT
Source organism: Corymbia citriodora subsp. variegata (assembly GCA_014858505.1). Classification (NCBI taxonomy): domain Eukaryota; kingdom Viridiplantae; phylum Streptophyta; class Magnoliopsida; order Myrtales; family Myrtaceae; genus Corymbia; species Corymbia citriodora. The sequence continues at coordinate 26,574,622 of CM026414.1, read as the reverse complement.
CGCCGCAGCCCTAGTGAGGGTGGGTAGTCGGACAGGGGCCGCGGCAAGACAGCCTCAATAATTAAAATATTATTAAAATATTATCGCCAACATCAGCCGACGTCCACGTCAACTCCGACCGGCAAAGACAAAAAAGAAAAGGAAAAAAACAAAAAAATAATTAAAATATTGTCGCCAACTTCAACCGGCATCCACGTCAACTCCAGCCGGCCAAATTTGGCCAGATGGACTAAGTTAGCACAACCGCAAAAGGTTTAGAACTAAATCAATAAAAAAAAAAATTAGGATTGAATTGGCACGATTGCAATAGGTTTAAGACTTTTTTGGTAATTTTCCCAAATAAAAACTATCAGTGATGTCAATTGAAGAGGGAGTGACAGTGGCCGGAAACAAAAAAGAAAACGCAACTGTGGAAGAACTTGAAAATGGAGGAAGAGAGGGAGAGGGTGATGCTCGGCCCCAATTAGAAATTCTAGAAAGCTGACCTTGGGTGCTGGAGAGAAAAGGATAGCATGAGCTTCGGTCACGGCAAAACAGAAGAGGGAGAGAGGACTGTAGCAAAGGAGAAGTGGATAGAGAGAGTAATGGAGAGGGGAGAGATAATAACGGAGAAGAGAGTAACGGAGGGGGGATAGTAAAGGTGAAAAGTGCACTCAGCGTGGACACATGGTGATCAATTGATGGAGCGATGGGTGGCCGACATGGAATAACAGACCTATGTGATATTTTCTTAACTGTGTAAATGTACTTTTCATCAATCATTACATCAAGAAATCAAAATAAAGGATACTAGAATTGTCGACGCAATGAATTTAAATGGAGGTTAACATCCATAAATTATGAACATAGAAGCAATTCATACTGTAACGTGACAATCAGCGAAGGTTTACAAAGAGAACTAGAACTCTCACCTGCAAGTAGTCCACTAATATTCACCAGATCTTACCCAAGTTATCTTCATTTAGTCAGTGCTCTCTCCATCCTCGACACCAAGGCCGTACAATACACCAGCGTACTTTTCGGTGGAGCCATTGAAGAAACAGCCACTCAACTTCCGGAAAGTATAAGCTGCGGGCAAGCAGTCAGACCCGGCTTGGTGGCACACACCAAGCCTCTCAACTTCCAACAGTTCAGCAAGCTCATTCAAGTCGCCGGGAAGACCGTTGCAGAACTTAATCAAATGCTTGATGTCGTACACCATGGGGAAATACATATTGATCGACTTGAAAAGCTCCACCTGCGTATCAGGCAAACTCTAACAAGTCAATAGCTTAAGCTGGTAAACGAAATCGTACCTGCCATGAAAGGCAACCCAGTTAACACCACCGTTCCGAACAATCCTGGAGGACATCTGGAGGTGGCCTAAGCGCACCACGTCAACCCCCTTCTCAGTATTCCTCTTGAAATCGTCGCCGCAGTAGCACAACCACTCAGTTGAATTGCCAGCAAACTTGTCCTTGGTTATGTCAAACTCGCGGAAATTGAACTGCCAAATAGAGTACCTGTCTGTGCCACAAGTGGGCAAGTTCCCCTTCTCATCCAAAAACGTGAGACCCAATCAGATCAACTTCAGCTTATCGACGTTATCTTTTAGCGTCTGGTAGTTATAGTCGCTGATGTTCTTGAAATTCCCCAGCGGACAAAAAACAACTCCAGGGAACGCGGTATCCACTGCGACGTAATTGAAGCTGTCCACAACTTCGAGGATTAACGCGAATTCCTGGTCTAGATTCCGTCCCACACCTCCCGTATGTGAAGCAACTCGTCTTTCAGTGGCATCAACATTTCCGACGTCCCCGTTCCAAAACAACAGCTCGGCCTCGCTTTATCAAGTCCAGATCTGGAAGTAGATCATCAAATCAGCGCTCAAAAACCTCATAGTTGAAATCCAGATTATGAAACTTCGTATTACATACAGAAAACACCTGGAAGGATTTGCTGAGACCAAACACTGCTGAAGTAGGAACTGAGCACGTAATCGGATCTTACCTTGGATTTGCGAAATTGTCGCCTAAACTCAACAGAACTAGAACTTGGAAAGGGACCCTGAGCTACGTTGGGAAAAGAGGTCAATGAAGCACGAAGGGAGAGGGGAATTTATTATGTGTTAAAATAATTAAATATAATCAATACTTTTAGATAATAACTAAAACTTAGTTCCACAAAATCTCATATGATATCACAGTAGGAGATTCTAAGTTTAAATTTTTCCAGACCCCATCTATCTTATCAATTAAATCTGTCTCATGTCTAAAGACTAATAATGTTAAATATTAAATCACACATTTATCTTATAGTTTAAATTTTAAGAACAGTTGGCAGTGATTCCACAAAATCTCATATTTTATACTCATATAACAACTTAAATTTTTAAAAGAATTGACAGTAGTCTTATAAAATCACACGTTCTAAACACATATAATATCTTAAATTTTTAAAATAACTAGCAGTGCTCTCATGAACTCACTTTCTAAAAGACAAGATAGGAGGAAACGAGGAAAGTGCTCCTCCATTCCTCCCTAACAACATCATACTTTATCCTACTCCTCCAAACCCTGCATTTGAATTATTACCATAATGTGTTTTCGGCAAAAGTACAGCATAAGTACAAAACCTATCACAGGAGAACATGTGTCAAAAGTTCCAAAATATACACTTAAATACTACTTTTTTTATAGATTATGACATTTAAATGTCAAATCTAACAAATGGTACCGAAAATCCAACGTAGCTTATTTTTAATAATATAAGTCGCTAACGTAGCTCGCTTGAAAGTTGAGGCAGCAAAGAAGAGCCAAAATGACATTGGAAAGCCGAGTCAGCAAAAAAGAGCCAAAACAACATCATTTTAATGCTAACATGGCTTTTAGTATAAATATTAATTAAATTAAATTAAAATTGAATTCATTTATTTAAAAAAAAAAAAAAAAGGAAGGGAGAGAGTTCAACGAGGGCTAAGGGAAGGAAGAGGGTTCAACGAGGGCTTTATAGCTCTTGTCACCATCGCCCTGCCATCATCGACAACCTTGGTTGGCACTCACCCAGCCAACGTCAGCCCTTCGTAGTGATGGTGGGCGGCAACGGCAAGTGTTGTGCAACCCTCGTTGAACTTTCTCCCTTCTATTTTTTTTAAATAAATGAATTTAGTTTTTAATTCAATTTAATTAATATTTATATAAAAGCCACATCAAACCCAAAACGACGTTGTTTAGAGCTTAACTCGTTTGAAAAATACTATGTCGACTGTTTGGTCGAAATTTCTCGCTATTAGCACTTAAATGATCAATTTTTCTCTAATTTTTACACTTAAGTGTACATTTCGGAAATTTTGGCACTTAAGTATCTCCCTACGTAAGTTTTGGCACTTAGAATATCCAGCACTTTGTGTTTTCTTATGGCAAATCCTTGGAACCACAAGATCTTTGCACTCGTCGGCAGTCGCCCCATACGCCTCTCACGAAAGGCTGTCCTTATTTCATTCAATAAACACTAGCCAAATAGGACGAAATATTTATTGAGGAAAATCAATGTAACGCAACGGTAAATAATGGGCAATGTCTTGATGCGGCCGTTTATCGAAATGAAAGCTTAATCATACAAGATAAACATAATCTTTACTGGGTAGCTTGCCGGCTTGCCAAATTTGACTTACAAAGTTAAACACAAGCCTCGAGCAAGGAAAACCGACATCACCCTGATTTTACTTACAAATTCTGTCATTGCAGATGTGTTAGGGAGACAATTGGAGAAAGCATTTCTCCATTGTTGTTTGACTCAAGGTGTATCTTCTCTAAACAAACAACATTTGGATAATTGACTTTGGTACAAATTTTTATAAAGCAATGAAGTAAAATAAATAAAAGAGAAAAGACAGGGTAGAGCTACTGAATATCCAGAGAGCCTTGCAGGAGCCAGAGACAAAGGCCGACGAGCCTCACACGAGCATCGACTAGGTGAGCATTGACCAAGCGACCAAAGACAACTGTTGGTGAGTCTTGCTTGATTTTTAGCGACCCTTCCTCTCGTGACCCTTAGCGGCCCTCAACCCGTGTCTCGACTGAGTCTCAAGATAGTCTTGCGACCCTCCAGACCTCACTCGAGACAAACCCACAACGGTTGATCCTCAGCGACCTAGATTTGGAGGAATAGTGTCGGAGAGCAAAGATGGGTAGTTGACCAAAGGCAAGTACAAAAATATATTTGTAAAGGCAAAGTTGGAGGGCAAAAATTCAATTACCCCTGAAGCAGCGTTTCGAAAAATGCTCAAAGTGAACGTTGGGTAAGAGTTGTATTAGGTCAAAAAGATTTTGGAAATGTTCGACTTCAGCTCAGAGGGTCCTTGGGATTGTGCAACTAAATGTCTCGACTTTGGCCCAAGGGCTTTTGGAGGTCCGAAAGACATTGAAAATGCTCTCCCAAATGGGCCTTGAGCTTCCGAAGTGGGCACTTCCTATGGACTTTAACTCATAATCTGTTGCTGTATTGCTTGCCGCCTTCATTGTGAAAAAGAAAAAACCTTGGGCCTTTTGACCCCTCAGAGAACTTCAATGGGCCGATCCAGCACGTAAGCGGGCCCGGGTCGGCCCGCCCAGCTCTTCATCCTCCCCGCTCCGAATAATCGGCAGCCGTCTTACTCCTCGTCGCGACCGGCGAGCAGTGTCGAACTCGAAGAGTCCAGAGCGAAAATGGCGTCTCCTTGCTCCCGCCTCGCGCGTTCGGTTCGGAGATCGCTCCTCCGCCCTACAACCTTCCCAAGCTTTCGCTGCCAACGACGACGGCCTCCATTCCCGCCGCTAAACGCGGCATTCCTAACTCAAGGGAGACGATACTCCGCCGAGAACGTCGTCAAGTCGCCGTTCGATGCTCACATCCTCAGAATACTCGACAGCCGGATCGAGCTGGAGTCGGAGTACCCTGTCCCTGAGGTGAACTGGGCTGGTTCTTTTCCCTCTCTTGTGCCTGACTTTCTGTTTGTTTCCTCCGCGATTGGGTGGAAAAGGAGGGGAAAAGGGACGTTTTTTCTTAAGTGAATGAGTAGTAATAGCGCACGAGTCAGTGGGATTAACTCGTTCTTGTCTGTTTGAGGGTGGCCTTCAATTTTTGTTCTTCTTGCGAAGTTAGCTTGGCGATTGGCGGTGTTGGGGCAGCTGGAATTCATCGGGTTATTAGGAAGTTTGAAATTCGTAATGCATACTAATACAGTTACTGTCTTAGCTATAAGAGGATGCTGGTGCATATTTTCTGATTCTTTCCTCGCTTGTTGACTGTGACATGAAGAACTCTGTCCATGTCGCAGTGGGAAATGCTTATGCCAGTCGAAGTGATGCGCATGATATTTCGTTTTGAGTTTCTGAAAGTGAATCGGTAATTCTGAACAAATTACTAGCTCTCAGGAAAGCGAAAGATAACATTAAGAGATTGAAATGGATTGGATTGATCGAGTTTACTTGGAGGTTTATCTAAACTCAGTGACTGTGAAGATCAACCAACATGTTGTCTTGCCATGACTTTTGTCATTGAGGGAACAACATAATCTCTAGCGACAATATTCGAATTACTTTGTTCATAAGGTAGTGGCAGATAGTAATTTCCAGTGTTCTAGTTGTGCTAAACAAGGACGTAGGATATAGTCTGATATTGTCTCACTGTGATATTAAAAAAATTGCGACTTACATTGTAACTTCTACTGTTTCTACTCTTTGGTGATTTTATAGCCTCCTACAAAGTTCGATTCCTTTACTGTTCAAGATCAGCCGGGTCAACGGTGGATCACACTGAGAGGGAATTTTGGCGATGGAGAAAATATTAAAATTGAAGCAACCTCATTTGATGCGGCTGTACTTGTTCAAAAACCCGGAGAAGACAACTCTCGTCAAGATATGCGTCTGCATATAAGCTTACTGGTTGATGTATCTAAAGGGGATGGTCGTGGGATGCTGGAGTTTCTATGCTCAGCATGGCCAGACTCTTTGGAGATTCGGAATGTTTACCTATTTAGAGAGGAAATGCAGGAGAAGATGCATTCATGGCCTTACCTGGGACCTGATTCTAGGTATGTTATGTAACAAACTTTGATGAGGTGAAATTTGCTGATATAGATATTTTTCTTCTATTCTTGGAGGTTTATTGTTTTAGGTAAGATCTTTTGCTTTATGAGCATCTTCTAGTTATGAATTTCATTCCAAGTTCCATCGTGCTGTTCTTACTTCTTTGCTTTCCACCTTGCAAATATAGCTGAGATATGTCTTAAAGGAGATTAGCATCACCAATTGCATCCTCTTGGATTCATTTTCCATACAGGAAGTTGAATGCAGAGCTACGAAATACTTTTCAGGAGTTCTTGGAGACAAGGGGAGTAAACAGCAAGATGTCTGCTTTCTTGCATGAATACATGAGGAACAAAGAACGGGTGGAGCATCTTAAGTGGTTGGTAAATGCAAAGTCATTGATTCAAAAGTAAAAGAGTCTGTTTATCAATGAGGAGTGAGCCATTAAGGAAAGCCTTGCATCTCTTCTCTTGGAGGTAACATGCCCACTAAGATCTGAATAATGGTTAACTCTGATTTTACCTATATAGGTGTATCATTATATGATTGTAATTTCAACATTGTTGATTAATTAAAGAGAGTGGAGCTGCTTGATCATTGTGCCCCCATCTTCAAGTTTTCCAAGATTGTTTTATGGTTTTGATAGGAATATCAATCTAAGACCTACATTCCAACAGCTGCAGTGAGCTGCATCTTTGAGTGTTCACATTTGAGTTGTTCAAGTTTTAATTTGTGTTTTGAGAGCTGAAGCTGGTCTAATAGAGCATTAAATCTTATTGGCTAGAAACTTGATCCTTGTTCCAGTGGTGTAAATCCCTTATGTTTGGTTAGTTTAGAGAGTACAGCTTGGATTACGTCAATAACTTCATAACAAACTTCTTGTTTGTTTTCACGTTAATCAATAGTTCAATGATTGTTTTTTAAAATTGCATTCTCAATTTTCTTCTTGGGTGTTCAGGCATGTGCAAGTCCATCCTGTGCATGCCAAGCATTATAGACATGCACATTTGGAAATGGTGGATAAGTGCATGTATATGTCTTAGAAACTGGAGTCGTTATGGTTAGCATGAAAAAGGCTCTATTTGACTTATGGTGCTTCCTTTCAGTGTCATGTTGGATGACATTCTTAGAGCTTTCTAGATGTACTTGTTTCAAATTTTTATCGTCATTGAGTGGGTATCAGCACTATTTGCATCCATGTGCACATATGTGCTTATTTAGGAGTAGTCTAAAATGTATTTCCTGTGCGATAGTTTTAAATACTTCTCTGCAATTGTGCATAGATATGTACAACATGCAGATAATCACACACTTTAGGATATTTTCATGCAAATCGAATTTATTGATTTGGAAAAAGTTCAAGCCAGACTGACAAAGTCAATTTCGATGTCAGGTTCAAGTTTTTGTTTCTAGTTTGGTTTGGTTTTGACTTCAGCTCAGAATATTGGGTTTCTTATATATTCATTGAAGCAAATTTCATTGAAATGTTCAACCCCTAAAAGTATCATTTCTGCCCTGGTAGTGGGTAGGTGCTTCTTTGGTGGGGTCTGCAATTTTTGTGGATGGTCGCTATATTTGGAAGACGATACAGTTTTGCCGTCCATTGAGGGACGATGCTGGTAAAAAGAAAAGAGAAGAACTAAAATGGTTGACATTCCTGTTAACTGACAGTCATCTCTGACAAATTTTACTGGATCTACCTACTTCCATATCTGTCTTGCAAAAATTGTATTAAGCTCATCTGATGGTTTCAAAGCTGAGATATAATTTGATATTGACATGGATGATATTCCTCTGTCATACATTTGTTGCACAAAGACTTTTTTTTCTTAAGAAGTCTTGCGGAACTCGATTTAATGTCATCTGAGGCCCTAATGTTTCTATTCCTTATTGGCATCAGATGACAATCTCAATCTCAAGATCACATGGCAAAGTGCTATTGATGTTGCAGTCACTACTATGATGGCTTCTGCTGTTGCGTGGAAATCCTCATCACTTCTGTTATACCTCTGTGAATCATGTTGGAGAGAAGAACAAAGGTATCTATGAGTTGAACTCATGAAGAAATCATTCATGGCCTCATGTCATCGTCCTATTTCAACCGAAGCTAGTGTTTTCAGCCGCAGGCATGGTTAGTCGAAGAAATTCTCTGCCTTTGGCTTGTCATTGTAATGTTCTCCTTTCTGTTTTACTTATGAGGATTTTACATCATTAGTTTGTGAGTGCATTTCAGCAACCGTTCCAAAAGGAAATCGGTACCTTTGCGTCTCATCATGTCCTTGGTATGATTGTTTTAGTATTTCTTACGTATAACACGGTGAACCTTCTTCAGATAGAATAGCAACTCATCTAGTTTCACAGAGTTCCACCGGACAACACAGTACTCAGGAAAGACGCAAGAGATGAGCTTGACTGAAGTGAACGACACTCGAGTCGAGCGACCGACATGTTATCCGGTCCAAGCATAAAGAACCCGACACTGCTTCGAACCGAACTGTCTCCACATCTCTACCTGTAGAAAACAGGCGGCCCAACAGGCGTTCTTCATCAGGGCAAGTTCCTATCACCTACCCATCGACCTTCCCTTGACCAAACCTCATTCTGAATTCAAACATGTGGAGAAGCTGCGAGAGGATGAAGGAACGGGAAATCAATGGACGATGACGAGCGAAAACACCCTGACTCCCCTCATTGGGTGCCAACGCAAGACCTACTTTCGGTGGGGCACCCCGGGTTGGAAAAATGACTCAGCCTCGCCCCTTAGAATACGATTTATCCGCAGCATAATGCAAAATGTGATGCAATGTGGACTGACCATCACATTAGATTTAAGTTAAAACCCGTATCTTTCCTGGATTCAGCCGATCACTCCGCGAAAGCGACGGATCACACGCATCGGCGCAAGAGGACAAGGCCTAAATAGGCTTAAGATGGTAGAGCCGGTCGCGGTCCAAAAGTGACAAATCCCTGGTCTCCTTCTCCTTGGAAGCCAATCTTTTTTGAGATCATCGAAACTTTAATTTATTCCGATAGTAACTTGCGAATGGCGAGTCGGTACCCCTCTGTTTGTCTTATGGATGTTTGACACTTGGGTTGTTTGGTTTCCTATTAAATTGTCAATCATTGAGCTTGCACAGTCGGTTTCTGTTAAAGCTGATATCGGGATGAGCAGATCTTTTTCCTGTGAGTTCTTCTAATCCTTTGTGGGATTGTATCGTTTTATTTGGTGGTAAGGTATGATGGGTCATGGCTAAGATTTCGTCCCTCGCGCTCCCTATTCCTAATGCGAATTCTTCGACCTTGCGTGAGGGAATGATTTTGGGATCGTGTCCGTGAATGTTGACGCATCTTTGGCATGGTTCGATATGGACAATATGGAACGATTTCTTGCCTGGTTTCACTAGCTTTCGAAACGATTCGTCGGGCAAGGTGGAGCCGAAACTCGGTATCCGTGAAATCTAATCAACATAACTTAATGATAGGGTTTTTCAATTGTATTCAACATCAAAGATTTACTGGAAAACATGCTTATAAAGTCTTCTGATTTACGTGATAATCCACATTATTGGACGAATTAAAAATTCAAGAATTCAATAGAAAAAAAAGTGCAAATTCAACGAAGATTATATGGGTTTCCCATATGAGAGTCCCTTTTCTTTCCTTCCCCACTTAAAACATCATTCTTGGGATTTCTTGTTTCCATTTTTTTTGCGTAGCCCACACGAAGCTGGAAAAGGTTGGAGATTGTAGGACTCTCGTCAGTCGTTGGCTCAGCTTCTAATTGTAGGGTGAACCTGAACTAATCATCAACGACAGCGATTGTTAACTATGTGATTCACGTGAAACAATTAGGTTAAACCTAATCCTGAGACTACACGAGATCTCTTTCCTTTTCCGGGACAATCGAGCTGTCCAAGCCATGATCCCTCGTAGTGTGGAGACCGCAACTGAGGTGGTACTTGGCCTTGGAAAGACGGTGGCTACGCTCTCCTAGCAGTGACATGTCGGGCTCGCGAAAGATCGTTCCTACATGGACTTGAAAGTGAGATCTCATCTTCTCAGCATGAGTCAAAACACTGAGATGATATTGTATGGGTTAGATGCGAAACCTCTCTGAGCTGGTTTGCACCACCAAAACCAGCGGCCGTTCTCATCAAAGTTAAGTTGTGACCTGTCCAATTTGACAGTCCGGATGAATATGGGGTGCATTCATTCGATCCACGCTAGAAGTTTTCTGAAAAACGACACCGATCGTCATAACTGCTCCGCATCACCGTGTCACTCGAGAAAGATGTTAAAAGTACAGCGCCTGTTCGAGGATAGACTTTCTTCATGGGCAATCTGAATCAGAAGCCAAGAAAGTCTTGACTGATTGCTAGCTAGAAGCAACAAAGTTTGCAGCTAGCTAGCTTTCATCAGAACAATTTTTAACCTCATTCCGAAAATCTCATCTTTGACAAATGCAGCCTTTGAAATCCATCATGGTCAGATAAGCTCCAATTAGAATTGGAAAGACATGAATGCCTCAAAAGTCTCCTATCTTTAGAGATATACATAAATCTCACGAGCAGAATATATAAGCTAAAATTTCCCCAGAAAGCGAAAAAGATAAAAAGCAAGAAAAATTTCTACAAGAGAATTCCGACAAACACGATGCTAGAAATGATATCTAATTCCAGAGCTTGAGTGATAAGTCGAGCTTCTGCAGATCCTCCTGATTAGCTTTCAAGCGGACGCCGGTTGTCGTCCCCCAGCAACCGCCGCTACCCATTTCGTTTCCCAAAATACCCACCGAAGGCGGGATATTATCGAATCTACCAACACTAACTCTTGAAGAAGAATAAGATGATGATCCTCCTGTTGCATTTGCTTGATGATGACTGCTCTCCATGGACAGCAACCTTCCCACTGCTGGCTGTTGACCCAATATTGGAGGCCTATTCCAAACATGGTGTCCATACACACCATTCCCAATAGGACTGGCACTAAAGGAAGGTGCATGAGAAGGCTTGTGGATCATGGAATGCGCCTGAATTCCAAGAGATCGGTTGCTATAGGCGCCGCCTCCAAGAAGAGGAAGAGAAGACATGCTCGAGTAATGGTGGTGGTGATGGTGCTGGTCCATGTAAAAAGGGTTTCCCAGGACATGTAATCCCGACGCACCTAGCCTTTGTCCTCTTTTCGCAAGAGTCCGCTCTCTCTTGTGCGCGTTTTGGTGCCCTCCGAGCGCTTGCGAGCTGTAGAACTTTCTCTGGCAGTAGTTGCATGAGAAGACCTTAGGCTCCGCTTCTGAAGGAGCTTCAGCAGCTTCCTCCGGCGATGTCTCAGGCCGGCCCATGTCCAAGAAGTGGATGAGGTTCGGTTCTGGGCAGGACCCGCGATTGGAGTCGCCCCACGAAAGGTTTAGGTCTAGTGGCCTAGTAGGTTGAGTTGATGATTGATCTTGATCTTGATATGTCCTCTCCTCTTCTTCTTCTTCTTCTTCCTCTTCTTCTTCGACATAGATGAGTTCTTGCTTGTTTTCTTTGGAGTTTTGGAGGGGAGTATGCGGGCACGGAGGAGGCTCGGGCGCCGATATGATGGTGGAGGACTCGGATGGACATGGCGGATCTTTAGCATGCGGTGCTTCCATGGGAGGATACAAAGGAGGAGATCGAAGGGATTAAACTCTCTGGATGGATTATGAAATTATTGAAGACGGGTGGGAATAAGATTAAAGAGAGTACTGTTGTTGGGTAGTAATTGGCTCTTCTATATATGGAAGGGCAAAATGTCGTACGGAGTTCATATATAGTAAAGTTAAGAAAAGAAGAATCAATGAATAAAATAATAGAGAGAGAGATTTGAATGACTTCTATCCTTCTGGACACGCTGATGAAACTGCAAGACATTAGACTTTACACTTTTCGAGACAAATACCACGAACAATCACAAACTATGCCCATTGTAATATAAATATCTTAAACTTGCCCTTGTTTCGCCAATATCCCAAAGTCATGATAGTACTCTCTGTTTCAACTTCATTTATAGTATAAGTTCGGGGTTTTTTATAGCACAAAAAATATTTGGGATATTAGGATTTTTAAGTTCAGAATATTTATATCACGGTAGACATAACTTAGGATTTTTCTTTTTTATTATTATATTAACTCTTTCAAGAATGTTGGAAGTTTCAAATCGCAAATTCTCGAACGAGCAATACTAGTTATGCCATCATTGATCTGCAGCAAATTAACATACTAAATGATGTGATGAACTCTTTTTCAGCATTAAATGCGACCCACTTGTTTACATGCTCTTCTCTCTCGGCCGCTTCGCGGAACATGAAATCAAAGGACCGAGGGAGCACATCACGCGCAACAAACAAAAGTGGTTCCTCAATCATGTGGGAGACAGGGCTGACCTTGGGGGAGAAATGGCGAACTGAAAACAGCTTTTCACATTTGTACTTGAAGGTCCATCCATGAGCCCCATGGCTGGCCATGGGGGCAAAGGGCAATGGCAGCGCCCCATCCTTGATCTTTATTGTTTTCTCTCTGCTCCTTTGGTGGGGGCATCACATGCGCCCTCTTTTGATCAATCTGGGGGCCAAACCCTAGAGGAAAGGAAAATTTGTAATTATTGTTTCCAATGGGATCGATTTCTCTCAAGCTCCATGTCTAGTGACTCCATCATGGAAAAAAGAAACGAGGTTTCAAGAATAGTTAATATGACGAAAAAAAATCATAAATTAATGTGTTTATGACAAATTTATCATTCATTAGTTTTTTATTAAATTTATCGTCAAATTACTAAGTTTGATAACATATGATATTTAAGAGATGTATCAATTTAGGGTTTTACCATCTGTCTGTTATAAGTATACCAATTTGCGATTTTTTGTAATATTAATCCAATTTAACAGAAAATAACATAGAACACTTTCACAAATATATTAGCTTGAAGTTTTTTGCAGTATTAACCCTTTAAGGAATTTATTGATTTTTTGCCAATTACTAATGATGGGGTTCTAGCTATGGCAATGTTCTGCTAGTGGATTATACATTAATCTTTGCTAAAATATATCATGATGTCGATTCTTTTAGCATATGCCTAGCAATTTTTTCGGTGATTTTTCCCAGCCTGTAGAACTTGAAATTCTTGAAATCGGAGGTTTTACAAAAATTTCGTTAACAATCTCAAACGAATTAAGAGATCAGAGAGAGGGAGGAAAATGAGGGATCAATGGGAAAATTGAAGTAGATTTTGAAATTTCTCTGAAGAAAAGGGTTGCAAAATTGAAATTCTTCTCTTGTTTTCCCTCACTTCCATGGTTTCCAAACAAACAAATGAGCTAAAATTGTTCGTTTGTGGAAACGATGTAAAATTTCCTCCAATCACGTATCTAATCAGTGAAATACATTTAAAATAATATTACCAATCAGAACCATTTACCAACCAGAAATGGGGAAAAAATATGTGTAAACTCTGCTTTTAATGTCATATTAACATTGCTTGCTTCACTTTTCAAAGCGTATCAAGCCATATTGCATTGAGTAGTTAAATGTATAAACTCTTCTTTCAACAATGAATTATAAACCAATCAAATTAACGTATATTCTGTGACAAACTCATAAAGTGGGCATCTCAATTGGTGCTTGCTCTTAGGCCGGTGATGTCAAATAACTTTAGAAAATACCAATTCAATTCACCCATCAAATCGAGATATGTATAGCTTGATAAGTGGTCGATGGGACTTAGGATCGCAAATTTGCAAATTCTCCCCATAACAATGTCAGCACAATCTAACTGAATCAGCATCTTGAACAAGCCAAAGCAAATCATATTCACCAAATCTTACACATTACCTAAATAATTCAAATTGCATAGCATTGGTCATATCATATCATTGTCACATGGATTTATTCCTTTATTTAGCCAAGTAAAAGGGCATCAAACGCTGGCAAACTATAGATTACTTGCTGAAAAATATTTTTTCAGTTTAAGGCCGCAGATTTGTCAACGCACCATCGTTTATTGGGCAAACCTTTCATCTCTATCCCATCATAATGCAAATGAAGAGCCCAATAATCGATAATACGTGTAAGACCAAACTCTTCTTTAGCAGAATAATCATATTATGAAATCAAGGATAGATCAAAGAATCGAATGTGTTGCTTTTGATCAATCACCCTGATTTTTACATGGATTTATTCTCGGGAAAAACCAAGGGAGATGCCAATGTCAAGCCAATCTCCATAGCCTAGCGCCTACGCAATCCACATGGTAACAACGGACGTGGAAGGGCCCAATAAAGCGAATTTACAAATGTGTACGATCAACTCTTTTGTTTATTGTAAAGATGGTTGCGTCTCTGAAGGATGAATGTAGAATACCACATGTTTCATCCCAAACAGGACAGCCTCGATATTTCCCAAACGTGTTCAACTTTGTAGTATTAAAAGCTACACCTAATCTACAAGTCTATGCATCTTTATATAAACAAAGATATTGATAGGGGGGTGACATTCAAAATTTTCTTTTAAGATGTAGGATATTTGACTGACACAACCATTTGAAGAGTTAGGAATTTTCTTCATTTTATTTTGGTAAAAGAATATTACAACACCACCATTCTTTGTACTATAATATTACACGTCGTTTATTTACAAAATTTATTTACTCTTTACATAAGAATGTTCCTAGATTGAGCAATGGCATTAAAATCGGGTTTGTCCCTAGATTTATTTCACACATAAGAATGTTCGTTCGTCAATTTCGCGCGTCATTTTAAGTTCGATTTGCTTGTGAGAGAGGATGGTGTTGGAGTATGCTTTATCATGGCGATCTCCTTTTACCAAAGGACATTTGAGATGTGTATGGACGCCACACGCAAGGGAAGGTGTGCCAAAAGCTGAGAAATGAACGCATCCCAAGACATATAGGTAGGTATAGGGGCATGACTCTTGGACAAAGAACACTAGAACATGCTAGGACAGATTCCAAACACTTCTTTAGGGTTTTCCAGCATAGGTAGGTTTGTCTCGTCATGTTGACTGCTTTTCTTTTTTCTTTTTCTTTTTTCCCTTTCTCGGCCATCTGATTAACTCCCTAACGACACTTCTTCTTTAATTTGGTCATATGTTAAAACACTACACCATCTTCCTTCAAGTCCTACAGAATGTGTAAGCGTTTCGGAATTTTTTTCTTTTCTCTTTTTTAGGGCGGAAAAAGACAGGATAATCAAATTAAGAAAACCTGTCTTTGTTGAATGATAAGAATCGAGAAAATTATAAGAATAGAGATTCTACATTGAAAGCATATGATGATCGCATCATCTCTAGCTGGCAAGCTGAAAAAAAAGAAAAGAAAGAAGAAAAGACGAGAGATAATATATTTTGGGAAATTAAGTAAAGTGTAGTGTGACACGAGTTTATAAAGAATGCCGTCTCATCTTGAGCTTCCTTTGTTTTCCTAATGACTTTCTCCCTAAAATGTCTTTTCAGTGTTATGTGTAACTAACCCTAAAGGCATTGACGAAACCATAGGATATAGATGTAAGCTTTAGGCATTCATGCACTTCAAGCATTGAGTAAAGGTAGGTGAGCGGAGATTGATCTTGTGGTTCATAAATGAGTCATGTTAACCAGAGTGAACTATAAATTTTTATGAAAATACTATTAACTATTCTAAAAATTTAGACTCTTTTATGAATATGTGATTTAATATTTAAATATTTGAACTCGCTACTCATGTGTTGGCAAGCAAGACTTTAACGTGAAAATATATAATAAAAAAGATAAATAAGGGGTTATAAATTGTTAGTTTAGCACCTCCTGTATTGATACCATGTACCATAAAAAAATAACGAGACTACCACTATTTATTCTAAAAGTGTGAATTATTATATTAAAGCCTAATTTAACATTTAAACATTCTAACACTCTCTCTTACACGTTAGCATTACTTGACCTAGGATTAAATGTGTGTGTATATATATATAGCAAGGGAGATAAATGAAAGGACTAAAAAATTTGAACTCAATATATCCTACTTTGATACCATGTAAACTATTGTGGAACAATTATTCTTAAAATTTAAATTATTAAATGAAGATGCTATTTAATATCTACATATTTTAACAATAGGAACTTACCAACATATAGAATATTCATCGCAAAATAGAATTATAATGAGTTGTGAATTTCTCTTCTAGTTTGAGCAACAAATGTTGTAACATATGTGATGCAGGTAAATTATATTAGATAATTGCAACGTAAAGTCGTTCTTAAATGTTCTGCATAATTTTTAGCGAGAGAACACACATCAAATATATATCGTTACAATTGCAAGTGTTTCTAAAAGCACCTTCAAGGACTTTTAACTGATAATCAATCAACTTCAAATGCATGCGATTGTGGAAGGTCATTCAAACCTAACTAAACCAATGATGAATAGTCACAAGTCTGCTTACTATGGTCACGACTGTTGTCATGGTCAACAAGGTTGAGACATCCAGGAACATAGCAACTCTTGTTCAGAATGCGCTGAGGATGACATATTATGGATAATCTCTTTATTGTTTGTAGAGTGAGGATATGTATCATTCAGAAGATGCTTATAGATATATCTCTGCTGGCTTTGAGTTGGATAACTTTTTCTCTTTTTCTCTCTCTCTTTCTTTCTTTTTTGTATGGTCTTGAGTAGTATAATTGGTCAACCCATGTCTAGTGTCCACCAATACATGAGACTGAAATTCCTTGTGATCAAGAAATTGCCATCTTTTGCATAATCCCAAGATTCATTGAGGTTTCTAGGAAACCTACTGTTGCCATATTAAGGGCAAATAAGGTTAATCCAAAACCCCGATTATGTTATCTCCATTCCTTTGTCGTATTTGACATGAATTGGTGGGGGGACGATGACAAATGGCCGACAAAGAAATTGGGAAGCTGATGTGGAGTCCCCTCATTCAATGATAATGCTTCCCCTCAC
Organism: Corymbia citriodora subsp. variegata; assembly: GCA_014858505.1. Classification (NCBI taxonomy): domain Eukaryota; kingdom Viridiplantae; phylum Streptophyta; class Magnoliopsida; order Myrtales; family Myrtaceae; genus Corymbia; species Corymbia citriodora. Next base: position 26,557,601 of record CM026414.1, on the reverse strand, counting down.
TGTTTTATTAGTTTAACATGATCAAATCTCCAAAGTTGCCCCCTTAGATCAGAGTATAATCTAGCTTTGTCCTTTTAAAATGTTATTTTAATATGGGGTTTGTGTTCTTGTATTTGTCCACAGCCAATTCCTTAGGAGGTAGATGAAATGATAATGTGACTGGTAAAAAGTAGTTTTTGTAAGCTGTATCGAATCAATAACTTTTCTATGTATTAATTTAAATTTGAAAATTCCACTTTTTTCGTGAATAAATTTACGATACGCTGTACGTGCCGCCTAGTTCTTTGCACCAGCAGTGAATTCGAAAACGAATGTTAATTTTAGACTCTTTTCATCCAAACCCTAATACCACATGAGAGTAGAAAATAATGATGAGATGAGGAGAAGGTTTGAGTGGGGGTTTTGACATGATTCTTTTCATCTTCAGCATAAAAAATAGGCAAGATATTCTTTTTTAATTGGCAGATGCTGAAAAAGAACAAATTCATATGATTCGACGAGCAATTTACTTGTCTAATCAAAGTGAACAACCAAATCTCTTTTTGAGATCTCTTTGTCCGGGCAAATAAATCCTGCTTTGGATCATCCAACCAAGAGGAAGCCCCACAGAGTTCCAATCCTCCTCCTCCTTCCCCACCAAAAGAAATATCTTATACTATAATATATCAACTCCTCAATGTGAAATGACTTTATTCTTCTCCTTTTCCAACTCTCGACCAGCTCATGACGCATGAAAGTGTATGTAAGTTTCTCAGCAAAATCCATACATAGGATTCATGATTGCATCTCAAATGTCCCCATAAAGATTTTTTGCTTTTATTTTTGGGATAATGATTTTGGACTCTCTGATCATGAAAAAAAGATTATCTTCGATAATTCTCATCAATTCACCCGTGAAAGTAGAGTGCTTTAATTTTGTTAATGGGTAAAGAAAAGAATGTAAGTTATGTATCGTGAGAAAAGTTGAATTCACGGGCCTCAAATTTGATTATTTTTTTATATTTCGATCCCTAAATTATCACTCATTTTGCAGGTTGGCCTGCATTTTTGCTGAAAACTGATCGACCTTCTTGTGCTTATGAAGTCGCCCACGATTTAAATGGAAATCCCTACTAGGATACAATACTAAAAAAGATTATAATCGCATTTTTTACGCATATGATTGTGTAAGTATATAGTCGACTCAGGTAATCCCAAAATAAACTTCAATAGGAACAAATTCTGGGATGATATTTACACGAAAAAGAAGAAGAAGGAGGAGTTAGAGACTATTTGCTGGATTTAAATACTTGGGTTGAGTGGTTTATAAAAATATTGTACATCCCTTTTGGGCCTGTTGAGTTCCATGTATCAAGTCCAATTTCTCCTTTAAAAAATTTGGCATGGTCAAAATTCATTTATAATGAAGGTCAAATTACTATTATGATTTAGGAAAAAGAAGAAGCATTAGTGGGAAACTTTTATAATTGAGTCGATGCAATTGTCCCCGATAAACGTAAGGAGGCATAGCCCCCTACTAGGTTGATGACAAGCGTGCTAAATAAGCCACTTTATTTCAATTAATCATTAATTTTAATCATTTTACTCCAACCCATACGGATATTTTTATTATTTGCAACCAGCTTTTCTCTGACTAAGTTACATATATATTTTTCCTGCCAAAAATCGTACCACCTACAAATCTAGATGAGTTATTAATATTAAATCAAATCTAATGAGAGAAGGGGACTGAAACCAGGTGTGCCCAAGTTGGCGGAATGCCTAGGGTTTATGGGTCAAAATGCATATCCCACTATAAAATAAAGAAAGTTTAGAAAATGATCAAGTTGCGGGTGCACTTGGCCTGCCTTTCTTTCTAATTTCTTCCTGCTTTCTTGATCTCTCCTTTAGTTCTCGGGTCAATTGATTAGATTCGAAGGATCCAATCAGCATGCGGCAACATTTCCGGTTAATAATAAATAGATTTCGTCAGGCTACCACTTTGTCCTGAGCCTATCCTTTCGTTTATGACACCTCAAAAACGTTAGTTGGGAAACTTCCTCGACGGGCATCAGTGGGAAAGTCTTCTGGTGCCTCAATTCTTTTTTCTGATTTGGCAGTTAAGTGGTGTATAGATCGAGTTTTACATATGTAGATTAGTCCAGCTCTCCAGGCAATTTTAAGGACACTTCACTTTACCACATTGATCTCATGCATTCAAGACTTTACTTTTGAAGTGCTCCCACAAGTCTTGAATCAAAATACCACGAGAAGAGAAGCAAACTCTCTTACCATTTAAGCCCACATTTTGTAAGTCAGTACCTTGTTAAAAGCTCATAAATTCTTCAAAAAATCCTAATAAATCATCATAACGTATGAGAAATGGTGATAGGTGTAAATGGCATTCGCCAAACTTGGGCCCATTTTTACCAGATAATCGATACATAGCGAGTTCCAACAATTGTAAGTTAGCACCTCGTTAAAAGCTCATAAATTCTTCAAAAAATCCTAATAAATCATCATAACGTATGAGAAACGGTGACAGGTGCAAATGGCATTTGCCAAACTTGGGCCCATAATTACCAGATAATTGATACATAGCAAGTTCCAACAACCCACCATTCACAGGAAGAGGTGAAATGTAGCCTGCTTCTTTATTCAGTCCAACCACACACGATTTGTCTTTCCCTAATTTCTACCCACATGTGGTTAATTAGCAACCACTACGGTTTCTTACTTGAAAGAAATGCCCAATCAGGCTCAGGGTGACAATCTAGTGGCGAGAGGCTAGCCTTGATAGTCAAAGAGATATGGATTTCAACGCCCTCGCAGGTGTGTCTCGTGCGATCTTAATCGATGTGTCCTGAGAGGCGGTTTGTACACTTGAAGATCTTATCAACAATTTCAAATTTGAATTCCCTTCTACTAAGGGGGATACGTAAGAGGAAAATAAAGAGAAGCACAAAGGATTTCGTTGTAGACGAAATTGAATTCCCTTCTACTAGGTATGTGACTTTGTTGCAAGTGTTTCTGTTGTGCTTGATTCAAGTAGTGCACCATCAGATGAGTTGACTCATTCCGCCATAATTACTTCCATATTGTGTTGAGTGGGATTTGACAATGAGTTTAAGTCAATCATCTGAAAACTTCCTTTTCATGAATTTAATTTAATAGAAATTCAGAAACTAAGGTCCTAATTGAACCAGAGAGATCCTAATTCACACTGTTATCATAGAATTACTTAATTTAGATACCATATAATTAAGTACCAAATGAACAAGCCCACAAAGCCCTTACTCAGCAATATGACATGATTGTATAACTTCTTCAATTTCTTGAAAAAGAGAAGTAAGATCGAAAGTTTATTCGCATGTGTCTATACAAATAATTTATTCCAAGTGATCTAGTGTCTCACGGAGTAATAGAGTTCATAATCTACTAAGGCAAATGTAGATGGTCACTTTGAGATGACAACCGTATCATTTTGTTGAGGGACATGTATTTCGATCAACCCGTCTTTAATTTGTGGGTTACATGCTTGAATGCGATCACGTGTAATTCTAAAGTAAATAATGGAGAGGGGAAAGAACAAATCAACCCCTCTATCTCTCTCTCTCTCTCTCTCTAAGTTTTCTTCCACCTCTCCCCCTACCGGCCATCACCACAAGGCAATAAGGGAATCATCACGACGAATCTCTCTTCCTCCAATCAGGAATGGAAGAAAATACATTTCTTATTCGTAAAGTGAAATGATAGCTACGAAACATTAAAAAATATTTCAACATGATATTGCCACTTCGTATTTCTCAACTGATGATACGGTGCAAGCAAGGAAGTCAAATTTAATGATCGATGAGGGAGTCAATAAAATCGTACCGTAAGATCGAATGGCAAAATCACAAGATTTTACAATATATGTTATTTAATTGGTCTTATGAAAAGCGTGGACAAAGCTTGGAAAAAAAAAATCATCGGGTCAATTTTCATGACTCAGCATTAGAACCCGTGTTGTGTTGTGAAGAAACTAAGTCACAGAACATGACATTAAATACTCACGATAATCGGATACTACTAGGAGCACAATTAAAACGACAAGGAATATGGTAAATTGCTTAGGGAGATAAAAGGAGCTGAGACCTATTTTTTTTCAAGTAAATAATTGGAAAATGAAACCATTCCTTTATTTCAATTACCAGACACAACGATTGCCCACATCAGTTAACAGGATGTCACAACATTGTCTTGTAGAGAAAATTATCAAAAAAATTCTTGAACTTATTGTAATTATATCAATTCAATCACAAACCTTTTAATTATGTTAACTGAGTCCTAAACATTTTCAAGTTTTGCCAATTAAGTCCTTACAATTGATTTTGATTATAAATTGCTGATATAAACATCGATTATCTTATATGGCATGATTAATGCTGACATGAACATTTTAAAATAATATTTTTAATAATATTTAATTTTTTATAAATTTTTATCTTTTTATAATTTTTTTGGCAACCCTCACTGGCCATAAGTAAGGGTCAGGATGCCCTCGCCAACCCTAAGTCTAGGGAAAAAAGAAAAAGAAAGAAAAAAATTATAAAAAAAAATCAAAAAATTACTAAAATAGTACTAAAAAATGTTGACATCAACGCTGATACATCTCAAAGATATCTGGTCAAAATTGACTTAATCAACTCAATTGATAAAATGTGAAAAGATTTTGTATTCAATCAGCATAATTAAAAGGTTGAAAACTGAATTGGCACAATTACAATAATTTTATCATTATCCCTTATCTTGTATATGATCTGATGGAGGCACGATCTATATAGGGGATAGGGAAGGACCTGAAAAGACAAAGGCGTGAAAAGGAGACCACGAGAGAACATTGAGAACAGTTAGAGCTTACAAAGGATAAAATATAAGATCAAGCATATAATTGAATTAATGCACCGTACTTAACAAGATAAGGCATGTCGTATAACGATAGCTTCGATATAGACCGGAATCTCATTATAAAAAAAAATGTGTGATTCTGAATGCAGGTTCTTAGACAAAGTAGGCATCTCATCTCCCCTTGCATTGACAATTCCAGGTCACATGGGGAGTCGAATTTCCTAGAATTGGAAGAGCGTGGAAAGTTTCTAGCTTAAGTGAACTTCCGGATCGCACGCATTGAAGTTTCTTGCATGCAGATTGGCTGCAAAGCATGCTTGCTTATACAGTAACCGAAAGTTGCCGGAGCATTAATGTCGACACACCTCGATCGAACCGGCCAATTGAAACTGGGGCAGCATCTAACTTGAAGCTCAAGGATTTGCTCAAGAAAGAGATGCCCAGGCGAAGAAATGGCCAGTCATTTTGGAGACACCTCCATGTAAACAGAGCTTCCTGTACAAACTAACTCGGCCCACTTGTTCCCACGTACGTTCGGCTGCTTCTCAAGTCGTTCGATTCGCCGATCGACGCTTCCTAAGTTCCAAATGACAGTTAAATATTGACAGATACCTCACATCCCGACACGAGACTTCGATTTCAACGTTGCTCCAGCAAACTTTGTAGTATCACCTCCCGTTTTTTGTCTTTGAATTCGAGCCTGGGATCTCATCTTTGATTTGGTAGGCATGGCCAGTCTTCAAATAATCTTGTCGCTTCCACTTCTCGTGGCCTTCGGCATAATTGCTCGATGTGGGGCCTCAGCAGGTCCTGAACTGGAGCCCCGGAAGTCAGGTAACCCAATCTACCAACCATTCAAACCAGCTCCGCCCTCTCGGGCTATCAAAGCAGCTTTACTGGCCGTCCTCTGATGAATTCCCAGTGGCATCCATAGACACCTCGTACTTCACTCACATTTACTATGCGTTCCTCCTGCCCCACCCGACCACATTCAGGCTCAATGTCACTGCATCTGACCAGATCAAGCTGCCTTGATTCACGGCACACTGCAAAAGCGAAAGCCAGCTGGCTGTCAAGACCTCTAATCCATAGGAGGAGACGGGTTGGACGCAAATGTGTTCTCCAGGATGGCGAACAGCTCAGAGACTCGTGCAGCATTCATAAACTCCACCATTGAAATAGCTCGAAAATACAGTTTCGATGGGGTTGACTTGGACTGGGAGTTTCCAGCGGAGGATCAAGACATGTCGAACCTCGCTCTGCTTTACAAAGAGTGGAGAAAAGTACTGGCTGACGAGTCCAAGAGAAGTGGCAAAAGCCGTTTATTACTGACGTCTGCTGTGTACCATGCATCAGGATTTCAGGTTTTCAGGACGCCAGATCATACCCAGGTCGAGCGATCTGGAAGCACATGGACTGGGTCAGCCCCATGTGATTCGACTATCACGGGTTGTGGGAGAATTTCACGGGCGAGCATTCGGCACTCTTGATTTGAAGAGCAAATCAGCACAAGCTACGGAATCAGTTCGTGGATTCAAGCTGGCATGCCGCACCGAAAGCTGGTGATGGGCCTACCATTGTACGGGAAGACATGGACGCTCCAGAATCCAAATGTTACCAGAGTTGGGGCTCCAGCTGTTGGGCCAGGTCCTGGAAACGGTACCTTGACATACAACCAGATTGTTGATTTTAATGTACAGAACCATACAACAGTCAATTCGACAAGGAGTTGGTGTCATACTACTCATATGTCGGAGTCTCCTGGATCAGTTATGACGATGTTCAGTCTGTACGGAGGAAGGTCCGATTTGCACAGTCTCGGGGCTTGGCTGGGTACTTCTTCTGGGCTCTTGGCCAGGACAAGAACTGGATCATTTCAAGACAAGGTACCAATGAAGAACACCTAATGTTCATTACACACAGTAATCACATGTTGATTCTAACATGTTTGCCTCTTACCCTTCTACTGATGACAGCCTCAGGAGCTTGGGATCATCACTGATGAACTTGGAAAGACTGTTTGCGGCCTGCAATGATCGTAATAGATGCATTAAATTCGTTTGAAATTGTTCAATTATTGACTTCTCTAAGACACTTCACAACAATTCTAGAAAAAATTCTCAGATCTCTCGTCTTAAAGGCTCATAATCTCCAAGGATATCCTGTTCAACTATTGGAAAGTGGGAACGTATGTGTGTGTTGTTTATCTACCTTTCAATTCAGTTTCTGATTGCTCAAATAGATTCCTTTCATTGAGTTATGCAACCAGCTTTTTTCCCTCAAACATCTGCCATTGCCAATTTCAACAACTAACAATGAACACTGAAGACAATGAGAACTAACTATGTAGTAGCATCTCCCTTTAATCCGAATTCATAGAGCATAAGAATCGAAGGATTAGTTGCTCACAAAAGCATGATATAATTGGGTAACAAACTAAAGATATTGGTACTTTCGCATGGCTGTGGCTAGAGGAATTATGTAGTCCAGGTGCTTTTAGCGAAGAACAGACTCCGTGTACTCAAACTTTCTAGTGCAAAATTCAGGGGTTGGAAGTGAGATCAAAATTGTTGTGCTCATAACTGAAGATTCATAAGCAGAAATAAAACAATGGAGTGATTTTTCATACACAGTTCTCTTCTGGCTTGAAGATTAATGAACACGGGCAGTCCAAGGATGGTGGAGGGAAGGGAACTAAAACTGGTCAAGTTAAAATGCAAAATGAATCATGCAGCATATCAGCAAACAGATATGTAGAACAGTTGATGCCAGCGAAAGGAATCATTCTCTCCTCAGTTTGACATGCATCATCTCATTCACATTGCGGTTATAATAATAGCTGAAGGAAAAGGTACAGTGCATATATACCTGTAAAGTTGAAGAATGGTTGTATCAAACAGATTTGGATGTATCCTGATAAGCCAGAAGATGATGCACCTCTGATTGATTCAGCTAGCAAGCATGCTTTATCTACCACAATCTCCTGTCATGCATCTGCAGCACCTTCTATAAATGCCACAACCACTGTCAACAGATTTTTATTTAGATAAACCGAGATGCACATGCAAAAAGAAGCAAACATGAAGCATCCTATCTGTCACGAGTTTCTCTTAAACAATCAACAGAGAATAGATTCAATTAAACTAAAAGTAGTATTGTGCAGAAAAATCACTGATCAATGCCCACAAACAAAATGAGCCATTGTTAAAGAAGTGTTTATAATGATGGCATTCAATGGTCCAAATGTTGCAAGAGGAATACTACAAAACTGAACATAAAGGCTAGTAGATTATGAAAACATGCAAAATTTGGTTGATCTCATCATGAGAATCAGTGTGACCCCTCTACTTGCCACATTTTTGCTTACTTAATTTTGCAAATCCAGAATGTGCAAGGAGGAACAACCTGTTTGTCTGCTGTCTCTGGGCATTATCTCACTATGAAATGTTTGCAGGTCATGACTTAGCCCCATTTGTGACCCATCAATCCAAGGTGGGTAGACCCTGTCACCATAGTGATATACCCATTCATGCAACTGCAAGCAGATTCAACAACCAGACTTTGCATTTGTGAAATCAATGCCCTTACCACTAGGCTATCTTCACTGGTTGTCCATACTTGCACATTTGAATGTGATAACTCGGCCCTCTATTCTTGATATCAATTATCATGTAACAAAATTAAGCAAGCCAAGTATATTAGAACCATCCATGCCTCTGCATATAGACTGAAGATAATAGTAGCAACTCAAAATAAGTTCTATATGAAAGATTCATATACCCAAACAATGTGATGCAAAGATGAGCATAGAGCATGAACACAATTACAAGGATGAAAAGAGAGTCAACATAATAAGGATTTGCAAGCACCTAAGGTAAAAGACTAGTTGCAACAACAAACAAAGAGCTCAGGCTAAAGCAACCCAAGATTTTGGTTACAGCTTAGAAAACATGCAGAGCGAGAACAGATCATAGTAAAAAAAAATTAGCCCAAGTTTACAAAGAGAACTATGATCCTCACACTCAGGTGATCCTCAGACATTCATCAATCTCTCCCCATATATCCCTTTTCAATTAGCACTCTATCCATCCTCCACACCCAGCATCTCAGCAAACAGATGGGATAAACACTTAGTTTCAATGATAGGATTATTAACTTATCATTCAAGATGCATCATCTCATATTCAATTAAATTAATGCTAGAAGGAAAAAAAATAGTCTATCCATCTATGAAAAGGTTGAAGAATGGGTGTACCAAGCTGCTGGAATTGATCCACCATTAGCCAGAAAGACACTAGATGGAAAAACTCTGTCCATCAATTCCAGCTATAGTGCAGTTATACAGCAAAGTCTCCAGTAATGGATCTGCAGCACCTCTGGCACACGTAAAGCTTTAGTAATCATAAGCCATAGACACTTTTAATTGACATAGTCATTCAAATAGACCAAGATGACAGTGCAAAACATTTACAATTAGGGAGCAAACATAGAGCATCTGATTTGCCACTACTCTTTTACATAATCAACCAAGAAAATACAATATAACTAAAACTAATATGTTGCAAATTAGACTCTAATCAGCTACTAATCAAAGATTGCTCGTAATAATCCACTAAATGCTCCAAAACATGCAAAAGCAAATCTACACAACCGTAGTGATATGAAGCTCTGCAAACAATGAAAGTGTCGGTCTAAAGCACGTAACTGTAATTTCCACATTTGATCATAGTAACTAGAACGCACTATTCAGCACACTTAATCAATAACTTGCCATAAAATCTTTATATCAGGAAATCAAAATTAAGGATACCTGAATAATCGAACCAATGAATTTAAATGAAACTTAACAGCCAGAAATTATGAATTTAACAAGTCCTTTATTAATGATACATACACGAAAATAAAAGGTAAAATGAGATAAAGTATGAGCATGAGCAGAACAATGAGCAGAGAGTCAAAATAAGAAGGAATTGTGAACGCTTTTATTAGAAGACTAATTGCAACAATTTACAAGAGCTCAAGCTAAACCTGACTCGAGGTTTTGGTTACAGCTTAAGGAGCATACAAACTTAAAAGCAGGTCATACTAACATAACAATTAGCCAAAGTTTACAAAGAGAACTAGGACTCTCACACGCAAGTAGTCTACAGATATTCATCAAATCTTTCCCAAACTATCTTCATTTAATTAGTACTCTGTCCATCCTCAACACCAAGGCCGTACAATACACCAGCGTACTTTTCTGTGGAGCCATTGAAGAACATATCCCTCAGCTTCCGGAAAGTACAAGCCGTGAGCAAGCTGTCAGACCCAGCTTGATGGCGCACGCCAAACCTCTCAACTTCCAATGATTCGGCAAGCTTATTCAAGCCACCGTGAAGACTGTTGCAAAACTTCATCAAGTGCTTGATGTCATACACCATGGGAAAATAAATATTGATCAAATCAAAGAACCCCACTTGCGTATCAGGCAAACTCCGGCAAGTCAACAACTTAAGCAGGTAACCGAAATCATACCCGCTATGAAAGGTAACCCAGCTAATATCAGCATTCAAAACAATCCCCGAGGACATCAAGAGCTCACCAAAGCGTCTCACGTCAACCCCCTTCTCATTGTTCTTCTTAAAATCAATGCCGCACTCGCGCAGCAACTCAATCGAATCGCCAGCAAACATGTCATCGGTCACGTTGAACTCACGGAAATTGAACTGCCAAATGCAGTACTTGTCCGTGCCGCAAGTGGGCAAGTTCCCGTTCTCGTCCGAAAACGTGAGACCCAACTGGATCAACTTCAACATATCAACGTTATTCTTCAAAGTCTGGTAGTTATAATCGCTGATGTTCTTGAAATTCCCCACCGGGCGAGAAACAACACCCGGGAACTCGGTATCCATCGCCACATAATTGAACCTGTCCACGACTTCCCGGATCAACGCGAATTCCTCTTCGAGATTATCGTTCCACACCTCCCGGATGTCAATCGATTCGTCTTTCAGCGGCATCGACATTTCCCACGTCCCGATTCCAAAACCACAGTTCGGCCCAGTCCTATCGAGTCCAGATCTGGAAGTAGATCATCAAATCAAACGCTCGAAAACCCTCGAAGCCGAAAGCCCGGTCGCCTCCGCTCGAGCTCTCAAGTCGGAACCTTTCGGCCCTTAGGGACAAATCTGAAGCAAACCCAGATCACAAAACAGCGGATTACAGACGGAAAACACTCGGGAAGGGAACGATTTGCGCTGAAAATCAAACACGACCCAAGACGGCTAAAGGGTCGACTAGGAAACTGAGCACGCGTGTCGATCAGATCTTACCTTGGATTTGTAAGAAGGGCGCTCGAGATCGACAGATCTAGAGCTTGGGAAAGGGTACCCGAGCTTCGTCGGGGGAGAGATTTCAGGTCAACGAAGCACGCGGAGAAAGAGAGAGAAAGAACTTTACTGGGCGTCTTCTAAACCACTGAAGAGATAGTACGTCAGGGAATGGAGAAAGCGATGTTCGGACAAGGGCCAAAAAAAGGCATATCCGACGTCGTCTCCGTCATGAAAAATCCTCCCGAACGACGTCGCACGAGGGCGCGTCGCCCTCGCTTCGAGAAGCTTGTGCCGCACGAGAAGAGTGTTCGTCCCGTTCGTCCCGAACCCTCCATTTGAAATCGTTAGGATGATGACACAAACAACTTTTGAAGTTTAATTCAATATATAATTTGATTTATGAATTTTTAATTTATTTAATATAATTCTTATGAAAATATTCAATATAACCATTAATCTTAAATTAATAGAAATTGACTACATTAGATATCTTCATACGATGTAAGGATTACATTTGAATATGTACCAAAAATTCAAGAATTATATTAATCAAATTAAAAATTTGGAGACTATATTACACATTGGGATACAATTTAAAAATCAAATTGAACAAATTAAAAGTTCACAAATTAAATTGCACATTTAATCAAAGTTCAGAAACTGTTTGTGTCATTTTCCCAAATCGTTATGTTCATGCGGGATCACAAGTTCTATGTGCTTCTCAATATTGCATGGAAGGCTATCCTTATTTCATTTAATAAGCATTAGTCAAATGTGGTGATAAATTTATTGAGAGAAATAAATGTAGCACGACTATGACATAATTAATGGAATGCGATTTAATGGAATCTTAATCATACAAGATACATATAGACACTAGAAGTGCCAAAGATTTAGTGCCAAAACTTTTTGCTTGCCAAATTGAGTACAAAATTTGAGAAAAAAACGTTCATTTAAGTTTATCCGGCAACAAATGACTTTTATAATAAAATGTTTAATTTAACATGACTATCTTATATTAGAAATGAGTTCAAAGTGGGCTTCTAACGTGACTAGCTTGTCTAAACACATTGTGCAAAGGTTAGCCTAAACGACATCCCATGAAGCCTATCCCAAAAATGGATAGAAAAAAAAGTTCTCTTGGAATCGAATATGAGAAGGCTCCTTTATCTCCATTACCCTCTAGACACTGTTGGCCGTCCTCGATCACAAACGGTGGCCACCAACAGTCACCGCAAATCCCGCTGTTTTGCTCTATTTTTTAGCCAATTCAAGCTTGCTCGGCCCTTCTTCACTGGCGAAAACGCTTCAAGGATCTTTGCTCTCGAGTTTAAACACCGATTTGAGGCCAATGCCTAGCTTTATTTTGGTGAGCTTAGGTCTAATGCTTTGCTTTGTTTGTCGAAAAGGAAACTTGAAGTGTTTCAACCTCCCTCAGCCCTCCTTACTCTGTTTTGCACTATTGCAATGCCCATGTGATTTGTCATGCTTTCAAACCAAAGCATGTCTGCTTGCTTCTCTTGTAACATCTTCGATTATGATGACTATAGACTTCCATATGTATGCTGTCTACTCAATATTTGCCTCCATTGCAAAATTCAGATTTTAAATTTAAAAGAAAACCGACTTAGGGTTTCGAATTAGGAAAAATGCTTGATCATTTGATTTGAGGTTTATATTTAGGGCAAAACATGTAGATGACATTAATTAGAGGTACGTATACTGACTATCCACGTCAATAAACCATAACGGTTGGAGAAATTAATAATATATTGCCATGTTGGATTTTCTATAATTAAAATTGAAATTAAAATTTAAGTAATTAATTTTTTTTGTAAGTGATGGTAAAGTAATTCAACAAAAACTTTTAGCAGAGCCATTACTAAAAGTTTGGCCCTTTTCCTTTTGCAGCCACATGTCGAGAGGGGCGGCAAAATCGTGATTAAAACCCATAGCAGCCAGCTTGCCAAATTTGACCAAGACCCAAACAAAACCCACGCCAATTATTTTTCCAGGAATCAAGTTGCTTGGGCGGCGGATCTTGCCTGGACGCGGAAGACGAGGTCCACGAAATTTGTGAGATTTTGACGTTTATTTTATCTTATTCCTTATTTCCCCAAGTCTTACATACTAGGTCGACGTATGGTGACACTGGTGATGATGGTGATGACCATGATGATAGGGATAAAACTAGTTTTGTCCAAAGTACAACGATTAAATTAAAGAACGATCGAGACGGAGAAAAGAGCGATTGGATGCGTATGGTTTGACCGTGTCATTTGCGCTTGACTTTTCAACGTTAAGCCCCGGAATTCCAGTGTGAATGGATACGAGGTTGCTTTCGAGGACTTTGGGTCGTTTTGAGGCTGTTGAAATTTGAGAGTTGCTGCTGAAATTTCCGGGGACTTGCTGGGAATGGAATTTTGAGGGGAGGTGCAGCTTCTTGGATCGAGGGTGTTGGTCAAAGTCCAAAAAAATATGATAGGCCCAATAAGATTTCAGGTATGGGCCCCTGTGCGTATTCTTCGCTCTTCAGAAAGTGGAAGCGTCTCCAATCGATTATGCCCAAAAGCTCCTTTAAGTGAAAGCGTCTCCAAAACTCTCTTGGCCCAATCCCCAGTAGCACATTTAGCCCATTGGTTTAGAGAGGCGAACAGAGTTGCTGATTGGTTGGTAAAGACCCAAAGATGTAATGCCTCGCCTTGTAATTGGGCTTCTAGGCCTCCTCAAGTCATCAGGAGCCTTGTTTGTTGGGACGTTCCTTTAAGTAGTAATTGGGCTTGTCCCTAAAGTAATGGACAGTTTTACTCTGACCCAAAAAAAACAAACATTATACTTGTGCTTTTTTTTAATTGACAAGGAAGCCTATTATAGATAGGTAATTTTGAGGCTTATGAAATATCCTACTAGCATCATGGGCCAAGTAAGATGCAAATCTGAATCGAGATGGATGATCTGAAAAATTCTGCATCATTTACGTGTGATAACGTGTAAAATCACAAGTTTTATATATGTATTAGGTTTTACATCACATCGACTCTAATATGGACTCGAGAGTCCAAAATATTATATCAGGTTTGTGAAACGTTTATTTGGATAATAGAAGTAGTAGATAGTTAATAGGAACCCTAATAACCTTCCCATTTGCAAGATCAAAATCAATTTCCAAAGTGTGGGGTACAAGGATGGTAAATATTTATCAACACATTACATAATTTTTGGCATTGTTATAGGAAATCGTTGTGGCAATGAACTACCATCGCCCTACGTTTTGCTCCACCTTCGTGTCCATCATGTGTTTGGAAGTGGCTGGGATCAATTTCTAGCAGTGGGTCCGACATTCATGCCAGATGCTACTACGTGTCTAATCACGATCCCCATAACTTCTTTTAAGAATGAAGTTTGGCTAGAAAATTTTTAGCAAATTTTTCTGACTTTAACCGGTTTGGCATGAAGCCAACCGTTTTTGCCACATATGCTTGTTATGTATATGACATGATTTGCATAAAATTGATTTTTCCTTACATGTGGTATTAGAGCATGATTTGAGAATTTGTAATTTTCTGATTATTGAAATATTATCATTTATGGATGAAGATCTGCGCCACGCTTTTGGTTATGATATTCATGTCCCAAGATTGCTGATACTTGAATTATCTTTATGGCAGAAATTATCTTGACAGTCTATGTCAGAAAATTTTGTTCAAGAAACTTGGTTGTGGTGAGTCTCATTTCTTGGCAAAAAAATCAGCTAAGTTTCCTTAGTGTCTCGATTACATGTAAAAATTAGGAGTATTGCATTTCATTAGTAATTCAGTATTATTTTTGTTAATAAACAAAGAGTTGACTTTTAGTTGATTTTTTGGTAAAAAGAAAAAAAATCAACTCTAGGTCAAAATTTACAAAAACGAAAAAAATTGCATATAGGTGTCAATTTAATATAGATGTACAGAATTAGGTCTTTAAATTTCAAATTTTCATACAAAATGGCCAAATGTTGACTTTTTGGTTAAACCAAAGAATTTAATGTTTAATAGAAAAATTATAATTTCATTAGTTTCTAACATTTTCTTTAGACATTTGATATATGGACAGTGATATTAAGAGATTTGGAGTCCGATTCAAGAATTTTAAACCTACGGAACTGATTAACCATTTATAATATGATACTCGAACTAGATTAATTTCGCTAGAAACTCCATTATTGATGCTTATCTTTATCGAAGATCCCACCCGGAGCCTCCTCATGCGAGTTCGACCCGTAGCCACGGTCGGGATCTCTCCTTGGCAAGGTAAGAATCGCCTATCTTATTCTCGGTAATTTGTGGAAGAAAACCCAAAACCTGTGGTCCTAGATGGTATTGGTTGGAATATCTATTATGTCTTTGTGGAAGTTGTGATCCAGCTGGTGATTTAAGTTTCCAATAATGTTAATCATGATAGTTTAGCATGAGTTGTTGCCTGAATTTTGTGTATAATAGATTGAGACAAGTGCGATCGAAATTATAAAATTTGTGACGAAAATGTAATTAAATTTTAAAAATTATAATCAAGTTTTAAAATTTATTAAGTTGGTTCGATTGTTTAGTTAACTCTGTCCAATTTGACTAAAATGTTGATGTGATTTTTTTTTCTTTATCTTACTTGGCGAGGCTCGTTTTTGTGCAAATCTAATTTTTATTACAAATTTTATATAAATTAAAATTTAAAAAGCAAGCCCTTGCCGCCAACCCCGCAACCATTACTAAGAAGGGTTGGTGAGGGAGGGGATGGCCAACGAGGGTCACAGGGCCAAGTAGTGCTCCTGGTTTCTCCTCCCTTTTGTTATTAATATAATTTTTTAAATTTTTAATTAATAAAATTTATATTAAAGATCATTTAGACTAAAACAATATTGTTTTAACCTTATGTTTTATGGTTTAGCCAATCATCAACATGTAAGAGAGATAATATTTAAAAAGGCTACGTTAATGATTTGATTGCAACTATTTGATAAGTTTTAGAATGTGGTTACGTTTTTTTGTAAATTTTAAAAATTAATTACACTTTTGTAATAAGTTTTAAAATTTCCAGTGCACTTATCCTTAAATGATCCAACCCTTCGCCCAAGATGTGAACTGAATCCATGTCAATTTATCTATGGTTATGAATTATTTTGAATGCATATTTGTACATTTTACTTAGTAGAAACCATTTACTGGTTATTAAGCATGATGATTTTGGCCATATTTCATTATCGCTGAGAGTATTGCTGAATCCATCTATTATTCTCTATATTCTTTTGTGCGTCTAACATAATGATCGATTGACGATGGCCTTCTAAATCTTGTTCACTAAACTTGAGATATATTCTAGATTTGTTAATCCATAGATGTTCTACGTTTCATGTAGAAGGATGAATGTGGGAATTATGAGGAATAGGTAACCACGTGGGAAAAATAATGGGAGAAAAAAAAACTGATCCAGTTATAGGGCTTTGGCTACATTACCTGCTACAAAATTGATCCAACGACTCATAAGCAGTTTACTGGACATCTCACCACTGAAGAGAAAATATAGCATAAAGAAAGTGATATTTGGACAAGGAAAGGATTGCTCGACGTTGTGTGCTCATAAAAGTCCTTGCCGACCACGTTGTATTTAGTGCCTTGTATCATGACACTTCTACTGTACAGTATGCTTGTTCATCCTTGTCATCTAAACCCTACATTCGAATTGTTATGATCATATGTTTCCTTAAGGTGAATCTTTTCAAATCACGAGATATGCGCTCCAAGGTAGTCACCATATATGCTATGCATGAAAGGCCTTGGCTGTCCTATGTAGTACGGTTGACACGCATAATTGATTTTAACATGGAAAAACTTTTGCAATTTATTATTATTTATGGAATTTCACTTTCTTTTTTCATTCTTTCTCCACCATGACCAACGACGGTTGCCCTTATGGGCCTTAGGTGAGGTCACCATCACTGAGATATGGGGAGGGGTGACTTCGTTGGTCTCAAGATAGGCTTGCCCTCGCCTAAGGTCGGTGAGGGCGACCGTCGCTGGTCTTCCCTTATGGCTGATCACTAGCCATTGTTGAGGCCCGGTGACTAGCGAAAGAAGAAGAAAAAAAAAGGAAAAGGAAAAGAAAGTATAATAAAAATACAATAAAAAAAAATTACAAATAATTATTCACGTCAGTGTTAACCGTCGCGTCACATTAGCGATTTCTAATCAAAATTGTCTAGATGGACTTCATCGATAAATTTTCAAAAAGTTTAGGATTTAATTAGTTAAATTGAAAAATTTAGGACTAAATTAGTATAAATACAATAAGTTTAAAACTTTTTTGGCGATTTCCTCGACTGACCAAGACCAACAAATTCAAATTGGCTTAGATGTGGTCGACTAGGACAATGAAATTTGTGAGATTTTGACATTTTGTTTATATAATTTTTCATTCTCCTGAGACTTATGAACCAGTTTGATTGACGAATGATGATATTGAATCATTGATGTGATGATGATAGGGATAAAATTGGTTTGTCTGAAGTATAGCAGTTAGGCCTACCTCGAGATAAATTGAATCAAAGGATAATTGGATGGAGAGTGATCAGAAGCACGGTTTGAATTGAATGTATTTTCAATATATGCTAGAATATTTGATTTTTTTTTTTAGTCCAAATGAATCCAAGGTTGTTTCCATAGACTTGGACTTTGCTCAAGCATAAAAGGCTGTTGAACTTGGGAGGCTACTGAAATTCCAAAGTCTAGGAAATATAAAAATCTGAAGTGGAGTGGACTTTCATAATGGCCAAGAATGGGGCTCCTCTACTTTAGATGCAGTATTTTGGAATTTGCATTGCATGGTCATAACCCAATAATATTATAGGCCCCAAAAGTTCCAACAAAGTTCAAAGGGAGGCCGAATAGTGTGTATTCTTTGTTCATCAGAAGTAGAGGCCTGGGCACATGGAAATACACTACTTTTGACCCAAAAAAAAAAACCTACTAACATCATGGATCAAATAAAACACGAGCCAACACAATAAGGATTTGCTGATCCTCCAAGCTTTTTCAAGTACTAGAGCGGGAGATCATCGCTTCGAGCGACTTGTTTTCCTCTCGCTGAATATGTTGCAAGAGCATCAACATCCCACTTCTTTAGCTCCTTCCAGTTGGATAAATCAGGTAAGCATAGCAAGGGACTGCAGTGTTCAATGTACAGATATTCCAGTGATTCTAGTCTATCAAGATCCTGGATTTCAACCAGTTTCGGACAGCCCTGTACTTTGAGGTGCTCAAGATTCTTGAAGTCAGATAAGTTGGAAAGGTCCACAACTTCAAGAAATCTGCAATTGTAAACTGCAAAGATCCTCAAATCAGAGGGAAGTGATCCAATGTAGCGCAGGTTGTTGCAATTCTCCAGTTCAAGTTCTTCTAGACAACGAAAGCAACCCAAATATGAGCTTATGCTGGTGATAATTGAAAGTTCCAACTTACAATACAGGTAGGAGATGGCTGGAGCCCTTTTTAGGATGGTGGGACTGGTGATGTACGTAAGGGGAAAACATAATTCGAGATTTATCAAGCTCACTAAGTTGGAGATCTCCGGCTCTTTTTCTGAGGCTGTTGAGGACAAACATAGACATTCCAAACTTTGTGGAAGCTTTGGTACATTCTTCAAACGAGTTCCCGTCAATTTCAAAATCTTCAAAATTGGTAGTCTCACAACATCACTAGGAATCATTTCTAGCTGCATGCAACGCTCTCCATAAATTTCCTCAAGTTTCTCCATCATCCCAATAGCCTCGGGTAGCTTTTGCATGCGACTATCGTTCATCTTCAACACTTTCAAGCTCTTTAGATTGATGATGGTATTTGGCAACTCTGCAATGCTTGTGCATGAGACATCCAACTCAGCTAAATATTTCAGTATTCCAATCGAGTCGGAAAGTTTCGTAAGCAGTCCACACCCCTTTAGAATTAATTTTTGTAAGGATAAAAATGCAGAGAGCTCAGGAGTTTCTTTCAACATTTTGCAATCCGACAAATTAAGGACCTCCAATCTTGTAGCCACCTGTCAAATGATTATATAGATCCAACGAGTTTAATTTATATTAGTTTTGCATAACATAAGAAAATATATCGACTAAGCAAGCATTCCGCCAAAGTAACTTTATAACTACTCTATACATACATTTCTAACTTAAGTCAAAATTACTCTTTGTCACACTTCTTTTGTTTCTTCCAACTTTGTTCCCAACAACAAATAAATAAATAAAAATGATCTATTCTTAAATTACCCCCACATCGAATAATAAAAAGACAGAATATAACCAACACTACTCCTATAAATGATAACATCGAGAACGTTAAGAGAAAACATAATTTCAGATTTTTTAAACTCACTAAATTGGAAATCTCCATATTTTTTTTTCTGAGACATATGAGGATAGACATAGACTTACCGAACTCTGTGGAAGCTCTGGTACATTCTCCACACAAGTTCCCGTTAATTTCAAAATCTTCAAGGATTGTAGTCTCACAATATCACTAGGAAACATTTCTAGCCAACGGCAACGCTTTCCATATATTTCCTCAAGTTTCTCCATTATCCCAATAGCCTCAGGTAACTTCTGCATGAGACTATCGTTCATCTTCAACACTTTTAAGCTCTTTAGATTGACAATGGTATTTGGCAACTCTGCAATGCTCGTGCATGAGACATCCAACTCAGCTAAATATTTCAGCATTCCAATCGAGTCGGAAAGTTTAGTAAGCAGTCCACACCCCTTTAGAATTAATTTTTGTAAGGATAAAAATGCAGAGAGCTCAGGAGTTTCTTTCAACATTTTGCAATCCGACAAATCAAGGACCTCCAGTTTTGTAGCCACCTGTCAAATGATTATATAGATCCAATGAGTTTAATTTATATTAGTTTTGCATGACATAAGAAAATATATCGACTAAGCAAGCATTCCGCCAAAGTAACTTTATAACTACTCTATACATCAAAATTGCTCTTTGTCACACTTCTTTTATTTCTTCCAACTTTGTTCCCAACAACAAATAAATAAAAAAAGGATCTACTCTTAAATTATCCCCACATCGAATAATAAAAAGACAGAATATAACCAATAGTACTCCTATAAATGATAACATCGAGAACGTTAAGAGAGAACATAATTTCAGATTTTTTAAACTCACTAAATTGGAAATCTCCATATTTTTTTCTGAGACATATGAGGATAGACATAGACTTACCGAACTCTGTGGAAGCTCTGGTACATTCTCCACACAAGTTCCCGTTAATTTCAAAATCTTCAAGGATTGTAGTCTCACAATATCACTAGGAATCATTTCTAGCCGACTGCAACGCTCTCCATATATTTCCTCAAGTTTCTCCATTATCCCAATAGCCTCAGGTAACTTCTGCATGAGACTATCGTTCATCTTCAACACTTTTAAGCTCTTTAGATTGACAATGGTATTTGGCAACTCTGCAATGCTCGTGCATGAGACATCCAACTCAGCTAAATATTTCAGCATTCCAATTGAGTCGGAAAGTTTCGTAAGCAGTCCACACCCCTTTAGAATTAATTTTTGTAAGGATAAAAATGCAGAGAGCTCAGGAGTTTCTTTCAACATTTTGCAATCCGACAAATCAAGGACCTCCAGTTTTGTAGTCACCTGTCAAATGATTATATAGATCCAATGAGTTTAATTTATATTAGTTTTGCATGACATAAGAAAATATATCGACTAAGCAAGCATTCCGCCAAAGTAACTTTATAACTACTCTATACATCAAAATTGCTCTTTGTCACACTTCTTTTATTTCTTCCAACTTTGTTCCCAACAACAAATAAATAAATAAAGGATCTATTCTTAAATTACCCTCACATCGAATAATAAAAAGACAGAATATAACCAATAGTACTCTTATAAATGATAACATCGAGAACGTTAAGAGAAAACATAATTTCAGATTTTTTAAACTCACTAAATTGGAAATCTCCATATTTTTTTCTGAGACATATGAGGATAGACATAGACTTACCGAACTCTGTGGAAGCTCTGGTACATTCTCCACACAAGTTCCCGTTAATTTCAAAATCTTCAAGGATTGTAGTCTCACAATATCACTAGGAATCATTTCTAGCTGACTGCAACGCTCTCCATATATTTCCTCAAGTTTCTCCATCATCCCAATAGCCTCAGGTAACTTCTGCATGAGACTTTTTATCATCTTCAACACTTTCAAGCTCTTTAGATTGACAATGGTATTTGGCAACTCTGCAATGCTTGTGTATGAGACATCCAACTGATCTAAATACTTCAACATTCCAATCGAGTCGGAAAGTTTGGTAAGCCCTTCACATCCTTTTAAAATTAATATTTCTAAGGATAAAAATACAGAAAGCTCAGGAGTTTCTTTCAAATTTGTGCATCCTGTTAGATCAAGGACCTTCAATTTTGTAGCCACCTGTCAAATAATTATGTGCATCCAACAAGTTTAATTTATATTAGTTTTGCAAGACATAAGCAGATACATCGACTGAGTGAGCATTCCATCAAAGTAACTTTATAAATACTTTATATATACATTCCTAACTTAAGCTAAAACCACTCTTTATCACACTTTTTTAATTTCTTCCAATATTGTTCCCAACAACAAATAAAAGAAAATGAATTTGTTCTCAAATTACCCCCGTATCAAGCCAGCACATATCCTATAAATTATAACATTTATTTCCAACTTCATCATCGAATTATAGATTATGTCCACAGCACTAGAACATATGGCGCTAAACTCTATGGTTTTTCATATGTAAATATATCTTCTAAACTTTAGTACAGAAAATAGTCTTACATATTTTCTGACGATTAACTAATTTATATTTGCACTTTACTTTTTCTATTTGCGTGTTTCATTCATTAAAATATGGGCCGTATTAGCTTTCACATAAGCTCAGAAGAGTATAATGTTCATTTAATAGTATTGATGTTCTAAATAAATCAATTTGCATGTTCAATTTTACTCGCCAATTTTTATAATTTTGCTAATTTCTCTCTATTGTTTGGTTTTTCTTCTGCATCACATCCTTGCATATTATAGATGGTCACTACTTATATTTAAGAAAAGGAAAAAAAAAAAAAAAGGGAGAGAGGAAAC
Organism: Corymbia citriodora subsp. variegata; assembly: GCA_014858505.1. NCBI lineage: Eukaryota > Viridiplantae > Streptophyta > Magnoliopsida > Myrtales > Myrtaceae > Corymbia > Corymbia citriodora. Next base: position 26,535,252 of record CM026414.1, on the reverse strand, counting down.
TCTATTTTCTGTGGTGATTCTTAGGATCAATGGCGAGACTACTTTTTTAAGGAGAAAACCAGAAGAGACGATCATCACGATTGAAGAGAAGGGGAGGTAATGCAAGCAAAGCCCTAGCATAAGCGATGACGGCGAGAGAAAAAAAGAAGAAGGAGGGAGACGCACGAGAGTCGAGGCGAGCGTTCCAACGGAGGCGAGCCTCAAGCTACTCGGTGCGGGAGCTGGTGATGCCTGCGACAACGCTATAGACGGTGGCAAAGGCTAGGAAGAAGGGTATAGAGTCGCGGCTCTTCCGCACGATCCATCTCCAAGTCCCGCTCTTCTCCCATGAGATTGACGTCTTCAGAAGTCGACCCCACACTGAGGAGGAGCTCCAGATTTTAAAGTTGTGGTTTTTGGGAGGAGTGGACCAGTCAAAGGCCCATTCAATAAGCCTGATGATGTATGGGGCCGAAGGAGGAGGGCCTTATTTCAATTTTAAAAATTTTAGACTTAATGTTTTTAGTATAAATTAATTCTAGACTTTTATTATTAGTATTTATTCTTGGATTTGAATCAAATTAATTTGATTGAAATAATCATAAAAAATGATAATTTATCATGTATTATAAAAATATATATTTAATATATAATGTGTCCCAACGTGTCGGAATTCTCTATTTTTATAAAAATGACGTATCGATGTGTCGTATTATATCATATTGTGTCGTGTCGTGTCGTGTCGCGTCACATGTCAATATCACTACTACTTAGGCTGTGACTGGAATAAAATATAAGAGGTTATACCAAATTATTTGCACACACGAACCTTGAGTTGAGTCCAACCACCCCAACGTTCGTCTATTCTGCTCAGCCATAAGTTAAGGATGACTAGATTTTTTGGGCAAAAGTTGGTTGCCTGCATTTCTTCTGCACACCCCCACCAACTAAGCCATCTCAATTCTGAAAAGAGATCCCCAAAGTCTCCAGAGAGAGTGCAACCGCACATAAAGAGAAATCTAATATTTGGCGTTTTGTTTAATTCTTCTGATGTCAAAACAGGGACTTGAGGAGGCGGCTTAAATCGGCTATATCGCGCTGCAACGGTTTTGGTTCCCTAAATTGAGAAAGAGTCAGTTTAAATTGAGGAGTTCTAAATAGAGCCCAAAATAAAGGGAAAACAGTCCAAGGAAGATTTCTGCAATGAAATAAGACGATGAGGGTGCACTTAGACTTATACCTTTTGCTGGAAAATATCCGAAACACCTCCCCACTCCAGCCACAATCGAGTACCCTTTGTTGGGTCTTTGCGATATTCTTCGTACACAATGCTCCTGCCGAAGTCCTTAAGCTGATCATGCATCCATAATTTTAAACCTACGGAACTAATTAACCATTTATAACATGATACTCAAACTAGATTAATTTCGCCAAAAACTCCATTACTGATGCTCATCTTTATCGAAGACCCCACCCAGAGCCTTCTCATGCAGGTTCGACCAGTAGCCACGGTCGGGATCTCTCCTTGGCAAGGTAAGAATCGCCTATCTTATTCTTAGTAATTTGTGGAAGAAAACCCAAAACCTGTGGTCCTGGATGGTATTGGTTGGAATGTCTGCCATGTCTTTGTGGAAGTTGTGATCCAGCTGCTGATTTAAGTTTCCAATAATGTTAATCATGATAGTTTAGCATGAGTTGTTGCCTGAATTTTGTGTATAAAAGATTAAGACAAGTGCGATCGAAATTATAAAACTTATGATGAAAATGTAATTGAATTTTAAAACTTATAATCAAATTCTAAAATTTATTAAGTTGGTTCAATTGTTTAGTTAACTATATCCAATTTGACTAAAATGTTGACGTGATTTTTTTTTTCTTTATCTTACTTGACGAGGCTCACTTTTGTGCAAATCTAATTTTTATTATAAATTTTATATAAATTAAAATTTAAAAAGCAAGCCCTTGCCACCAACCCCTAACCAGTACCAAGAAGGGTTGGTGAGGGAGGGGATGGCCAACGAGGGTCACAAGCCTAGTAGCGCTCCTGGTTTCTCCTCCCTTTTGTTATTAATATAGTTTATTTTAAAATTTTAATTAATAAATTTTATATTAAAGATCATTTAGACTAAAACAATATTGTTTTAACCTTACGTTTTATGGTTTAGCCAGTCATCAACATGTAAGAGAGAAAATATTTAAAAAAGGCTACGTTAATGACTTGATTGTACCGATTTGACAAGTTTTAGAATGTGATTACGTTTTTTTGTAAATTTTAAAACTTAATTGTACTTTTATGACAAGTTTTTAAGTTTTTAGTGCACTTATCCCTAAATGATCCGACCAATTCACCCAAGATGTGAACCGAATCCATGTCAATTTATCTCTGGTTATGAATTATTTTGAATGCGTACTTGTGCATTTTACTTAGTAGACACCATTTTGTGGTTATTAAGCATGATGATTTTGGCCATATTTCATTATCGCTGAGAGTATTGCTGAATCCATCTATTATTCTTTGTATTCTTTTGTGCATCTAAAGTAATGATCAATTGACTATGGCCTTCCAAATCTTGTTCACTGAACTTGAGATATATTTTGGATTCGTTAATCCATAGATGTTCCAAGTTTCATGTAGAAGGATGAATGTGGGTATTATGAGGAATAGGTAACCACGTGGGAAAGGTAATGGGAGAAAAAAAACTGATCCAGTTATAGGGCTTTGGCTACATCGCCTGTTGCAAAATTGATCCAACGACTCATAAGCAGTTTACTGGATGTCTCACCACTGGAGAAAGTATAGCATAAAGAAAGGAATAGACAACGAAAGGATTGCCCGACGTTGTGTGCTCATAAAAGTCCTCACCGACCACATTGTATTCGATGCCTCGTATCATGACACTTCTACTGCACAGTATGCTTGTTCATGCTCATCATCTAAACCCTACATTCGAATTGTTAATGATCATATGTTTCCTTAAGGTGAATCTCAAATCACAAGATATGCGCTCCAAGGTAGTCACCATATATGCCTTGCATGAAAGGTGTTGGATGTCCTATATAGTACGGTTGACATGCATAACTGATTTTAACATGGAAAACTTTTGCAATTTATTATTATTTATTGAATTTCACTTTCTTTTTTCATTCTTTCTCCACCACGACCAGCGACAGTTTACCTTATCGGCCTTAGGCGAGGTCACCATCACTGAGATATGGGGAGGGGTGACTTTGCTGGCCTCGAGATAGGCTTGCCCTTGCCCTTGCCTAAGGTCGATGAGGGCGACCGTTGCTGGTCTTCCCTTATGGCCGATCACTGGCCATTGTTGAGGACCGGTGACTGGCGAAAGAAGAAGAAAAAAAAAGGAAAGAAAAAGGAAAAGAAAGTATAATAAAAATACAATCAAAAAAATTACAAATAATTGTTCACGTCAGTGTTGATCGTCGTGTCACATTAGCGATTTCTAATCAAAATTGTCTAGACAGATTTTCAAAAAGTTTAGGATTTAATTAGTCAAATTGAAAAATTTAGGACTAAATTAGTATAAATATAATAAGTTTAAAACTTTTTTGATGATTTCCTTGACTGACCAAGACCAACAAATTCAAATTTGCTTAGATGCGGTTGACTAGGACCATGAAATTTGTGAGATTTTGACATTTTGTTTATATAATTTTTCATTCTCCTGAGACTATGAACCGGTTTGATTGACGAATGGTGATATTGAATCATTGATGTGATGATGATAGGGATAAGACCAGTTTGTCTGAAGTATAGCAGTTAGGCTTATCCCGGGATAAATTGAATCAAAGGATAATCAGATGGAGAGAGTGATCAGAAGCACGGTTTGAATTGAATGTATTTTTCAATATATGCCAAAATATTTGATTTTTTTTTTTAGTCCAAATGAATCTGGGAGGCTACTGAAATTCCATGGTCTAGGAAAAATAAAAATCTGAAGTAGAGGGACTTTCATAATGGCCAAGAATGGGGTTCCTCTACTTCAGATGCAGTATTTTGGGATTTGCATTGCGTGGTCATAACCCAATAATATCATAGGCTCCAAAAGTTCCAACAAAGTTCAAAGGGAGGCTGAATAGTGTGTATTCTTTGTTCATCTGAAGTAGAGGCCTGGGCACATGAAAATACACTACTTTTGACCAAAGAAAAAAAACCTGCTAACATCATGAATCAAATAAAACACGAGCCAACACAATAAGGATTTGCTAATCCTCCAAGCTTTTTTCAAGTACTAGAGTGGGAGATCATCACTTCGAGCGACTTCTTTTCCTCTTGCTAAATATGTTGCAAGAGCATCAACATCCCACTTCTTTAGCTCCTTCCAGTTGGATAAATCAGGTAAGCATAGCAAGGGACTGCAGTGTTCAATGTACAGATATTCCAGTGATTCTAGTCTATCAAGATCCTGGATTTCAACCAGTTTCGGACAGCCCTGTACTTTGAGGTGCTCAAGATTCTTGAAGTCAGATAAGTTGGAAAGGTCCACAACTTCAAGAAATCTGCAATTGTAAACTGCAAAGATCCTCAAATCAGAGGGAAGTGATCCAATGTAGCGCAGGTTGTTGCAGTTCTCGAGTTCAAGTTCTTCTAGACAACGAAAGCAACCCAAATATGAGCTTATGCTGGTGATAATTGAAAGTTCCAACTTACAATACAGGTTGGAGATGGCTGGAGCTCTTTCTAGGATGGTGGGATGGTTGATGTACGTAAGGGGAAAACATAATTCGAGATTTATCAAGTCCACTAAGTTGGAGATCTCCGGATCTTTTTCCGAGACTGTTGAGGACAAACATAGACATACCAAACTTTGTGGAAGCTTTGGTACATTCTTCAGACGAGTTCCCGTCAATTTCAAAATATTCAAAATTGGTAGTCTCTTAATATCACTAGGAATCATTTCTAGCTGCATGCAACGCTCTCCATAAATTTCCTCAAGTTTCTCCATCATCCCAATAGCCTCGGGTAGCTTTTGCATGCGACTGTCATTTATCTTCAACACTTTTAAGTTCTTTAGATTGATGATGGCATTTGGCAACTCTACAATGCTTGTGTTGGAGACATCCAACTCAACTAAATACTTTAGCATTTCAATCGAGTTGGAAAGTCTTGTAAGCACTCTACATCCCTTTAGAATTAATACTTTTATGGATACAAATGGAGAGAGCTCAAGAGTTTCTTTCAACATTCTGCAATCCGACAAATTAAGGACCTCTAGTCTTGTAGCCACCTGTCAAATGATTATGTAGATCCAACGAGTTTAATTTTTATTAGTATTGCAAGACATAAGAAAATATATCAACTAAGCAAGCATTCCGCCAAAGTAACTTTATAAATACTCTGTACATGCATTTCTAACTTAAGCCAAAACTACTATTTGTCACGCTTCTTTTGTTTCTTCCAACGTTGTTCCCAACAAAAAAAAAAATGGATCTATTCTTAAATTACCCTCGCATCAAATAATAAAAAGACAAAATATAACCAACACTACTCCTATAAATGATAACATTGAGAACGTTAAGGGAAAACATAATTTCAGATTTTTTAAACTCACTAAATTGGAGGTCTTCAAATCTTTTTATGAGAAATGTGAGGAAAGATATAGACTTACCAAACTCGGTGGAAGCTCTGGTACATTGTCCACACAAGTTCCCGTTAATTTCAAAATCTTCAAGGACGGTAGTCTCACAATATCACTAGGAAACATTTCTAGCAGCCTGCAATGCTCCCCATAAATTTCCTCAAGTTTCTCCATCATCCCAATAGCCTCGGGTAACTTCTGTATGTAGCTGCTGTTCATCCTCAACACTTTCAAGCTCTTTAGATTAACTATGGTATTTGGCAATTCAGCAATGCTTGTGTTTGAGACATCCAACTCAGTTATATATTTCAACATTCCAATCGAGTTGAAAAGTTTCGTAAGGTCTTCACACTCCTTTAGAATTGATACTTTTAAGGATAAAAATGCATAGAGCTCAGAAGTTTGTTTCACCATTTTGTGATGCGGCATATGAATGTCCATTGGTTTTGTAACCACCTGTCAAATGATAAGTATATCCAAAGGGTTTAATTTATATTAGTTTCGCAGAACATAAGCAAATATACCGACTCAACAAGCATTCCACATTAATAACTTTGTAAATACTCTGTACATGCATTCCTAACTTAAGCCAAAATCACTCTTTGGCACACTTCTTCCATTTCTTCCAAGGTCGTCCCCGACAACAAATAAAAGAAAATCGATCTATTCTTAAATTACTCCCGCATCAAATAATAAAACCACAAAATATAATCAATACTACTTCCATAAATGATAACACCTGAAATATTATGGGAAAACATAATTTAAGATTTTTTAGACTCACCAAATTTGAGATCATCCAATTGTTTTCTGAGACATGTGAGGATAGACATAGACTTTCTAAATGCTGTGGAAGTTCCGGTACATTCTCCACACAAGTTTCGGTTAATTACAAAATCTTCAGGGATGGTAATCTCACAATATCACAAGGAATCATTTCTAGTCGCTTGCAACCATTTCCATAAATTTTCTCAAGTTTCTCCATCATTCCAATTGCCTTAGGTAACTTCTGTATGCAGCTGTTGTTCATCCTCAACACCTTCAAGCTCTTTAGATTGACGATGCTATTTGGCAACTCTGCAATGCTTGTGTCCGAGACATCCAACTCAGCTAAATGTTTTAGCATTTCAATCGAGTTGGAAAGTCTCGTAAGCACTTTGCACCCCTTTAGAATTAATACTTTTAAGGATAAAAATGCAGAGAGCTCCAGAGTTTCTTTTAACATTCTGCAATCGGACAAATCAAGGACTTCTAATCTTGAAGTCACCTGTCAAATGATATATATCTAACGAGTTAAATTTATATTAGTATTGCAAAACATAAGCAAATATATCGACTAAGCAAGCAATCCACCAAAGTGAATTTATAAATACTCTATACAGGAGTTCCTAATTTAAGCTAAAACTACTCTTTGTCACACTTCTTTCATTTCTTCAAATGTTGCCCCCAACAACAAATAAAAGAAAATGGATCTACTCTGACATCACCCCCCCCCCCCAAAATCAAAGAAACTAGATAGAAAAGAACCAACACTACTCATCTAAATGATAACATTTGGAATTTTATGGAAAAACTTAATTTCAGATTTTCTAAATTCACTAAATTCGAGGTCTCCCAATCTTTTTCTAAGAAATGTGAGGAAAGGTATAGACTTACCAAACTTGGTGGAAGCTCTGGTACATTGTCCACACAAGTTACTGTTAATTTCAAAATCTTCAAGGACGGTAGTCTCACAATATCACTAGGAAACATTTCTAGCAGCCTGCAATGCTCCCCATAAATTTCCTCAAGTTTCTCCATCATCCCAATAGCCTCGGGTAACTTTTGTATGCAGCTGTTGTTCATCCTCAACACTTTCAAGCTCTTTAGATTAACTATGGTATTTGGCAATTCAACAATGCTTGTGTTTGAGACATCCAACTTAGTTATATATTTCAGCATTCCAATGGAGTCAGAAAGTTTCGTAAGCCCTTTGCATCCCTCTAGAATTAATATCTCTAAGGACAAAAAGGCAGAGAGCTCGGGAGTTTCTTTCAAACTTGTGCATTCCGTTAGATCAAGGACCTTCAATTTTGTAGCCACCTGTCAAATAATTATGTGCATCCAATGAGTTTAATTTATATTAGTTTTGCAAGACATAAGCAGATACATCGACTGAGTAAGCATTCCACCAAAGTAACTTTATAAATACTTTATATATACATTTCTAACTTAACCTAAAACCACTCTTTATCACACTTTTTAAATTTCTTCCAATATTGTTCCCAATGACAAATAAAAGAAAATGAATTTGTTCTCAAATTACCCCCGTATCAAGCCAACACATATCCTATAAATTATAACATTTATTTCCAACTTCATCATCGAATTATAGATTTTGTCCACAGCACTAGAACATATGGCGCTTAACTCTATGGCTTTTCATATGTAAATATATCTTCTAAACTTTAGTACGGAAAATAGTCTTACATATTTTCTGACGATTAACTAATTTATATTTGCACTTTACTTTTTCTATTTGTGTGTTTCATTCATTAAAATATGGGCCGTATTAGCTTTCACATAAGCTCAGAAGAGTATAATGTTCATTTAATAGTATTGATGTTCTAAATAAATCAATTTGCATGTTCAATTTTACTCGCCAATTTTTATAATTTTGCCAATTTCTCTCTATTGTTTGGTTTTTCTTCTGCATTGCATCCTTGTGTATTATAGATGGTCACTACTTATATTTAAGAAAAAGGGAAAACAAAAAAAAAAAAAGGGAGAGAGGAAACTCTATTTTCTGTGGTGATTCTCAGGATCAATGGCGAGACTACTTTTTTAAGGAGAAAACCAGAAGAGACGATCATCACGATCGAAGAGAAGGGGAGGTAATGCAAGCAAAGCCCTAGCATAAGCGATGACGACGAGAGACGAAAAAAAAAAAAGGAGGGAGAGACGCACGAGAGTTGAGGCAAGCGTTTCGACGGAGACGAGCCTCAAGCTACTCGATGCAGGAGCTGGTGATGCCTGCAACAACGCTGCAGACGGTGGCAAAGGCTAGGAAGAAGGGTATAGAGTCGCGGCTCTTCCGCACGATCCATCTCCAAGTCCCGCTCTTCTCCCATGAGATCGACGTCTTCAGAAGTCGACCCCACACTGAGGAGGAGCTCCAGATTTTAAAGTTGTGGTTTTTGGGAGGAGTGGACCAGTCAAAGGCCCATTCAATAAGCCTGATGATGTATGGGGCCGAAGGAGGAGGGCCTTATTTCAATTTTAAAAATTTTAGACTTAATGTTTTTAGTATAAATTAATTCTAGACTTTTATTATTAGTATTTATTCTTGGATTTGAATCAAATTAATTTGATTGAAATAATCATAAAAAATGATAATTTATCATGTATTATAAAAATATATATTTAATATATAATGTGTCCCAATGTGTCGAAATTCTCTATTTTTTTAAAAATGACGTATCGACGTGTCGTGTTATATCGTATCGTGTCGTGTCGTGTCACATGTCAATGTCGCTATTACTTAGGCTGTGACTGGAATAAAATATAAGAGGTTATACCAAATTATTTGCACACACGTACCTTGAGTTGAGTCCAACCGCCCCAACATTCGTCTATATTGCTGCGCCAGAGGTCAAGGATGACTAGATTTTTTGGGCAAAAGTTGGTTGCCTGCATTTCTTCAGGACACTCCCACCAAGTAAGCCATCTCAATTCTGAAAAGAGATGTCCAAAGTCTCCAGAGAGAGTGCAATAACGCATATAGAGAAATCTAATATTTGGCATTTTGTTTAATTCTTCAGATGTCAAAACAGGGACTTGGGGAGGCGGCTGAAGTCGTCTATATTGCGCTGCAACGGTTTTGGTTCCCTAAATTGAGAAAGAGTAAGTTGAAATTGAGGAGTTCTAAATAGAGCCCAAAATAAAGGGAAAACGGTCCAAGGAAGATTTCTACAATGAAATAAGACGAGGAGGGTGCACTTAGACTTATACCTTTTGCTGGAAAATATCCGAAACACCTCCCCGCTGCAGCCACAATCGAGTACCCTTTGTTGGGTCTTTGCGATATTCTTCGTACACAATGCTCATGCCTAAGTCCTTAAGCTGATCATGCATCCATAATTGATTGTCTTCTCCAATCTTCACTAAGGACACTAAAAGCAGAACATCAATCCCCTCATTCGGAAAAAATCCACAGTCATCCCACATGTAACATGGATAGCTCTTATTGTGACCAGCTAGAAAGCAAGCAATATCAAGAAATATTTGTTGTTGCGGATGATCTAATGCCTCGTAACTCAACATTAACCTCTGCTGCACATCCTTTTGCTGAAAATATTTCATCTTTTTCAATGTATCTTGCCACACTAATTCTTCTTTTTTCCCACATAAAAATGAGCCAATTACTTCAATTGCCAAAGGAAGCCCTCCGGCTTTTGCAATAATTTTCTCAGATAGACTCAAGAATGCATTTGGAGGAGAGTTGCTTCTAAAGGCATGCTTGCTAAAAAGTTGAAGAGCTAGGTGACTGTTGAGTTCCTTGACTTCATGAATCAAACAATAGTCAAATTGATCTTGGAATTTCAAGAAAACACTTTTGTTTCTGGTTGTAACAACTATCCTACTCCCCAAACCAAACCAATCTTTTTTTGCTGCCAATGCCGTAAGTTGGTCCTCGCGATCTACATCATCAAGAAAAATAATAACTTTCTTTCTGCAAAATCGATTTTTGATCATATTCTTACCATGATCAATGCTAGAAAGTCCAACTCCTATGTCACCAAAGATATTAGAGACTAATTGGCTCTGAAAATTTAGCAAACCAGAACCTTGTGATGCTTCTCGAACATTTGAAATAAAGCTGCAACCATCAAAATTAGTAGATAGCTTGTTGTAGACAGCCTTGGCAAGAGTTGTCTTGCCTATTCCACCCATTCCCCAAATACCGATGAGCCTTACGTCCTTAGATTCAACATCCAGTAAATCTACTATTCTATCCACTGATTCGTCCATTCCAACTAAATGATCAGATATATGCACACAAGACACCTTGAGCTTAATCAACACTTTTCGAGCAATCAAACGTGGAAGTTTTCCGTGACTGTGTCAAAACAAAAAACAATATGAAGTGAATTGTAAGATGGGTGGCAAAATTGTTTCACTTTCGAGTTTAAACAATAACATGAAGTTATGAAATTGGTGCTCGAACCAGCAAACAAAAAAATAAATACATGATTCTCCGGTTTTGTTCAATCTAGTACGACAGGTTATAATGCTTATGTCAAGCCATGATTACCAAGTGAATTATAAGATTGGCGGCAAAACGGTTTCACTTGCGAGATCAAACAATAATATGAAGTTAAGAAATTGACGTTGGATCTAGCAAACAAAAGAACAAAGACATGATTCAATATGGTTCTATTCAATCTAGGATGATAGGTAATCCCTGAGTCTCGAGACAATGGAGCGTTAAATTCAATGGATTATCCATCACAATTTTTGGTCTAGAACTAAGAAAAAATTGTGCTCTTCATATCACAATCCGCCTTCAAGCAAAAGAAACACAGGAAAAGAAAAGACGGAGTTGAATGAGTTAACATACCCTGCACTCTTGGCGTCCCATCCCTTGATTCTGGTAACCTCCTTGAGCGCCTCCTCCCAGCACTGCACAATCTCAGCCCCACGTTTCTTTTTATGCAGAGTTAGTGCATCCGCATACACTCTGGTTTCAAGCTTCACGTCAGAGGGTTCCACATCATAGAAAATGGGCATAACCTCCAATTCGTTGGTTTTCCGACGCTGCATCATGTGTTCTAGCTCGCGCAGGCACCAGCTACTGGAGGCATAATCTCTAGAGAAGATGGGAATGCAGATTTTCGAATCATCGATGGCTTGGAAAATCTCGGGACCGATCTCTTCACCAACATCAATCCCTTGCTTGTCTATGAAAACACTGATGCCCTTATCTAGTAGGGTATGATAGAGAGAATCTGTGAAAGTAGCGCGAGTATCCGGACCTCGAAAACTCAAGAATACTTCGTACTTAGTACCCGACGGGCCATGGTTTGTGGATTCCGTTCCCGGAGAAGCTGCGTCTGCTAAAATTCTGAAAGCAAATCACAAAAGATTTGACGTTCTTTAACAGGGGCCAATGAGCAATGGTCATGTAGGTGAGACTCAATTTCCATTTCCATCGTTTCGCGGGATTGATTAAGAAAAATTGCATATATATGATTAAATAATTAAGAAATGGTCTAAGCACCACATGTTGATTGGTGGATGGGAAATTCGGTATCGTGGATTTCGAGTAGGTTTATATTGAGTTCTGTGAAATTCCAATTGTCAAGGCTAGCCTGCGGTCCACCAGAGTCAAGTCTAAGTAAACTGAAATTTAGGGAGGTAAGTTCACTTTAGTGTATCGCTCTAGAAATGTTATATTAAATCAAATGTGATGATTAAGTTTTTTTATCTAATTTATGGTAAAGTAATATGTATAGCTAATGTTAAGGGAATTATTGATAGGCATAAGTATACGCATAGTTTGGTTACACAATTGACATATAATAAAATAGAACGAAAGGAGGTAATCCTAATGATTATAGTCAGTTGATTTTTCTTAGGACTTATGGATTCATGCTTTTTAGAAGGCAAAACCGTTAACTTTATTGTTAAAAGTTAAAATGTTTGCCCAAGTATAAGAAAACTACATGTAAATTACTTACCAAATTTTATGTGCTGTGAAAATTTTATATATTTCAACGGGAAAAATGTATAACTGTATAGGCAATAAATATTAAATTAAACAAAAAGTAAAACATAAACATTTACCGATGAATGCTCGGACCCTATCATTGTCCTTTACTTGAAATTTTCGCTTTTTCCTTTTTTCCTTACTTTTCTATTTTCCGAAAGGTAACCAGGAAAAGTGCAAGATACCATACTGATGAAGCAAAGTCACAAGTTTCCACTTACGTTCGCCTAGGGCCCACCCAAGTCAAGTCAACTTAATTTAGTGGAATGGGAGGTCTAGTTAAACTATAAATATGAAAAGGAAAAAAAAGAAGAAGAAGAAATGCCCCTTGATTAATATTAAGATTTCTGATATTGCGAATAAGTTACGCTTGAGAAGATGACAACCCAAAAAGAGACAGACAGACCGACAAAAAGCTGCACCTCGATCGCTTTTGAGTGGCCTGATCCTTATAGTCATGGTCACGACGACATGAACTAACGCCTTTTCTTTGTTGGAGTTACTTTATTGTACCATTACCAGTCAAAAGCAACAAGAAAAATAAATCTGAAAAATCTGGATTGTTGACTGTACTAGGTGCTTCTTAATTTTAATCAGGTATGCATTTCTAGAGAAAGAGTGGGAGAATATAAGATTATGAAACGTTTTTAACTTATATTCATTTAGGTTGAATGATTTGTTTGTGTAATTTTTTATTGAATTAAAATTTATGAAGAAGGAAAATTGAAATTATTATCAAATTTTTTAAAATTTGTTTATGCAATCCCTAACCCGATCTTAATGCCTATAGATTGAATTATCATCTATACGCGCAGTTAAAAATAGGAAATTTCCTAACATGGAAATGCCTAAAAATTTCAATCAAATCAAGATTAGTACCAAATAATATCAAATTAGATAATCAACAATTGCAAACTAGGCAACCAATAATCATATTGAATTGGTTCGAGAAATTACGTAGTTTGAAGCATTTGATCCCGAGAATCAGGACCGAGGCGAGGAGCTTTACGTCGACGGATGAGGAGGAACGTCGAGACCAGAGCAGCAACGATGGCGACCAAGCAAGGACCCAGCATATTGCAGACAGGTTCGCTGGAACAAAAGATGCAAACGGGTGAAGGTTTGTCGGTCGGGCCCTGCTTGGCGGCGACGGTGTGGGTTCGATCAATGCTAGTCTGCTCTGGGGAACCTGCAAAAAGGAATCAAACGTAGCAGAGGAAACAAACAAGCAAGCGGTGGCGTTAAGTGGAGCCGGGATGCCGCCTGGAATCACCGGAAACCGCCTGGGACTGCTGCTGTGGTGTTAGAATAAGTCGGCAAAGCTGCTGTCGCGGTTGCAGCAGGACGTGCTGAGCGCGACGAAGCGTGCCGGCGAGCGAGGTAGAGGCGCGACGATGGGCAAGCCGGCAGTGAGCGCGGTGACTGGTGAGGGGCGGCGGCGGCGGGGTTCGTACAAGGACAGGAGCCGGAGATCAACTCCGGCAGACAAGGCCTCGAGAATTTGGACCGAGAAAGGAAACCACAGATCGCCGGACGAAAGCAGCAACAACACCGAGAAATGAAACCGGCTGAACAAGAGCCCCCTAAGAACAATGAACAGTCGCCTTTTCTTTTCTTTTGTCTCTCAAATTGTGAGCCGTCCTCTCTAATTGTTGCGTGTCTGAGGGTTGTGCAGAAGCGGCCGTCCCAATGCTCCTCTTTTTATAGTGTTTTTCTTTTTACCTTTTCTTCTTTTTTTTCTGTGAAATCTCACTTTTCTTGTTTTAAAATAAATATTATACTACCCTCAATATTCCGCTCCCTCTCAAAACTCATGTAAAGCTCCCAGAATTTGCTTCAGATTTTCTTTGTCGTTGACCGAGCAATCCTAGCAAGATTGGGTCTTTCCTTTTCATTTCCAAAGCTTTATTTATTTCATGAAAAATAAATATTTTAAAAATATATTTAAAAAATATATATCATTCATTTTGCTTAAAATAATAAATTAATAAAAATATTTTTATTATTGACAATAAGACGGTGACATGTAAGCTGCACCCAATATTTTCAATATTCATCTCCTTGGATTCGATCCAAACCCCAACTCACACACCCAAAGTCTTAAATCGGGTCTCATCTTTTCCTTTTTATTTTATTGTTTTCCTTTTGTTGTTTCCCTCATTGTGCACGACTGTGATGCATTTAGGATGATGTGCTTGGCTTGACTAGGGCCTTGACTTGGGCGTGTGAGCTGGGGTTTGGATCGAATCCGAGGAGATGAATCAAGCCTTGGAGGCAAGTTCTTGGAAATTTACCACAAAGAAAGTGCGGACATGGGAAGTTTTTGGAAATTTCTTGGAATTGATTGACCTAACGTCACGATGACCGAATTGAGTGACCGATTTCTACTCGGCCAATTCCGAGAAAGTGCAGAAAAGAACATCCAACAAGGACGTGCAATTCAACCAAAGGAAAAAAAAACAAGGACGCGCCACCTTAGATCTGAAAATTTGGGAATTTTGAACATCGATTATGTAATTATGCCTCGGAAAAAATTGAAAAATCATTATAGAGTTGAATGATTTTATCTTCTTCTTTTTTAACTCTTACTTTTAACCCACTTTCAAATTTGGTTATCCTCATCTCCCACCTCCCAAAAAGTAAGGAATCAAACTTGCTTCCTCCCTCTTTTTCAAACGAGAATGGTGACCACTAGGATAACCCTCAATGTTTAACCATCCTTGAAAAGTATATTATAAAAAAATGAATGATTATTTTAAATATAATTAATTTCATAATTATTAGCTAATTTGATATTTTGGGAATTTAACTTTTCGTTTGGTTTCTTCGTTGTTAATAATAAATTCTTGTAGTGAAACCTTTAAATTAAAGGGAACGTATATCTATAAAGTGAAAAATTGAGAAAAGCCAATTGAGAAAAGCCAATCCACCTGACAAGAATATTTGCTTTGGGCGTGAATCTGATTTGGAGGATAGAAAGTCTGTTGAATGCGCCTTGACAGATGAAGGGAAATGGCAATGATCTTGTACCGTTCCCACAAATATAGGCCCTTCGATTGGGATGAGAAGGATCTCTCTTGTTGAAATGAAACCAATCTTGCCATGACATGGATGTGAAGACAACTCTGCATGTCATTGGAATTAATTTATTCCACGTTGGCACCTCTTAGTTCTTCCATTTATAAATTTCAGCCATCTGGTGTTTTATGCGCTTGGCAAAAGTGTAATGCTCTTATTGGCCCAATCCAATTTATCAGTTAAGTTCAACACTTCATTTAAATCCACTTATCACTGGTCCAATGCAAATATATGGGTTATAATAATGTATGAAAAAAATGTAACTAATATGTAAAATGCAATTATTGATTTTTTGTTAGGGATTGAGGTTGATTCCTAAATTTATTTATGCAATTAACAACTTATTGGATTGTAAAAATTTAGATGTCAATAATAGATAAACTACTAATACATTTTTACCGAAAATGAGTTCGTCATATGCTAAAATTTGTCATTTTTAATGCATTTACCTTGAGGAAATTGGGTTTTTTTTTTTATGCATATAAGTGTTTTTGTTTGCATGTAAGGTTGGGAAAATAGAAACCTCATAAAAAAGATTTTTTGTAAGGTGGCCATATAAACTCTAAGTCCAAGGAAAGAGTATAAGTAGCTCCTTTTTCTTTTCATCTTAGCTACACCTACTAAAATTCTGAAAACAAATCACACCATAATTTATGGTGATTTTACGAGATTGGGATGATGGAAAACGCGATATGATGCATTTTAAGGAAGTTGCAAGGGTCAATGAGTAATGGTCATGTAGGAAATTGAGAAATGGTAGAAACATGATTGAAGGAAGGACTAGGAAATGGCCCTAAGCCCCACAAGTGATTGGGCGTATGGGGCAAGAATCAAATGAAATGATTGAGAAATGTAGGTGCTAGGAGTTGCATATTGTAACTTATCAAAAAAGCAAAACTGAAAGGGCAACGCCTTTAAACTTTAATTATCCTCTTTTTATAATGTTTTTCTTTTTACCTTTTTTTTTCTGTGAACTATTAATCTTGCTTTTCTTTTTTTAAAATAAATAAATATTACTCTCGATATTTCTTTCTATCTCAAACGTCACGCAAAGCTTCCAGAATTTGCTTCAAATATTCTCGGTCGTTGACCGAGCAATCCTAGCAAGATTGGTCTTGTCTTTTCATTTCATTTTCAAGGATTCATTTATTTCATAAAAAATTAATAATATGAAAAATATTTTCTTAAAAATATCACTCATTTCGCTTAAAATAAA
Source organism: Corymbia citriodora subsp. variegata (assembly GCA_014858505.1). Classification (NCBI taxonomy): domain Eukaryota; kingdom Viridiplantae; phylum Streptophyta; class Magnoliopsida; order Myrtales; family Myrtaceae; genus Corymbia; species Corymbia citriodora. The sequence goes on along the minus strand of CM026414.1, from coordinate 26,518,634 downwards.
AAATATTTTCATTATTGATAATTATTTATGATTTAACATTTACGTGAATGATAAAAAAATTATAAATTTAATTTTATAAGTTATATAAATAATCATTTATTACTCTCAATATTCCTTTATTGTTGCCGAGCAATCCTAGGTTAGATTTAATACCAAAAAAAAACAAATCCTAGCTTAGATTGGGTGTCATCTCTTATTTTTTTAATTTATTGTTTTTCTTTCGTCATTTCCCTCAATGTGTACGACCACGATGCATTTATGATGATGTGCTTGGCGTCGACTCGGGCATGCATGTTGGGGCTGAATCCTGAGCAGACGAATCGAATTTTAGTGGCATGTTCTTGGAAATTTACTGCAGAGAAAGGACAAATGTGGAAAGGAGTGGACATGCATAATTATTATAATATCTGAATTGGAGGGCCCAATGAGATTGATTAATCTAAAGTCTGCGGCGACCGAACTGAGGACCGAGCCCACTCGGCTGATTAGAAAGAAAGTGCAGACAAGGGCATCACAACAAGGAAGCACAATTCGACTCAAAAAAAAAAAAAAAAGGAAGCGCAAACTTAGCTGGGAATTCGGGAATTTCGATCGCCGATTGTGTAATTATGAGTTGGAAAAAATTGAAAAATTAATCTAGGCTTGAATAATTTCATCTTTTTCTTATTTGTATTACTCTAATTCTCAAATTGAACTTTTACTATAAATATTTACTAAGGATGGGAGTTGAACCCTAATTTAATTAAATGTTCTACCCTAACCCCTGAGAAGGCGGGGAACTGAATTTTCCACTTCTCCATTTCCAAGTGAGAAGGAAGGTCACTAAGACACCTCTAATGGTTAACCACCCGTGAAAAGTGTATTATAGAAAAAAAAGAGCTATCTTAAATATAAATAATTTCAGAAACGGACAATTATATATTTGATCAGCAAATTTGATGTTTTGAAAATTTAACTTTTCATTTGGTATCTTCGTAGGTATCATGAAATATTCGTTAATAAATTCCTATAATGAAACCTTCAAATTAAAGAGGAAGAATACCTTAAGTGAAAAATTGAAAAGAGCCAATCCATTGATGAAAAATATTTGTTTCTGGGATGCTTCTAACTTGGGGGATGGAAAGTACTTGCCTTTTGCCAAGTCATGAATCACAAGTGCGCCTTGACAAATGAAAGGAAAATGGCAACGAACTTGTACCGTTCCCACGAATATAGGCCCTTGGATTGGGATGAGAAGGATCTCAGCCATTCAAATGGAGAGAATCTTGCTATGATATGGTTGTGAAGACATTCTTGCAATGTTCTTTGAAATTTTTTTATAAAGTTATTGTCTTTATCCCCCAAATTTACTCTAATGAATTAATTTTTTCCACCTTGGCACCTCTTAGCTCTTCCATTCATAAATTTCGGCCACTTAGTGTTTTATGCTCGACAAAAATTTTATGCTCTTATTGGTTCAATCCAATTTATAGGTTAAGTTCAACACAATTCACTTAATCACCCGCCGCCAGTCCAATGCAAATAAATGGGTTTAAAATAATGCATGAAAAAAATGCAACTAATATGCAAAGCAATTATTGATTTTTTGTTAGGAATTGGGGTCAATTCCTAAATTTTTTTATGTAATTAACAACTACTTAGATTGCAAAAGTTCAAGTGTCAACAATAGAGAAGCTATTAATACATTTTTACCCAAAGTGAGTTCACTACCAATTGTAGTGGCACCACCCACTAAAATTTGTCCTTTTTTTAATGCATTTACCTTGAGGAACCAGGGGATTTTTATGCATATAAATATTTGAGTGTTAGGAAAATAGAAATCTCATAAAAAAAAAAAAGGATCACTTATAAGGTGGTCGTGTGAACTCTAAGTCCAAGGAAAGAATATAAATAGCTCCTTTTTATTTTCATCTTAGCTACACCTACTAAAATTTTGAAAACAAATCACACTACATTTTATGGTGATTTTACAAGATTAGGATGATGGAAAAGGCGGTATGATGCATTTCAAGGAAATTGCAAGAACTACATGTAGAACAAGGGTCAACAAGCAATGGTCATGTAGGAAAGTGAGAAGTGGTAGAGACATAATTGAAGGAAGGATGAAGAAATTGCCCTAAGCCCCACAAGTGATTGGACGTAGGGGGCAAGAATCAAATGAAATGATTAGAAATGTAAACACTTGAAGTTGCATATTGTAGCCTATCTAGAAAACAAAATGAAAGGGTGACGCCTTCAAACTTTAATTATTATTTTTTTCATCATCTACAAACTTCTAGTTGCATTTCTCAAAAATGCCTTAACATTACTAACTTTAATTAGAATTACTTATATACTTTTCACCATTTAAATTATAAGTTAGTTTTGAGTTACTAACTCTTATATAAATTACTTACCAACTTTTCTTATTTTTTATCAATTTTTTGTTCACCTTTCTTTATTATGACTTAAATTTACTAACTCTTATTTGTCAACCTTTTCTTCGATTAAGCTTTCCACCGATTACCAACTCTCATTCTAGTTAACTATCACCATTTATTTGGTTTATTTTAACTTATTAACTTTTCTATTAAGTAACTTAATCTAGAAAAAATGGGGAAGTCACCAAATAAATATGGGTACTTTTCTATATAATTTGTAAATTTCAGATGTTGATAATTATATACAATATGCCAAATAACAAGAGAATTGGTTTATCAGTCAATAAGAAATCGGGAATTTAAAAAAAGAAAAAGAAAAAGAAAAGGCACTGGCTGTCAATTTCTTAGATCCACGAGGTGCTTTCCAAGAAGGACGCTCGAAAGGTGGTAATCTCCACCGTCGTAGGTGTACCGTGTGAAATCGAAAACTCTACAATTCTTCCCCAACCATCAACAAAAGGGAAAAGTCAGTGACCAGTCATGGAAGGAATGGCGGACAAGCTTTATTTTTTCTCATCAATTATCGTGCTTGTACGAGCTTTCTTGAAAGTTTAGAATCAATTATTATTGTCTTTCTTTAGGGCAGCCTCAATCTCTTTATGATCTTGACCAATATCAAATTCCCTAGACTTAGAATAACTTGTAGGTCTTAACAATGATTTCGGTCTTCAACAAATCTTGATCTACGCAATGAGAGTGTTAATAATTTAAAATTTTATGCAAGGATATATATGGAAAGTGTACTGTATCAAAGTTCCATTCTTCTCATAAATCATAATAACACGGTAGTCATTTTACGACAGATTGATAGAAATTTCTTTTTAGTTTTCCTTTCTACTCAATGTTAAAATTTGTGAGTTGCGACATAATATTTATTAATCAAAATAATATGGTTATGAAAAAAAATCATAACAATAAGTTGATTATAGTTGTGAGCTGGTGTATTTTTTTTATATCTGCTGATTATCTATTTGTGTGTCTTACAAAAGGGAAAACAAGAAAAGAAGACATCCCATTTAACCAGCACCAACACTAGAGAAACATCTTTAAAGGATGCTCTAGAGGATCAGGGGAGATTTTAGATGACAATTAATTACATCTCCTAAATCAATCTCTCTTTGACTTGGATAGCAATTCAATCATCACACATCTATTCAAATTTATATGATTTTTTTAACTATAGAAACATGAAAAATCTCATGGAATTACTTGATATTTAGTAGGGGTATGCAAAACGGAATGCTTGAATCGAGAACTACTTGGACTGACTGTACTGGACCAACTAATTTGGTCTAGTTCTCGAGAGTGTCAATCCAGTTCCCGGTTCCTAAAAGTGAAGCTAATGTCCGAGCAGTTCCATTCCTTGAGGGAATCGAACTAGACTAGACCGATTAGATATACTTTTTTATTTTATTATTTCTTAAAAAAAAGTAGAATATGAACTAAATATTATCCTAGTCCGATTCTAAGTAGTGGGAAAAAATATTGAGAGAAAAAGTGACTAGTTTATTGGATTGAACCAAAACTAGACCGGATCCAATCCTCAATTTCAAATTTTGGGAACCAGTCCTCTCGATTCGGTTCCTGGTTCCACCTTAAAACTAGACTAGACTAGGAACCGATCACCTCTAATATTTAGAACCATCAGCTTTGGCTTTAGCTTAAGCATCTAGCACCGGCTAATCTTGGTCATGTAGATCCCAAAAATATATATATACAAATATCTTGTACATTTTGAGATTTTATACAAATAGTCATACTTGATCGTTGGCACTTTCCTTATGTAGATTTGATGACCGTTGGGGTGCCCAAATTGAAGACCTAGCTCATAGCATTAAAGTATGATATTCCAAGATTATTTATTGTAAAAATCACGTACTAATATGCTCAATTGATCAGTGAGATAATGTGATCAAAACCTACAAATCATTAAAAGCCCAGATTAGGAGAAAGGCTAAGCACGTGTTTTTTATTTATGAAATATTAGTTTTGGATAAATGTGTCGTGAATTTAATAATTTAGCATTTTTTGTAAGACGGAAATGAATTTTGGATAAATGTGAAATGCGGGTACTGCTTTGGAATTTTGAATTGTCTTAACCGAATAGTGGACAAATAGACTTTTGGAACTAATATCTTAGATCCCACGAGGAAATTTCGAAGAAGGATGCTCCAAAGGTTATCCCCATGGTTGGTTCACCGGGTGGAGGGTAAAAGACTTGACACTATTTTCCCAGCCATCAACAAAAAGAAAAAAGGATGGTCTTGAAAGGAATCTCAAAGGATCTTGCATTTTAGTTTCTATGACCTTTCTTTTAAATCTAGAGTCAAACCTTTGAATACCCACACACATGCAAAACATAGCAAAATAGAGGAATTAAAGACGAGGGCTGGGAAAATCGAAGAGGAAAGGGAATAGTATTAGTAAGTTCGATGAATGTACTTGTCAAAAAGAACAATTGCGAGATGGTTTATCATGTAATATGAAACCTCATTAAAGTTGTTTTTGTATGATGGTGTACTTTTTGTCTTCTGCTAATTATATGTTTCATGTGTTTTTCATAAAAGGGAAAACACGAAAAGAAAATAACGCATTTAACTTGCACTAATCTATTAAAATGCAATGTATCTCTGAAGAGTTCTCAAGAGAATCATGAGATTGTAGAGGATAATTAATCTGATCTCTTAAATCAACCTCTCTTTGGCTTGGACAGCACTTCAATCATTATGCATATGCTCAAGTCACACCCAACTGAAGGATCAATGCAATCACAAGCATCTGCTAGTCCTAAGTCGCCTAGAATATGTGTGTATATATCTAGAATTAGCATCAGCTAGTCCGCACATACCTTGGACTTTAGTTGGACCATCTAAGATGGTTTGTATTATTGACTAAGCAACATTTATTTTCTTCGAAGACAGACTAACATGGCGAAGGTCGGGGCCAATAGCGCCCCAATAAATTTGATGAGAGTCACTTTAATTGGTTATTTTCTCACTTTTTTGTTATTTTTCCTCCACGATCGAGGGTTGCAATAGATTATTATATAACCTATGAAGGCTTTAAGTGCAAAGTTTAAGCAAAATCCAATTGAAAATTTACTCATATTTCAAATTTTTTTCAAGCACGGAAATAGTATGCTTACTATTTGAATCAATAAACTTGCGTTTACCTTTTATTTTCTATTAGATTTTCCCACCGATGAAAAGTTTTGAATCCGTCCTTGATTTTCTCCATCGTAACACGAATATAAAGTAGCCAAGATAAAGCCAAGGAAATCTCAATTCTGGAAGGAAAAATTCACAAAAATAACCTCAAATTCTTAAGGCCAAAATATTCAAAATTGTACAAAACCGAAAAAGAAATGGTCCATATATGATTTAACCAGGTCGGCAGGTCTTTGAATGCCTCACGCTAGTTCGACCAATGATCAACAAGGCTCACTGACATGGTCACAAGGTGGACCTTTGGATTAGTTGCTAGCATAGCACAATAGTGGAGCTAACGTGGGCCTAATGCAAAGCGACTTTGATTATAGTCAAATTAGAGATTGATGAGTGATGTGAAGGGACACAAATTTATGTGAGGCAAGTTGCCATAACGTGAAACTGAATTAAGGCAGTTAAGTTGTCCATGATAAACCCATTTGTAAACACATGAGAGAAGTCATTGTAGTTAGAGTGAAGCATTTATCCATAGTGTGAGATAAAGTGTTCCATGGGCTCTTTGTAAACACTTGAAGAGCAGAGCAGACACACCCACGCCCAGCCTCCAGAAATCTGTTTTGCAATTTCTTTTTCCCTAGGTTCTTTAATTATCCCTATTTATATTGCCAGCTCAATTTGCTCATAGAAGTAGAATTTTTATTGGGGTAAGTTTTGCAAAATTATTTTGTCTCTTTAAAAGCAAATTTATCCTGCCTCTTGATTGCTTATTTCAGCCTAACAAATTGCTATTATATTGACACCTAAATTTTAACTATTCATTTAGGTTTTAAATTGTATAGAAAATTAAGGATTAATTTCTAATCCCTAAACAAAAATAATTTTTATTAAATTTCATTTCATATAGACATTACTAGTATTCATTACCAGTATTCCCTTATGGAGCACACTAATGTTGCCGTGCTTCTGGAAAATGAGGCAATTTATGGTATCTGTAGGTGCTCTCTTGATATTGAGCATGGCACAATACACCAACCCGAACCGTCTTGTTTCTCAGAGAAGGCCTGCCATGGCATCTTTCTGCAGGTGAGATCACCAGCACGCACATCCGAGCCATCCTTCTATGATGGGCCAAGTGCGACCCTCGCCACAGGAGAAATTCATGGCATGCTGCCTCATGTACCATGGTGACGTCGGGTGCTCCAGGATATGAACGCAATATTCCTCTCCCTCTCAAACATCACGTAAAGCTCACAGAATTTGCTTCAGATATTCTTTATTGTTAACCGAGCAATCCTCTCATCTTTTCCTTTTTAATTTATTGTTTTCCTTTTGTCATTTGTGTACGACTGCAATGCATTTATGATGAATCGAGTTTTAGGGGCAAGTTCTTGGAAATTTTTATAATATCCTTATTGGGGGGCCACAGAGATTGATTGACCTCAAGTTGGGGCGACCGAAATGAGTGATCGGGTCTACTAGTCAATTCTGAAGAAAGTGTAGAAAAGAATATCACAGCAAGTAACCGCAGTTTGACCCCACAAAAGAAAAAACAAGAAAGTGCAAACTTTAATTTGGGAACCTTGACTGCTTATTATGTAAGTATGAGTTGAAATAAATTGGAAAATCTTTTCAGATTTGAATAATTCCATCCCTTTTTTTATCACACTCTCTAAGATAATCCCTAATGATTAACCATTATTGAAAAGTGTATTATAAAAAAAGAGAGTTAATACCTCCAAAAACCCTAAATTAGTACAATTATAACAAATTTATCAAAAATCAATTTTTTGACTAAAAAAAACCCCAAACGGTACACCTTTAATAAATTTACTTCAAACCGGTATATTGTAATAAATTTATCTTATATTAGTTTCCATTAAATTTTTCTATCAAAATCTTGAGTTTAATGACACGTGACAATTAACGTACTAGTTTCATTTATCACAGTTGTATTAGTTTTGTGATTTTTTATGGTATTAATCAAATTTAACAGAGAGTGCATTTATCACAAATATACTGGTTTTGGGTTTTTCGTTGTAAAAAAATTAGTTTAGAGATAAATTTGTCACAAGTTACTAGTTTGAGATTTTTTAGGGTCATTTGGGATAAATTTATTACATGTATACCAGTTTGAGATTTTTCGCTGCATTAATCCAAAAAGAAGAGTTATTTTAAATATAATTAATATACATTTGATTAGGAAATTTGATGTTTTGGAAATTTGACTTTTCATTTGGTCTCTTCTTCATAGATATTATGAAATATTCGTTAATAAATTCTTATAATGAAACCTTTAAATTAAAGAAGACGGATATCTATAAAGTGAAAATTTGAAAAGAGCCAATCCATTGATGAAAAATATTTGCTTTTGGCGTGATTCTGATCTGGGAGATGGAGATGGAAAGTACTTGCTTTTTGCCAAGTCGTGAATCACAAGCGTGCCTTGAGAGATGAAAGGGAAATGGCAACAATCTTCTGCCGTTTCCACAAATATAAGCCAAGGATCTCAGCCATTGAAATAGAACCAATCTTGCCCTAACATGGTTGCAAAGACAGTCTTGCAATGTCCTTTGAATTTTTTTTTTATAAATTTATTGTCTTTATCCTCCAAACTTACTCTAATGAATTAATGTTTTCCACCTTGACACCCCTTAGTTCTTCCATTTATAAATTTCAGCCACTTAGCGTTTTATGCTCTTGGCAAAAGTTTTAATTTATCAATTAAGTTCAATACAATTCACTAAAATCCACTTGCCACCAGTTCAGTGCAAATATATGAATTACAATAATGCATGAAAAAAATGCAATTATTAATTTTTTGGTTAGGGATTGAGGTTGATTCTTCTTCTTTTTCATGCAATTAATGATTAACTAAATTACAGAAATCTAGGTGTCAACAAAAAATATACTACTGATACATTTTTACCCAAAGTGAGTTCCCTAACAATGGTAGTGGCACCATCCGCTAAATTTTTTTCCTTTTTTTAATGCATTTATCTTGAGGAACCCAAGGTTTTTTTATGCATATAAGTATTTTTGTTTGTACATAAGTGTTGGGAAAATAGAAATCTCATAAAAAAAATCACTTGTGAGGTAATCACTTAAACTCTAATTTCAAGGAAATAATATAAACAGCTCCTTTTCCTTTTCATCTTAGCTGCACCTACTAAAATTCTAAAAACAAATCACACTATATTTTATGGTGATTTAGCGAGACTAGATTGATGGAAAACACGACATGATGCATTTCAAGGAAGTTGCAAGAAATACGTGTGGAAAAGGGGTCAACGAGCTATAGTCATATAGGAAAGTGAGAAGTGGAAGAGACATGATTGAAGGAAGGACTAAGAAATGGCCCTAAGCCCCACACGTGACTGGGCGTATTGGGGCAAGGATCAAATGAAATATCTCAAAAATGTAGACACTCAGAGTTGCATATCATAACCTAGCTAGAAAAAAAAATGAAAAGGTTAGCGCCTTCAAGCTTTAATTATCATTTTTTTATAGTCTATAAACTTCTAGTTGCATTTCTCAAAAATTCCTAAACATTACCGACTTGAGTGACTCACCTACTTTTCTCTATTTAAATTATCAAATTAATTTTGAGTTATCAACTCTTATTTGAATTATTTACTAAGCTTATTTTTTTTAATTATCAGTTTTTTTTTAATCAATTTTTCGTTCACCTTTCTTTATTATGCCTTAAATTTACTTACTTTTATTTATCAACCTTTCCTTCTATTAACTTTTCAATTGTTACCAACTCTCATTTGAATTAACTATCACCACTTATTTGGTTTTCTTTAATTTATTAAATTTCTCATTGAGTTACTTAATATGGAAAAATGGGGAAGTCACCAAATAAATATTGATAATTTTCTATATAATTCGAAAATTTAAGATGTTGATAATTAAATAGAATTTGCCAAATAATAAGAGAATTGGTTTATTAGTCAAGAAGAAATTGGTAATTAAAAAGAAAAAAGAAAAAAGCGCTGGCTAGTGGCTACCAATTTCTTAGACCCACGTGGTACTTTTCAAAAAGGACGCTTGATACGTAATCTCCACTTTCGGTGTACAGTGTGAAATGGAAAAGACTTTTGAACACTTCTTTCCCAATTCTCAACAAAAGGAAATATTTAAAGATCAGTCATGAAAGGATTCGCAAACGAGCTTTACTTTTTATCATTGGTTATCGTGTTTCTAAGACCTTTCATGGTAGTCTACCATCAACTATTATTGTCTTGTTTCAAGGCAATCTCGATCTCTTCGTGATCTTAATCGGGATCGAATTCCCCAGACTTACATCAATGAGGAAATTAATGCATTTAGAATTTTACTTTGTATCTATATGGAAAGTATATTCTTTTAAAATTCAATTCCCCTCATGTATCATAACGGTATGATAATCATTTTATGATGAATAAGTAGAAATTACTTTTTTGTTTTCCTTTATATAAGTATCAGTTTTAGCTTTTCTGTTGCGACATAAAGTTTATTAATCAAAACAATATGGTTATGAAAAAAATCAATTCAATAAGGTTGAGTATAGTTTTGGCTTGGTGCATTTTTATGTATCTATCAAATATTTTTTTCGTGTGTTTTTGACAATAGGGAAAACAAGAAAAGGAGACACCCCATTTAACCAACACAGGCATTAGAAACATCTTTGAAGAATGTTCTAGAGGATCATGGGAGATTTAGAGGACAATTAATCAGATCTCCTAAATCAATATATCTCTTTGGCTTGGATATCACTTAAATTATCATGCATCTATTCATATTTATATATAATTTTTCTGAAACTATTGAAACATGAGAACTTTCATTTAATTGCTTGATATTTAGAACCATCAACTCCAGCTTTAGCGTCACAATCATTAGCTAATCCTGGTCATGTAGTCAAAATATATATATATATATAAATATCTTTGATATTTTGAAATTTTACACAAATAGCCAAACTTGATTGTCAGTCACTTTCCTTATGCAAATTTGATGAGAGTTGGAGTGCCCAAATTGAAGACCTACATCATAGCATTAAAGTATGCTATTCCAAGATTATCTATGCCAAAAATCACGGACTAATTCGCTCAATAAATCAGTGAGATGATGTGATCAAAACCTGCTAATAATAGAAGATTTCGTTGATAGCCCAAATCAGGAGAAGGGCTAAGGATGTGTTTCTAAAAAAAAAATTTAATAAATGTGTCGAGAGTGTAATGGTTTGGCATTTTTGGTAAGACGGAAAGAATTTTGAATAAATGCATCATGGGAACACAGTTTGGAATTTTTAATTATTTTTACCAAAGAATAAACAAATAGCCTTATTTTTTAGAGCCCATGAGGAAATTTCCAAGAAGGCTTCTCAAAAGGCTATCCCAATGGTTGGTTAACCGTGTGAAGTGAAAAAGACTTAACACTATTTGCCCAGCCATCAACAAAAAGAAAAAGTTAAAGATCAGTCCTGAAAAGGAATACCAAACGAGCCATCAACAAAAAGAAAAAGTTAAAGATTAATCCTGAAAAGGAATACCAAACGATCTTGCTTTTTCTCGTCCATTATCGAATATCTTTGACCTTTCTTCGAAATCTAGAATTGACTGATCTTTAAAAACCTTTGAATACCTACGCACATACAAAACATAGCAAATCAGAGGAATTAAAAACAAGAGGGCTCGGAAAATTGAAGAGGAAGGGAAATAGTATTAGTAAGTTTGATGAATATAGTTATTAAGAGAAATAATTGTGAGATGATTTGTCATGAAAAATGAAAATTCATTAAGGTTGTTTTTGTATAGTCGTGAGCTGATGGTACCTTTTTTCTTCTGTTGATTATCTGTTTCATGTGTTTTTCATAAAAGGGAAAACATGAAAGGAAGATGACACATTTAACCAATACCATTTTATTAAATTGCAATGCATATTTGAAGAGTTCTCTAATGGATTGTGGAGATTGTAGAGCACTATTAATCTAAGCTCTTAAATCAATCTCTTTTTGGCTTGGATAGCACTTCAATCATCATGTGTCTATTCAAGTTGATATGATGTTTCCGAATTGTAGTAATATGAAAGCGCTCATGTAATTACTTTACATTTAGAATTGTCGGCTCTAGCTTCCAATGTTACACCCAATTGGATGATTGAGTGATCATAAACATCAGGTAGTCCTAGTCACCTAGCAAAATATATATATCCGCAAATGCCTTGGACAATAATTGGACCGTCTAAGATGGTTTTGTATTACTGACTGAGCAACATCCATTTTCTCCAAAGATAGACCAACATGGCGAAGGTTGGGGGCAATAGCGGCCCAACAAATTTGATGAGAGATCCCTTTAATTGGTTATTTTATCACTTTTTATTTTCTAGTATTAGGTTTTCCCATTAATGAAAATTTCTAAATCCGTCCCTGATTCTCCATTGTAACACGAATATAAAAGCAGCCAAGATTAATCCAAGGAAATCTCAATTACAGAAGGACAAATCACAAAATTAACCGGAAAAGAAATGGTCCATATAAGATTCGACTAGGTCAACAGGTTCTGAATTCCTCATGCTAATTCCGTCCAATGATCATCATGGCTCGTTGAAGTGATCGCGCAGTGGACCTTTGGACCAATTGCTAGCATGGTGCAACAGTGAAACTAACACAGGACTGATGTGGAGCAACTCTGATTGTAGTTAAATTAGAGATCGACGAGTGATGTGAAGGGACGCAAATTTATGTGAAGCAGGTCACCATCACGTGAAACTGAATTGGGATGATCGAGTGTCTATGACAAATCCATTTGTAAACACACGAGAGAAGTTATTGTACTCAAAGTGAAAGCATTTATCCAAGTGTAAGGTAAACTGTGCGATGGATTCTTTGTAAATACTTGAAGAGATGAGCAGAGACACCCACGCGCAGCCTATATAAATCTCTTTTGCAATTTCTTTCTCCCTAAGTTCTTCAATTTTCACTATTTATATTGCTAGTTCAGTTTGCTCGTGGAAGTAGAATTTTTATTGGGGTAAGTTTCACAAAATTGGTTTGTGTCTCTTTAAAAGCAAATTTATCCTCCCACTCGATTGCCCATTTCGGTCTAACAAATCAGTATAATGTTAACACCAAAATTTTAGCCATTCATTTAGGTTTTAAATTGCATAGAAAATTAAGAATTAATTTTTAACCCCTAAAAAAATATAATTTTTATTAAATTGTATCGCATATAGATATTGTGAGCATTTGCATTACAAGTACTCCTTTCTGGAGCACACTGACGTTGCCATGCTTCTGGACAATGAGGCCATTTCCGTCATCTGCTTGACATCGAGTGTCCCACAATACACCAACCCCAACCATCTCGTTTCTCGGAGAAGGCCTACCATGAGCAACTTTCAGTGGCTGAGATCACCAGCACGCGCATAATAGGAGGCTCCTATGATGTGCCAAGTGCGACCCTCGCCACGGGAGAAATACATGGCATGCTGCCTCATGTACCATGTTGACGTGGGGTGCCCCAGGACGTGAACGCAGCTGTCGCAACCATCAAGACCTAGCGCACCATCCAGTCCGTCGACTGGTGCCCTACCGGAATCGAAGTGCGGCATCAACTACCAGCCACCCACCGTTGTCCCTGGAGGCGACCTCGCCACAGTCCAAAGGGATGTGTGCATGATCTCCAACTTGATCAGGGTTGTCGAGGTCTTCTCGCGCATTGACCACAAGTTTGATCTGATGTATGCTCAGCGGGCCTTCTTGCGCTGGTACGTGGGTGAGGGTATGGAGGAGGAAGCGTTCCGAGGGCTGAGGGAGGGAACACAAAAAATCTTCGTTCCCTCTACCCACCGTCCGTTCTTCGCCGTTTGCCGCCATTCGTTCGTGGTCACCGTCCCTGACCCAGTGACGAGGCAGTTCATTCTTCACTGCTTTAGTAGGCTTTTACACGTTTTCTATGCTTTGTTCTTGGGCTGGGCTTAGTGCTTTTAATTTCAATAACATGGGCTTGATGGGTTTTTTTTGAAATGGGCTAGTTTTAAACGAGCCCAATCATGTCTGTGGCCCAAGCCCAACAGTCCATGTTCGGGCCGGGTCCAGTCCTTATTTTCTGAATAAATATTTTATTAAAAATAAAAAATTCGAAATTAAAAAATAATTAAAAATCAGAAAATATAGAAAATCAAAATTCTAAATTTTGGAAAATTAGAAAATTCATTAAATTTTAGAAAATTCCAAAAAAATTCCAAAAATCAGAACCCCTTGGAGGTGCTTAAAAATAGTCTTTTTGGATAGCCTTCTTTTAAAGTTGTGGGAAAATCATTGATAAAAAATCTTGCTAAAAATTTGAACAAACTCTTAGGGCTATGCGATATGGTTTCAATGTTTCATTTTGGGGGGTATCAATTGATTGAGCGCTTTTATTATATTGATTTGGCCTAGCTAGGATTGACATTTATTTATTTAGTGTTAGATGCTTGTGTGCTAAGACTTTACTTTGCTTGCTGCCGTCCACTGCTACAACTCCCTCCCGTGGGCCTGACAAGCAGCTATTGTTTTGACGAACCGGTAGTCTCCATTGCCTTCTGGCGATTTCTTGCTCTGAGTCATAAACTTTTCCAATTTCAAGCAAAGTCTACGCTCTTTTTCTGGTGCGGGTTTATCATCACTCTAGCAATATCCATTGCCCACAGGGAAGACCTTGCCGGATTACTTTGGAAGGAAGTTCACCATCATCAGATCTTGGAAGGTTCTCAAAAGAATCCACTTGGTGACGGTTAAAGATCGTGCAAAGCGAGAGAAATTAAAAAAAATAAAGAAATTGCTGAACTGAAGCAAAGTCTCGCTCATCTGTTTCCTTGCACGTCTGACCTTGCGCTTCAACAGTTTCCATGCACGTCTGACCTTGCGCTTCAACACTCATTTCAATTCCAACTCATCTTATTTCTTTCTTGGTAATTTGGAAACTTCTTTATCCACTTTCCAATGAATTTGTCCCTTTTGTTTGAGTGATTGTGCACAGACGTTGCAGCTACCTCTCCAATGGGTGGCCTACCTTCAACGAAATAAAACGTGCGGCAATGTTTGCACTGTTACCAATAATAAAGAAATGGCGTGGTTATCCTAACAAGGCTCTAATTAAAAAAATTAGACCTTTGTTTGGTCTTAATTCAGGTGTCACAAATCCTCAACTTTTAGGTCCTGTCAATTTTCGCTGACAAATCTGCATTTGATGGTATGAATAAAGGAAAATTTTCTCTTGATTGACATTCAGGTTTCTGATTAAAAGGGGGGAGGGGATACACTTGACAGGATGGCAACACAAAGAAAGGAAAATAAAAGAAATTAAACACTCTCAAGGATGCTTTGATTGGCTTGACCTTTGTGGTCATGAACAAAGTGGTGCTTTTTGCTATTATTGAACAAAAGCAACAGATTTCATTAAAAAAAAAAGTAACAGACAATAAATCTAAAAAAACTGGATAGTCGAATAGTTTAGGTTATTGTGTATTTTAATTAGATATGCATTTCTAAATTTTGGGAAAATATAAGTCAATGAAACTTTGTGCAAGTATTTTTCAGCCAAATCTTCTATAAGCATTGAATCACTTCTAAACATGGTCCAAAATCACTTAACAATGAATTGTTATTCTTTCGCTTTGTTTCGTGATAGAGTTTTACTGGGGATGGCCATCTTAGAGAAGAAGATTTAAAAGGCGAAAAATCCAGAATACACGTATTGTCCATCCTTTTGGCGAAGTTTAAGTATTGCTCGGGCATTGTTAGTATTTGAACAAGTAAGGAGGCTGAGGAGGCTCAAGAGAAACAACATTGCTGAGGTTGAAGTTGAACTTCGAGCCAAGGTGGTGACATGTTATTTTTTGCTTGGAAATACAACAATTAGATTTGTAAGCTCAAAAGCACGGTTTGACGAGATCAAGCGCTAGGGAAAATGAGCGAAGCACGCATACGAGCATGTCCAGACATCTAGAGAAATGAATCTACAATTTGAGCCTCATTAAAGGAAGGCCTAGCATCTCAAACAATCTTGAATGTTGTCAAACCATGACCAAACTAATAAACTATTCGAACATTGTCTTAACTTATAATGAGAAAAGCTATGGGAGTAATAATCTAAATTAAGAAACTACCACTAATTAACCCAATGCCAAAGTTAGTGGGTATTCTTTGGCTCTAATCAATGCTAAGAGAGTAGGATGCATCGTCCATCAAAATTTCGGTAAATAATAATACCATAACAATTCGAAGACCATGAAATAATCATATACTATTATGCAATCCGTGCTGCGCAGATTGCTACATAATCTATAATGAAGAAATGATATACAACCATTCGTGCATAAAGAAACTTTCATGTTACCATATTTGCAGTAAGACTGTAGTGTTACCATAACATCAATAATATTTTAGCAACTTATTAATGAAAATAGCTAAGCTGGTTTTTTATCTCTTTCTTTACTATGATTTAAGTACACATAAGTTATATATCTTTACTTTAGTAAACATATTTGCATACTAATGTAAATTGTTATGTTATTAAGGTTGAAAATTTCTTTAATATAAAGGAGTACAAGTAGAATAAATATGGAGAGAGAGGAGGGAGAGGAACAAAAAAGTAATAAGCATGGTGAGTGCAAATAAAATTATCAAATCCCTTTTATATTAGATACTAACCGTTAGAGAAGATATAGATACGCAGTACTCCTCGAGCACACATTTTCTACTTTGGGTTTCATCTTTTTTGCTTTTTCCAGTTGCAAAAGCAATCGGAAGCGGAAGAAGTTAATAACGGCAACCTAACTCTAGAAAAACTTCAATTTTGTTATTTAATTAGATTAAAAGAAATTCAGGATAGATAAATTTCATTGTTTCCTTGGCATCGCATGTCGAACGAACCTGACAAATCGCCAATTTGCCAAATTAGGCTTTTCAACTTTTGTCAAGGGACGGATTATGCCCCCGTCGGGTGCAACGTTAGCGCAACGGCCTGGACAAGCGGCATATTTCTATTGATTATCGAAAATCCCTGGGGGAATAATAGCGCACACATAAAATGCAATCCATTTTCCTCGTTCCTCTCCTCTCTCCTCTCCCTTGGCTGCGTCTTCGCCACCACCACAACCTTGACGTTGCCGTTGCCGCCACAACTGTGCCTTGCCGCCATAGTCACTGAGGCTCGAGCACAGTCACGCCCTCTCTCTACCAGGACAAATAGCCAATCCATCGACGATTACAGGCTGGAAGCTATAGAGCCAGATCTGGCCTTGTTGTCACCGGCTCGATCTTGACAGGCTTTTGGGAGAGATAGAGAGGGGAATGGGGGAAGAGAGAGACACTCACAGTGGCAGTGGCAGCCGTGGCGGCGGTGCAATCTTGGATTTGTTGCAACGTCGTGTTGGGCGAACATTAGCCACTGTAAGAGCAACTGCAGTTTGCAACGGTTGACCAAAGCGGCCATTAGCCACTGTAAAGAGCAACTGATGTTGAAGCAGGTGGGAAAGAGACGATGAGTGATGCAAATGGCCCACCTCCACATAATTTCATGAAAACGGAAAATGAAAATTGGAAAGTGTTTTCAAGTTAAAATTTTATCCAAAGCCAAATTGGTCAATCTCCACATAATTTCATGAAAAAATTAAGGCTAAATGGTTGAGTACATAAACAAGTTAACAAACAATTATATAAATTCAATGTTATACTTAAAACATTCATAGATTATCCGACAAAATAAATCTGTGGACACTATTACCATACAAAAACCAAATTATGTGTTCAAGATAATTAATCTCTTGTGGTTGTAAAACAATGACAAATTGCATACTCGTGTAATATATAAGAATAAAGAAAAGTCATTAGATTCTACCACGTGGGACAACTATATCTACTCTTAATTCATTCATACTTAATTGCTCGTGTATACAGGTAAATGAGTATAACTCCAAGCAACTCCATATTATTTAGAAAATTGACCCATTCATGGTTGAACAAGTTTCTCACAGTAGCGCACTGCCACACAGGCAAAAGCCGGAAAAAGGACGTTCTTGAATCATTAGAAATTCTGCTCCATTGATCACTATTTCATAGATAATTACTTCGTTGCAAAAAGTAAGCTAGATTTGTAGAGATGAAGTGCTTAATAATAAGTCTTCCTCGTTTAGAAGAGTGAATGAGCGAGAAGATATTGTCTAACACTTACCGTAATTGGGATTTCGTTAGAGAGTGCCCACAACACCCGTTAACTTAAAAAATGAACTTCACAAATTTGGCCTCTTTCGAGATTCTACCTCAGTCATCATCATCAAATGAGCCCGCCACGTTTTGACGACAAATTCCTTCAAGCCTCCAACTTCATTATTTACCGATCTTACAAGCTTTTTCAGGTGCTGGAGTGGAAGATCATCTCTTTGAGCTACTTGTTATCCTCGCCACCAATCTATCTTTGAGCTTCTTCAAGTTGGATAGATTAGGCAACCTTCGCAAGGAATTGCACCCTCCGATAGAAAGTGTTTCTAGCGATTCCAGTCTATCAAGACCTTGAATCTCAACCAATTTCGGACACATATTAATCAGCAATAGTTGTAGATCCTCCAAGTTGCAAAGGTCAACAACTTCAAGAAGATTGCAACTGTGAACTTCAAGTTTCCTCAAACTAGAAGGAAGTTGTCGAAGGTGGCACAATTTGTCACAGTCGATGAGTTGAAGTTCTTTCAGCCAGCAAATGCGACTCCAATATGAGCTTATGCCAATGAAACGTGGAAGTTGCAACATACAACATGGGCTGTAAGTTCTTGCTTTTGGAAAAGCTTCGATGGAGGTTGAGTTGGTAAAACATAATTCCAGATTCTTTAAACTCACAAGGTTAGTGATTTTTGGAGCTTTTTTTATGGCTGTTGAGGACAGACATAGACTTACCAAACTCTGAGGAAGCTGTGGCACATTCTGCACACGAGTTTTCGTTAATTTCAAAATCTTCAAGAAATGTAGTCTCTGGATATCACTAGGAATCATCTCTAGCCGCAAGCAATTCTCTCCATAGATCTCTTCAAGTTTCTCCAACATCCCCATTGCCTTGGGTAACTTTTGCATGTGACTTCTGTTCATCTTCAACACTTTCAAACCCTTTAGATTGACAATAGTATATGGCAACTCTCTAATGCTTGTGCTTGAGATATCCAACTCAGTTAAAGATTGCAGCATTCCAATAGAGTCGGGAAGCGTTGTTAGCTCAGGAACTCCGCAAATGGCCAAGCACTTGAGATTTATGAGTGCTCCAATTGAGCTTGGGATTTGACTCATGCTTCCATAGAAAGTATAGTTACGTATGAGTAGCTCAGTCAAAGCTTTCAAAGAACCTAATTCAATAGGAAGCACTTGGAGACGAGTGCAACTATTTATATTCAAGTGCTTCAACCTTCTCAAATGACCAATAGATCGATCAATCGATAACAAGTTCCTACACTCCTCTAGAATTAATATTTCTAAGGATAAATATGCAGAGAGGTCAGGAGTTTTCTTTAACCTGGAGCACTTTGACAGATTAAGGACCTTCAACTCGTAGCCACCTGTAAAATGATTATGTATATTAAACGAGTTTGATTTAAAGAAGTTTTGCAAGACTTAAACAAATATATCGAGTAAGGAAGCATTCTACCACAGTAACTTTATAAATATTCTGTGTATATGTGTCCTTCTATAATTTAAGCCAAAATGACTCTGACACTTTTTTTATTTCTTCCAATATTGTCCCTGGTAACAAATAAAAGGAATTAGATCTATTTTCAAATTATTCATGCATTGAATAATGAAAAGACAAAAGAATATAACCATTACATCTCCTATAAATAGTAACATCTCTTTTCAACTCCATCAAGGAATTACCGATTTTGTACCCAATACTAGTACTTATGGCTTGACATTTTATGGCTAATCCTATGTAAGTGTATCATAAAAAAATTTAATGAAGAACATGTTTCCTGACTATCAACTAATCTGAAGTTGCAGTTTTCTATTTATTTTTATTTTTATTTTTTGTTTCGTTTCATTCATTAAGATAAGGGTGGAATTAGCTTCCACGTATCCTTTTGAAGAGTACAATATTAGTATTGAAGTACTAAATTAATCAGGATGCATGTTCAATTTTACTCTTCAATTTTTATTATTTTGCTAATATCTCTACGCTGTTTGCTTTTTCTTCCACAGTGCATCCTATATATATCATAGATAGTCTTATTCACTACTTATATTTCACTCAGATCAAATATCTATAAATGACAACTTATTGACGTGATTAGGGAACTAAAAACAGTGAGTGTTCATATAATGTTCTTTAATAAGTAATGTAAGGCAACACATATTAAGCAATGACATATTCCATTGGATGATTTAACAAGCCTATAAATTACAGAAATTACGAAATATTTATGAATATCTAATCAAGTCATTTTATTTATTAATTGTGGTACCCAAAATGTAGTTACTAGTAACATAAAATGTACACATTACTACACCCTTTACTCATGCAGCTATAATCAATTTGAATTGAAGTCATCAGGAGAAGATTTGCCAAAATGACAAAACAGCAGTAACATAATATCATTCTAAAACTATAAATGCAATGTAGATTAATGACCAACAACCAAATCTTAACATCCCGCTTTTGTTTTTTTTGGGAAGCTAACTGTTTCATTTGATAAAAATGAAAAATGCAATCTCAAAAGATCAACACATGCTAGATTCTCTCCATCTCCACAACCTAATATCTATGAATACAGTATAGAAAAGATAAAAGTGATTGAGTGTAACATTCTTTCCATCAACCAAACTGTACAATAGGGATATACAAATAGCATTATGTCTTCAATCACATCTATAACATATATCAAAGTCATTGCCTGATTTGACATACTTCTAGAGAAAACTCAACAGTCGTGTTTCAAACCTACAGAATGAGGGATTGGTGTCATAGGCATTTTTCAAGACCAAGATTTGTTCGAGTTAAGGCAACAAGATTCAATTGGAAAAAAAAAAAATAACAGTCTGCAACCCCATGAGACATACCTTAAGTTGAGTCCAACCACCCCAAAGTTCGTTCGTCTATTCGGCTCCTCGATAGGTCGAGGATGAGAAGTTTTTCTGGGCATAAGTTGGTCACACTCAGCATTGAAGGACCATACTTCCAAGAAAGCCATCTCAATTCTGAAAAGAGATCTTCAAAGTCTCCAGAGAGGTTCCCATGGACTATTTTAAGAAATCTAATACTTGGCATTTTCATAAATTCATCCGATGTCAAAATAGTGGCTGGTATAGCCCTGCCAAAGTTCATATGGATTGCTTCAACAATTTCGGTTCCCTAAAATGAAGAAAGAGTCAGTTAAATGCGAGTTCCAAATAATGTCTGAAATTAAGGGAAAACAATCCAAGGAAGATTTATGCAATGAACAAAGCAGAGGAGGGTGCACTTAAAATTGTACCTTCTTTCTCTTGATCATATCAAGAGCTTCTTCATGATTCCACACCCGTGAACGTTTTCCCGGATCTTTACAATTTTCTTGGTATACAATGCTCTTGCCCAAGTCTTTGAGCTGATCATGCATCCAGAGTTGATTGTTTTCTCCAATTTTCACTAAGGACATCAAAAGCAGAACTTCAACCCCCTCATCTGGAAAAAATCCGCAGTCATCCCACAAGTAATCTGCATAACTCTTATTTTCTCCAGCTAGAAAGCAAGCAATATCAAGAAATATTTGTTGTTGCTGATGATCTAATGCCTCAAAACTCAACATCAACTTTTCCTTCACATCCTTATAAGGGTAATGTTCCATCTTTTTCAATGTAGCTTGCCACATTGCTTTCTTTTTCCCATATAATAATGAGCCCATCACTTCAATAGCCAAAGGAAGTCCTCCGGTTTTTGAAGTAACTTTCTTAGATAGACTCAAAAATGCATTTGGAGGAGAGTTGCTCCTAAAGGCATGCTTGCTAAAGAGTTCAAGAGCTTCGAGATCCTTTAGTCCCTTAGCTTCATAAATCAAACAATGGTCAAATTGATCTTGGAATCCACTTAAGACACTTCTATCTCTTGTCGTAACAACTATTCTACTTCCCGAACCAAACCATTCTGTCTTTGCTGCTAATGCCATAAGTTGGCTCCTATGATCTACATCATCAAGGACAATAAGAACTTTCTTTATCTTGAATCTATCTTTGATCATATTTATCCCATGATCGATGCTGGAAAGTTCAACTCCTATGTTGCCAAGGATATCAGAGACTAGTTGCCTTTGCAAATTGGACAGACCAGAACCTTTTGACACTTCTCGGATATTTGAAATGAAACTGCAACTTATAAAATTAGGCAAAAGTTTGTGGTAAACAACTTTGGCAAGAGTTGTCTTGCCTATTCCACCCATTCCGCAAATTGCAATGAGCCTTATGTCCTCAAATTCAGCATTCAGCAAATCTAGTACTTCGTCCACTGATTCATCCATTCCGACCAAATGATCAGATATATGAACATAAGACACCTTAAGCTTAACCAACACTTTCTGAGCAATCAAACGTACGAGTTCTCCATGGCTGTGTCAGCAAACACAACATAATCAAGTTAATTATAAGATTGGTGGCAAACTTGTATACATGCAAGATCAAACAATAACATGAAGTTACAAAATTGATGCTGGACCTAGTGAACAAAGAATAAATACAAGGTTATCTGGTTCTTTTCAATCTAGACAATGGACTATAATGCTTATGTTGAAAAGGTGATCCTTGAGTCTTGAGATAATGGAGTGTAGAATTCAATGAGATATTCCATAATAATTTTTGGTCCAAAACACAGAAAAAGTTGTTCTCTTTAAATTATAATCTGCATTCAAGCAAAAGAAATAGAGAGAAAAGGGAAAATGGAGTTGAATGAGTCAACATACCCCATGTTCTTTGTGTCCCATCCCTTGATGGCAGTAACTTCCTTAAGTGCCTCTGCCCAGCGCTGCACAATATCAACCCCACATTTTTCTTCATGTAAAGTTAATGCATCCCTATATACTTTGCTTTCAAGCTTCACATCGGAAGGTTCCACATCATAAAATATGGGTATAACCTCTAGTTTGTTGGTTTTCCTATGTTGCATTATGTGTTCTAGTTCACGTAAGCACCAGCTACTGGAGGCATAGCCTTTGGAGAAGATGGGAATGCAGATTTTCGAGCCATCGATGGCCTGGAAAATCTCTAGGCTGATCTCTTCACCGAAGTTGATTCCCTTCCCGTCTATGAAAACACGGATACCCTTATCTAGTAAGGCATGATAGAGGGAATCTGTGAAGTTAGCACGAGTATCCGGTCCTCGAAAACTTAAGAACACATCAAACTCAGCTCCCGATGAGCCATGGCTTGTGGATCCAGTTTCCAAAGAAGAACTGCCTTTTCTTTCCATCTAAGTTGCCTCTGCTAAAATTCTGAAAGCAAATCACAAAAGATTTGACATCCTATTCTCGTCAAAGTAGAT
This sequence comes from Corymbia citriodora subsp. variegata, assembly GCA_014858505.1. Taxonomy (NCBI): domain Eukaryota; kingdom Viridiplantae; phylum Streptophyta; class Magnoliopsida; order Myrtales; family Myrtaceae; genus Corymbia; species Corymbia citriodora. Next base: position 26,495,540 of record CM026414.1, on the reverse strand, counting down.
GTAAAACCACACCACATTTTAGAGCAATTTTGCAAGACTTGGTTGATGGAAAACACGTTGTTATGCAATTCAAGGAAGGTACAAGAATTCCGTTTGGAATCAGGGCCGACGAGCGATGGTCAGGTAGGAAAGTGAGGCTTGGTTTCCATTTCCATTGTGTTGCGGCATCAATCCAGAGAAGAGGCAAAGATATGATTGAAGGATTAAGAAATGGCCCAAGCCACACAAGTGGACATAATATGGAAGAAGTTAAGTCGAGTACGGTCTATAATCAATGTGTGACCTGAATCGAAGCGTCGCTCGCGAAGTTCAAACATACCTCAGTTACTTTCGAGCTCCTGGCTCTGTTGCTATGGCAGATCTGGAAAGCACGGAACAACCTCGTGTTCAGAGCTCAAAGTCCGAACCCCCCAGCAACTCATCGATTCCACCCTGGCGATAAATCATAATCACAAAAAGATGGGTAGACAAAAACGCAGGCGAAATCACAGCAGCGAATGGACTTACCCCAATGTCGGAAAGCCCCCGATCCCGCGACGCGCCCAAGATAAACGTCGATGGATCTTCTGCACGAGAAACAGGGGAAGGAGCCATTGCTCGCGTACGTCGCCGCGACAGCTAAGGCTTCTTGACCGATGGCATTGCTCGACCGGCGAGAGTGGCCTCGGCGTCACAAGCAGAAGCTGTAGCCATTGTTGAATCTGAAGCAAAAGTCGAACTGAAGTTAGGAGCTGGAAACAGAACGGTCGGATCTGGTGCAGGAGATATGCGGGTCGCAGATCAAGCGAGTTGGGAGATGCTTGCTCTTATCACTGAAGCCCAAGCCCGTTTGACATGTTTCCAAAATCTGAAGATTAGCCCATTACAAGTGAAATTGTAATAAGGTTTGAAGACTTCCATAATAAATCTTATGTTGATTGAAAACATCATAACCAAGGTTCTTATGGGAAATCTATCTCGCCATCTTGGTATCTCTAATGTAGCGATCCCTATAGTAACTACTGTATGAATTAACTTAAATTAGAATAATTTATGAATTTTTATTGTGTTCAATTATCAATTAGTTTTGCATAAGCAGCTCACATTTGGGTTACTGATTTTTATTTGTATTGGTTAGAAGCCCTTATATTTACCAATTCTATTTAAAGATTATGGGCCTCAGTTAATGTGATTCACCAACTTGTCTCCCGTAATATTACTACTTAGTATTGACTTATCAACTTTCATTTAAGTTGCTTATTGACAATTTATTTAGTTCTTTATTTCTAAGTTTTCTTTTTATTCACAAACTTCTATTTGCATTTCTTAGCAATGCCTTAGGATTACCATCTTTTTCTAAATTACCATATTTAATTAGAGTCACTTACTAACTTTTTTCTGCTTCAGTTATTAAATAGTTTAGGGTTATCGATTCTTATTTAAGTTGCTCACCAAGTTTATGTTTTTAATTACAAACTTTCTTATTTTTTACCAATTTTCATTTACCTCTCTTTATTACACCTTAAATTTATTAACACTTAAGATATCTTTAATCAATGACTAGAGAAGTTAGAATATTAAACAAAAATTAAATAGACATTCATAACTAATTTCCTAGAGCCCGCGTGGAGCTTTCCAAGAAGGACGTTCAAAATATAATCTCCATGGTTGGCTACCGTGGGAAGTGGAATAGAGTAACGCTCTTTCCCAGCCCTCAACAAAAAGAAAAAGATCAGTCATGAAAGTAACTACAAACGAATTTACATTTTCTCATCCATCATCAAGTTTCCATGACCTTTCTTGAAAATCTAGAATTGATTGTTCTTTTAATAATTTCGAATGCATACGTCACATATACATAACATAGCAAGACAAAGGAAAGAGGGGTGGGAAAATCAAAAAGGAAAGGAAATAGTTTTGGCAAGTTTGATCAATGTGCTCATAAATAGTATTAGGCCTTGTTTGGTTCAGCTTTGGGAGGACTTTGGGGAGATGCAATTGCATCTCCAAGTATCCTCAAAGTCCCTTAGCCCAGTGCTGCTCTAGAGGTGCATTTGGAACTTGCATTTTCGGAATGCAACATGGGTGTACTGTTCATCTTCTCCACGTGGTCAAGGAAGTCGATGACTGCCGGCGACCACCGGCGACTACCGACCAAGAAGGGCAACTGCTGGCCAAGGGGGTGACTGCCGGCCAAGAGGGGCGATCGCTGCCCTTGGTTGTGCGACCTTGGGTGGTCGCGCGCCTGGGTCGCCGCTTGAGGCTAGGGGTGTAAGTGGTTCGGTTCGGTTCGGTTTTCCGAGAAAACCGAACCGAACCGAACCGATAAGGAAATACAATGAATTCAGTTCGGTTTGGTTTTTTGGTTTTTCCTTACTATTTTTTTTTTTGTTTTTTTGCAAAAGAGAAAACTCAAAAATCAATGGGAGCATAAACGCGTCCGGGCGTGGAAACCAGATCACCACCGTCACCTAAGTCAACGTCAATGGCCGCTCCCCGATCTTGGATGGACGGTGGAGTCGGTTCTGGAGAGGAGGGAGCTGAGGGATGGAGCAGATCTGAAGGGAAGAGAGAGCAGATTTGAGCAAAGGAAAAAAAAATGGAGGAACGGAGGCTGGTCAAAAGGTGAGGAGGGGGGACGATTTTCGGTGAGCAGGGACGGTGGGCTGGGGAGAACAACGAAGAGGAAGGAGGCTGTTTTCGGTGCTGAACAGAAGAGGAAGGAGGCTGTTTTCTGACAGAGTCTTCTTCGAAGGCAGACGGCCTCGATTGCGCCCTCCAATGGCCCGGGAGGAACGACAGCCATGACGGCGAAGGGGATGCACGGCAAGCCCTGGGATCCGCATCGGAGGAGTCCCGATTCGGATCGAGGTCGAACTTCTCGGATCTGGATCTGGATCTGAACAGGTAGGCGATGAGGGAGAATTTCCAGCTTTTCTTCTTAAAGGACCTCTGGGACGACAACCTGCTGCCGTTGCCCACGCCGCCGGCCTCCAAGGCGGTGTTGTACGTAGGGGCGACCTGAGGCGTGCTGTAGAACCGATGGTGCGGGTGGTGGGGCTGGTGGTGGTCGGATTTTCGGTGAGAGACGTAGGGAGACACGGAGTGAGGGAACGAAAGGGGCATAGCAGGAGGTTGGTGGTGGTCAGATTTTGTTTTGTGCCCTAGAAGACCGGTTCAATTCGGTTAACCGAAATGAGTTAGGAGATATAATTTGATTTTTTCGGTTAACCGAACCGGAAACCGAACCAAACCGAAAACGCACGAAATTTCGGTTCGGTTCCTGGTTTCCGGTTCGGTTACTGACACCCCTACCTGAGGCGCGGCGGTCGCCCGTCGCCTGGGTCGGGCGACCCAGGCGGTCGCGTGCCTGGGTCGGGCGACCCAGGCGGTCGCGTGCCTGGGTCGCCGCCTGAGGCGCAGTAGTCGCTCGTCGCCTGGGTTGGGCGACCCAGGTGGTCATGTGACCACCGCAACCTAAGCGGTTGCGTGACCATCAACCACCTGGATCGCGAACTTGGGTGACGGCCATCAGCGACCACCGCTATCGCCTGGGTTTGCGACGCAGGGGACAGGTGATCGCCGCTTGAGGTCGTGCGACCTCAGGCGAGACCTTTCGGCAGCCAGATTTGGCCGCTGGAGCTTAACCGGCAGCTAGATCTGGCCGCCGGAGGGTGGTCGGCGGCCAAAGGAAAGTAAATTTGAAAAAAAAAATATTAACAATTTTTTTTAATAAAAAATTTCACAAAAGTCCCTTAGCAAAATGGGGTATTAACCAAACGGCATTTAGGTTAAAGTTTTTTCACAATGTAAAATTTACCAAACAATATTTGCATTTTGAGAAACCCCCTTAACCCAAAAGCATTTGCATTTTCCCGAATGCATCCCCCCAAAGCCGAACCAAACGGGCCCTTAGTAAGAAGACAACGCATTTGACCAGCACACCTTGTAGGAGACGCAGATGATCACATTTAATCCAATCTCCCAAATCAATTCCTCTCTCTATGGGTTGGACAACACTTCAATCAACGCACAACTGTTCGAGTTCATATGATTATTTTGAATTGCAGCAACTTGAAAACTCTTATGTAATTGCTTGATGTTTAAAGCCAACTCTGACTTCCAATGGTCTCATCCAATTCAAGCATCAATGCAATCATAAGCATCAGATAGTCCTAGTCGCCTAGCAAAAGAAGAAAAAATTGTATAATTAATCCATACTATCTTATAGTATACTATAACATTGTAACACCTATTCAAGAGACCATGCCTTTAAACTTTAGTAGAACCACTTAAGATTGTTTATATAATTGAGTGAGCAGCATCAATTTCTCCGAGGATGGACCTACGTTTGCAAAGTTGGGGGCAATTGCCCCCACTATCCTGTGAAGAAAATATATTATGTCATTTTTAAAAATAATTATCCATAGTGCCCTCATTTTTTTTTCCTCCGTGATTGAGAACTTTAGCAAATAAATATATAACTTATGAAGGTTTAAGTGCAAAATATTAGAAAAATCTATTGAAATCTTACTCATCATTCTATTTCAAGCACATGACTACTATATTTAATAAATGAATCAATACATGCATTCACTTTTTATTTTCTATTAGGTTTTCCCACTAATAAAAATTTTCTGAATGTCCCTGATTTTCCCCAGCGTAAACACGAATACAAAGTAGCCAAGATGATCCAAAGAAATCTCAATTCTAGAAGATATAACACACAAAACTGACCTCAAAATCTAAAGGTCAAAGTATATTCGAAATTGGACTAAACCGGAAGAGCAACGGTCTAAACAGGATTCAACCAAGTCATGAATGCCTCTTGCGAATTTAGTCCACTGATTAGCATGGCTCGTTGACAGAGTGGATTTTTGGACTAGTCAATGGCATGACATGGCACTGACACGGAGTAAACTCTGACCATGGTCAAATGAGAGACTGACTAGGGGCATAAAGAGACACAAATCAGGGTGAGGTAGGTCGTGTCGTGTGAAATTGGATTGGAATAGTCGGATCATCTATGACATTTCATGTGCTCTAGTGTATTTATTAATATCTCAATTCAAAGTTGTTAGACGGGTAGTATTGGATGAGGCCATGGTTGCTAGCATTTGACTTTCTAGTGATGGGTGATTTGTTCCTAACATAGGGACCGTGCACGCTGCCATGTATTTGGATGGGAGCTGTATTTGCCTGCGCAGAGATGTGTGTTGTGGCACAAGTACATTCTCCATGGCTGGTGAAGCTAGATCACAATTTTATGATGATAGCAAACTTAATCCAAGTATTTGAACGATTCAAGATTTATATATTGACTTTGCCCTCTTGTAATGCCAACATCAGCATATTCTGCAGCACATATTTAACTAAAAAGAAATGTATAATTTTAAACATTTACGAATTAGTTAATTCAATAATATTGACCAAATTTACACTTCTATTAGACTATGAATTGGAAATTCTTTATTCTTGTTTTAAAACTCGGTACTTGTAGTTTGTTTGTGATAAGCTTAGACTTCTCAAAATTATAGTTTAGTATGGCTTATAAAATCTTCAAAGAAATATAATTAAGGTAGATATAGATAGGTTGTTAAAGATGATTTTGGCTAATTAGACGGTCAGACCTTTATTCGATCTTAATTCAAGTAAAGTAACCCCTTAATTTCTCGTGTTCTGTTAATTTTGGATCTCAAATCTGCATTTAATAGGATGAAAAAGAACAATATAAAAGAAGAACGTGCCCTTGATTGGCATTAAGATCTCTGATACAAGAAAAAATTGCACAGGCCATTCCAATGTCAACGACGGATCTTGTACCATAACCAAGAACAATCAGGGTGAAGCCAGCAAACAATGATTTCAATCTAACGGGAACAAGCTCTCAACTCAACTGGACGCGCAAAGGTTTCGAGCTCACACGCTTCTAATTTACTTAAAGAACTGATTCATATGAACGTATATGCAACAAAAAAGAAGCTAGCGAACGTATAATGGGAACAAAAATAGCATATAGACAAGCATAGACTTCACTCACACAATTATTCAAACGTCTGGCAAGCACTCCAAGCAAGCAGTTCGAATGTCAATCTTATTAAGTAAAACTACACCCAAAGCATCATAAAACTTGAAACACGTACGCAAGCATTAGAGTTGCCTCGAACAAAGTTCAGTTCTTATATAATCAAATTTGCGAATTCAAGGTCTCCATTTCGAAGGAAACAGAGCGAACACTTTACCTTATCAGTGAACCGATCTACGCAACAATTGGGGACCAAATCCGTAAAGGAACTTCTGGAAGTTTTTCCAGTGAAGATCGGAGCTGGTAGTGGAGAATCAAACATGAATTTGATTCTTTTCGGACTCTTGGATCTGAAGACACAGTCGAACAGGACAAACTCAGTGCGACGGTGAAATGGCCAACGGCATTAGCGACAGCCATTGGAATAAGCTAAAAGACGTCAAAAATTGTGATTCGAATCCACAAATCTCTCCTCGAGAGAGGATTGTTATGCATCCGGTGTGCATGTATGATGCTCTGTTTCCCGTTGTGGTTGTCGTCAAGCCTTTCTAGTGATTCCAATCTGTTAAGACCTTCAATCTCAATCAGATCCGGACAGCACCACAGCTCAAAGTCCTTGAGATTTTTGAAGTTAGATGAGTTGGGCAATGTTTGAAGGAGGAGACACATCCCAAGGTGCAAGAGCCGTAGATTCTTCAGTCTTTCAAGCCCGCTGAACTTGCCTGACTTGCAGTTGTCCACTTCCAAGCACAGCAACGATGCTAAACCTTCAAGCCCTTGAATATCACAAATCTGATTGTTCGATAGACTTAGCTCTAACAAACTCTCCAAGTTGGAAAGGTCAACAACTTCAAGAAGATTGCAATCACTAATTGTGAGTTTCCTCAAACCAGAGGGGAGCTATTGAATCTGGTGCAGGTTATTGCACTGGTGAGTTCAATCTATTGAATTTGACGCGCAACTTCAATAATTTTTTGATCACTAAAAATTGCAAACTAGTATATCTGTGACAAATATACTCTCCGTTAGTTTCTATTAAATTTTACCGTCAAATTGTTAAATTACATAACACATGATAGGTGACAAGTATATCAGTTTGAGATTTTACACTTTGTTTGTAAAAAATGAAACAGTTTATGGTTTTTCATGGTATTAATCCAATCTAACAGAAACTAATGGAGAATAAATTTGTCACAAATATATCAATTAGGATTTTTGGTGGTCAAAAAAATAATTTAGGATACATTTATTACATGTTAATTTAGCAAATCTCCGAACGACGAGGTCTATGCACTTCTCAGTAGTCACCTCATGAGTCTCACATGGAAGGCTGACATAGGGGTGATCAGTTCCCGGTCTGGTCTGGTTCCAAGGTGGAATCGGGAACTGAACCGGGAGGACCGGTTCCCAAATTCTAGGACCGTGGACTAGATTGGTCGGTCCCGGAGCTGGGAATCAGTAATTTTCTTTTTCAGGAAAAATTTGTTAATGTTAGAGTACGTTTTCAAAGACAACCCACTTCATTTATACACTGCTTAATTGATTTGTCATTTTAATCTACATGTAATTGTATTTTCCTAAGACTCTAAATAATTTTTTTTTCAAATTCTTAAGAAACTTTAAAATATATATATTAAAAACTATCGGTCCGGTCTGATTCCCACCTTGGATCCGGGAACGGACCAACGGCCACCGATTCCAAAAATGGGAACCGGGAACTGGACTGCTAGCTTAACTAGCCGGTCTGGTCTGGTTTGGGCAGTTCCCGTCGCACACTTCTAGGCTGACATTGTTTATTCCATGAGCATTAGCTGAACGCACTGATGATTTAAGACATTAGGAAAGTGAAAAAGCGTAGAACAGTATACGGAAAAGTTTGTTGCGAGAAATGAACGTGGCATGATGATAATGCAAGGACTCGATTCAACGTACTCCAATATGGAAATGAAAGCTTAGTCGTACAAGATAAACATAATTTTGCCGGTGACATGTTGAGAGGGGTGGCAAAAACGTGCTCATTGCCAATAGCAATCAGCTTGCCAGATATGACGAATACCCCAAATTTTATGCCCATTATTTTTCCCGAATTAAGCTCCTTTGCCGGCGAACTTGTTTGGACGCGGCAGAAAAACACCATGGATTTTGTGAGATTTTGACATTTTTTTGAATTGGTTTATGTTTCATTCTCCCAGACTAATGTAGCAGTTTAATGAATGGTGATAGTGGTGATAGGGATAAGACTGCTCTGTCTGAAGAACAGCTATTTGAGCCAATCACGGGCGAAATTAAAGTAAGAATATCAAATGGAGAGAGTGGCTAGATGCCCGGTTTGACCACGTCATTGCACGTTCTTCTCAGTATAAGCCGGAAAACCGGATATATTGCGTCCAACATGAATACAAGGTTGCTTTCAACGACTTGAGATGCTTCTGAAATTCCATAGACGATGAAATTTGAACTTATAAGCGGTGGGGACTCTTAGATGGCCGAAAATGATGCCCCTCTCCGTTGGATGTGGTTTTTCGGATTCACATGCGTGGTCAGTGAAATTATTGATACCCTACTATCATGAAATAAGTAAGGGGCGAATTTAAATCTGAGTTGATAGTCCAAATATTGATTTGTTTATATGTGATAGTATGAGAAATTGGACCTCTAGTGTATATATTAAGTTTAACTACACATTGGTCATATTTGCAATCTGAGGGTCCAATCAATTTACGACATATTGATCTAAAAAAGAGGCGAATAAGAAGATAGATAAAGGGTCGCCCTAGTACCCTTCTCCTTTGCAAAATCAAAATCAATCTCCAAGGTGCATGGAACAAGCATGGTGAAGATGATTCGCAACAAATTACAGGGGAACTGACATTGTTAATATCGATACCACACGATATATTTGAATCCACGCTAAATTCTGCAGCTGTGTACAAGGACACGGTATTCAAGTATTGTGCTAGAACGTGAAGCAATGTGTTATATATGAAACTCTATAGAGATTAGCATCATAAAAAGCAGCTAATCAGTGGTGAATTGCCGTGTGTGTTGGAAATATGGTCGAAGATCTCGAAACTGATTCCGATTGTAATTGATTTAATCAATCGCTAATTAGTACGGTAAATAGGAAAATAGCGATGTGTATATTTTATTTTCCTTTTTTATTTCTACACTCTTACATTATAAATTCATTGATGTATATGTAAACATATATACAAGAAAAACCATTCTCTCTTTCTTCCAATTGCTTTTCTGTCATGGTATCAGAGCAGTGTTCTTGAAATAGCTTCCGCAAACCCTCAGAATTGCCTTCGTTTCTTTTTTCTGACCTTTTTTTTTCCTTTGCACATTCTCATCCTGCAAAACAAGTCAGCAAATCGTTTAGGAATTCTGAGATTTGATCATGGAAGAAAGTGGGATTAATCAATCAGCAGGGATTTCACCCGAAGAAGAACGGCCTTCTATTCAGGATTCTGCTTCCAGTCAGATTCCTGCTTCGGGCCAGATTCCTGCTTCGGGCCAGCCACCTGCTTCGGGCCAAATTCCAAGCCCAACTGTCCAATGGGCCTCAACAATACCACCAATTCAGTGGTATCCAGCGCAAGGCCACTGGATGACTGGGCCGGGACAACCATGGGCCCAATCATCCGGGTCGGATTCGACCCAGATGAATCCGGGTTACAGACCCGGATCTGCACCGGGTCAGGGAACGGATCCCTACCCGGCTCCGACCCAGGCGAATCCGGGTTACAGGTCCGGATCTGCACCGGGTCAGGGAACGGATCCCTACCCGGTTCTCCAACCCGGTTTCACGCCGCAATTTTTTCCGGTCACCGGCAGCGGCCGCCCTGAACTTGGAGACCCGCTCTACACTTCGCCGGCGGACGGACCGGAAGTTCGTCTAATCAGCCAACAACTTACCGGATCCGACAACTACGCTTCCTGGGCGCGAGATCTCCGGCGAGCTCTCATCACGAAGGATAAGGAGGGTTTCATCGACGGGGTCGTTCCGATTCCGACGGATGAACGACTCCAGAGGCACTGGCGACGGTGCAATCAACTGGTCCGGACCTGGATCGGGAATTGCTTGTCACCGGAAGTCGCAGCCGGCCTCCCCCCGACGGAGGATTCGAAGATTTTCTGGGATAATATTCGAGAGATGTATGGGAAGTTAGATCGAGCGCGTTTATTCACACTAACTCAAACCCTATCAGATCTAAAACAAGGGAATCTCTCCGTCACCGCAACCTACAATCGACTCTCAGCTTTGTGGAATGAAATCGAAGCTGCCGAAGAAAAATTGGAAGGACCGGAGGCGACTCTTCGACAATACCGTGCTATAAAAGAGAGAGAAAAGGCCACAAGATTCTTGCTTACCCTCAACGAGACCTACTCGGCATTCCGGTCTCAGATCTTGGCGATGGACCCTCAACCACCGCTCGGGCGAATCTTCCAGCTTGCTGTGCAGGAAGAAAACCAGCGAATCGCCGCGACAGAACAAGCCCGAATTGGAGAAGGGGTAGGCCTCGCGACGTTTTCCTCTGTCTTCGGCTCGACAGACACGGTGGCCGGAGCTAATGGAGGCATCGGAGCTGCTGGAGGGAAGAAGATCGTGGCTGCGGCAAGGAGGAGAAATGAAGACAACCCTAAGTCGTCTTCAAGAATGGACGGCTGGGATCAAAGACCTGGATCGGACGGCTGGAACAAAAACGCCGCATCCGACAGTCGAGGTAGAGGCTCTGGATCAGACGGTTCAGATCAGATCAACGAGATGGATGGCTGGGATCTGCGCGCGAAATCTGACGGCTTGAGAACGCCCAATTTTTCAGCCGAATCGGACGGTTATCATCGTGCCACGTCAGCACCGAACTATAGGGGATCGTACGGCTCATGATATGCCACGTCAACAGGGAAGGTTAGTGGACCAAATTTCAAAAATAAAAATAAATATTGCGAATATTGCAAACATCCACACCATACAATCGATACATGTTGGAAATTGCATGGGAAACCACATGATAAAAAGGGCAAGGAATCCACAGTTTATCAGGTTTCTGCACAGAAAATGGGCGGAACAGCAAATCAAATGATCACCAAGGAACAATATGAAAATATTGTTCAAGTATTGAGCCAACTCAAGACTAATGATGAAGGTGCAGCCGGATTCTCAGGTACCATTTTATATGGAAAGAATTCATCTTCAGTTAATGCATGGATTATCGATACAGGTGCTAGTGACCACATAATATGTGATGATCAATTATTCTCTAATGTTCATGAAAACATATAATTCCCTGTTACGGTACGTCTTCCTAATGGGAACATTACTCATGTTACCAAAATCGGTACCGTACATCTTGGTCAGCACTTTATCCTCAAAAATGTCTTATATATTCCAGAATTTGAGTTTAATCTCCTTTCTGTCTCGAGAGTATGTATGGACAATTCCTGCCGTGCCATATTCAATTCCAAAAGTTGTGTCTTTCAGGACCATTCGACTGGGAAAGTGATGGGCTTGGGTAATGAAGCACAAGGACTTTATTTCTGGATCAGTTTCCCAGGAGATTTAGAGTTATTAAATAAAGGCATTTCATGTAATGCAATTAGTACAAATAAAAATCTCCTACTTCATCAACGATTGGGCCACGGTGCGCGATTTCCATATTCAAAATGTCCAGTTTGTCTTTTAGCTAAACAGTCTCGAACACCATTTCCAATTAGCACATCTCGAGCAAAAAATCCTTTCTCCTTACTTCACATAGACATTTGGGGCCCCTATCATACCACACATCGAGATGGATCTCGTTTTTTCCTTACTATAGTTGATGACTATACTCGTGCCACTTGGCTATATCTTATGCAGTCAAAGAGCCAAACATTTACTCACATATCAAACTTTATTTCCTTAATTAGGAATCAATTCGGAAAATCTGTACAACGAATTCGTACAGATAATGGTCGTGAGTTCTTCACTTCTGAGTGCACAAAATTGTTGTCCACTCTCGGAATAATCCATGAAAGTTTTTGCACTTACACTCCACAACAGAATGGAATTGTTGAACGCAAGCATAGACATCTCTTAGAGGTAGCTCGGGCATTAAAATACCAAGCTTTTGTGCCTGAAAATTTCTGGGGAGATTGTGTGGTCACAGCAGCTTATTTGATTAATCGCATGCCAACTCGAATTCTTAATGGCAAGTCTCCATTTGAAATGCTGTACAATAAACGGCCGAATAATGATCATCTTAGAGTATTTGGTTGTTTGTGTTATGCAACAAATGTGGGTCCTCGGGATAAAATGAGCCCTCGTGCAACCAAATGTGTCTTCATGGGATATCCTACTCTTCAGAAGGGATATCGAGTTATGGAAATTTCCACAGGAAATTTTTTTACAAGCAGGGATATCATATTTCACGAAGATGTATTTCCATTTGAAGAGATGCTATCTTCATCACACGAGGTTTCACCAGAAAACAATCAGATTTTTTTATCTGATGAAAATTTATCCATGACACCTGGAGTTCTTGTCACATCAGGACCACCTTTGACATCGGGCCAATTGATATCAGCACCAAGGGAATCTTCATATCGCCAGGAAGAATCACCTAGTTTATCCGAAGATATTTCATCTTCTTCTTCAATGGATACATCAGGAATTGATTTTGCAACATCAGTAGTTCCTAATATAAGTGAACAGCCTCGATGCTCTGGGCGACAGACTCGTCCACCTACATGGACAAAGGATTATATATGTTCTGCTGCCAGTACCTCAGGTACCCAGTATCCTATTTCTTCATATGTTTCCTTTAACAAATTGTCGCCACAACATATGTGTTGCATTAGTCATATATCAGAGGAGCATGAGCCATCTTCGTTCGCTGAGGCAGTAAAAAATCCCAAGTGGAGACATGCAATGGAAACAGAACTAATTGCACTCACAGAGAATCATACGTGGGATATTGTCCCTTTACCTCCATATCGAAAACCGATTGGATGCAAATGGGTATATAAGATCAAGTTCAAGGCAGATGGTTCCATTAAGCAATATAAGGCTCGATTAGTGGCTAAAGGGTTTACTCAAAAGGAAGGCTTTGATTATCATGAGACATTTTCTCCAGTAGCCAAAGAAGTCACTGTACGTTCCTTCTTATCTGTCGCTGCTATACAAAATTGGTCTCTGCATCAAATGGATGTGAACAATGCTTTTCTCCATGGTGACTTGGATGAAGAAATCTACATGGATCTACCTCAAGGACTTCGAAGACAGGGGGAGTATCGGGTATGTCGTCTTCGTAAGTCCTTGTATGGATTAAAGCAGGCATCAAGACAATGGTATGCTAAATTTACTACTGCATTAACCAATGCGGGCTTTCAGTATTCAAAGCATGATTATGCCTTGTTCACACGTAGCACAGGGAGTTCGTCGATTTATTTGTTGATATATGTCGATGATATACTGATTATGGGAAATAATAATTCTGATGTAGCAAGATTCAAAGAGTATCTGCATTACAATTTTCACATCAAGGATTTGGGACCTCCCAAATATTTTCTCGGCATTGAGATTGCCCGATCCGATAAAGGAATCTCTCTTAGCCAGAGGAAATTTATCTTAGAAATCATTTCTGAAGCAGGTTTATCAGGCTGTAAACCGTCAGTCATTCCCATTGAACAGAATGCAAAGTTAACGACACATGAGTATGATGTGAACTCCTCTCCACCTAGCAAGGATGCATTGCTTAGAGATCCATCAGGATATCAGCGACTCGTTGGAAAGTTGATATATCTCACCATGACAAGGCCTGACATAAGTTATGCAGTGCAAATACTCAGCCAGTTCATGCACATGCCAAAACAGTCACATATGGATGCAGCCTTGAAAGTCGTGAAATATTTGAAAGGATGTCCAGGACTTGGTATATTTTTATCTCGTGATTGCAGTATGAAGATGACGGCATTTTGTGATACGGATTATGCTACTTGCCCAATGACCAGAAGATCTGTTACCGGATTTTGTATAAAATTGGGAAAATCATTGATTTCTTGGAAGACGAAGAAGCAGTCCACAGTATCATTGTCATCAGCTGAGTCAGAATATCGAGCCATGGCGAAAACTACTTGCGAGATCGTCTGGATACGAGGATTACTCTCAGATCTCGGAATACAAGTCAATGGACCAAGTGAATTGTTCTGTGATAATGATGCTGCACTAAAATTGGCAGCAAACCCAGTTTTTCATGAGAGAACAAAACACATAGAAGTTGACTGCCATTTTACTCGGGACAAAATCAAAGAAGGAGTATTGGTGACAAAGGGAATCGGAACAGTGGAACAACCTGCAGACATCTTTACTAAGCCATTATGCCAGAGACAGCACAAATATCTTCTAAGCAAGCTAGGTGTCCTTGACATATATAGGCCACCAGCTTGAGGGGGAGTGTTGGAAATATGGTCGAAGATCTCGAAATTGATTCCGATTGTAATTGATTTAATCAATCGCTAATTAGTACAGTAAATAGGAAAATAGCGATGTGTATATTTCATTTTCCTTTTTTATTTCTTCACTCTTACATTATAAATTCATTGATGTATATGTAAACATATATACAAGAAAAACCATTCTCTCTTTCTTCCAATTGCTCTTCTGTCAGCTATCTAACAAGGGAGCTCAATGGCAAAGGTTATCTTGACGCCACGAGTGTTAAGCGCGACGAAGTCCAGAAGAGCCGAGCTGTATCTATCAAGTATGAATGCGAAAATGAAGATACGTAGAATGGTCATGAGACCTGAGTGACAAATGATGAACTTGCATCCTACTAATCGCTTAACCAGCGCCAAATAGGAATTTATGTGACTATGGCTCGTATCTTACTAACAGATATATATGGTTAAAAGTAGGGGTGTAAACGGTTCGGTTCGGTTCGGTTTTTTGAAAAAACTGAACCGAACCAAACCGAACCGATAAGAGACCGTCCCGAACCGAACCGAAACCATCCCGAACCGAATACGAACCGAACCGAAAATGCGGTTCGGTTCGGTTCGGTTCGGGACGGTTTTTCGGTTTTCCTATTTTTACTTTGTTTATTAGAATTTAAGTAAAGAAGAGATAATAAAGAAAAGAGATTATTCAATTTTTATTAAGAATTCCAATTCAGTTCGGTTAACTGAACCGAACCGTAAACCGAACCGAACCGAAAAGGTTAACGGTTATTTTTCGGTTAACCGAATTGAAACTGAACCGAACCGAAAACGTACGAAATTTCGGTTCGGTTTTTGACACTCCTAGTTAAAAGGATACATTTGAGCACGGAATAACTTATTTAAGGGGCATCTCATGATCAACTTAAGTGTGTCCATCGAGTCAAAAAAAAAATTTAGACTGATAGAGAAGGCCAACCTATACATTGGAGATATATATGCAGCATCATTAACAAAGTATACGGACATTAACATGTCAAACTGGTAACAAACTATCAAAAAATTAGGTAAATTTCTAGTTAATTTGAATTTATATTAATTGTATTATGTTATCTTATAATGCACTATATTATCATTAGAAAATGAGTTGTTTTTATTCATTTATTATTTTGGTCTGAGGAAATGAGTTGTTGAATTGTTAAATTTTGAAAGAACGCTTGGTACCTGATGTTGCATGTCGTCTACTTTCCTTTTCTTTTTAATCTTTTGGTTGGTCCCTACATTTGATCCCTTCCAAGGGCAGGTTGAATACCTCTTTCCCTTAGCGCCCAGCATTAGCACAATCGATTGGACTATCTAGGGATTTCTAGCTCAGAAATTAAATATTATCTATTCAAATCTTGTCAATTGAGTGTAAGCTGTTCTAGATCAGACACCTGCATAGATCAAATGATTGGCCTTTACTTATTTATGGAGCTTGCAAAGTGTCGCATGAGCTTTTAAGTGGCCAGCCGAATCTTGATGTTCCCATCTCTAGATAAAAACTAGAACATCTCCTACCTCATATGATCAGTCTTGGCAAAGGTATTTATATTTATATACACAGGCATCTCTAGCATGCGTGTAGTAGCTTTGAAGCTCTTTTGTATGCAACGAAAAGAAATTTTCGATCGATATCAATGTTCAAAAGCATATTTATATGGATGTGAACAATGAAATCGAGTCATGTGATAATCATGAAAACTTTTTACACAGCAAGAGATTGATAAAAATGTGTGCTTACTAGAAATTGTGTGCTTCTTAAGATTTAGAAAACGGTAAAACTACAAATGAAATAAAATCAGTTCGCAAGTCTTTGAAAAAAAGGAAACCTCCCTGTTCATAGGACCATATGGTGATTGAGAATGAAAATCATACACTTTGCAAGAGACAGTGGACTCAAGGAAAATATAAGTCACTTGGGGCTGTTTGATAAAATGCTAAACAATGTCTATTTCTATTCTTTTATTTTTTGAACAAAAAAAGAATAAATATTTGTTTGGTAACGTTTTTGTGACATTTCTGAATTAACTCATAGATATACTGTTCGCTTTAGCTGGTCCTATACCAAGCCTCACGGTTTTATCATTTAGTGTACAAGCAAACACTTTTTCAGGAGGTCATTCATCCCAGTAGTGCTCTAGTATGGGCTTGCTTAATTTTGGAATTCCAAAGCAAAACTTGTCATTACGTCCACGTGTCTCCGTGAGTTAATTCCAATTCTTATATATATTCCAAAATTGCTCTCCCCTTATTCGATATATGGTTTGGTTCATTCTTGCCCCATTTGCCATCTTGAAAGCTTGTCAAAAGCTGCTTTTTGTCCAAAGCCTTTGGTCTTAGTGACTACTCCCCACTCTCGTTAGATTGGGTTGTTATAGGCACACTAGCTTTCACCTGATTCATCCCTGAACCACACACCTATTAGAGGGGGTCCCACTCTTATACCATATTGCAACATTCCAAGATTAACTCATAGAGGTATTGTCAGTTTTAGCTTGTTCCATACCAAGCCTTACGATTTTATCCTTTGGCTTATAGATAGAAACTTTCCCAAAAGGTCACTCATTCCGGTAGTGCTTAAGCCTGGGCTCGTTTAGCTTTGGAATTTCAAAGCAAAGCTTGCCGTTATGTCAAAAGGCATCTTCGTGAGTTAATTTCAATTTAACATATATATTTCAAAATTGCTATTTTCTTATTCAGTGCATGATTCGGTTCATTCCTATCCTCTTCGCCATTTTAGAAGCTTGCTAGAAGCTGTTTCTTGTCAAGGCTCTTTAGTCCCAGTGACCACTTCCTGTCCTTGTCAGACCAGTCATTATAGTTTTTATTCTTCAGAACAAATTATTCCAGAAAATAAATTTGGAATAAAATCAAGAAAAAAAATTGCTTATTTATTCCCGAGAATAACTTCAGAATCAAGCCCATTTAGTTATTTTCAGCTTACCCCTTACGCTAGCTTCCAATTTCCTTTCTTCTCTTTGGCCCATTTTCATTCTTTTCTTTGGCCCACCAGTGCCGTCGGCCTCCGCCCCTGTTCGTGGTTGAGTGACGAGCACCATCAAGCGCAACGGTTTGTTGGAGAAAGGGAGGAGTGCCGGCCTTAAGCTTTTCCGACGTACAAGTAGTAGCAACAACACCATTTCTAATTTCAGCCCGAATTCCTTTGTTTTAATTTTTAAATCACAAAAAATTTTAAAAGACTCAAAAAATTAATTAATAAATGTTTTTTTAATTCGTAAAAAATACAAAATCATAAAATTTGAAAACCATCAATTTTTTTTTAAATTCAGAAAATCATTAAAAAATTACCAAAATTCCAAAAATTCAGGAAAAAAAAATTGGAAAGCCCTTAAAAATATTAAAATTCAAAATTGAACAAGCCCTTAGGGCTTTATCATATGATTCTTTGTTCCAAATTGTCTTTTTTTTACAGAGACCATTAAAGGATGCTTGTGTGTATTCTTTGTGATTATATTTGGTTGTGCTTTTGAAAAACTTTGGATGTTATTTCATTCATTTTAGAATGGTTAGGACAAAACTCAAAGTTCTCGATACTAGGGTGTTAGTTAGCATGATTAAGTTAGGTACCAAAAGTGCATTAGTCTTAATACTAATATGATTAAGTCCTTGAATCTAAAATCTTTGATTATATAAATAATAAGATATTCTCCTGTATCTTATTGGGCTTTTAGCTGACCCTAAAAAGGTTAGTGGCGACTCATTTCTTAAAATTTGCATAGGCTTAATTGGTTAAAATTTTGAATGCTTAATATTACGTGAGGTATAGACTTAAGAGAGCCCAAGTCAATAGAAGGCCATTGGTGCAAAGTTGACATTACCTCTAAATCAAACAGCTCTCGAGTTGGAAGGGGTTAGGTCATGACATGGGTTACACCTCTATTTGTACCTTCGAAATTCTCTCTATCTCCTAGGCTACTAGCCACTTGAAGTCGTTGTTGCTCCACCATGTACTCAGCTCCCCGCGGTGAGATGCTGTCCTTGTGCACGAGAGAGAGGGTCGCGAGATAGTGGAGAACCTTCATTAGCAAGGCCAATGGAGGTGATCTTGGTGAGGAGGTGATCTTGGTGATGAGGTGGAGCTCAAGGGGGTGGAGACTGGCGCGGTGGGGGTAGCGGCCGCGGTAGAGAGTAGACAAAGAAAAGAGAGATTGGGTGGGCAAGACGAAGATTACAGAGTTTTTTGATAGGGCGGATCACTAAGGTTCAATTTGCTTGCGGGTCATTTAAAGATTATGCCTGCGTGCACCGAATGTTTGGTAGTGACGTCAACGCTGCAACCCTGCTACAGCTAAATCTTGCCCTTTAAAAAAAATGATTTAGCATAGGAGAGCAAATAGGTAGAATTATGATGTCCTTGGATTGCCTTAATGATTAAGAAATGAATGTATATTTAAAACTTGCACGGCATTGCTTTAGTTTTATTCGCCATTAAATGGGAACATCTTTCCTATACGAGTCATCTATCCGAGCTTTCTAGTTCGCATGATACTTGTGATTCATTAATTTAATCAATCTATTGTTTATTTATTAAGGGGGTTTCCTTGTAGAAGAAGAGGGGAATTGTGAAATCCAATAATTGTGCCATACTATTCATAGCTGTTTTTAGTTCTGAAATTTGGCTTAGTCTGATTTCTATCTTCTTTATTCTTTCAATGACAAGGAAACTGTCTTAAATAAGTAAGTCCAAACTTAAAGAAACCCCGTACGCCATATAACTCCAATAAAGTAAGATGCAAGCAATAGTCGCTCGTTAGGAATAAGGAGGATGAACATTCATCGCTCAATAAACAATAAAAAAGAGAGAAAGGTGGAACAGAAAGTTAATACCATGGATTTTAGAAGACTGTTTGATAGAGTTCAATAATAAAATATTACGTGGAAGATAGGAGTATGAAATTCCTCTATACTTCATACATCAGCCTATTTATAAATTTTATGATATGTGATATAAGTTAACAATATAAACATAATATCAAATATAATCAATCAAGAATATGCTCTATCAAAAAAGACATTTATAATCTTGAGAGATATCTAGAATCAAGTAAATATCTTAATATTGCTAATAGATAGTTCAGACAAGCGATAGATAAGCATGACAAAAAGTTTTGAAGCCGTCATTTCTTCCTAAAAAGGACCTCCCTAAATACCAAACCCTTGTCGCATAACCAGGTTGCATCACCATACTACGTGTCACCATTTTCACACTCATGCTCAATAGATACAGCTTGGCTCTTCTAGGGTTGCTCGTGCCGAACCCTCATGGCGTCAAGATAAGCTTTGCCATTAAGCTCCCTTGATAGATAGCCCTTCAAATGTTCCGCCACTGTTATCCTCCTGAACATTGCTGGGGTCTCCGGGGTGATGAGGCTCGGTGCAGGACCGATCTCTACATCGATTCTTGGACTAAAGAACGTCGCAATGGAGATCCTCTCCTTCACTGCATTCACTATCGCACGATGCTCGATGCTCTGGTAAATCCCATTTGTTATAATCTGCTATCGGCCAATGAAGGGAAAGGCTTTGAGTGTGAGACTGAAAATACAACATGGTCAAATGAGCAGTTTGATGTCGCTGTATTATTACCTCAACAATGTCTCCAACATTGATGATGAAAGCACCGGGGAGAGGTTTCACAGGAACCCACTGCCCATCTTTCCTTATCTGGAGGCCCTCCATTTCGTTGACCTGGAGGAGGATGGTGATGGCGTCGCCATCGGAGTGAGAGTTGAGGCCTATCACGAGCTCGGGTTGCGGACACGGCGGGTAATAGTTCATCCTCATCCCTTGCAAACCATCTTCGAACATCCCGTCAAGGTCCTTCACCTCTATTCCTAAGGCCTTCCCCATAAGGTAGAGGAGCTTTACTGCTAGGGTTTGCATTTCCTTTGAGTAGGCATCCAGATCGTCTCTACCATGTAAACAATATCGTTGTTTAGGCAATAAGGGGATATTTTGGAACACGCCACAAACTAAATCCTTGACAACAAAAAAGTTATTCACGTAGCAATTATATTACGTGTCATGCTAACATGGTATCACTCATGTAATTAAGCGATCTTATATTTTTTGCATGTTCGCTGACATGGTAGAAGAGTCGCACGAAAGTTTTATGGTGTCTTTTATGCTTGTTTTGCCCTGAGAGAGAGAACCTGAAGGGAAGAGGGAGTTTGGGGAACAAGTGAGGCTTCCTAATAGAAGCAGGGAGAGTCACCACGTTGAAGATGTCAGCCCAATCAAGCTTTTGGTCTTCCGAGAACACAAAGGCCTGTCCGAAGCCGCCCGATTCGCCATCTCTCCGCCAAAACTTCTTCTTCTCTTCCATTGGCATGTTGAACAGCTCTTCCGTCCCCTTCTTCACTTTCTCTATCAACTCAGGACTCACTTCATGATTTATCAGCTGAAAATTATTAATACACCACTATCATTCATGATTCACCCAGAAACAGGCATTCCTTTGAGTTCGAGACAGAGAAAGCTCTGATCTCCTTAGTGCTGAGTAAGCAACAGACCTCTCTTCCAACATAAATGAAGAAAGTTGTTATTGATAAATTTGTCTTATTAGCATTCTCTAGAAAAGAGACAATCGACGAACTCAAATCTCCAAATTCATCTAAGTTCCCACCTTTCTTCTTCCGTTGGAAATCTTCAATGTCCCAGTTTTAGAGTTTCTAGTGAAACAGGGCAAGATGGCACAGAATATATCCCACTTTCTTGACCCAATGAAATCAGTATGCATAGTGGCTGATGCAGAAACTGATTTGGTTGGAGGTTAAAAATGAGTCTGGAGAGCAAAATAAGGAAATTTTCTAAGAAATCTTATAGATTTCACTTGAGGGTCGCCCACCCTTGTGGAAGTCGGGACATTAAGTGGACTTTAATCTCTTTCAATCAATGAACCCATGTTTCTCTGATACTTTCTCAAGACCTTCGTACTTGAAATGCAGAAGTTGTTTTGTACCTGAAAGAAGCCCCAGTCTTTGCAAGCACGGTGCAACTTCTCGAGCTCTAGCTTTGCGCAGTCCTCTGAAACCAACCTTCCCAAGTCGATCACGGGGACCTGCAAGCCAGAGCAAGCGTCCATGATCACGGGAGGCTCTTGATCATCGCGGATGTATCTCCCTGGGACCATGGTCGGGTTCTCCTTCAGTACTTCCTGAACACATGGCACACGGAGCGACCTCACAGGTATATTCACCGGTGTCTCCATTGATAACAATCCAGAGGATGAGAAATCCCAGAGACTGATGATATGGTTGTTTGGAATGAAAGCTAAGTATTGCTAACAAGAGAGAAGGTGACACAGTTGTGTTTCAGCTGGAGGGATGTCTCATTCTTTTTTGTTAACGAGTCTGTTCATACTAGAAGTGTCCAACGAGTGTAATGGCTCTCCAGAAAATGCTCCTTCTCCTAACGAATTATTGGAAAAATATGTAAACTTCATATCATATTATATTACATTATATTATTTTAACAGATGAGTTGCTCAAAGTCTCACTCATGAACTGTCAATCTTTTAAAGAACATTTGACGGGCGATGTTCACTTTTCAACTATAAGTGTAAGCTGAACATCTCCTAGCCTTTGTACCCCAGCGTTAACGCCATGATTGGAATTTGGGGGAATTCTAGCTCAAAAAATGAAACTCCTTGATTTGTATTTCACCAATTGTGTGCAAACTACTCAATCACACGGCTAAACTTAACTGAGCCATGAAGCTTGCAGAAGATACTTTCCAGAAGATACCACTGAAGAACCCTCAACTCGATCTTATTAAACAACCAAAGTTTCTGAACCTGTTTCAATTAGAACAAATTTATAGGGCTTGGACATGTCCAATGTATCTATATCTTTGTTCACTGTCCAAAATACACAAGAATCCCCCATCTTTATCTTCAACTCGCTCCTCAATGACTGGAAATGTGAATGTTAACCAGGAATTATATGTGTTAACAACGTGTCTACAAATTGAGATCTGAATTTTATTCACGAAAAAAAATGAAAAAAGAATTTTTTTTCCAAAAATTGTTTAAATCAATGAATAGAAATCCATGAAGAATACCATACGTTAAAAGAGACTTATGAAATTCATAGACTATTTTTTAAATGGTTTGAAAATTATTATCTTAGCAATATAGAAATAATTGTCAACACAAAAACTATCAGATGGAAACTTTCAGCAGAAGTAATTCAATCTAGATATCCTCATTTAATATCTAATTCATATGAGGTAATGGGAAAGAGACGTTAAAACCAGGATGAAATGATTTAAGATCCTTAGCCGTTGCTCTCAAAGGATTGCCCTCGCTGGAAATCAAGCTCATGACGGAACGTCGCTATATCTGATTCGATGTTGAGTTTTAACCAATTTAATAATTTGGAAAACTAATAATAAAGGATAGTAAACTCAATAATTAAAAGCCAGCTCTTCTCTTATGTCACCCTTTTTTGGGCAAATAAAAAACGAAAGAAATCGTATGAGGATTTCGGGCGAGCGGAGTGGCATCATGCGTAGACAAAATCAGTCTGACAATTAATTAGAGAGATAATGTTTGACAACAATACAGCCGTGTCTTGTGCAGGCTTAATTAGTTATAATATTTATTGCTACTTAAACTTTTGTTTTGATTAAAGTGTTTCCTTATGGACAAAAGATCCGTATAAGCAATATTGGAATCACCCGAGCACGATTGGATTGATAGGAACTTGTGGGTTTCGTGGCCAATCCATGGATAGTCACCTATTTTGTTAACGATTGTCGAATTAAACTATAGGGGTCGAATGATCTCACTAGAAAATTAGAAACATATAGTCGTCACGTTCACTGGAGCAAACATAGCACGCATTGCATCATGAAAATATGTTTTCCTACATGTGGTTTTATCCACCCTTCAGCTGATGGTTGGTGAAAGAGCGAGTTGTCATAGCTCTCAAAACAATAATGAATAGGATCGCCTATGTAAAGGCCTTTTCTTTATTTTACACTATGATGTATGCTCTACTTTTCCGATCAATTAACACGGTCAAGCAGACAATTCCATGGATTATGTGTAAATGGAAATGAATAGTAAACCTGTTAGATATATGGATCGATTCGGGTTTGGATCGAGCAGAAAATGGTTTGACTCAAATTGACAAATTTAATTTGTTTTAATTCATTTTCATGCAATACAAATTTAGTGACCTATATTTGACCTGACTCGTGTTTCTAAAAAACTTCTATATATAATCCAATTTAGGAAAACCTATATCACAATTAAGATGAGAGTGTACAGTGAGCAAATGTGAGATCGAATGAAGGCAAAAGAGAGTGAAGAGAGTGTCATACACGTAGGCTGTGTATAAATAAATTGTAAACCTATTTAACGTTTATATTATTTTGGGCTTCATTATTTTAAGAATATTTATAACTCATTTATTAAATATAACTAACTCATATAACAATCCAATCCATCAAATATAATTAATAAATGGTTATAACTCATTTTGACAAGTTTAACAAATAGACAACATATTAGCAAACAATTTAATCCAAACAACTAACATGATGTAAGCTAAATCTCTTCAAGTAAGGAGAATCTAAATTGATAAGGCATAGTTAGATTTGATTAAAAGACGCTCATAAGACAACAAAAGCTAGCTAGCCAGTGTGAAGGTATTGCAATGATGAAAGAGCAAAATTAGCAAGTTCCCGTTGTTTTGTTCCAACTCAGAATACCAGCAACCTCGACACCCCGATGCTTCCTGTGGGCCATTGTTTTTTCAAATGAAAGACCAGCTTCTTCGTTATCGGGGAGATAAATCAAAATAAAATAAAGTCTTGCTTCGTAAATTGAGAAATATTTTAAATGCCTTCAAAGCACGATGTGTACCGAACGAATCTCTACGCTGGCTAAGTCTTAATAAGTAATTGTTTAGGAAGAAAATAAGGGACTTCATGCTACTCGTTTTTCAAGTGATTGGTCTGATTGACTTAAGACAAGGTTTGCTTGCATGTGTCTATAAAACTCAAATACTAAAAGAAGTACGAAATCTCAATTTCGCAGGGTCATGTGTAGTGTTGATCTCCTCCTTAAGAAACGCTTCAAAGTGATTTAATAAATTTATGGTACATTTAGCATCTGGCAAGACTGGGCAAGTTCTTGATATTAAGGACTAGTTAGGGAGCAATCGTTGCATACATTGGCTTCGACTAGCCAGGAGTACACAATTTTTCATGGCCAAGCCAGTCTATGTCATTCATATTATATTATGTTTTTTTATTTTCGTATTATAATCATATCTTCACGTCATTAAACTAGAAACAATGTCCTGAGTGTTGTGTACGTTGGGTCTTTGGTGACAAGAACGATAATTTAATATTTCAATTTTAAGTTTGTGGATATTACGCATAAATGCATTACAAGGTATTGTTTGACATTGTGTGAATATTGAATAATAAAGAAGTTGAACAGTTTGATAATGGTGGGAGTGGAGTAGAAATTCAATAACTTTAAGGTAAGTCCAAGTACAAGCCTATCAATATATCTAAATAGACTTATTTTCATTTGAAAACTTAAGTTGATAGATTATGAGCCAATTATGAAACATCGGTTGTTTCTTGCTACATCACATCCTCGATTTGGGATTTTTTTTTCTTTTCATTAGTACTCTCACTCATGCATCTTCACAAATCTCCCCATCATAGGTGAGCCTCCCATGTGAGGTCTATTCCCCCTTAATACCAGTGTCCTTATGCACCATAATTATCTCAACTCATATCTCCACCTTGGCTCACCCAAATTTGGTAGATGTTGGAGAGGAGCAACATCTACCCTTGAATCTCTACCCCAATGCTTTAGCCCAATCAAGTTTAGGAAGAAGTCGAGAGGCACCATTCACAACCTCAGTTAGGTAGTCACATCTAAGATTCCTTTGAAATATTCCACCAAATGTTGATCTACACATGTTGGGTCCCACTAATCTAATCAACCATGGGTTTTGATACCACTTGTTTAGGATGCCAAATGCCAGATTGCGTTTCATAAGAAGAAGTCCAGATAGTGTGGCAATATCTGAGTTTGTAGACTTGGGTCATGAAAGGAACCTGAAGAGTGGTCAATCTCTAGCTTTACTTTGAAACTCTAAAATTAAGCATGTTCATGCTAGAGCACTATTAGCATTGGTGATCTTTTGGATAAGTGCTTGCTTATATGCTAAAGGATTTAATTCTATTGGATGTGCTATGACCCAAAATGCAATGTTGAGAGACATGATAGTTCCAATGACAGATTAGGCCAAGAACATAGTGACTGTAGAAATTGTAAAAAATACATGTAATGGAACAAGTTCATTCGTTATGTTGGCCAGAGGTAACACAGGAGAACTGAGTTTTTTAGAGACCGAAACCCCTGCGTTAGAGATGGCATGTCAAGAGAGGATACATAGATCAAGTGTCCCTCTAAGGGAGTTCGGGCTTGGCAAATGTCTTTGGTGGCTAAGCCACTCATGGAGGGAGTTGGGAGAGTGGTGATGTTGAGTAGCAACACGAAGGGGTGAATTAATGTGACTTGGTTGCCAAGGTAGACATTTATTGACTATATCTAGAGTTGTGGTGAGCAACTTGAGTAAATATCGAAGCCTGGAGATGTGCACAGGTCCGATGAGGAGTTTGATGAGGGGTCTGAGATAGTGGAAGATGGAAGGTTACAAATCATAGCATCCCAAGTGTTTCTAGGTTTTCTCTCCAAGAATTTCGTAAGGAAAACAATTGATTGAGGGAAATACTGGCTGATGTTGATTGGGTGTAACTCAGGCATGGGTATGAAGGCTTTTTGAATTAAAGCTCGTAATCTCTATTATTCTTAGTGGATTCCTAATCACAGTTCTCCTTATGAAATATCTACATTCGGACCGAGCTAGGTAAATTCTAATGTTGTTTTCTCTATTTCTTACTTATTTTTCTCCATTTATCACGTGATTATGATCAATTACATGGTGTTCTTTCCGGAACGGCTAATATTTTCAACTGTAATCTTTAATATCAACATGCATTATAGCATGGAACGAAATGCTCTAACTTAACATGTTTGAGCACAAGGTGGTCCATATATTATTAGGCATGACCCTGCACCTTTGCACATTTTGTTTTTCAAATTATAATCAAAACAATGTATGTATTATTTAAGCATAAAACAATTGAATTTAATGTATGATTAACCCAACCTTCTCCCCTCCCTTGCCTGTAAGCCATGGCTGTCCTTACATAACACCCACCAGATTAGCCCATGTTGTCCCTGCCTCCCTGTGATTCCCTCCCACCTGCAAATCATCGCACAATGTCAATCTTAAGTTTCACGTAACCTAGTTAATGAGCTCCCTTCCTAACCCTAGAAATCCATATACCCATCGACCCGAACACTGCCTACCTAAGAAACCCACTATACCCAATTCCAATATCAAATAATCTCTAGAAGAAATGGAAGGCGAAATGGAGAATCACTTGCGTATGGCAATACTATGCAAAAGAATGGGGGATTTATGGGTAGAAGAAGACATCACTGAGCTGACTACAGTCATCCCTGAATCGGTAAATCAGGAGAGTAAGCTTCTTCTCTATGGCAAATTGTTCTCTAAACCCAACGTTAACTTTCAAGCATTCTTAAGTACCATGAAGAAAGCTTGGAAGATCAAGTCTGTGAAATGTGAGATTATAGAACAAGGGTTTTTCTTGTTTACCTTTAATTCTACTGAAGAGAAGGAGAGAGTGTTAGAATCGGGCCCGTGGTCTTTTGCGAGTAATCTTCTAGTTCTGAAAGAAGGAGACCCAAATATCCCAGAGCACCGTTATGATTTCTCCTAGTATGCATTTTGGGTACATTTAGTGGGTCTTCCTAGAGCTACAATCACAGAAGAAGCAATTACAAAAATTGCAGGAAAAATCAACTTAGTGGAGAAAGTGAAGATTGAAACAAAATTCAACAACTCTAGTAAAATGGGCAGAGCTAAAGTGAATTTGAACCTGCACAAACCTCTTAAAGCTGGAATAATTATAGACTTGGGAGGAATGAAATGGTGGATTGATTTTAAGTATGAAATGTTACCATATTATTGTTATTTATGTGGATGTATGGGTCATTATGCAATGGCTTGCCCAAAAATCCCTTATGAGGACTCGGGATTACCTCAGAACAAACTTGGGTGATATGGGTCGTGGCTTAAAGCTGAGGTTAAGGAATTGAGCCCCTACTGGAAAACCTTTTTCGGGGAAATAGAGCCTGCAGATGCTTAAGAAGAAATGGTGCTCGACACCCCCAGCTATCCAGCTGCAGAGAATCAAAACAAAGACATGTCTCCACCAAATGACAAAGCTCTTGTATTATACAACCAAGCAGTGAATGAAGACATCTCTAAGGGAAATATTTTTACCTAAGCCCCCCAATCAAAAGAGAAAAGACCCCAGCACTCTTAGGACTTACTCTCATTTGACTCTGACCAGAAAAACTGCCCAGGTTCCTGCAAAAAAGGCAAAGCTATATTAAAATCACAGGTGACAAAAAAATAGAAGAGATTTACTCCTTATGGTCTTAGAGGGAATCAAGAACTTCTAATTGATGAGGGGCACCTCTTAGAAACACCCATCCAGATGTGGGAAGGAGAGCACACTCGGGCTTTGGTGGCTAGCCCTAATAAGCCACCATAGAAGACATGAAAATTATAAGCTAGAACTGTCAAGGCTGGGCAACCCCTTGATAGTCTAGCACCTCAGAGCCTTAGTGGCTCGAGAAAGCCCCAATTTGGTGTTTCTTATGGAAACCAAGAACAAAGTGGAGGTGATCGAGCACCTAACTAAACATCATTAGCTCAAATATATAAAATTATAGATCTAGTTGGTATTGCAGGAGGATTGGCTCTTACGTGGAGTGACGAGATAACAGTTGAAGTGGAGGTCAGCTCAGAGGAGTGGATGGGGGTGCTTTGCAGAGATCATAGCAGCGGCATTATGATGAGAATATCATTCCTACATGAACCTACTGTATTTCAAGACAGAATTGCACTATGGCAAACCTTGAGGAACTTTAATCGTCCTAATTCCTTTTTGTGGTTATGCATTGGCGATTTTAATGAAATTTTGTATCACTAGGAGAAAATTGGCAAGCAAGAGGCAGATCGATATTGGATGGTGGCTTTCAAGGAGTTTTATGGACTCTTGTGCTTTAATAGATGTGGAAAGTAAGGGTAGGTGATCAATTAGTAAAAAAGAGATTAGACAAGGCCCTATGTAATCTGGAATGGAGAATAGTATTTCCGAATGCTGAGGTATATGCTCTCCTTGCGGTTGGGTTGGACCATAGCCCAATCAACCTCTCATTGCACCCACCTATTTCCAAAACGCAGAAACCTTTTAAATTTGAAAGATTTTGGCTAGACAAGCCAAAATTTTCAGAAATTGTTCGGCAAGCTTGGGAAGAAGATGTTGGTAACACGGGGGATATAGTGGGAAAGATGAAAAATGTCATCAAGGCGCTAGGGTATTGAAGCAAGAAGACTTTTAAGAATGCTATCTGCCAAATAGATTTCCTGAAAAGGAAACTAACTGATTTAACAAATGCTGAGGATGGGGCATCAATGGGGAAGGAGCACATGCAGCTTGTTGGGCAAATCAAAGACTTATGGAGATAAGATGAGATGTATTGGAGCATGAGATCTAGAATCAATTGGTTAAAATGGGGGGACAGGAACACCAAATACTTCCATGCTACCACCATTCAATGAAGGCAATGGACAAAATTTCTATTCTAAGGATTGATAATCAGACTTGGAGTCGGGACCCTAATGTTCTAAAGAACCACATTTCAGAGTTTTATAAAACCTTGTACTCTTCGGCTGGGGCTAGAAACTATGATCCAATACTAGACCAATGTCCTTAGTTTGTAACAAGGGAGATGAATACAACCTTAATGAAGCCAATAACTAAGGAAGAAGTGCGTCTAGTAGTCTTTCAAATGGGACCTACCAAGGCACTGGGGTTGGATGGACTAAATGGGCTATTCTACCACAGTAATTGACCTATAATCCAGGAGGACATATTCAAAATGGTGGTTTCTTTATTTGAACTAGGCACTTTCAACCTTGAAATAAACAACACTTAGTTGACCCTTAGCCTTGAAGTCCCCAATCTATAACATATATCCCAATATAGACCTATTAGCCTGTGCAACTTTAACTACAAAATCATCGCCAAAGTTATGGTGAACGGATTGAAACCATGACTCTCACATATTATTCTCCTAGAACAAAATTCTTTCATCGGAGGTAGGCAAATCCAAGACAACATTTTCATCGTGCAAGAGGTCCTACACTAGCTACGAATTAGGAAAAGGAAAAGAACATTCCAAGCAGTGCTGAAGTTAGATATGCATAAAGCTGACGACAGGGTGGAATGAGATTTACTATGTGATTACATGCTAAGAATTGGCTTTTGTGACAAATGGGTCTCCCTAATTAAATGGTGTATCTCCTCAACATCTTTTAGCATAAAAGTCAATGGTGACTTTACTAAAAAATTTCAGCCATCTCATGATATTAGACAAGGTGATCCTTTATCCCCTTACCTGTTCATTATTAAGGCTAATGCATTATCCTCCCGTATGTCCAAAGCAGTGTTGGATGCAAATATCGAAGGGATTGAGCTTAATCCTCATTGCCCTGCTTTATCTCACCTTTTATTTGCACATGATGCAATTTTTTTCCTAGAAGGTAACATCAAGGAAGCACAAAACCTGTCCAATATCCTCAACTAGTATTGTTATGTGTCAGGTCAGGCTATAAACCTTAACAAGTCAGGAGTATATTTTGGGAAAAGCTGCCCACAAGGCCTAAAAGCTAATCTTGCAGTTGAGTTACGTGTGCTAGTGATGGAGAAAACGAGGAAATATTTGGGGATACCTTCGGACTAGGGCAATATGAAAAAAGAAATGTTCTCATGAGTGCTCGCAAATGTGGATAGGAAATTAGAGGGTTGGAAAGAAAATTTAATTTCAAAAGCAGGCAAAAAGGTCTTACTCAAAACAGTCATTCAAGCATTACCACAATATGCTATGTCAATATTTAGAATCCCTATCTCCATTTGCAAAGCAATTGAAAAGAAAATCTCAGCTTTTTGGTGGAAGCAAAATAAGCATCGAAAAAGTGTCCATTGGAAGAATTGGAACTTGTTAAAGGAGAGGAAAGACCTAGGGGGATTTGGCTTCAAAGATTTGATTGATTTTAATAGAGCTCTTTGGGGAAACAAGCATGGAGACTCAGTCAATCAAAAGATGCACTATGGTGTAGACTATTTCAAGGTCTTTATTTCCCTAGTGGAAACCTATTGAGCGCAAAGAGAGGACCTCGACCATCCTGGGGTTGGTGGAGTATTTTATTAGGTAGGGATGCTATCAAATCGGAGATTAAATGGGAAGTGGGGAACGGTCAAAGCATAAGAATTAGAGATGATCGATGGCTGGTTTTGGGGAAGATTGGTGGCCCGGCTAACCTTAATGAACCACTATTTGTAGCTGATTTCATTAATAAGGAAATAGGGGAGTGGAAGTCAGATTTGCTGAAAGAGACTTTTAGAGAAAACATTGTACAGGAAATTTTGGCTATACCTCTAAGTATGAATCCTGGACCTGATAAATTACTATGGATTGCAAACAAGTCGGGATTGTACAAGGTAAAAAGCGGCTACAACAAATTACATGTGTAGAGCAACACACACCCAACCATTCCAGCATCATCATCATATCAGAACCCTAAAAGACTATGGAGCACATGCCACGATGCCCTTCCTACAAAGAAAAATCTCTATCGAAGGAAATTGGTACCTGAACCACTCTGCCCAGTGTGCGGACTAGCCCCAGAGTCATCCGAACATCTGTTCTTTATGTGTACTTGGACCAAACAAGTATGGACAAAGTCAGGTTTAACAATGGACACCTCCTCGACTAGTATTACATGAATGGACAAGAAAATTTGTGAACTTCTCACCTCAGACGATCCTCCAATTACAAAATCCTTGTTTGCAACCATCCTCTGGTTCATCTGGAAATCTAGAAACAGATTCACCTTTGCAGGTCAACCACCAGACCCATGATGAATAGTAGACGAAATTGTATTCCATAACCGACTAACAGAGAAATGGTTTCCGAAAGACAAGAATAGAGACATACCTCCGACGGAAAATTGGGTACCGCCCAGCTTGGGTGCTCTGAAATTAAACGTTAATGCCGCTTGGAAAAGCTCTTCCACGGAGGGATCCATAGCCGGAATCTGCAAAAATGAAGAAGGAACCCTCATTGTTGGCTTCACACGTTCGATCCACGCCTCATCTGCCCTCGTTGCCGAAACCCTAGCACTTCGAACTGCCCTAATGTGGATAAAAGAAAACATAATAGATCGAGGAACTTAGGGACTGGCTTCAGTTCAGCACGTGCTCCTCACAACAGACAACTCAATTGCAATTCAATCTGTCTTGGGCTTAGAGGATCCGCCGTGGGCCTTGCGGTCTATTGTCATGGACTGCAAAAATTTACTAGGCCAACTAGAAGGAGTCCAGCTATTGCATGAGCCAAGAAGCATGAACAAAGCTGCTGATTGGGTGGCCAAGGCCCACTTAGCCGGTACTCTCCCACCGAACTAGGTATCTTGTGCCCCGCTAACTCTATCATCTATTTTATGTTTTGAGTTCGGACCTAAATGTAATCAAACGTTGTGCTAGTAATGAAAATCGCTTTCCAACAAAAAAGAAGGAGAACAGAGAGCCTGAGGAGTGAAGAAATTAGTAGGTACTTACATGACAACTAATCAGAAAGGCAATATAAAATCTCAAATGTTGAGAATAGTTTATTTGTAATAACATAAAATCCTTGAAGTTGTCTTGAGTTTGGAGAGTTTCTAGGAGTTTAAAGATAATTGAAATTCTTGGTTATTTAGTGTGGCCCAATGTCCATACGTTTCCATCATGAGCCCCATCACGCCTGAGAAGACAGAAGCATAAGCACCTTTAAAATTAATATGTTATGTGAGATCAAAGGTGAAGCTATTTTGACATAGCGAAGCGAGTAGATACTATCAAATAGAATATAAGTAATTTCACAAAATTGAGCATAAACTTTCAACTATTCAAAGTTGCGCCAGAATAGAGAAACTCTCCCAATTTTCTTGTGAATATTCTGCAAAGCAACAATTTGTAATACCAAAGAGGAATCATAATTATCCAATTAATATAGAGATGTTAAAGTATCCTATATTACTTGAATATGAAATTTCAATTTTTATATATATGAATTGGACATTCTAACATGACATTTGAGTCAGACTTTGCCCTATGTTTAATTTGTATATGTGGCTCCATGTTTTCTTTTGCTTTTGACATTTTTTATTGCTTTGACATTTTCCTTGCGGTTCCCATGTTATATTTTCAGAAGGGACATGCGATTTTCTTGCCGAAGAAACTAGTGCAAGTCCCGCAACTGGCTGCGCGTCGCCAGGAGGATTCGGGGGCAGCACCACCCTCGATTTCTCGTATAACGAGCTCGCTGGCGAGATTCACTTGTTGTTTAAAATCAAATCCTAGAAATATGCGACTCCCTAGATGAGGTGCAACATGCAACGTAAATATTACAAAGCGAGTGAATTACTAATGCGATTTTTATGAGATATGACTGGAATATTTTTTTAGAGATTTTCTTGATGAATTGAAATACCTTCTTAATTAGGAAAATAACAAATTTGGATCCTGTGTTACCTAATTTCCCTTCGAGCAATATTATGGCACAGGCTGGCAACAAGATTTGGTGGAGGGGTACTTGATAGGCACAGCGTGGAACTTGATGGGAGTGGCAAGACTTTGCTGCTGCAACGCTTCACCAATAGAGGTGATTGGTTCCCAATCCGGTTTGGTTTTGGAAATTTGGAACTAGGGACCGAATTGATTGGTCCTAGGACCAGAAATGCCTCACCAATAAGATGATCAGTTCCCAATCCGATCCAGTTCCTGAAATTTGGAACTCGGGAACACCTCACCAGTAGGGTTGGGACTCGCCTTTAATGTTGAAACCGAGCAGCAACCTAATCACTCAAATGAAAGGCTTGCAACTCAATTCCAATCCAATGGCTAATTGCATCATGTGGCTAGGACTTATGGTGTTCTGTGAACCAAAGGAAATGTGCAAAACAGAGTTTTGGACCATGTGAATTGAGGAAGTCCAGGCATTTGTCT
Source organism: Corymbia citriodora subsp. variegata (assembly GCA_014858505.1). Taxonomy (NCBI): domain Eukaryota; kingdom Viridiplantae; phylum Streptophyta; class Magnoliopsida; order Myrtales; family Myrtaceae; genus Corymbia; species Corymbia citriodora. The sequence continues at coordinate 26,461,816 of CM026414.1, read as the reverse complement.
AGGGACACTCCAAGAGCTTTTCCCGTACGCTTTTAAAGGAATTTTAATGTTGTGTTAGATCGGTTATGATTTTTTAAGCACGTCAGGAAAGACAAGTGGACCAATTGCCCGAACCGGGAGCTTCAAGTGAATTGCCCAGCCAACCATCTGAGGCCGGTATGGATTTCGAGTTAGGGCTTAAGGTTAATTCATATCCCGGGCTGGGCTTTGTTTTTCTATTAGTTTTTTTGTGATGAGCCTTGTCCAGCCGAGGAGCCAAGCTGGCAGGACCGGATCAGATGTGGAAGTCCGACCCAGGTCCTCCTGAAAATATGATATAATATATATATTTATTCTAATATTAAAGAAATATATATATCTTTTAAAAAAAATTGGAAATTTTTTTTATCTTTTTAAAAGTTAGGAAAAAGCTTAAAAATCACTTTTGAACAGTTTGCGCTTAAAATGTGTGAAAATCCTTAAAAAAAGAAATTATGCTCAAAGTTGAACAAGCCCCTAAGGTTTTACAATAGGGTTTGAATGTTCATGGAAATAAATGTTGGCTTGTTGGTTGCACAATTTCCATTATTCCGATCATGCCCTTTTAATGCATGGATTGGTTTTTCCTTAGCCTAGTTAGAAATTGAATCATAGGACTTGAGATTGGCATAAAACAATGCATGCACACTTTATTTGGTAGTTGAATAAGGATACGTTCTGAGAAGACACTAGTTAATTAATTAGTGTAATTAAGTCTTCGACCCTAGGTTATTTGGTTTGTAGGAGTACAGTAATTCTCCCCTTACTTTACTTAGATATCTAATTGATCAACTATGAATTGATTAGTGGCGACTTTTAGAAAAAAAATAATTTTGTATTTTAAGAACTTGAACCATAAGTCGCAAATTGGTATGAGTTCGAGAGAACTCAAGGAAAGTTCAAGCTTAATAATTCATTAGCCAAATCCTAAATAGCTCACATGAAGGTAGGTTGCAACAAGTCTGCACTCAACTTGACTAAAGAAAGGTTTTCAGCTCAAGGTTTGATGCAGAGATCGGCCCAGCACAAAGCCTAATTACATCTCAAAGCCAGAATTGGTTAGGAGAATAAGCATAAATAATGTGAATGTCAACAAAACAAGATTAAAAATTGCGCTGATCACTTAAAACTTTAAGAGGTTTCTTTGTTGGCAAGCTCAAGGGCAAATCCTATCTCGATGTCATGAGAATGTCAACAAAACAATATTTAAACCATCTAATTTGCGAGCGAATGCATCATTGTGAGATAAAACTCACGTTGTTTAATATGAATAATGTGTCCGAAAAGGATCTAGTACATTTCTAACCGTGAAATTTTATGTAATTTTGTTAGACTAAGTGTATAGAGTAATTTAAGCTAGACTAAGTGTATAGGGTAATTTAAGCGATAGAAAATTTTCAATTAGACTAAGCATATGTTTGTATTTTTTTTCAATACGATTCACTTTTAATAATCTAGAAATGTGATTGGGCTGATCTAACAGAGAGCATGTGGACTTATCCTTGCTAGAAGCTCCAAACGCGAGTGGTCTTGTAGTGTAACTCCTGTCTAAAGAATTAGCATCCTCAAGACTAGGAAAACACTTGGACAATTGTTAAGCCTTGGTGACGAAGTTAGACCCGGCCTACATTGACTCGCGTCCGCTTATTAATTGCCTCTAATTGATAGGTAAGATGATGCACCAAATGAAATGATTTCAAAATTTACAAGCCTGTTTGGGCTTCCAATTTCTATTAGCATGTAGCCAACACTCAAGCAAACCTGAAATAATAGGAAAATAGATATAGCCACTTGGAAATCTATGTCTTAAATGGAGCTACATTTGTTTTTGCGAAAACGTCAGCTATTAAAAGTTTCTCCTCACTCTCTACCGTGTGACATCACGTAGGAAAGGTATATTCATGACCTCCACTCCCTTTAGAACCATACCCTGACCTTAAAACTCGGAGGTTGGATTAAGTGCAAATCAAAATAAGAATGACACTTGGAATTTGATGAACAAGATAGATGCACTCACAAAAAAAACCGAGTAACACTTGGTTCTAATATCATATTGAAAAGTCTGATCCAAAAGTTTAAATTAATAGGTAAAAAGAGATCATATGTATATAAAGAGTATATAAATCTTATAATTCAGTAATGTGAGATATTTTAACCATGCATCTTTAGAGAGCTACCTTCAAGGGTACACATAGGATTACTATACTCATACATCCTATATGTATTCACTCATGCTAACATGCATGGGCGGCTTGCATTATTTTATGTTCGTTTAAATAAGTATCCCAATAAGGTCTACTTATTTTAATGACGAAAAGTTCTCATGCGCCCTTTTTATGTCTCTTTTTTATTGTCTACTATTAGGACACTTCATGTTGATCTCGTGCTAAATAGGCGCTTGACATAAGCCTAATAAAAACTTTCAAACAAGTAATAAAGTCAAAAGGTCGAAGAAGAATTTGAAAAGGACCTCAACTAACTCCATTATCATCGCCATCGCTTGTCTCTATCACCTTACGTCGCAAAGGCGTCCACCACAAGAAGGGTAAGACTACAAGAATTTGATTGTCTCAAGCAAGGGTCGTGGAACCCTTCTAAGAGAAAGAGAGCATAACCACCCCGTATGCAATTGGCTTGAACTGCAAATATATGTGAACCAGGGCAAGCAATTCCATTTCCTAAGCTTTACTTGATTGAAATTTGGTCAAATTCACATTGATGATTTACTATTTTCTATAATCATCAGGAAGTTAAACGGTTATCCAAAAGATGACCCCGAACGAGAAAATCAAAACCCAATATTTAGCTCCATTCGTGAACTATTAAATAAGATCCTGACCACTTAAGGATGACAAGCATGAATTCAAATGGAAAATTACATCATTATTCTTTTTTGAAGACAATAAAGAATCTAATTCCATGAATCCGATGTCAAATGGTGGATGAAATACCCAAAATTCCAAGCAAAGGAGATAGTCAAATGTCCGGACCACTAGCGTGCGGAATGTTTCACAAAAAGTAAATTTATCACATATACATCAATTTGGGATTTTTGATGGTTGAAAAATTAGTTTGTGCCAATTTGCCACAAGTGTATAATTTTAAGGTTTTTTTGAGATATTAACCCTTGTTTTTTAAATACTTAGTTGATGAAGGAGCTCATGAAATGACGAATGACAATCAAACAAAGGTTAATACTGTAAAAAACCTTAAACCAGTACACCTATGATAAATTTATCCAAAAATAATTTTTTAATCATAAAAAAATCCCAAAGTGATAAATTTGTGACAAATTTACCCCAAATGACCACAAAAAACCTAAACTGGTACACTTGTGATAAATTTACTTCGAAAATAATTTTTTTACTGTCAAGAGACCAAACTATTACATTTGTGATAAATATACCCTTCATTAAATTAAATTAATACCACAAAAAACCATAAAATTGGTACATCTTTAAGAAATGGAAAGTAAAATCCTAAATTGATATACCATTCAACCGTCTTCTATCATCCAACTCAGCAATTTAGCAGTAAAATTTAATAGAAACTAACATAAGGTAAATTTGTCATTAGTATACTAGTTTGAGGGATATAGTTTGAGGTTTTTCACAGTATTAACCTATAAAAGAAAACCAATTAGAAACTCTACATCAGATTTTTCCATCATTTAAAACAAATGGCCCTAATGGATATATTTTTTCTCTTGCACCATCTTTGAAAAATTTTAAAAGCTTTAATTGCGAATTTTAAAATTTTCTTAAGTAGGGTCCATTTGTTTAAAAAAAATCATTTTTGAAATATTGTTTTTGAAATTTCTGGTGTTAAGATGATGGAAAATTAATTAGTCTACAAAAAATATTTTCCGTGGGCTAAAAACAATAAACTTAAATTGGGAGAAGCTGGCTTCCCTTTTTGATAAAAAAGAAACACTTTTCTTAAACCATCAAACAAATAAAGACTCAATAATTTCATTGAAAGTAATTTTTATGAAAAATATTTTCTTTTTATCATGAAGACATAAAAAATGAGTGAAAAACCCTTGACACGTCTCAAGTGATCAGGAGACTTCCCTTCTTTCTTAGGACTTTGACATTCTCGATGCACCAACCGAAAAATTCAGCCAGTTGATTTGTTATTTGTTCTATGCAAATAATTGATTGATAGATATTCGTTAGTAAGACTGATTTAAGGAAGATGATTATTAAGGCTGTGCTTATTTCATAAAATTAAAATAATTTTTAATTTTTTTTGTTAAACGATCACTTATAAAGTAAATGAACAAAAAGAAAATATTTTCATCATTCATGAAAATATTTAGAAATAAGTTGTCATTAATCATGAAAATATTTTTCATAAAATAAATCGAAGCCATATGAGATAGCCTAGACTTAGGGTACAAAAGACTCTAGCAACCAACGTGTGCAAATTCTCCCTCCTTTTCCGTAAATTTTGCCTTAATATGTGTTATTAAAATTAATTTACTTGAATTGATTTATGTGTGTTGCTGATTACGGTTTCCCCAAAATGGTGCCATTCACTCTGGTCCATGACCTTTAGTAATTGTGGCTTCAATCTTTAGACTTTTATTTTTTTTGAAATTGTGATCCTCTCTAATGGATGTTGAATTTGGTCCACAATTGTTAAACGTCACCAATGACGGCAATCCCGCTCCAGCTCTTGAGCTTCTGTTCGTTATTAACGTGACTTTCACGCTGAATAGTAAATACTTTCAACTAAGCACGTTTTAATTCACCAACATATATAGCATTATGCCTATTTCAACACGTAACTGAGAAAAAAAAGGATGGACAAAGTCAAAACCCAAGTGGAGAAAGTACCATAAAAGTCTTAAGTTTATTGCATTGATATCAATTTGGTTATGAACCTTTTAATTGTGACAATTTAATCCTAAACATCTTCACAATTTGCCACTTATCATTTTAGCCAATTTTAACCAAAAACCGCTTATGTGGTTGTCGATTGTCTTGCATGACATGGTTGGTTCTTATATAGATCATTTTTATATATTTTTAAAATTGTATTTTTTATTATTTTTTATTTATTACTCTTTACTTTCATTTTGGTGGAGAGGGCCAGCAAGCCCTAGCCAGCTGATAGGGAGGGTTGTAGCCCTCATCCAGGCCCTTGCCAGATTTGGGCAAGGACTGCTCATAGTCGGCAGGGTTGCAAAGGGCGTAGATCCCCTTTGCTCCATCACTCGTGGCCAATAAGGCTGCGATGACTTAGAAAACAAGTTAAGTTTGATTCAAATTAATCACTTCGACTAATTGTTTCTACATATATTGCATGTAAAAAAGTAGTAGGAACTAGAATGAATAGTGCAATAGCAATAAATGAGAGAATATTTACTTCCATAATTTCATTGTTTTTATTTGGCAATAACTTGATATTAATCACATCGCCTAGATCTGGGCAAGAGTCACCTCTATTATAGCGACAAGGCCATGATGGCATTGCCCAAGGCCATTGTGGCCTTGCCAACTATTGACGAGGGCACAAAAGCCTTGGCCAAATTTAGGCAAATGCTGCCTCACCACAATTGGTAGGGCTGAAAGGCCTTAGTTGAAGAAGGGGGCCTTCATGGCCCTATTGGCTCTTAGAGAGATAACCCTCGTTGGCCAAAATGAAAGGAAAATAACAAGAAAAAGAAAAATAATAAAAAATAAAAGAAAATATAAAAAAACTCAAAAAATATCAAAATATTATTGAAAGTGTCCACGTCAATGACTTTCGACCAACATTAGGTGGGGTAGGCTCAATTGATAAAAGGTGAAAATGTTTAAGATTAAATTAGTTTAATTGAAAGGTTTGTAACTGAATTAATACTAACACAATATATTTAAGACTTTTTTGGTATTTTCCCCAAACCCATGCCTCAAGTGTCAATGAATAAATTACATAATAATTAATTAAAAACCAAGAAATAAGCACATTTTATTATGGCAACTTATAAAATGTTGCCTTTTTCAAGATACAACTATGAAAGAGAAGGACGAGCAAAGTGTTTTGTGAGAAATAATGTGAAAGCTAACGAACCTTGCAGTTTGACTCTAATGTGAGAAGAAGAAATTATCAGAGCAATCAATAAGAAGCAACAAGGACATCAAAGATTTATATGATTTAGTTCAAATATTAGTATCTACTCAAAGGAGAGAACTAGCCGCCAAGTATTCCACTATGAATATCGAAAATAAAAAGTTTACAATTGCTCAATTGCTTGGCAGCTCTTGACTACACTCAAAGCAAACCCATAAGTGTTATCTTATAATTTCTTTAAGAAAATTCACTTTGAAATCTCATAGAGAGAAAACCCAAACACTCATTTTGTTTGCTTTAGTGTGTAATGACGAAGTAGAATTCTATCATATTTACACACACACAAATATATACATATATATATATATATATATATATATATGTATCTAAAATAGGAAACCCTTTCAAATAAACCTACTTAAACCGAGAAACCTACTTAGAATTCCATCCTTCAGGTTCCCCAATTTACCCAAGTTAGTAAACTCGGTTATTGCCACACTACATAAATTGTATCCTCTAAAACAAGCCCCAACATCTAGGTTCCCAACAAAACTAGGAGAATCCATTTCACAACATCATAGTGTCCACTTGGATTAACCATGTACATTCTCCTAATTGCACAAAAAAGAGTAAGCCTAATAGTATTTAGGTCATAACTTAGACAACCAACGATGCTAGCTTATGAATCATGGGACATGTGCTCCTCCTCTATCCAAGTACCAAGTGATAGTTTAGATAATTGAGGATGTCCAATAAGTGGGGTGCTTATAGAATTTCTCAACTGTATGTTGAAATGCCTTGATGCTTTCCTAATGTAGCTCCTTCAAGTCACTTAAAACATTCCTACAGTCTTCACTCTTTACATCTCTATACTTGAAATTGTCTCTAGTGCATCTAAATAATTTATTTTGATATCTACATACAACTGTCGTTGTACCTTATCCACCTTTGCTAAACACCTCAAAGCTTTATTAATGTGACCTCGGAACAACTATCAGCTACTTTGAAATCTAGCAACTTTGTAGATAGTGTCACATGTGTTGCACTCTAAACATCTCTCGGTTCTCTCTAAAACTCTAGCTATTTTTTAACACTATCCTAATCTTTCTCTACAAGTGATTCCTCATTCATCTTCTAAAACAAAGCACATTTGACAAAGGTAATCTATACTAAATATAAAACTATGAATTTCCTCAATGATTTATAGCCTATATTCCTACACTCTATGTGCACAGACCAAGGATATGCACTTCCTTGCCCCTAACTTTAGTGTGCCATCACTCACACAAGCATAAGCAGGGCAAGCAAACACTTCCAATCTGGTGTAATTAGTAGGCTTGATCACATTTTCTCAGAAGTTCTCCAATCAATCACTTGTGATGATGACCTATTTACTAACAAGTGTTATGCATTACTTCGACCCAAAGTTCTTCACCTAATAACAATCTCTCTCTAATATAATGTTGTTCATTAGTTATGCGATTTTGTTTTAGCTATGGTATGTTGGCATCAATGTGGTGTTTCACTATGCCTTCCTTGGCAAAAAACTAGCTTAGCTCCTCAAAATAGAATTCCAACTCTTTATCAATTCTCAAGCACATGGTCTTCTGACCTATTTAATTTTCGACCATCACCTTCCACAACTTAAATTGACCAAGCACTTTGCTCTTATGCTTAAGAAGATAAATCCAAACTTTTCTCAAAACGCCATCAATAGAGTGTCCGCAACCTATGAACTTCAAGGTTTGGTAAATTGCCTTGCTAAACTTCACTCTTCGCTAACTACCCATGTCGGAGTATTCACATAAGTTTAGTTTCTCAGTCCAATGACCACCTAAGAGACTCATCTTACTTAAAGAAATCATCTCTCTCTCACTTATATGCTTGAGCCTCATGCGCCAAAATTGTGTTTTGTCCTAAACCTAAAGCCTTATAGAATTAAGTAGATGAGACAATCACCATCGTTCTCTTAAGGAAATATTACTTGTAATGAGCACACTTCAAGATACCTTAAAACCATGACATTCAACAAAGATCTAGCATTCAACCCATCAAAAGCACTTAGTGAGATAATTTTTTTTTTCATCTCTGGTATATGCCTCATGTCAATTAACATTCTCATCACTTCATTGTGCATCTTAATTTGAACTGTTTTAATTTGTACTACTTCACAAGAAGTACTGTTTCCCATAAGGAACCTTACTACCCTCCATGCACTACTAGGTAGTAAGTGAGTTTCTATGAGAAATAATAAAATTAAGAGTCAAGCACCCAGTCATCACCTGATCAATTTGTGGTAACTGCTAATCTATCATCTATATTACTAGAACATTATCTATTGTAGTAATAAAATAATCATTACCTATAGACTCCATATTAACTAATTCACCCTGGTCCTTTAGAAAATCTTTCCTATATTATACTAACTCATCATAGTGATAACATCAATGTTTTCAAACATTGAACCTCAATTTTGAATAGCTCCTTCATTTGCTACCTCTAGACTTTCTGGGTTCATCTCTACCTTGGATAACCGAAGTTTGTGACCAAATCATGCGCTAAGCAATCTCCTTGTAACTTCTTTCACCACTCCTTTGAAAACAAGATGGGCTTTACCTCTTTCAAGGTAATCGTTGGGTGCCTTTGCAATAGTGAGCTAGTAAGTACTCAAAGAATCTAGTAAAGATGTCAACAAATCATACCTTGCTGCTCATCATGCAATGCCTCATTTACGTTCTTCAAGTTCATCATGAGTTTGTAAAATTTATCTAATTGGGCTCTCATGGATGTGCCTTCAACCACCCGGAATTTAAACATCCTTTTTGAACATATCTAAGCAATTGTTCATCCCCTTCATTAGATTAAGTGCTCTAAGTTTTGCCTATCACACCGCATCATTCTTTCTTCAACCACTTCAATCAATACCTCATTTGACAAATGCAATGGGATTATGCCTTTTGCATTCTCCATTAACTCTACTTTATTGGCCTCTTTCATCATTTTTGGCATATGCTACGCCTTTCAAACTTTAGGTCTTAATTGGGCACCATTCTTCATGCTCTACAACCCAAAATTGTATTGCTCAATGTACTTCTCAATCTCAATTCTTCCTCCATGCTAGAGAAACATCCCTAGGAAGTTTGATGATTCCAAAATTATCCTTGGTATAATATCTACTATGATAAATGCAGTTGTTCATGATAATATCTAAACAACTGAGATGATACCCATGATTACTATAGAGCTTAGCATATACTAGCCAGAATAAATGAAGATCTTGATGAGACATGGACAAATTAATTATGACATTGTGCTCATAAGAGTTTGGTGAACCCATGATCATTAGCTTATCATCAAATAATTAGCTAATTGGCTCAGTAATTTCATTGAAAATAAGATCGCAAGTCACTTTCATATGGTTTACCCCTAATAGCATCAACTAAGTGGTGATAATTTGCTTACGATAATTTTAAGAATTGAATGTGAGAATGTCCGATCATTGATGAAGCCGGTGTAACATTCTGAGGATGATAGTTAAGGATGAAAATATAGGCAACAATTGGAACAACATAGTAAAAGAACTAGAAATCTTTGGAAGAATACATTTTTGTTAGGACTATAAGTATAACTGGCGATGTGATAGTAGTGACAGAAAGTATTTAGGGAAACCTTGTTGATGTTCACCGAAAAAGTTGTATAGGCAATATAGCTTTAGAACAGTAGCTCGCAAAGAATTCTAACAACCCTTGGCTTCTCGAGACTATCTCCAATGTAAAGATTGAAGATGTCTATATAAGAGAAGACTATTGAAGCCAAAATAAGATGGATGAAAAAAAATAAAAATAGAACAAGCCAAAAGTATTCATCACTGCATTCTGATCAATTAGTGTTTTGTTCATATGTGATTTCCACTATAGTGTCCTTGTTGCATTGTAATTGTGAAAAGATTAGGTGTACAAGTATGATAGCAATACCTAAGTCTTGATATGATCAGTGCTTATTGGTTATAATTTATCTCGATGATTACTACTTCATTCCAACCCATGTTGCAGTTGTTAGTATAAAGAGTGAACGTAGGGTTAGTGACCGACTAAAGTCGAATTGCTATAAATTGTGAACGTAGGGTTAGTGACAAATGAAATAAAATCAATTCGCAAGTCTTTAAAAAAAAGGAACCCTCCTTGTTCATAGGACCATACAGTGACTGAGAATGAAAATCTTACACTTTGCTAGGGATAGTGGACTCAAGGAAAAGGTAAGTCAATTGGGGCTTGTTCGATGAAATGCCAAATAGTGTCTATTTCTATTCTTTTGTTTTTTGAACAAAAAAAGAATAAATATTTGTTTGGTAATGTTCTTGTGACATTCTTGAATTAACTCGTAGAGATATTGTTTGCTTTAGCTGATCCTATACCGAGCCTCACGGTTTTATCATTTAGTGTACAAGCAAACACTTTCTCAAGAGGTCATCCACCTTAGTAGTGCTCAAGTATGGGCTCACTTAACTTTGGAATTCCAAAGCAAAATTTGCCATTACGTCAAACGGTGTCTCTGTGAGTTAATTCCAATTCTTATATATATCCCAAAATTCTCTTCCCTTATTCGATACATGGTTTAGTTCATTCTTGCCTCCTTCGCCATCCTGAAAGCTTGTCAAAAGCCACTTTTTGTCCAAGTCCTTTGGCCCCGGCAACTACTCCCCACTTTCGTTAGACCGGGTTGTTACAGGCCCACTAGCTTTCGCCTGATTCATCCTTGAACCACACACCTATTGGAGGGGGTCCCACTCTTATATCATATTGCGACATTCCTAGATTAACTCATAGAGGTATTGTCAGCTTTGACCCGTTCCATACCGAGCCTTAGGATTTAATCCTTTGGCGTATAGATAGAAACTTTCCCAAAAGGTCACCCATTCCGGTAGTGCTTAAGCAGCTTGCTTAACTTTGGAAATTCAAAGCAAAGCTTGCCGTTATGTCAAAAGATGTCTTCGTGAGTTAATTTCAATTTAACGTATATATTCCAGAATCGCTCTTTTCCTATTCAGTGCATGGTTCGGTTTATTCCTATCCCTTTTACCATTTTAGAAGCTTGCTAGGAGCTGCTCCTTGTCAAGGCTCTCTAGTCCTAGTGACCACTTCCCGCCCTTGTCAGACTGGGTCATTATAGTTTTTATTCTCGGGAAAAAATTTATTCTAGAAAATAAATTTGGAACATAATCAATAAATAAAAAAAAAGTTGCTTATTTGTTCTCAAGAATAACTCCAGAATCAAAGTCCATTTAGTTATTTTCTGCTTACCCCTTACACTAGCTTCCAATTTCCTTTCTTCTCTTTGGCCCATTTTCATTCTTTTCTTTGGCCCACCAGTGCCGTCGGCCTCCGCCCCCACTCGTGGTTGAGTGATGAGCACCATCAAGCGCAACAGTTTGTTGGAGAAAGGGAGGAGTGCCGGCCTTAAGCTTTTCCAATGTACAAGTAGTAGCAGCAACATCATTTCTAAACTTGGCCTAAATTCCTTTTTTTTTTAATTTTTAAATCACAAAAAATTTAAAAAGACTCAAAAAATTAATTAATAAATGATTTTTAATTCGTAAAAAATACAAAATCATAAAAATTTGAAAACCATTAAATTTTTTTAAAAATTCAGAAAATTATAAAAATTACAAAAATTCTAAAAATTCAGAAAAAATTGGAAAGCCCTTAAAAATATTAAAATTCAAAATTGAACAAGCTCTTAGGGCTTTATAATAGGATTCTTTGTTCCAAATTGTATTTCTTTTCGGAGAACATTAAAGGATGCTTGTGTGTATTCTTTGTGATTATATTTGGTTGTGCTTTTGAATACTTTGGATGTTATTTCATTCATTTTAGAATGGTTAGGATGAAACTTGAAGTTTTCGATACTAGGGTGTTAGTTAGCATGATTAAGTTAGGTACCAAAAGTGCATTGTCTTAATACTAACATAATTAAGTTCTTGAATCTAAAATCTCTAATTATATAAATAGTAAGATATTCTCTCATATCTTATTGGGCTTTTAGCCGACCCTAAAAAGGATAGTGGCGACTCCTTTCTTAAAATTTGCTTAAGCTTAATTGGTTAAAATTTTGAATGCTTTATATTGTGTGAGGTATAGGCTTGAGAGAGCCCAAGTCAACAGAAGGCCATTGGTGCAAAGTTGACATTACCTCTAAATCAAACAGCTCTCGAGTTGGAAGGGGTTAGGTCATGACATGGGTTACAACTCTATTTGTACGTTCGAAACTCTCTTTATCTCCTAGGCTACTAGCCACTTGAAGTAGCTGTTGCTCCACCATGTACTCAGCTCCCCACAGTGAGATGTTGCCCTTGTGCACGAGAGAGAGGGTCGCGAGACAGTGGAGAACCTTCATCAGCATGGCCAATGGAGGTGATCTTGGTGAGGAGGTGATCTTGGTGATGAGGTGGAGCTCAAGGGAGCGGAGACTGGTGCGGCGGGTGCCGGCGGTCACGGTAGAGGGTAGACAGAGAAGAGAGAGATTGGGTGGGTAGGATGAAGATTACAGAGTTTTTTGATAGGGTGGATCACTAAGGTTCAATCTGCTTGCAGGTCATTTAAAAGTTATGCCTACGTGCACCAAATGTTTGGTAGCGACGTTAACGCTGCAACCCTACTACAGCTAAATCTTGCCCTTTAAAAAAATGATTTAGCATAGGAGAGCAAATAGGGAGAATTATGATGTCCTTGGATTGCCTTAATGATTAAGAAATGAATGTTTATTTAAAACTTGCACGGCATTGCTTTAGTTTTTGTCACCATTAAATGGGAAGATTTTTCCTATACGAGTCATCTATCCGAACTTTCTGACTCGCATGATACTCGTGATTTATTAATTTAATAAATCTATTGTTTATTTATTAAGGGGGTTTCCTTGTAGAAGAAGAGGGGAATTGTGAAATCAAATAATTGTGCCATACTATTCATAGCTGTTTTTAGTTCTGAAATTTGGCTTAGTCTGATTTCTCTTTATTCTTTCAATGACAAGGAAGCCGTCTTAAATAAGTAAGTCCAAACTTAAATAATAAAAACCCGTATGCCATATAACTCCAATAAAGTAAGATGCAAGCAATAGTCGCTCCTTAGGGATCAGGAGGATGAACATTCATCAATCAATAAACAATAAAAAAGAGAGAAGGGTGGGACAGAAAGTCAATACCATGGATTTTAGAAGACTGTTTGATGGAGTTCAATAATAAAATATTACGTGGAAGATAAGAATATGAAATTCCTCTATACTTCATACATCAACCTATTTATAGATTTTATGATATGTGATATAAGTTAACAATATAAACATAATATCAAATATAATCAATCAAGAATATGCTCTATCAAAAAAGACATTTATAATCTTGAGAGATATCTAGAATCAAGTAAATATCTCAATATTGCTAACAGATAGTTCAGACAAGCAATAGATGAGCATGACAAAAAGTTTTGAAGTCGTCATTTCTTCCTAAAAAGGACCTCCCTAAATACCAAACCCTTATCACATAACCAAGTTGCATTACCATACTACGTGTCACCATTTTCACACTCATGCTCAATAGATACAACTTGGCTCTTCTAGGGTTCCTCATGCCGAACCCTCATGGCGTCAAGATAAGCTTTGCCATTGAGCTCCCTTGATCGATAGCCCTTCAAATGTTCCGCCACTGTTATCCTCCTGAACATTGCTGGGGTCTCTGGGGTGATGAGGCTCGGTGCAGGACCGATCTCTACATCGATTCTTGGATGAAAGAACGTTGCAATGGAGATCCTCTCCTTCACTGCATTCACTGTCGCACGATGCTCGATGCTCTGGTAAATCCCATTTGTTATAATCTGCTATCGGCCAATGAAGGGAAAGGCTTTGAGTGTGAGACAATGAATCATCATTAACATGGTCAAATGAGCAGTTTGATGTTGTTGTATTATTACCTCAACAATGTCTCCAACATTGATGATGAAAGCACCGGGGAGAGGTTTCACAGGAACCCACTTCCCATCTTTCCTTATCTGGAGGCCCTCCATTTCGTTGACCTGGAGGAGGATGGTGATGGCGTCACCGTCGGAGTGAGAGTTGAGGCCTATCACGAGCTCGGGTTGCGGACACGGCGGGTAATAATTCATCCTCATCTGTTGCAAACCATCTTCGAACATCCCCTCAAGGTCCTTCGCCTCCATTCCTAAGGCCTTCCCCATAAGGTAGAGGAGCTTTACTGCTAGGGTTTGCGTTTCCTTCGAGTAGGCATCCAGATCGTCTCTATCATGTAGACAATATCGTTGTTTAGGCAATAAGGGGATATTTTGGAACATGCCACAAACTAAACCCTTGACAACAAAAAAGTTATTCACATAGCAATTATATTACATATCATGCTGACATGGTATCACTCATCTAATTAAGCGATCTTATAGCATGTTCGCTGACATGGTACAAGAATCACATGAAAGTTTTATGGTGTCTTTTATGCTTGTTTCGCTCTGAGGGAGAGAGAACCTGAAGGGAAGAGGGAGTTTGGGGAACAAGTGAGGCTTCCTGATAGAAGCAGGGAGAGTCGCCACGTTGAAGATTTCAGCCCAATCAAGCTTTTGGTCTTCCGAGAACACAAAGACCTGTCCGAAGCCGCCCGATTCGCCATCTCTCCGCCAAAACTTCTTCTTCTCATCCATTGGCATGTTGAACAGCTCTTCCGTCCCCTTCTTCACTTTCTCTATCAACGCAGGGCTCACTTCATGATTTATCAGCTGAATATTATTAACACACCACTATCATTCATGATTCACCCAAAAACAGGCGTTCCTTTGAGATCGAGACAGAGAAAGCTCTGATCTCCTTAGTGCTAAGTAATCAACAGACCTCTATTCCAACGTAAATGAAGAAAGTTGCAATAGATAAATTTGTCTTATTAGCATTCTCTAGAAAAGAGACAATTGAGGAACTCAAATCTCCAAATTCATCTAAGTTCCCACCTTTCTACTTCCGTTGGAAATGTTCAATGACCCAGTTTTCGAGTTCTAGCGAAACAGGGCAAGATGGCACAGAAGATATCCCACTTTCTTGACCCAATGAAATCAGTACGCATATCGGCTGATGCAGAAACTTAGATTTGGTCGGAGGTTAAAAATGAGTCCGGAGAGCAAAATAACGAAATTTCCTGTGAAATCTTATAGACTACACTTGAGGATCACCTGCCCTTGCGGAAGTCGGGACATTAAGTGGACTTTAATCTCTTTCAATCAATGAACCCACGTTTCTCTGATACTTTCTCAAGACCTTCGTACTTGAAATGCAGAAGTTGTTTTGTACCTGAAAGAAGCCCCAGTCTTTGCAAGCACGGTGCAACTTCTCGAGCTCTAGCTTCGCGCAGTCCTCTGAAACCAACCTTCCCAATTCGATCACGGGGACCTGCAAGCCAGAGCAAGCGTCCATGATCACGGGAGGCTCTTGATCATCGCGGATGTATCTCTCTGGGACTATGGTCGGGTTCTCCTTCAGTGCTTCCCGAAGACATGGCACACGGAGCATCTTCACAGGTAAGTTCACCGGTGTCTCCATTGATAACAATCCAGAGGATGAGAAATCCCAGAGACTGATGATATGGTTGTTTGGAATGAAAGCTAAGTATTGCTAACAAGAGAGAGAAGGTGACACAGCTGTGTATTATTGACACCTAAACTTTCTCGTTTTATTCAAGACTTAATAGCATTAAAAATTAGGAATTAGTCTCCTTTTTAAAAGAAGAAAAAAGAAGAAAATCAGAGCGGCAGCAGAAGATGGGGAAGGTCAGATGGCAGAGGTTAGATCGGCAAATCAGAGCGGCAGCAGGACAGAGAGAAAGAAGCAGAAAAGGGGGAAGCCAGAGAGGGGCTCGAAAAGAAACAGAGGGAGGACAGATCACAAAAAAAAAACAGGAGAAGAAAATGGGATTCGGGGAAAGATAGAAAGAGAACTCGACCGTGAGAGAGAGCAGTGGGAGAGAGCGAGAGACCGTCGGCAGCCACGCCTGACCTGCGGCCAACGACCCGCTGCCGTGCCTTCGCTCCTGCGCCTGAAACTGGATAGCGTTTGCTTGTGGCTAGAGAGAAAGAAAATCGAAGAGGGAGCGAGCGAGCGAGCTTCGGGGGGGCGCCAGGAAGCGTGAAGTAGAAGACCAAAAGAATAAAAAAATATAGAAAAAAATTAAAAGAAACAAAAAAAAAAAAATAGAGAAAAGAAAAAGGCTAAAAAAACAAATAGAATAAGGAGATGGGATTCGTCTCGGGCTTAGGCACATTGGGTTGAATTTGTCGCGGGTCGGGAATAGATTGGGTTGGAGGTAGAAATTAGAAATGGGCTTTTTAAAAAGAAAAATTTAGAAACCTTTGGGTTAATTTTTAGTGTGGGCTTAGGGCCAGCCCAGTTCTTTTAGCCTAACCCGGACCGACGGGATCCGAATCGGGTCAGCAGGGCCAGATTTCCTGACCCGGCCCGAATTATTTAAAAAAAATAAAAATAAAAAAATAAATTCAAAAATATTAAAAAATCATAAAAAAATTCGAAATTTTAGAAAATTCATGGAAAATTCAGAAACCTGAAGATTTATATAAATTCTTGGAAACAAATAAAAAATATATTTTTTTGTAAAAAAATTCGAAAAAAGAAAAATTTCAAAAATCTCAAAAATCCCAAATTTGTTTTAGAGTTCCCTAAAAACTTTAAAACAATTCTTAGATAATTTTCTCTTAAAAAGTGTGGGAAAATCATTGGTTTAAGATTGTGCTTAAAATTGAACAAGCCATCACAGCTTTATTGTAGAGTTTTAATTATCCTTGCATGTAATTGCCCTCGATTGCACGCTTGTAATGTGATGATTGTAGTTTCCCCTTAGTCTAATTAGGATTTTCATTTATTTATCTTTTACTGATAAGTGCTTATTTTCTCTTGCAATCTATTTAATGTTTTCTTTAGTTGCTGATTATTATTTTGATAATTGCATACCTGCATAATCACCTCACTTGTTAGTGGATAATTTTAAAATTAATCAAAATTGCCTGACAAAAGTCTTTTTAAAATGAATAAGATTAAATACCGAAAGGGCACTAATTAATTAATTAGTGTAATTAAGTCCCCGACCCTA
This sequence comes from Corymbia citriodora subsp. variegata, assembly GCA_014858505.1. Classification (NCBI taxonomy): domain Eukaryota; kingdom Viridiplantae; phylum Streptophyta; class Magnoliopsida; order Myrtales; family Myrtaceae; genus Corymbia; species Corymbia citriodora. The sequence goes on along the minus strand of CM026414.1, from coordinate 26,444,595 downwards.
GATTCTCTGGTTGCGTAAAAAGGGAGGCACACTCCCATGTCTCGCTTGGTTTTTGGTTGACCCCAATAAACTAGTGGCGACTTCTCATTAGAAGATTTTTATGAACACTCAATGTCATATGGGGTATGGGCTTGAGAGAGCCCACATCTAACTAAGGGTCCTAGACTCATCTCTTGGATAATGCCCCCAAACCTATAAATATATTTTCTTTTCCTCTCGGGATGGAAAAAAAATAGGTCGTGACACTATGTTTCAGCTAGAGGGATGTCTCATTTTTTTTGTTAACGAGTCTGTTCATACTAGAAGTGTCCAACGAGTGTAATGGCTCTCCAGAAAATGCTCCTTCTCCTAACGAATTATTGGAAAAATATGTAAACTTCATATCATATTATATTACATTATATTATTTTAACAGATGAGTTGCTCAAAGTCTCACTCATGAACTGTCAATCTTTTAAAGAACATTTGACGGGCGATGTTCACTTTTCAACTATAAGTGTAAGCTGAACATCTCCTAGCCTTTGTACCCCAGCATTAACACCATGATTGGAATTTGGGGGAATTCTAGCTCAAAAAATGAAACTCCTTGATTTGTAGTTCACCAATTGTGTGCAAACTACTCAATCACACGGCTAAACTTAACTAAGCCATGAAGCTTGCAGAAGATACTTTCCAGAAGATACCACTGAAGAGCCCTCAACTCGATCTTTTTAAACAACCAAAGTTTCTGAACCTGTTTCAATTAGAACAAATTTATAGGGCTTGGACTTGTCCAATGTATCTATATCTTTGTTCACTGTCCAAAATACAGAAGAATCCCCCATCTTTATCTTCAACTCGCTCCTCAATGACTGGAACTGTGAATGTTAACCAGGAATTGTATGTGTTAACAACGTGTTTACGAATTGAGATCTGAATTTATTCAAGAAAAAAAATTGAAAGAGAATTTAAAAAAAAAAAATTGTTAGAATCCACGAATAGAAATCCATGAAGAATATCATATGTTGAAGAGATTTATGAAATTCACAGACTATTTTTTAAATGGTTTGAAAATTACTATCTTAGCAATATAGAAATAAATGTCAACACAAAAACTATCAGATGGAAACTTTCAGCAGGAGAAGTAATTCAATCTAGATATCCTCATTTAATATCTAATTCAAATGAGGTAATGGGAAAGAGACGTTAAAAACCAGGATGAAATGATTTAAGATCCTTAGCTGTTGCTCTCAAAGGATTGCCCCCGCTGGAATCAAGCTCATGACGGAACGTCGCTATATAATTTGGAAAATTAATAATAAAGGATAATAAACTCAATAATTGAAAGCCAGCTCTTTTCTTATGTCACCCTTTTTTGGGCAAATAAAAAACGAAAAAAATCGTATGGGGATTTCAGGGCGAGCGGAGTGGTATCATGCGTAGACAAAATCAGTCTGACAATTAATTAGAGAGATAATGTTTGACTACAAAACAGCCGTATCTTGTGCAGGCTTAATTAATTATAATATAAATTGCTACTTAAATTTTTGTTTTGATTAAAGTGTTTCCTTATGGACAAAATATCAGTATAAACAATATTGGAATCACCCAAGCATGATTAGATGATAAGAACTCGTGGATTTCGTGGCCAATCCATGGATAGTCACCTATTTCGTTGACGACTGTCGAATTAAACTATAGGGTCGAATTATCTCACTAGAAAATTAGAAACATATAGTTGTGACATTCACTGAAGAAAACATAGCACGCAGTGCATCATGAAAATATGTTTTCCTACAGGCGCCTTTTATCCACCGTTGAGCTGATGGTTGGTAAAAGAGTGAGTTGTCAAAGCTCTCAAATCAATAATGGATACGATCGCTTATGTAAAGGCCTTTTCTTTATTTTATTTCTCAAATCAATTAACACGGTCACACAGATGATTCCATGGATTATGGGTAAATGGAAATGAATAGTAAACTTGTCAAATAGATGGATCGATTTGGGTTTAGATCGAACAGAAAATGGTCTAGCTCAAATTAACCGATTTAATTTGTTTTAATTCATTTTCACGCAATACAAATTTAGTGACCTATACTTGACTTGACTTGTGTTACTAAAAAACTTCTATATATAATCCAATTTACGAAAAACCTATACCACAATTGAGGCAAGAGTGTAAAGTGAACGAATACAAAGTCGAATGATGGCAAAAGAGAGTGAAGAGAGAGTCATATATGTAGACTGAGTATAAATAAGTTGTAAACCCATTTAACATTCATATTATTTTAGGCTTTATTATTTTAAGAATATTTATAACTCATTTGTTAAATATAACTAACTCATACATAATCCAATCCATCAAATATAATTAATAAATGGTTATAACTCATTTTGACAAGTCTAATGAATAGACAATGTACTAGCAAACAATATAATCCAAACAATAACATGATGTAAGCTAAATCTCTTCTAGTAAGGAGCATCTAAATTGATAAGGCATAGTTAGATTTGATGAAAAGACGCTCACAAGACAACAAAAGCTAGCTAGCCAGTGTGAACGTATTGCAATGATGAAATAGCAAAATTAGCAAGCTCCCGTTGTTTTGTTCCAACTTAGAATACCAGCAACCTCGACACCCCGATGCTTCCTGTGGGCCATTGTTTTTTCAAATGAAAGACCAGCTTCTTCGTTATCGGGGAGATAAATCAAAATAAAATAAAGTCTTGCTTCTTAAATTGATAAATATTTTAAATGCCTTCAAAGCACGATGTGTACCCGAACGAATCTCTATGCTGGCTTAGTATTAATAAGTAATTGTTTAGGAAGAAAATAAGGAACTTCATGCTACTCGTTTTTCAAGTGATTGGTCTGATTGACTTAAGACAAGGTTTGCTTGCATGAATCTAAAAAACTCAAATACTAAAAGAAGTACAAAATCTCAATTTCGCAGGGTCATGTGTAGTGTTGAGCTCCTCCTTAAGAAACGCTTCAAAGTGATTTAATAAATTTATGGTACATTTAGCATCTGGCAAGACTGGGCAAGTTCTTGATATTAAGGACTAGTTAGGGAGTACTAGTCGCATACATTGGCTTCGACTAGCCGGGAGTACACAATTTTTCATGGCCAAGCCAGTCTATGTCATTCATATTATATTATGCTTTTTATTTTCGTATTATAATCATATCTTCACGTCATTAAACTCTAAACAATGTCCTGAGTGTTGTGTACGTTGGGTCTTTGGTGACAAGAACGATAATTTAATATTTCATTTTTAAGTTTGTGGATATTACACATAAGTGCATTAGAAGGTTTTGTTTGATATCGTGTGAATATTGAATAATAAAGAAGTTGAACAGTTTGATAATGGTGGGAGTGGAGTAGAAATTCAATATCTTTAAGGTAAGCCCAAGTACGAGCCTATCAACATATCTAAATAGACTTACCTTCATTTGAAAACTTAAGTTGATAGATTATGAGCCAATTATGAAACATTAGTTGTTTCTTGCTACATCACAACCTCGATTTGGGATTTTTTTTTTCTTTCACTAGTACTTTCACACATGCATCTTCACAAATCTCCTCATCACAGGTGAGCCTCCCATGTGAGGTCTATTCCCCCTTAATACCAGTGTCCTTATGCACCATAATTATCTCAACTCATATCTCCACCTTGGCTCACCCAAATTTGGTAGATGTTGAAGAGGAGCAACATCTACCCTTTAATCTCTACCCCGATGCTTTAGCCCAATCAAGTTTAGGAAGAAATTGAGAGACACCATTCACAACCTCGGTTAGGTAGTCACATCTAAGATTCCTTTGAAATATTCCACCAAATGTCGACATACACATGTTGGGTCCCACTATTAGAAAATTGGATGTGTGCGGAAGCATGGTTTTGATATGATTGATAGTTTGTGTTTTGATGTGTGCAAGTGTATGTGCATAGTATGTATTTGGTAAAGGATGGACAAGAGACAAGGTAAGATAGTTCAAGGATATAGGTCATGGGATAAAGGGAAAATAGTTTCATTAGTTGAATAAAATAGTTTGATGGAGGTGTTGGTGGAGGAGACACCCCACATGTAGGTGGAGGTCTAAACCTCACACATAATCTACATGGTGGAGGTCTAAGCCTCACACACTACAAAGATGTCCACCAAGTCCTATTTATAGGCATGAGACACCGCCTCTTCTTGACCAACTTAGACACCTAGATGACTCTAGACATTTCCTTACTCTTCAACTTTGACTTGGACTTGCTTTTTGTCTTGCATCCCACGTCCAGATTCTTCTTCATTCTTCAGCCCATTATTTTTGACTTTTTCAAAGGTTTCTTTTCCTGCTGCCTGCTTGCTTGCCGCCAAGGCTTTTCTTTGTGTACTTCATTCATAGGCTAGTTGATTCTAGAGTTTTTCAAAATGGATCACTAATTTTCAACACTCCCCCTTGATCCATTTTCGGGGTACTCAGGACATTGTATCATAAAGTCTTGGACGTACCTTGAAATTTTTGTGTAATTTGTCCCATGCCTTTTATTCCGTCTTCATTCCATGATCCCCTGCATTTTTATTTTTTAGAACACTTGCACCAACCTTGAATGTGCATGTCTTTTCTTCAACGATGTCTCGTATGTCTCGGGCCATCAAAATGCTCTTAGTTGTGGTTGTTAGCTTGGGCTTTGGCTTTGGCTCTGGCTCCAGCTTGGATTCTGGCTCTGGCTCTATTGGCTCTCGCTCGGGCTCTGGCCTTGACTTTAGTTGAGGATGGTGAGGACAAACGCCCAAATCCATCCAAATGTGCCTAGCTCTAGCTTCATGTTTCCTTACGCCTGGCTCAATTATGAACCTGGGCGCATCTAGCTCTGATACCATGTTAGAAAATTGGATGTGTGGGGAATCGTGGTTTTGATATGATTGATAGTTTGTGTTTTGATGTGTGCAAGTATATGTGCATAGTATGTATTTGGTAAAGGATGGACAAGGGACAAGGTAAGATAGTTCAAGGATATAGGTCATGGGATAAAGGGAAAAGAGTTTCATTAGTTGAATAAAATAGTTTGATGGAGGTGTTGGTGGAGGAGACACCCCACACGCAGGTGGAGGTCTAAACCTCACACATAATCTACATGGTGGAGGTCTAAGCCTCACACACTACAAAGACGTCCACCAAGTCCTATTTATAAGTGTGAGACAGCGCCTCTTCTTGACCAACTTAGACACCTAGATGACTCTAGACATTTCCTTACTCTTCAACTTTGACTTGGACTTGCTTTTTGTCTTGCATCCCACGTCCAGATTCTTCTTCATTCTTCAACCCACTATTTTTGACTTTTTCAAAGGTTTTTTTTGCTGCTGCCTGCTTGCTTGCCGCCAAGGCTTTTCTTTGTGTACTTCATTCATAGTCTAGTTGATTCTAGAGTTTTTCAAAATGGATCACCAATTTTCAACACCAATCCAATCAACCATGGGTTTCGATACCACTTGTTTAGGATGCCAAATGCCGGATTACGTTTCATAAAAAGAAGTCTAGATAGTGTGGCAATATTTGAGTTTGTAGACTTGGGTCATTAAAGGAACCCGAAGAGTGGTCAATCTCTAGGTTGTTGTGGATGACGACGGGTAGTGATTGCCAAGGCATGAGGGTTTAGACAAGGAGCGGCTCTTTATAGACTTTTAGGAAAACAAAGGGGACATGAATGAATTGAATTGTGCATTGAGCAAAAATAGAGTGATTCTGGAATGTATATGTCAAAATTGAAATTAACTTACGGGGGCTTCTTTTGGCATAACGTCAAGTTTTACTTTGAAACTCTAAAATTAAACATGCTCATGCCAGAGCACTATTAGCATTGGTGACCTTCTGGAAAAGTGCTTGTTTATATGCCAAAGGCTTTAAATCTATTGGATGTGCTATGAACCAAAATGCATTGTTGAGAGACATGATGGTTCCAATGACAGATTAGGCCAAGAACATAGTGACTGTAGAAAAAGTAAAAAATACATGTAATGGAACAAGTTCGTTCATTATGTTGGCCAGAGGTACCATAGGAGAACTGAGTTTTTTAGAGATCGAAACCCTTGCGTTAGAGATGGCATGTCAATAGAGGATACATAGATCGAGTGTCCCTCTAAGGGAGTTCGGGCTTGGCAAATGTCTTTGGTGGCTAAGCCGCTCATGGAGAGAGTTGGGAGAGTGGTGATGTTGAGCAGCAACACGAAGGGGCGAATTAATGTGACTTGGCTGCCAAGGTAGACATTTATTGACTATATCTAGAGTTGTGGCGAGCAACTTGAGTAAATATTGAAGCCCGGAGATGTGCATAGGCTCGATGAGGAGTTTGACGAGGGGTCTGAGATAGTGGAAGATGGAAGGTTACACATCATAGCATCTCGAGTGTTTCTAGGTTTTCTCTCCAAGAATTTCGTAAGGAAAACAATTGATTGAGGGAAATACTGGCTGATGTTGATTGGGTGTAACTCAGGCTTGGGTATGAAGGCTTTCTAAATTAAAGCTTGTAATCTCTATTGTTCTTAGTGGATTCCTAGTCTCAGCTCTCCCTGTGAAATATCTACATTTGGACCGAGCTACGTAAATTCTAATGTTTTTTTCTCTATTTCTTACTTATTTTTCTCCATTTATCACATGATTACGATCAATTACATGGTGTTCTTTCTAGAACGGTTAATTTTTTCAACTGTAATCTTTAATATCATCATGCATTATAGCATGGAACAAAATGCTTAACTTAACATGTTTGAGCACAAGGTGGTCCATATATTATTAGGCATGACCTTGCGCCTTTGCACATTTTGTTTCTCAAATTATTATCAAAACAATGTATGTACTATTTAAGTACAAAACAATTGAATTTAATGTATAATTACATTGAAAAAATCATACGTAATACATGGATATTATGCATTTCAGCAATTTATGCAAATAAATTTGGAACCTACTACATTTATCAGTTCTTTACCATGTCTTAGCAGAAGTGTAAATGTTTGTTATTTCTCTCACTTTACTAAATGTATTTTTAATTATGCTAGAAATTAGTAATGTACAATAGGGGATCTCGAACAGAGAGCCCAAGAAGTGAAGTAATTAGTAGGTAGTAACATGACAACTAATGAGAAAGGCAATATAAAATCTCAAATGTTGAGAATAGTTTATTTGTAATAACATAAAATCCCTGAAGTTGTCTTGAGTTTGGAGAGTTTCTAGGAGTTTAAAGATAATTGAAATTCTCGGTTATTTAGTGTGGCCCAATGTCCAGACATTTCCATCATGAGCCCCATCACGCCTGAGAAGGCAGAAGCATAAGCACCTTTAAAATTAATATGTTATGTGAGATCAAAGGCGAAGCTATTTTGACATAGGGAAGCGAGTGGATAATATCAATATAGAATAGAAGTAATTTCACAAAATTGAGCATGAACTTTCAACTATTCAAAGTTGCGCCGGAATAAAGAAACTCTCCCAATTTTCTTGTGAATATTCTGCAAAGCAACAATTTGTAATACCAAAGAGGAATCATAATTATCCAATTAATATAGAGGTGTTAAAGTATCCTATATTACTCAAATATGGAATTTCAATTTTTATATATGTGAGTTGGACATTCTAACATGACATTTGAGTCAGACTTTGTCCTATGTTTAATTTGTATATGTGGCTCCATGTTCACGAATTTTGTATCATTCTCAGTCCATTTGCACATAGAAGGCCATGTTGAAATATCTCATATCTCTCGAATAAGGTATTTCAAGGGTTTTTATATGAATGTAGTCTCCTTTTACTGAAGAGCTTTAATTTTAGGGAGGAACAATAATAAAACTAAGGGGCTGGAAAAAACAAATGGCCCAAAGTGAAGACAACCACAGAACCCACAACACGATAGATTTGAGGCAGAAAATGGCCTTAAGTGGGTTCTTTGATTGGCTTAAAATGGCATCATAACTCTAGGTGATAAACAGACATGCACTTGTTGTTGTGGATGACTATTTTAGATTTATTTGGGTCCTGTTCTTTGCTCATAAAATTGATATATTTCGAGTTTTAACAAAGCTTGCAAAAATAATAATAAATGAAAAAGAACTTTTGATTTCTCGCATAAACCATCAATTGATTGATGTTATAACATCACAAGTGACCTGATATCTTTAGCATAGATACATACATTTTCTTGAGCTAATCTTAAACTCAATTGGTGATATTCTTAAGAACAGAACAAACTTATGATCTTCTTTAGAATTAGTCTCTGTTCTTTGCAACATTATCACAAACATCTGCATAAGACCTATTAAACATTATATTAAGGATGATTTGGAAATCATTTAAATCACTTAGAGATATTTGTTGAGCAATTTCCCCCTTTTTGAGAAGACAAAACTATCCTGCACATGTGAATAGTTGTTGTTTCTTAAAGGACAGAAGAAGAATTGACAGCAAAAGCTGCATTTTTTATTGGAAGGGAACTTTTTTTTTTTTTATTCAGAAAACTGAAATTGCTTAAATATAGACTAAAACTTCACCATAAACACGCGTTGCCAACTAACTAACAACATGCTTGGTCCACAAAACCAGCAACAAACTAAAAAAATAGTCAAAAAACATGTAGCTAAACAAACCTACAAGATAGGATTGACCAAGTAAAAACGACTGATTAACTCCTAGAAAATAGGACATTAGCAAATTGACTTAACAAAACAAAAAAGAAGAAGATAGTGCAGCCTTGATTCATCAACACTCTCCTCCTGGATCAAGTACTGCACATTCCTAGTTTTGCCTTGAGAAGTTCAAATCAACCAACATGAAATGACTTAGTGAATATATTTGCAGTTTGGTTTCTGAACTGTAGTACACTAGCTTCACCTCTCTAGCCTTCTGCACTTCTCTCAAGACGTAATACCCGACCTTAAAATGTTTTCTTCTTCCATGAAATGCTGGATTATGTGAAATGGCCAGAGTAGTTTGATTATCCGCAAATACTTCTATGTCTTCTTCTTGTTGCAAATTCAGATCATCCATCAGCTTCTTCAATCATAATGCTTGATTCATAGTTGTAGTAGCTGCAATGAACTCAACTTCTGTAGTTGATCAAGTCACTATTTCTTGCTTCTTTGAACACTAGGAAAAACATGTCGACCCAAATGTAAAGTAATAACTTGAAGTGATCCTCATATCATCCACTAATCTTGCCCAGTCACCGTTAAAATTAACCCTGCAACTTAAACTCCTGAACTTTGCAAAACTTAATCCCATATGAAAGAGTACCTTTCAAGTACCTTAACACCCTCTTTGTAGCTACCATATGCAACTCATTTGAACAATCGAGAAATCTAGACAAGACACTTATAGGAAACATGATGTCTGGCCTAGTTGCAGTGAGATACATAAGATATCCAATCAAACTTCTATAAACTCTTTTCATTTGCATATTCTAATCCATCCTTCTTTTGAACCTTTTCCTTCTAACCCATTGGAGTACTCACACTCTTGCACTCCTCCATGTTGAATCTCTTTAGGATCTCCTTCAAGTACTCCTGATAGATAAACACTTCATTCTAAGTCTACCTAACCTCCATCCCCAGAAAATACAACATCTCACCAAGATCAGTTATTTCAAACATCTTCATCATCTCTTGCTTAAATGCAGTAATCTGAGTAGTATTACTCCCTATCACTAGCATATCATCCACATGAAGAGACACCACCATAAGTCAGATACTAACTTCTTGACATATAAAGTGGATTCACTGAGGCTTTTCTTGAAACCCAAGCTTAGCAAGTGCTCATCCATCTTGCTGTATCGTACTCTGGGAGCTTGTCTCAAGCCATAGAGAGCCTTTCTCAGCAATTAAACTTTCTCCTCCTGACCTGGTGTGACAAAGCCTTTTGGCTGCTCAACATAAATCTCCTCTTGCAACACTCCATTCAAAAATGTAGATTTCACATCTAACTGATACACTTTCTATCATTGTTGAGCTGCCAAAGCAAGAATTATTCTAATTGTATCTAGTCTTGCCACAGGAACAAAGGTTTATGAGAAATCAACTCCCAAACTTGTGCATATCCCTTCGCCACCAACCTGGCCTTATGCTTATTCACTAAGCCATCATGATTGAGTTTGGTCCTGAAAACCCATTTCACTCCATTCACTTTCTTGTCTTCAGGCCTCTTCACTAGCTCCCATGTCTAGTTCGTTTCTATCATAGCCAACTCTTCCTTCATTGCATTCATCCACCTCTGATCACTTTTAGCTTCCTCATAACCCACGGGTTCCAAAACAGCCACATTGCACCTCTGATATATTAGTTAGAGATTTGGTACCTCTAATTCAAACATCATCCACTAGCTCATCATGTTCTAGTGAGACCTCCTTGTGCTTGCCTTGTGGCTCATTTGTCTAGTCTCATTTCTCATCTTCCAAGAACTAAACATCCCTACTAGTGATCACTTTCCCTGTCTATGGTTGATAGATCTTGTAAGCTTTTGACACTAAACTATAGCTAACAAAGATCCTAGGTTTAGCTTTCTCTCCCAACTTGTCTCTCTTGACCTGTGGAATATGAGAAAAACATAGATAGCCAAACACTTCAAATTTCTTAGAATGGGCTTGATACCAAACCAAGCTTCAAAGGGTGTCTTCTTCTCTAATACTCTTGTAGGTAGTCTATTCAGCAGAAAAACTGTTGTGTTTGTTGCTTCCACCCAAAACTCTTTTGGTAGATTCTTTTCATGCAACAGACACCTAGTCATCTCTATAATGGTTCTATTCTCCCTCTCATTAACTCCATTGTGCTATAGAGAGTAAAAAGCAGTAAATTGATGCTCAATTCAAGCCTTTTTACAGAAAGAATTAAACCTTTGTGATGTGTATTATGTTCCATTATCAGATTTGATGACTTGAATCTTGCAGCCATTTTGATTCTCAACCCATGTCTTAAACTTCAGAAATGCCTTAGCAACTTCTGACTTTTGCTTCATGAAGTAAATCCAGCACATTTTGGTATAATCATTAATGAAAATAATGAAATACTTGCTGCCGTTTAATGAAGGAGTCACTTGTGGACCACATAGATCTGTATGAATCAGCTATAGCTTCTTTATAGCTCTCCAAGTGGATTCCTTGAAGGGAAGTCTTGTCTACTTACCTAGCAAATTGGTAATCTAGTTGCCATTTCATTCCTTTGCATGAACAATAAGCCTTTTGTGAAGAAAGTGTCCCAACCTCTTGTGCCATATTTCTGAATCACTAGCTTGCCACTTGAATGCCACTCGCTCCTTCTCAAGAGAGTTCAGAGAAAAAATGTTATGTTGCATATTTATCTTGAATAGCCCTTGACCACCGGAGTCAAAGATGAAACACCTCCCCCTCTTCAAATATCACCTTAAATCCATTTTTTACCAACTACTCCACACTCAGCAAATTCTGATCAATCTCAGGAACATACATCACATTAGAAACTAGCTTAGTTCTAGCACAACTCTCTATTGCTACAATCCCTTTACTTTTCACTTCTAAGTACTCCCCATTCCTAATCCTCACTCTTAACTTCAATAACTTGTCAAGGTTTACAAATGGCTTTTCATCACTTGTCATGTGGTTTGTGCAACCACTTTCAACAAGCCAATTGTCACATAGAGTACTAGAGGAGAAACAAGAGGCAACAAATAGTTAATCTACCTCTTGTTGGATTGCAGCATGTGCCTCACTTTGCTGCTAATCTCCCTTCTCTTTGCAAAACTTCTTAATGTGTCCAAGCTTATGACATTTTTTGCCCCTTACATTTGGCCTCTTTTTACACCTAAAGTGTGGATGATTATGTTTTCCATAGTGCTGACATGAGGAATACCTTCCCTAATTGATCTTGGAGTTGCTTGCATTGTTTTTTCTTGCAGCAACTTTGGAACCACTACTGCCATTTTCTTTCTTCCCTTTCCACTTCTTGCCTTTCCCTCCTACATTTTGCTATTCTTTGGTCATTAACCTCTTTTGCTCTTGTGCTTGTAGAGCACTTAGCAATTCAGCCAACTTGATTTGAGACAAATCCTTAGTATTCTCCAAAGAGGCAATGGTTGCCTCAAACCTTTTAGGCAAGGAGACAAGAATCTTTTGCACTAGCTTATTATCAGAGATTAGTGCCTAGACCTCTTGCCTAATTTGCAATGCTTATCAACTTATCATAATACTCCTTAATTGTCTTAGACTCCTTCATATGCAGTCTCTCAAATTCTATGATCAGATTTAGTCCCTTCATGCTTATGATCGTCTCATCTCCTTGATACTCAGCTTTGAGGAAGTCCCAGATAGCTTTGACTGATTCACAAGCTATAATTCTGTTGAAAATGGCAGGTGAGATAGCAGCATATAAACAAGACTTTGCTTTTGCTTTCCCTGTTGTCCTATTCTTGTGATACTTGATTTGATTGATGGTTGGATTCTCAGGAAGGGGAGCAACTTCATAATCTTGTTCCACAGCTTCCTAAAAATCACAACCCTCTAGATAGGCTTGCATTCTCATTGCCTAGGCTTGATAATTTTCTCCATCAAACACTGGTGGAGCCATTGTTGAAAAACCACTCGATCTTGCATCCATCTTGCCTTTAGCTTCTATGGATGTAGACACACCTTTCAATCATCTCACAAGTCACTCACAACCCCTTAAGATCAAGAAGGCTCTGATACTAGTGTTGTTTCTTAAAGAATAGAAGAAGAATTGACAGCAAAAGCTATATTTTTTATTGCAAGGGAACTTTTTTTTATTCAAAAAACCGAAATTGCTTAAATACAGACTAAAACTTCACCATAAACACACATTTCCCACTAACTAACAGCTTGCTTGGTCCACAAAACCAGCAACAAACTAACAGAATAGCCAAAAAACATGCAATTATACACTCCTACAAGATAGGACTGACCAAGTAAAAACAACGACTAATTAACTCCTAGAAAACAAGACATCAGCAAACTGACTTAACAAAAAAAAAATGATAGTGCAGCCTTGATACATCAAAAATTTGATAAAGTTGCAGTCAAAATGAAGATCTCCTTATGTGATGCTTTTCATAGAATGTATACATTTGCAAATAACGGTCTCCCTATGATTTTTTATAAATTTTTAGAGATAAAGGCTAGGCGATCTTTTAATAATAGGAAAGAAAAGGTTCATTGATCTCTAAGAAATAATGCCTCATGATATATTAGAAGAAAGTATCAATCAATCATAAAGACAAATATTAGCAGTGCATTTTTGGAAATGGATTCTTCCTTGTATCACTTTTCTCGTGTCCTAAATCACATTTATTATAGTGAGGAACTTAAATTGAGAGAATGTGCTTTAAGGCCTTTGAATCAACAGAACTTGGTGCTGATTTTTGAAAAATCTCTTCCTCGAGAGAGCCATTTTCAACTTGAGAGAGTTCAAGGTCTCTAGTCCGAAGATTGTTTCTTTTTCAAGTTGTCAAGAGCAGTTCTATAAGCAAGACTTTCTATTGAGAGATCAAAAAAATAGATTTAATTCAAACAAAAATTCGTTTTGAAGTCTTTTGGTGTTTCTCAAACATTTCCTTTAAAAAATCCTATAACTCTTCATTAGTGAGTTTAGAATTGTTTACTTCATTTTCTTCTTCCTAGTTAGAATCAGCTATGAGGCAACGATTTGCTTCCTCCTCATCATTGGCTTCGCATTTGGCGTCACTCCAGGATTCATCCTTGAATGTTCTCTTCTTCTTTCCGTATTTCCCTTTCATTTTCTTAAGTGATGGGTAGTCCGGTTTTATATGACTTGGTTCTTTGCGTTCATAACAGATGACATTCTTTACCTTTGGATTCTTCTTCGCTTTTGTGTGACTTTCTATTATCTGAGTATTTCATTTGGTGTTTGCCTATGAAGTTTCCTCCTTTCTTCATGAAGTTCTCGAATCTTGTAGTCAATAGTGCCATATCTTCACCATTATCTTTGCTGTCTGATGATATTTGTTAGCCTGTACTATCATGGTCAGCTTTGAATGCTATGGCTTTCTTATCTTTTGAGTTGCTTTCCTCATTCAGATTTTCCACCTCGTAAGACATGAATGTTCCAATTTGCTCATCCATAGTGATTGGCCAAATCCTCATTATTTCTTGTACTGTAGTCTTCACGTTACTCCATACCTTTGGCAATGCTCTCAACAGCTTGTTTATCTTTTCACCATTAGTGTATATTTTTACTTGATTTACCAGGCCATCTATTATCTCGATGAATCTAGTGAACATTTGTGTTACTGTTTCATCCAATATCATCTTTAATAGTTCATATTGTCTGAAAAGAATGTTCATCTTTGTCTCATTTACTCTATTAGTTCCTTCAAATGTCACCTAGAGTCGATCCCAAATTTCTTTGACCGTGACACAAGAAAAAATTCTATTAAATTCAGATGAGGACAAAGCGCAATATAACAGATGTTTAGCTTTTGCACTGTGAGCAGCTGTTTCGAGCTTCTTCTGCAATAGCGTCGGTAACATCAGCTTGAACTTCCTGTCCTTTGAACATCCCCTCAAGGTCCTTCGCCATGAGGCAGAGGAGCTTTATTGCTAGGGTTTGCATTTCCTTGGAGTAGGTGTGCAGATCGTCTGTACCATGTAGACAATTTCTTTCTTTAGGCAATAAGGGGATATTTTGGAACAGACCCCACTGAACCCCTTGACTACAAGAAGTTCATTTAGTAATTATATCAAGAGTCATACTTAGATGGTATCACTCACCTAATCAAGTGATCTCTTATTTTATGCATGTTCCCCCATGTTACAAGTGTCACATGAATTTTTTATGGTGTCTTTTATGCATGTTTCGCCCCTGGCGCGTGCCCGCACGAGAGAGAGAGAGAGAGAGAGAGCTGAAGCGAAGAGTGAGTTTGGGGAACAAGTGAGGCTTCCTGAGAGAAGCAGGGAGAGTGAGCATATAGACGATGTCAGCCCAACCAAAGCTTTTGGTCTTCCGAGAGGACAAAGACCTGTCCAAAGCCATTCAATTCGCCATCTCTCTGCGAAGACTTCTTCTCCTCTTCCATTGGCATGCTGAATAGCTTTTCGGTCCCCTTCTTCAATTTCTCTATCAACTTAGGGCTCACTTCATGATTTATCTACTGAACAATAGTTAACACGGCACCGTGATTCATGATTCACGCAGAAACAGGCATTCGTCGAGATCAAGACAGAGAAAACTCTGATCTCCTGAGCGATTATGAATCAAAAGATCTCAATTTCAACATAAATCAGAAAGTGTCAATGGATAAGTTTGTCTTATTAGCATTCTTTAGAACAAAGACAATCGAGGAACTCATATCTGCAAATTAGTGTGAGTTCCCACCTTTCTTCTTCCGTTCGAAATTTTCAGTGACCCATTTTTAATATTCTTGTGAAACAGGGCAAGATGGCACAGAAATATCCCACTTTCTTGGCCCAATGAAATCAGGATGCATTGTGGCTGATGCAGAAACTTAGATTTGATAGGAGGCATAAGTGAGCCTGGGGAGCAAAATAAAGAAATTTCATTTGAAATCTCATAGACTGCACTCACAGTTGGCTAAAACTTGTACATTCATCTGTCCCTAGTTGCGAGAGTCGGCCACCATTGCCTGCCTCTTGGCTTCATCATTAACGACGCATCCCTTGCAAATGCGTCTTGAGTTACTCTTCATCAAGTCTTGAAGGCCTACACGTAGTCAAAGCACTTGGGGCATTATGTGGATTTTAATCTCTTTCGATCGATGAATTCCCATTTTTATCTGAACACTTCCTTGAACACTTTGTATTGGAAATGCAGAAGTTGTTTTTACCTGAAAGAAGCCCCAGTCTTTGCATACATGGTGCAGCTTCTCGAGCTCCAGCTTCGCGCAGTTCTCCAAGAACAACCTCCCCAGGTCGATCACAGGGACGTGAGGCAAGCTGGAACAAGCGTCCACAATCACGGGAGGCTCTTGATCATCGCAGATGTATCTCTTTGGCACCATGGTCAGGTTGTCCTTCAGTATGTCCTGAGTACACAGCACAAGGAGCAACCTCCCTAGTATTTTCACTTTTGTCTCCATTGATAACAGCCCAGAGGATGCGAAATCAAAGAGACTGATGATATTGTTGTTCTAAATGATGAGTTAAGTATGCAAAGAAAAGAGCAAATAGGGGACAGTTGGTTTCAGCTAGGCGGATGTGTCATTCTTTGGGAAAATTAACAAAAAAATCCTAAACCTATTGCAATTGTATTGATTTAGTTATAAACCCATTTTTTTGGCCAATTAAGTTTTAAACCTTTTATGATTGTGCCAGTTCAGTCCATCCGGCTAGTGACCACGTCAACGACTTTTTTTTTATTTTTTATTAATATGTTTTTTCTATCATTTTTTTTCCTCCTCTCTCCTTCTTCCTTTGCTCCAATGACTGGTTAGAGAGGAGGGCTAGCTGGTTGCCGGACTGAGGTGATCGAGGCTGTCGGGCGAGCCCTCATTAGATCTAGCGAGGGCTTGCCTAGTGATAGCAAGGCAAGCTCGCTCGGTCGCCTCAATCTGGCAGCTTGCCTCACCAGATCCAGCGGGGACTCACCCCACTTGCGGCTAGGCGAGCTCATCGATCGACTGGAGAGGCAAGTCCTCACTAGATTTGACAAGGGCTTTCCCCACCAGTGGCTAGGTGAGCATGCCCTCGCCTAACAACGGCAAGGCGAGCTTGCTCGGCGGCCTTGGCCACCTCAATTCGACAATCGACCAGCCCTCCCCTTTGGCTGATCGCCGCAGCAAAGGAAGGAGGAGAGAGGAGGGAGGAGGAAAAAAAATTAAAAAAAAATTGAAAAAATAATAAAAAATAGTTGCTAGTGGTGCCGTTGGTGACATCAGCACCAGTCGGCCAATTTTGGCCAGATGAATTGAGTTGGCACAGTTGTAAAAGGTCTATGACTCAATTGGTCAAAAAAATAAGTCTAGGATTGAATCAGCATAATTACAATAGGTGTAGGACTTTTTTAGTAATTTCCCGTTCGAAACCCCCAATTTCTTCATCCCACGTGGAAATGGTGGTTTACTAAAACAAACACCAATGGATTCATTTCTTTTAGTCGGAGGCTGATATTTATTGGTGGATTTTAGTTAACGAGTCTATTCTTAATAGGAAGTGTTTAACGAGTGTAATGGTCCTTCAGAAGATGTTTTGTTTCTTAAAATTATTGAAAAATATGTAAAATTTCAGATTTGATTGATTACATTGGATTTGCATACGATTATTTTTAAAAAAAGTTTGACCCGCCATGTTCGACTTTTGTATTGTAGGTGTCAGTTGAATATCTCGTCCGCCTAGCACCCCAGCATTGACGCAACAATTGGAGTTTGGGGACTTCTAACTCAAGAATTGAAAGTCATCAACGTGAATTTTACTATTTGTCTGCTAATTGCTTCGAATCAGGACACTTGCATAGATCAAAGATCTAATACTTAAATCAGTCATGAAGCTTACAAAGTATTTCATGGGTTTTAAATTGCATGTCTCCATGGCAAGGCCCTAGAATTACTTGAAAAATAAAAAATAAATATCTCCTAGATCTCGAGCAAAAACATAGTCGCTTTTATGCTCCTTTTTGTGCGATAAACAAATTTTCAATCAATAGCTGATGATAGAAAAATTTAAACAAGAATGTGACCAATCAAAATGAGTAATGCGAGGATGAAAATCTTTCAAACAGCAAATTGAAATTGGAATTTTACAAAAGACATCATGAAGTAAGAGGTTGACAACAATACGTCCTTACCTAAAACTCTGTGTGGTAATAAGTGGTGCAAATGAGTGGATAAGTGGAGAGTCAAGAATTGTGGGCGTCTATCGCATTTTGAAGTGGTAGATAAGTGATATGCATCTCTTTAACTTCTTTAATAAGAGTTAGTTCGTGATAATAGTCTCGAGAAACTAATAAAGGCTAATAAAATCAAAGACAGTTTTGTAAATAAGGGAGTGGATACCGAATTCAAAAGTTTAATTTATAGTTAGAATAGATGGTAAGTTAAGAATATGCTCGAAGAACAGGAATTGGTATGATCAATATAATTCAAATGTTAAACTTGGTCCTTCAAAAACATTTTATGGGTTATAGATTGCCCAAGTCCAGTAAGTAATTATCTTCATTGGCATCCATTATAAACTAGGGTTAATAGCTTAATATCACGAAAAACCTTAAATCGGTATATCTGTGATAAATTTACTCCAAACAAATTTATTAACCACAAAAAATCTCAAATTGACATACCTGTGATAAATTTACATTTCGTTTATTTTCATTAAATTTTATTATCAAATTATTAAATTAGATGATACTAGCAATTGCCAGATCTACAAATTTGCAAGTTTAACCGCCATTTTCCATAGGTGTACCGGTTTGTAATTTTTCGTAATATTAATCTAACATTTGATGAAGTCTTTGTGTGTGCTATATTTTACGGACTCCAGCTAAGTTTTCCAACATCTGATGATAGCGATTGCATCTGATTCACAAATTCTTATAGAAGAGATGTAACGGGTGAATGGTCTAAGATAAATTTTGACTTTTTACCTCTTGGTGTTAGTCAGGAATTGATGCTCTGTTGGTCAGCAAGGAGCTATTTTTCAAGCTTCTCTCATTCGCGACGCCATATTTTTCTACTTCTTGGCCCCATGTAACTGCGAGTCTAAGGCCTGTAGAATCTTGCATACCAGAGCATGATCTTTTCCCCTTTTTATAAACTAAAACATGTTAATGCACGTATACTTAGACAAGGCTACTGCATATATCTCTTATGTCTCGGGTGGCCTTCTCGATTGGTCTACAATATTTTGAATCAAACATTACTTGATCAAGAAACACTTATGTAGATCCGCTAAGGTAAGACGTGAGCCATAATCTCATTAAATTCGGTTTGGCCTTGGATATGTGATTCGGAGGATGCACATTCATCACTTGATCAAGGGAGGGATGGAACAGAAAGTCAATGCCATGGATTTATAAGACGATTTGATAGTTCAGAGGAGCAAGAGATGAGAATGACAGAAAGGGTTTTGAATTTATTATTGTCTTCCTCAAAAGGGACGTCCCTAGGATCCAAAACCCATCTTATATAATCAGGTTTCAGGCCCATTCTATGTCTCCAGTTTCACATTTATGCTGAATGGATACAATTGGGCTCTTCTAGGCTTCCCCGTGCTGAACCCTCATGGCATCGAGATAAGCTTTGCCCTGCAGCTTGCTCGTTAGATAGCCCCTCAGATGTTCTGCCACCGTTATCCTCCTGAACAATGGTGGGGTCTCCGGGGTGATGAGGCTCGGTGCAGGACCTATCTCAGCATCCATTCTCGGACTGAAGAAGGTAGCGATGGAGACCCTTTCCTTCACTGCATTTACCATTGCCCGATGCTCGATGCTCCGGTATATCCCATTTGTTATAATCTGTTATAAGCCAATGAAGGGAAGGCCTTTAGTATGAGACAATGAATTATCATGAGTATGGTCAAATATGCAAGTTGATGTTGCAAAACTATTACCTCAACAATGTCTCCAACATTGATGATGAAAGCACCAGGGAGAGGTTTCACAGGAATCCACTTCCCATCTTTCCTTATCTGGAGGCCCTCCATTTCATTGACCTGGAGGAGGATGGTAATTGCATCGGCATCAGAGTGAGAGTTGAGGCCTATCACAAGCTCGGGTTTCGAACATGGCGGGTAATAGTTCATCCTGATCCCTTGCAACCCGTCTTCGAACATCCCCTCAAGGTCCTTTGCCTCCATTCCTAAGGCCTTCGCCATGAGGTAGAGAAGCTTTATCGCTAGGGATTGCATTTCCTTCGAGTAGGCGTCCAGATCATCTCTAGCATGTGGAAAATTTCATTGTTTAGGCAACAAGAAGATACTTTGTAACACGCCACACATTAAACCCTCAACAACAAGAAAGTAGTTCATGTAGCGATTATATCAGGTTCTATCATCCTGACATAGTATAACTTGCCTGATCAAGTGATTTCATATTTATGCATGTTCACCCTCGTGGCACAAGTGTCAAATGAAAGTTATATGGCGTTTTTTATGTGTGTTTTGCCCCATGGAATAAGTGTTAAAGAGAAAGAACCTGAAGGGAAGAGGGAGTTTGGGGAACAAATGAGGCTTCCTGACAGAAGCAGGGAGAGTGAGCATGTAGAAGATGTCAGCCCAGTCAAGCTTTTGGTCTTCCGAGAGCACAAAGGCCTGTCCAAACCCGTCCGATTCGCCCTCTCTCTGCCAGAACTTCTTCTTCTCTTCCATTGGCATGTTGAATAGCTCTTCAGTCCCCTTCTTCACTTTCTCTATCAGATTCGGACTCACATCGTGATTCGTCAGCTGGACAATTGTTAAACATGGAATTATCATTCACGATCCAACCAGAACAGGCATTCCTCTTAAGATCAAGACAGAGAAAGCTCCGATCTCAATTCCAACATGAATCGAGAAAGTTGCAATAGATAAATTTGTCTTAATAGTATTCTTTAGAACAGAGACAACCGAGGAACTCACATCTCCAAGCTCATCTAAAGTTCCCACCTTTCTTCTTCTGTAAATTTTTTTTCAATGGCTTAATTATTCTAGTGAAACAGGGCAAGATGGCACAGAAAAATCCCACTTTCTCAACCCAATGATGTCAGGATGCATAGTGGCTGATCAAGCAGAAACTTAGATGTGATGGGAAGTCAATTTCATATGAATCCTATAGACTACACTAATGGGTGGCTAGAAATTGTACATCTATCACCCGTGGTGGCGAGGGGCCCTCACCCTTGCCGGCCACTTGGGTTCATCAGCAACGGGGCATCCCTTGCAAATGCATCTGAATCACTCATTATCAACATGTCTCACGATGTAGGGAGCCTAAATGGAGTCATATGTGGATTTAAATCTCTTTCAATCAACGAACTCCCATTTTTTCTCTGACACTTCGCTGTATACTCCGTGTTTGAAATGCAGAAGATGTTTTGTACCTGAAAGAAACCCCAGTCCTTGCAGGCCTGGTGCAGCTTCTCGAGCTCCGACTTTGCACAGTCCTCCGAAACCAACCTCCCCAAGTCGATCACAGGGACCTGAGGCAAGCCAGAGCAAGCGTCCGTGATCACGGGAGTCTCTTGATTGTCGCGGACGTATCTCTTTGGGACCGCGGTCGGGTTCTCCTTCAGCACGTCTCGAACGCAGGGCACGAGGAGCGACCTCCCTCCTACGTCCGCCTGTGTCTCCATTGACGACGATCGAGAGGATGAAGAGATCGCGGAGACAGCCGACGCCTTTCTTCTGACTCTTGAAGATAGGGTGAGGATGCCAAGAGGGGATAGTGGGTTTCAGCCAGAGGGATGGTTCATATATTTCAATTAGGTGGCTGACATTTATAAGTGGATTTTGTTGAGGGATAAGTACATTAGAAATCTTAAAATTTATTAATAAAGTGTAATTTAATCTAAAGACTTTCAAAAAATATAATTAAATCTTATAATTTATTACAAAAATTCAATCAAGTCCTAAAATTTTTAAGAAGTATAATAAAATCTTAAAACTTATCAAATTAATCAATTCAAGTCTTTCTTTTTATAGCACTTTTTAGAAGTTTTAGTATCTGATTGTATTTTTTTAAATAAGTTTTATGATGTGATTAGACTTTTTTAAAATTTTAATACTTAAATTATATTTTCGTAATAAATTTTAAAATTTTTAATATATTCATTCTTTTTGTTAATGAGTGTAACGGTCTCAGTGACAACGACGAGCGTGCGTTTCACTCTCAATCAATGTATATGTCGAGACTTGTGCAATAATGTTATTTTATCGTTATTGACAGTCGTTTAAACATTATTTAACGAAAAAGTGAAGAGAGAGAGAGGACAGTCTATAATGGATGGCGAAGGATAGCGTAAGCACGTGCGGAAATTCCCGTGCCGCTACAGTACAAAATGACGAAAGATTCGTAATGATTGTCGGATTAACGTTAGACAATGGCTTCTAGAGAGATACGAACTTCTAAAATAGAGCAATATTTTCAATTTGTCGTGGGGATAGAACATGGACTCTTCCAGCTTGTCAAGTTGGACATACGGTGATGCTGTTGCCACTCCTAAATTGACTTTAGCTACAGCTTTTTAAATATATGATATATATATTGAAAATTCAAAAACTGATCATGAAAATATAAGTGGGTCATAATACATTTAAAAAGTGCAATCGAATCTTAATATTTGTTATAAAAATGTAATTGAGTCTTGACAATTTCACAAAGTGTAACAATGCCTGGAAAGTTAGTGCCTCAAGTTTTTTTTATTAATTTCGTCAAACTTGACAACCAGAAAATGTTAATAAATTTTGGGGCTTAATTGCATAAACTTGATAAGTTTTAAAACTTAATTGCTCCAACCTTACTTGATTGTATTTTTTCAAAAGTCTTATTATTTAATTGCATATTTGAAAATTTTAGGATTCAATCACACTTTAGTGATAAGTTTTAAAACTTATAATATATTTTTTCCTTTAAATATAATAGATGGACCCACTATCACTAACTTATCCCCCTTTTCTCGCTTTCTTTTTATATATTCTGACTAAACGCTTGCTTTTGATTATTAATATAATAGCAAAATGCTCATCCAATCTTTGATTTCTAGAAGCGAATCCTTAAAATGTAAAAAAAAACAAAATATCTTGGTTCTCCATATGACTGGTGATTCATCACGTACACGTGTAGCACGTACACGTAAACTGGAACTCTATTACGCTGAAATTGATCATGGATAGTGACAGAGTAGTACAATTAATTGAACATGTTCATTACTAAATTCGCTCAAAAACTTGTCACAATTTAGAGATAAGTACACTAAGAGTGTCATAACTTTCATACGGCGCTCACTTTGGTGCCAAAACTTTTTTTTCACTCACTTAAGTGCCACAAGTTTTAAAAAATGTTCACTTGAGTGCCAATTCTGACGTGGCCGCCGGAAAAGCTGACGTGGCGCCGGTGAACAATATTTTAATATATTTATTAATTTTTTTGATTTTTTTTTGATTTTTTTGATTTTTTTCTTTAAGGCTGGTGAGGCTCACCGGTGGCCCTTGCCGGCCCTAACAAAAAAAAAACAAAAAAAGAAAAAAAAATTGATTTTTTTTAAAAAAAGTAGAAACGGCGTCGTTTTGCCTGAAAAGTCCACGTCGGCGTCGAAATTTATTAAAAAAAAAGAAAAATCATTAAAAAATTTCACATATGCATTTTGGCACTTAACTAAATGATTTTTGGCTGGAAGTGCCACTTAACTGAACGATTTCACTCCGATGTGGCACTCAAGTGAGCGAAAAAAAAGTTTTGGCACCAAAGTAAGCGCAGTACAAAAGTTATGGCACTCCTAGTGTCCTAACCCCCAAAACGAAGACAAAACAGTTAGGTAGACGGATATACTTAAACATGGGATAAGTACTCGATAGCTAGCTTCTTTGGCACGACCACCAAGGTCTCGAACACCTCTGCAAGGTTCCCACACATTGAATATGTGTTTAGATGACATCTTTGACTTTTATATAATGGATACCGACATCAAACAATATTTAAACTTTTGCTCAATCCTCGATGTCATCCTTGATTTGTTTTTCAACATCATCTTTGGATTTTTATAAAGTGATTCAATGTGGTCACTCAATTAAAATCATTGGTGAAATCTATTGATGTGGATGGAATGTACTGTCTACTATATGACTTATCATTTATTTTGTTCAATTCCGTTTTCATTTTTTCTAATTTATTTAATTTAATGCCTAAACTCTTTATGAATCCCCTCTTAATGGCGCCATGTTAAATTGAATTTCTATCCAATACAAAATGTTTATTTACTATCTCACCATGTCAAAACCCATGTTAATCAAATGGATTGCACAACCAAAAGCATATAAAATATGAACTCTTATATATGATAATGATTGCTTGTGTTTACATGATTTAAATATTTTTCGTGTTTACACAATGAACATTTTAAATTATCTAACTAAACAGGTCCAAGAGCATTATAAACAGGTGAAAAGGTTGATTCGTGTGTGTTATATTTAGTATTTATCACGATTAAGCTTATACGAGCATATTAAAATGTGTATTTCTTATTAAGAGGTTGTGTCAAAAATTACTAGTCCAAGATAAGGGTCATTAAGGTTTATCTCAAAGAATATTTGATGACCCTTACCACATACTCAAGTGAACAAACTTAGAGATAAAGAACAAATAAATAGGAGTTTGAGAACCAAGTTGAAAAAAGAGAGTAAAGTTCAAGGGTGCAATTGAACAAAGAAAATGACAAGTCAGCAACTTTAGCAGTCATGGCAAATTTCGTTTAAATCTTTAACAGAAAGACCACATTGAATGAAAACTGAAATATTCAAAAAAAAAAGGGAAGGTAATAATGTTAAACAACGAGAAAAAGTTCATGACTACTGATGCCGTTTTCTCATAAAACAAAACACCATGAATACTGTAAAATCAGAATTAGGGAATATTTATCAAATGATGTGTCATGTCATAAATGTCAAAGGGTTACATTCAAGCGTTTTACAAAAATCTGTCATTTTATTTGTCGATTTATGAAATGATGTGTCAATTCATAAGTGACAAGTCATATTCAAGAATTTTACAAGAAACTATCGCTTCATTTGTAAATCAATTGTGCAAAACACATGAATATTCCAATTATCATAAAACCATATTTATTTAAGGGAAATTAGGCTTCTGCAAATAAAAACTAGCATTGTGGTATGACGTGGGAGGATGAGCATTGCTGCCTTCCCCCACCTCTGCCCCATATAAAGAGGGAAAATCTTTTTTGGATCTAGCTCTCCATTAACCATATGAGTCTCATATGGATCCAGCGTGAGCTCTCCAATAACTCATGCTAGCAATCGCATCCAATCTATAAATCCTTCAGAAAGAGACAAGTGAGTGAATGGTCTAAGATAAATCTTGAATTTTCTAACGTCTTGATTTTAGTCAGGAATGGATGCTCTGTTTGGTCAGCAAGGAGCTAGATTCAAGCTTCTCTCACTCAACGTCGTTGATTTTTCCACTTATCTGACGCATGTCGCTGCAAGTGTAAGGCATGTAGAACCTCCTACACCCAAGCAGGAATTTCTCCACTTCGACAACGATATCGCATGTATCTGTCGTGTATCGGGTGGCCTTCTCCATCGATTTGAAATTATTGTCCTCTGAACATTCTTTGTTTTACTCCCGGGCTTCATCAGTTTCTGGAATGGGACAAGGTTTAACTGATCCGAGCAGGGGAGTTAATACTTTCTGTCCCGAATTAACTAATAAAATAATCGTAAAAAAAATGTTGGGATACTATTTGTACTAAGGAATTTCCCAAATTCATCCTCCTTCGCATTCTTCGTTTGCTCCACTCTCTCCCCTTTGCACAATACCATCTCACTAACGCTCTCAGCATCTCCCTGCAACAAATTTAGTTGACAACCAACCGCGAAGTCGTCGTTGCTTCACCATGTGCTTGGCTTGCTATGGTGAGACGCTGCCCCAGCACGCTTGATATAGGAGGTCATGAGACAGTGGAGACAACCTTCACCATCAATGTCGATGGAGGTGATCTTGGTGATGAGATGGAGCTCAAAGACAATGACAACTCGCGTGACCTTGGATGGCTGCTGCAGTATAGAGTAGAGAGAGAAGAGAGAATGGCGCGAACATGTAATTAAATTCTAAAATTTTCAAAAAGTGCAATCAATTCTAAAACAAGTCACAAAAGTGTAAATGATTCCTCTTTTTTTTAAAAAAAATGTGCAACAAAGTCTTGAAACTTATCAAGTTACTGTAATCAAGTAATTCCATTAATTTCGTTCAATTTAACAAATGGAAAATATTAATAAGTTTTAGGACTTGATTGCATTTTTTTTTAAAAAGTTATATTGCTCAATTGCACTTTTGATTGCACATTTTGAAAGTTTAAAGATTCGATTGTACTTATATGACAAGTCTTATGACTTTTAGTGGATTTATCCCTCTAAATATAGCATATGGCTCCACTATCTTTAACATATCCCCCTTTCTCGTTTTCTTTTTCTATTTTTTGGCTAAATGTTCATCCAATATTTTATTTCTAGAAAAGAATCGTCAAATTGTGTTAAAAAACAAAATATCTGGTTTCTCCATCTTATTAAAAGTGATTAATCACGTACACATAAACTAGCACTCTATTACGCTGAAATTGATCATGGAAAGTGGCTAATAAGTACAAGTAAAAAACCTAGCATTAGTTTAAAATGATTTCTCCAAGAAAGAATTAATTGAACATGTTCATTACTAAATTCGCTCAAAAACAGCCATATGTTAGATGTGAAAGAAAACCATGATAAAACAGCTAAGCAGATGGACATGTGGTGATGCAATCGCCACATCTAAATTGACTTTAGCTACAGCCTATAAAGCATGGGATAAGTGTCCTTAAAATTTTAAAACTGATCACAAAAATGCAATTTAGTTTCAAAACTTTCAAAAAGTGCAATTAAATTCTAAAACTTATCATTAAAGTGTAATTAAGTCTTAAAAATTTCAAATAGTGCAATAAAATCCGGAAACTTGTCAAGTTGGTGATCAAGTTCTTCCATTAACTCTATCAAAGTTGACAAACAGAAAATGCAAATAAGTTTTAAGATTTGATTGCATTAACTTGATAAATTTTAGGACTTGATTGTACTTTATGAAAATTTTACAAAAAATGAATTTTGTTGGAAAGCATTCTCAAAGGAGCTTATTTCCAAGAATTTTCATTTTGCTATGTTTGGCTGCTATAGTTAATTTTTGGATGTTTTATTATCGGGAAATTATGAAAAGTCAGTTCGTCAGGGTTTGGGACCTAAGCCTGATCTTGGGGGACTTGTGCTTAGCCCTTGGGGTCCCAAGCCAAGGTACAAGAGACATAGGCCTCTCATTGTGGGAATTGAGCCCAATTATCGGGAAGTGAAAATGGGCATCGAGATCCTAACCTTAACCTCGGTGGACATCTATAGGGCTGTGCAATTGGACCAGATTTATTTGGGAATTGGACCAGATCACCGGAAAAACAAGTCCGAGAATTGGTTCCCGTTGAACCAATCAGGGAGCCAGTTCTAGTTTTTGGGAATCAGTTGGAACCGATTAGGACCGGTTCCAAGTGAAGACCCACTCGAAATCAGACCGATTTTGCAACCCGTTTTTACCCTATTAAAAAAGCTGATTTGTTACTAGTATTTATACAATGTTAGGATTTTTGCTTTGTTTTATGATGTTTGTTTATGATAATTAGCCTTGTGGATCCTTAGCTTTTCATTTAATTAAAAACTTCATGTACTTTACATTTTAATACAAATTAGGAGGATTACATTGTTGTTTTCTTGAAAATTAATATAAAATTTGAAGCCATATAAAATATCAAATAGTTGCAAAAAAAGTTTCAATAGAAACAAGATAGATCTTGTTTCCGGATAGGAAAAATAGGGTTGGGATCAAAACGGGGTCTAGTGTAATATGGCTGGATACAAGGTCTAGAACAAGGGAACCGGTTATAATAAGGTTGGGTACATTATCTAGGTCTGGACTTTATCTACCCTGAATCTGATCACCCTTAGACATGTGCCCTTTCTTGAGAGTTTGAGCTTGGCTACTAGGAACCATGCTTAACTTGATTGTCGAGGAGGCAAGACTTGGGGGATTCAAGCTCAACTATTGAAGTACTAGGCTTAGGTTGTTGGGAAGTTGGGGCATGAGAGACAACTTCCTATGCTCGATCATTGAGGACTAGGATACTATCCCAACTTAGGGGGACTTGGGCCTATCCTCTAAAGAATTAGGCCTAGCCTCGGATGACTTGGGCGTGGGTGTTGACAAGTCAATAATCGGCTTCTTTGGTATGATCGCTATCATGCCCCAACCCTTGATCTCACAACAACTCCTGTTCACTTTGGTCAAATGAATGCAATGTCTCAAGATACATCACCAACCATTCTTTTTATCTTGCAATTAAACGCATGCGGAAACGAATCAACAACACCTAGTCAATCAAACGGTAAGTATAACAGAAAGACCAATAACAACAATAGCAACATTGTTTTTATTTTTTTGTACTAATTAACCCTATGGAGTTTATATAAAAACTCTTTAGTTAGGCGACTTCCTCAGTAGTCATAAAAGATACTAGGCAGGATTAATCTACTTCTTTCAATTATTAGGCACACGATTTTTTTGCCCCTACAATGTGCTATATCACTACCAGATCCATGGCGATAGAGATGTCATAATTACGGACTTAAAAAATGGTTAACAACAACCAATGAGATATACATCTCAGTGAATTACAGTTCTAAGCCTTGGTTATGTTATCAACTTGCCTTGGAGCTCCTAATAAGCATATTTCTTATAATGACGGCAGATCAATAGTAAAGCAACCCCCGATTTGCCTTAACTATAAATGTGATTTGACCATTAAACCCCATAATAAACTCCACAACCAACACTCATTAGTCGATTCAACTTGCAAGCATTCTTACCTTGTCACTACACATACCTTACATGGTATAAACTCTTGTGTGTCATAATCAGTGTAAATAGGCATTCATTATGATGGCCTAGGTGACGGTGCGTGGGGAGGAGAGATGGTGGAGTGTCCATGCCTTAGTTCTCAGATGTACGCAAAGGAGGGGGAGATATGTCTCTTGTCCTACATCACTTAGGGGGGAGTCCTAAGCTAATTTATAAGGCCGGAATCCCTTTCCCCTGAGTAACGCGTTTTAAAACCGTACGGGCCTTGGCTTAAAGCGGTCAATATTATTCAATGAACCCCAAGTGCTTACAAATGGTATTAGAGCTGATTCCCAACCGTGTGCGGGGCCACAATGAGGACGCTGTGCCTGAAGAGGGGGAGAATGTGATGGCCTAGGCGATGGTGTGCAAGGAGGAGGGATGGCAGTGCGGGCTTCGGCCCAAAGTGTACAATATTACTCAGTAAGCCGTAGGTCCTTACATTCACAACAGCCAACCAACAGGTGAATCAATTTGTAAACAACCTTACTTTGCCACTTCCATATCCCATATAGTATAAACTCATGTGTGTCATAACTAGTGCGAATATGCACATGTATAATCATAATATATAATCAAATATTTTCCATGTACCTTGCATTCACATGTGTTCCATATTATATCATCATCAAGGCCACAATTGAACTTCCACCAATGTTTTCTTGCCTGGCCAAACAACTTCTTGCCCCATGGAGCACAACTGTGTCTAGAACCCTCACTAAGATGTCATTTCTGAAGGAGCATAAGTCCAATCTCTATCGTGACTTGCATCTGAACTCCCGTCGGGTGTTTTGCTAAATTGGACTTCATCCCTCAAACTCCTACCGAGGTAACAGGTTACATTACGTGACCATACGAGCACATTACATCATTCAATTTCATTTCATTTTTATGCATTAATGAATGCAAACATAGTATATGCTCAACATAACAAACCAATGCATATTTTTCACATAAAAATGCAAGAAAATATTCGTACATTGTTACATAATTATCGAAAACCTATCAAATTTTGCATGTTTTACTTTTTAAATATACTGGCCTCATTTAAATTACCAAACTCAACATATACACCGGACACATCGGAATTTTCCCTTTATATGTCCATAAAAACCCTTATAAAAATTTTCACTATGGGTTTCACATAAGGCAAACATTTTTCAAGATAAAGCAAGTATTAAATAGCACGGCATGTGCAAGAAAATATCATAAAAGTCAGGTTACAAGCACATAACAAGTAGTATTTATCGTCCCACGATAATAGCCTATCAATTATTTCCTGATAACTTATCGCCTACCTAGCGATAAGCTTATCCTTAAATTCTTAATAGCTTATCACCCCTTCCGATAGCTTATTGCGATAACTTATCATTTTAATTATAATTAATTAACCTAAAAAATACTTAATTATAATTAATGGGATTAATGAAATTAATTAACCTTAACCATAAATAAATGGTTAACTAAAATTAACCATATAACAACCGTGATTAATTAATTAACCTAACTGCCTATCAACCATTGTTACTTTATTTAACCCAAGTTAATTAACCTAATTGTCTATCAACCATTGTTACTTTATCTAACAATAGTTACTTATCTAACCAAAGTTAATTAACTTAACCACCTATTAACCATGGTTACATTATCTAACCAAAGTTCAACCTTAGTTAATCCTAACTAACCTCCTAACCAATATTAACTATAATCTAAACTAACCTAAGCAAGTTTAACAGACTAATAAAGGGATTAGAATGTAAACTTACTTGGCGACGATTCCGACGACATGGGCGCGACAGCAGTGGTGAGGGCTAGAGGCCACTATGTTCAAAATGTTGAGACGAGGTAGTGCGGAAATGGGTATTGGCGAAGTGGTTCTAGTTTGGTGAGGGGCAGCTGTGAGGGAGAGAGAAGATGCATAGCTTGGGTGGGTGGCGAGCGGGATGGATGGCTCCCGAGTGGTGGTGCAAGGTGGCCTAGACGCAGTAGCAATGACGGGTGGTGGTGCATGGTGGTAGGGGGGTGCCATTCAAGGGAAAAATGAGGGAGAAAGCAAGCAAGAGAGGAAGAAAAAGAAGAGAAAATGAAGAGTAAGGAGGGTGCATGTCCAAGAAGGAGAGGGAGGGGAGAGAGAGAGAGAAAAATATCTTTCTTGGCAAGCTTCCCGTTCAAGCTCACCGATTTCCCAAAAACATCGTCACCATCCAAGACTTTTTCTCTCTTTTGTACTCCAAAAATAAATGCTACTTTCTAGAAGGGGTAATCTTGTAATTTCTCAAAGTACAACATATCGTACTATACACATATACTGATCATAATTTTATTTGGGCTTGAATAAAATTGGTTTGAGCTCAAATTATAGAGAAATGTGCTTGAAATGAAAGTTGGGCTTGAAAATGTTAGATGGGCCTAATGGGCTTAATTGGGTCCACTCGGGTGGCTTAGGCCCACCTTGTGGCCTCCCACTTTGGGCGCGAGGCCTAAAGGGCCTTTGCTCGGCACACTTCCTTGTGAGCTTCAATTTTGGGCCCGTTAAATCCTTTTTAGATAATTTTCAAGCTTGCTGATAGATTGGAGAATCAATTAAATTCATGATTAAAATTGAACAATCGTGACTTTAATACGACTTAACTATCTAGCAATGTTTATGGAGTCTCACGTGTTTGACCTATGATTGATAGTTTTAATCCACAATCTTGCTTTTTCAAATAAGAATGATCCTCGATTGTCATGTACCGTCTACTTTATGACTTATCATTTATTTTGTTCAATTCCGTTTTCATTTTTTTTAATTTATTCAATTTAATGCCTAAACTCTTTATGAATCCCCTATTAATGGCACCATGTTAAATTGAATTTCTATCCAATACAAAATTTTTATTTACTATCTCACCATGTTAAAACCCATGTTAATCGAATGGATTGCACAACAGAAAGCATATAAAATATGAACTCTTATATATGATAATGATTGCTTGTGTTTACATGATTTAAATATTTTTCGTGTTTACACAATGAACATTTTAAATTATCTAACCAAACAGGTCCAAGAGCATTATAAACAGGTGAAAAGGTTGATTCGTGTGTGTTATATATAGTATTTATCACGATTAAGCTTATACGAGCATATTAAAGTGTGTATTTCTTATTAAGAGGTTGTGTCAAAAATTACTAGTCCAAGATAAGGGTCATTAAGGTTTATCTCAAAGAATATTTGATGACCCTTACCATACTCAAGTGAACAAACTTAGAGATAAAGAACAAATAAATAGTAGTTTGAGAACCAAGTTGAAAAAAAAAGGGCAAAAGTACAGCGGGAGTGCCAAAAGTTGGCACAAAGGGACACTTAAGTGCCACTTTTTAAAAAAAATGAATCATTTAAGTGCCAAGTCACCGGAACCCCGCCGGAAATCTTACGTGGCAATTTTTTATTAATTTTCTTGCCTACGTGGCTCGCCGGAAACTGAATCGGCCAAAAATCAGCCAAAACGACGTCGTTTTGGCTGACGTGGCAGCCCTCGCCGATCCCCTCTTCCCCCCCCCCCCTTTTTTTTTTTTTTTTAATAAAATCGATTTTAATTTTTAAAAATCTGACGTGGATATTTTTATAAAAAAAATTGCCACGTGGATTTTTTATTTTAAAAAAAATGCTCCATCAGCAAATTAAGTCGCCGGAAAATTGACACGTGTTAATTTGGCCGGAATTTTTCGCCGTTGGCACTTAAGTGATCCCTTTTGCTCCGATTTTGGCACTTAAGTGTACCTTTTGTAACTTTTGGCACTTAAGTGTCCCTTTGTGCCAACTTTTGGCACTCCAGAGGTCCGCACCTCAAAAAAAAGAGTGTAAAGCTTAAGGATGCAATTGAACAAAGAAAATGACGAGTCAGCAACTTTAGCAGTCATGGCAAATTTCGTTTAAATCGTTAACAAAAAGACCACATTGAATGAAAACTGAAATATTCAAAAAAAAAGGGAAGGAAATAATGTTAAACAACGAGAAAAAGTTCATGACTACTGATGCCGTTTTCTCATAAAACAAAACACCATGAATACTGTAAAATCAGAATTAGGGAATATTTATCAAATGATGTGTCATGTCATAAATGTCAAAGGGTTACATTCAAGCCTTTTACAAAAATCTGTCATTTTATTTGTCGATTTATGAAATGATGTGTCAATTCATAAGTGACAAGTCATATTCAAGAATTTTACAAGAAACTATCTCTTCATTTGTAAATCAATTGTGCAAAACAGTATGAATATTCCAATTATCATAAAACCATATTTATTTAAGGGAAATTTAGGCTTCTGCAAATAAAAACTAGCATTGTGGTATGACGTGGGAGGATGAGCATTGCAGCTTTCCCCCACCTCTGCCCCAATATAAAGAGGGAAAATCTTTTTTTGGATCTAGCTCACCATTAATCACGTGAGTCTCATATGGATCCAGCGTGAGCTCTCCAATAACTCATGCTAGCAATCGCATCCAATCTATAAATCCTTCAGAAAGAGACAAGTGAGTGAATGGTCTAAGATAAATCCTAAATTTTCTAACTTCTTGATTTTAGTCAGGAATGGATGCTCTGTTTGGTCAGCAAGGAGCTAGATTCAAGCTTCTCTCACTCAACGTCGTTGATTTTTCCACTTATCTGACGCATATCGCTGCAAGTGTAAGGCCTGTAGAACCTCCTACACCCAAGCGCGAATTTCTCCACTTCGACAACGATATCGCATGTATCTGTCGTGTATCGGGTGGCCTTCTCCATCGATTTGAAATTATTGTCCTTTGAACATTCTTTGTTTTACTCCCGGGCTTTATCAGTTTCTGGAATGGGACAAGGTTTAACTGATCCGAGCAGGGGAGTTAATACTTTCTGTCCCGAATCAACTAATAAAGTAATCGTAAAAATAATGTTGGGATACTATTTGTATTAAGGAATTTCCCAAATTCATCGTCCTTCGCATTCTTCGTTTGCTCCACTCTCTCCCCGTTGCACAATACCATCTCACTAACGCTCTCAGCATCTCCCCGCAACAAATTTAGTTGACAACCAACCGCGAAGTCGCTGTTGCTTCACCATGTGCTTGGCTTGCTATGATGAGACGCCGCCCCGCACGCTTGAGATAGGAGGTCATGAGACAGTGGAGACAACCTTCACCATGAACGTCGATGGAGGTGATCTTGGTTATGAGATGGAGCTCAAAGACAATGACAACTCGCGTGACCTTGGATGGCTGCTGCAGTATAGAGTAGAGAGAGAAGAGAGAATGGTGCGAACATGTAATTAAATTCTAAAATTTTCAAAAAGTGCAATCAATTCTAAAACAACACAAAAGTGTAAATGATTCCTATTTTTTTTTTTTAAATGTGCAACAAAGTCTTGAAACTTATCAAGTAAGTGTAATCAAGTAATTCCATTAATTTCGTTCAATTTAACAAATGGAAAATATTGATAAGTTTTAGGACTTGATTGCATTTTTTATAAAAGTTATATTGCTCAGTTGCACTTTTGATTGCACATTTTGAAAGTTTAAAGATTCGATTATACTTACATGACAAGTCTTATGACTTTTAGTGGACTTATCCCTCTAAATATAGCATATGGCTCCACTATCTTTAACATATCCCCCTTTCTCGTTTTCTTTTTCTATTTTTTGGCTAAATGTTCATCCAATATTTTATTTCTAGAAAAGAATCGTCAAATTGTGTTAAAAAACAAAATATCTGGTTTCTCCATCTTATTAAAAGTGATTAATCACGTACACGTAAACTAGCACTCTATTACGCTGAAATTGATCATGGAAAGTGGCTAATAAGTACAAGTAAAAAACCTAGCATTAGTTTAAAATGATTTCTCCAAGAAAGAATTAATTGAACATGTTCATTACTAAATTCGCTCAAAAACAGCCATATGTTAGATGTGAAAGAAAACCATGATAAAACAGCTAAGCAGATGGACATGTGGTGATGCAATCGCCACATCTAAATTGACTTTAGCTAGAGCCTATAAAGCATGGGATAAGTATACTTAAAATTTTAAAACTGATCATAAAAATGCAATTTAGTTTCAAAACTTTCAAAAAGTGCAATTAAATTCTAAAACTTATCATTAAAGTGTAATTAAGTCTTAAAAATTTCAAATAGTGCAATAAAATCGGGAAACTTGTCAAGTGGTGATCAAGTTCTTCCATTAACTCTATCAAAGTTGACAAACAGAAAATGCAAATAAGTTTTAAGACTTGATTGCATTAACTTGACAAATTTTATGACTTGAATGTACTTTATGAAAATTTTACAAAAAATGAATTTTGTTGGAAAGCATTCTCAAAGGAGCTTATTTCCAAGAATTTTCAGTTTCCTATGTTTGGCTGCTATAGTTAATTTCTGGATGTTTTATTATCCCGAAATTATGAAAAGTCAGTTCGTCAGGGTTTAGGACCTAAGCCTGATCTTGGGGGACTTGTGCTTAGCCGTTGGGGTCCCAAGCCAAGGTACAAGAGACATAGGCCTCTCATTGTGGGAATTGAACCCAATTATCGGGAAGTGAAAATGGGCATCGAAATGTTTATTATTTGATTTTTTAATATTGTTAATAATGTTTATTATTTGAATTTTTGGTTAAAAATAAATATAAATAAATAAAAATAAAAATGAAAAATGATTCGGACTGAGTCTGAAAACCCGCCCCTGTTGACCCGATTCGGACCTATCAATCCATATTGGGCCGCAGAAGACTGGGCCGACTTAACCCACTAAGAAAACGAAAAAGAAAAAATAAAAAGGCTCACATGGGCTTAACCCTAAATGGCCCACAAAATTTCTGAAATGGCCCAATCCCATTTGTTCTTAGTCCAGCAGCCCTCTTATGTCTAGCGCAGGCCCAGGCCCACTTGACCAACTCTCGGCCCGACCCCTGCCTTATTCTAATTTCTGGTCCTTTTGTTTTTCTATTTTTTTTTTTTTTTTGAAAAAAAAGGTCTTCTTCTCCATTCTTCTCTTGCCCGATGCTACAGCGTGCCGTTGCTTTGCTAGACCGACACGGGCTCCGCCGCGAGACTCGTCTATCCTAAGAGAGTCGCCGTACCATTGCCAGGCGTCAATCGCTCTATCCGACCGATGCCGAGCGCCGGCCGGCTGGCATCAAAGAGTCACTGGATTGACTCCAGCAAGGGCGTGCTTCGACCTACCCAAACAGCGTGGAAACCTACCGAAAAGCTAGGAAAGTGATTGGAACGGTGCATGAAAATAGTGTAGCTCTAAATGACGCAACGGGAATCGAAAGTTGAGCTCTGGTCAAGGGTTGGATTCGGTTTTCTCATTGTGGCATTTCGTCGAATAGTTAACGGGCGCTACGAAAATCGACGGTTTCCGGCTCAATCGAACCTCGAAAATGCTCTAGGGATCTTCAGACATGGAATACAAGGTAGGTAGGAGGAAAATGCAAGGGCGACGAGGGCCGGAGCTTGTCCAAGCCGGTCGGCCGTGAGCTCTGGCCCAGTATTCTCTAGAAAAATAGAACGACCGAGGTTCAAGGATACCTACCTCATTCGGGGGATGAGCTGCGGCGGACGACGGTGGTGGACGGGCTTCCGGCGACAGCAAACTGCTCCTCGAGGTTTCCTTCTTCCTTCGGTTCTGTCTCGTCTCTCCGTTCCTTTTCTTTCTTTTTTCCTCGGGTTAAGCTTTGAACCCCTTTTCTATCCTTGCATTTCTGTCTTTTTTTCTCTCCGACACAGTTGCACTTGGGACCAAAAATCGCTCTCTACTGCTCCCCCTTTTTCCTGCGCTGCTGCTCCCTCTTGAGAAAATATTAGGTGCGTGCAATGTGCCAGCGTGTCAAACAGAAAGGGTGTTGGCTGATTGACACATGCCCGTGTGTCAGTCCACGTCGATTAGGGTTTCAAAAAATTCAAACCCCCGCGTGCTGCCCCTTTTCTCTCTCCTCTCCCCCTTTTCTCCTCTTCTTTTCTTGAAGCACGTCTTCTATTGCGTCCTCTCCCGATTATTTTCTCTCTCTTCTGTCTTTTGCCCATTTTCTCGAATTCTCTCCCTGCCCATTTCTCTCTCCGCCGCAGTACCGCGCTCGATGACCACCACTCGGCGTGATCAATGACCACTGCTGCAGTGCCCATTTGTGTGTCCACTGCGCAGCGCCCGATGACCACCGCCGCGCCCAACTCTCTCCCACACAGTGCCTAACGACCACCGTCGTGCCTGACGACCTCCCCTACCTATTTCTCTCTCCGCCAAAGCATGTCAAAGCTTTGCTCGTGCTCGCCACTCGGATCGAGCCGTAGGGGTTGCCGTTGACGATCGAGGTCTCCCATCATCACGTCGCCAAAACTTGAGGTGACGAAGCTCTCTCTCTCTCCCCCCGCTCCATTGCTGCATTGCTCGATGACTATCGCACCGCGCTCGACTCTCTCCCCTGCCCATTTCATACAAACTGTAAGTGAGCCACACCTATTTTTGGATGGTGTGGCTCACATACATGGATGGCAAAAACAACATTCCTACATGGATGTCTGGTATTTGTCTTTGGATGGCGGGACATGCCCTCTTTGGGGCGAACTAGTGCGCCTTTGTATTGACAATAAGGGTTAACCCCCTAGGGGTCAATCTTGTAATTGCATTTGTGAACAGAAGTTTCAGTTTGAACGGAATTGTCTCGCTATTTTCTTGTTAAATCAGTATTCAGATACAATAGTAGGATCACCTTGTAAATGCATTTGTGAACGGAATTGTCTTTGCTATTTTCTTATTAAATCAATAATCTTCGTATACAACAAGAGGACCACCTCCATCATGAATCTTTTACCTTTCAAATGTAACTAGAAATCTAGGGGCTAAAAAGATGAAGATATATGCAATAACAATGGGCAAAATAAACAAGTGCCAACAATCACTCGCTACTAATTACTAATATCCATATCAAAACTCCCCTATTTACAAGGGGAAAAAGGAATTATAATATCTCAGCCCCTAAAAGAATTACAAAAAGTAGGGCTCTTCATAAGTTAGCCATGTAACTCCAAACTAACTAAAAGGCGCCCCCATCCCAAAATGGGCAGGGGAGAGAGTCGGGCACGGCGCGGCGGTTGTCGGGCAATGCAGCAACGGAGCGGGGGGAGAGAGAGAGCTTTGTCGCCTCATGTTCTAGTGACGCGATGATGGGAGATCTCAATCATCGATGGCGACCCCTGCGACTCAATCCAAGTGGCAAGCACGAGCAGAGCTTCGACACGCTTCGGCGGAGAGAGAAATGGGCAGAGGAGGTCGTCGGGCGTGGCGGTGGTCATTAGGCGCTGTGCGGGAGAGAGTCAGGCACAGCGGTGGTCGTTAGGCACTGCGCGGCGGAGACAGAAATGGGTGGTCATCAGGTGCGGTGCAACGGTGGTCGTCGGGCGCGGCACAGCGGTGGTCGTCGGGCGCGACGCTGCGGCGGAGAGAGAAATGGGAAGGGAGAGGCTTCGAGCAAAAGGAGAGAGAAAATGGGCAGAAGACAGAAGAGAGAGAAAATAGTTAGGAGAAGACGTGCTTCGAGAAAAGAAGAGGAGAAAAGAGGCAGCGTGCGGGGGTTTGAATTTTTTGAAACCCTAATCGACGTGGACTGACACGTGAACACGTGTCGATTAGCCAGTGCCCTTCCTATTTGACACGCTGGTACGTCGCACGCACCTAATATTTTCTTGCTCCCTCTTTCCTTTTTCTTTCTTTTTTCTCTACTTTCCTTGCTTTGCTCTAACTTGTTGCTTCTGCCTCGTTGCCCTCTCTACTGCAACCTGCTGTTTTGACTTGCTATTGCTTTGACTTGCTGCCTTCTCTTTCTGCTGTAGGTCCCGTGCGTGGAGAAGAAAGAAGCAAGAAGAAAGTGGACGGCCGGGCCGGGAAAGAAAGAAAAAGGGAAAGAAGAAGAATGGGCCAACCCCATGCGGGGGGAAAAGAAGGAAAAGAAAGGGGCTGGGTAGCCCAGCCTGGACCCGCCTTTTTCTCTCTTTTTTTTTTTTTCAATTTTTTAAATATTTTTTTTTAATTAATTTTAAAACTAGTGATGCAAATGCTCCTAATGTCTATATGCAATGCCATTTTAATGAAAGAATTTTTTGTTAAGGGATTATAAATTAATCCCTAATTTTTCAATGCAATTAATAAACACTTAGATAAATCGCCAAAATTTAGGTGTTAACAGTACTAAGCGTGGAAATTAAATTGGAGAGACAAATGGGGTCTGGTAAGATT
Source organism: Corymbia citriodora subsp. variegata (assembly GCA_014858505.1). Classification (NCBI taxonomy): domain Eukaryota; kingdom Viridiplantae; phylum Streptophyta; class Magnoliopsida; order Myrtales; family Myrtaceae; genus Corymbia; species Corymbia citriodora. Next base: position 26,405,776 of record CM026414.1, on the reverse strand, counting down.
TGAACTTAAGACTTCCAGTTCTGATACCATGTAAGATTTTGTGGGACCACTATTAACTGTTCTAAAAACTTAAACTATTAGATGACAATATGGTTTATTATTTATATATTCTAAGAGTCGTCATCTACCATCTTATATATGATAATGATTGCTTGTGTTTACATGATTTAATTATTTTTCGTGTTCATGTTAATTTTAATTTTAATCCAACACAAGGTTTATGTATTATCTCACCATATTAAAACCCATGTTAATTAAATGGATTACACAATACAAAGCATAAAAAAGATGAACTCTTATATATGATAATGATTGCGTATGTTTACATGATTTAATTATTTTTCGTGTTAACACAATGACAATTTTAAATTATCTAACTAAACGAGTCTGAAAGCATTATAAATAGGTGTAAAGGTTGATTTGCAATGACATATCTAGTATTCATCATGATTAAGCTGATACGAGCATATTAACACAATGTGTGTTTCTAATTAAGGGGATGTATAAAAAATTACAAGTCTAAGATAGGGGTCGTTATGGTTTATCTCGAAGAAAATTTGATGACTCTTACACTACTCAAGTGAAGAAAATTAGAGAGAACATAAACAAATAATAGTTTAAGAACCAAGCTGAGAAAAAAGAAGTTCAAGAATGTAATTGAACAAAGAAAAGTTAAGGAAATGTAATTGAACAAAGAAAAGTTAAGCAAAGTCAACATCTTTAGTAGTTACATCAACGAATTTCATTTAAATCTTTAACATAAATACCACATTAAATGAAAACTAAAAATTCAAGGATTATATTAAAAAAAAGTTAAGGAAATGATGTTAAACAACGAGAAAAAGCTAAAGACTATCAGTGCTGTTTTCTCACAAAACAAAACATCGTGCATACTATAAAATCAATTTTTTAATGATTTTTTTAATCAAAAGACGTGTCAAGTAATGAATAAAAACGAGTTGTATTCGAACATTTTACAATCAATAATCTTACGTGTCAATTTATCAAATGATGTGTCCAGTTATAGGTGACGAGTCACATTCAAGAATCTTACAAGAAACTATATATCAATCAGTTGTGCAAAATAGTATAAAAATTCCAATTACCATAAAACCATATTTATTTAAGGGTAATCTAGGTTTCTCCAAATATGACTAGTGTTGTGGTATAACGTGGGAGGGCGCGCATTGCAGCCCTCCCCCACCCTGGCCCTTACAAAGAGGGAAAATCTTCTTTGGATCTGGCTCTTCTTTAGTCACGTGAGTCTCATACGGACTCAGCATGAGCTCTCCAATACTTCATGCTAGCGATTACATCCGCTTCAAAAATTCTTAGGAAAGGGACGTGACAAATGAATGGTCTAAGACGAATTTTGACTTTGTAGCCTCTTGATGTCGGTCAGGAACGGATGCTATGTTTTGTCAAGCAAGAAGCTAGGTTCAAGCTTCTCTCACTTCGCAACGCCGTTGATTTTCTACTTTTTGGCGCTTGTCGCTGCTAGCGTAAGGCCCGTAGAATGTCATACACCCGAGCACGAATTTTTCCCCTTTGACAGTGATATTGCTTGTCCCCGTCGTGCATCGAGTGGCCTTCTCTATCGGTTGGAAATTATTGTCCTATGACGATTATCTGTTGAACTCGCGGGCTTTATCACTTTTTGGAAGGGACAGGGTTCAACTGTTCCGAACAGCGGAGCGAATACTTCTGTCCCGAATTAACCAATAAAACAGTCGGAAACAAAAGAAGCTGGGATACCACTTGTACTGAAGGATTTCCCAAATCCACCCTACTCCTTTTCATTCTCCTTTTGCTCCACTCTCTCCCTGTTGTTCAATCAATACCATAGCACTTGAGCTCTCACCATCTCCCAGCGAAAAATTAGTTGACAACCACCCGTCCTTGCTCCACCATGTACTCAGCTTGCTATGGCGAGACGCTGCCCCCGCGCGATTGGGATGGAAGGTCATGGGACATTGGAGAGAACCTTCACCATCAACGCTGATGGAGGTGATCTTGGTTTTGAGATGGAGCTTAAAGATGACATCAGGTACGGCCTTGGATGATGGCTACGGTAAAGGGTGAAGAGAGAAGACGGAGATTGGCACGAAAGTGTGATTGAGTCCTAAAATTTTCAAATAGTGTAATTGAGTCCTAAAAACTTATCACAAAAGTGTAGTTAAGTAATAATTTTTTTTAAAAAAATGCAACAAGTCCTGAAACTTGTTAAGTTGGTGTAAGCAAGTCTTTCCTTTAACTCTATCTAACTTGATGAAATGAAAGAGATGCTAATAAGTTTTAGGATTTTGATTACATCAACTTAATAAGTTTTAGTATTTACTTGTATTTTTTGAAAATTTTTATGAATTAAGTGCGGTTTGTATTACCATTTTTGAAAATTTAAGGACTTTCTTGTACATTTGTGATAAGTTTTATGACTTATGATATACTTATCCCTTTAAATATAGTGCATGGACCCACTATCTTTAACTTATCCCCCTTTTCTTGTTTTTTTTTCTATATTTTAACTGAACGTTTGTTTTTAATTATTAATATAATAACAAAATGTTCATCCAATATTTGATTTCTAGAAAATTATCCTTAAAGTGTTTTAAAAAACAAAATATATTGTTTCTCCATCTTATTATAGTGATTAATCACGTATACGTGTAGAACGTACAAGTAAACTAGCACTCTATTACGCTGAAATTGATCATGGAGACTGGCTGAGAAGTACAAGTGAAAAACCTAACATAAGTATAAAATGATATCTCCAAGAAAGAATTAGTTGAACATGTTCATTGATAAATTCGATCAAAAACTTGTCATAAGTTAGATGTGAAAGAAAACCAAGACAAAACAGTTTAGTAGATGGACATACGGTGATGCTATTGCCACATCTAAACTGACGTTAGCTATAGCCTTTTAAATATGAGATAAGTGCACTGAAAGTCTTAAAATTAGTCATAATACTACTATTGAGTTCCAAAACTTTTAAAATGTGCAATTAAATCCTTAAATTTGTTACGAAAGTCTAATCAAGTTTTTAAAATTTCAAAGAGTGCAACAAAATCCTAGAACTTATCAAGTTAGTGCTATCAAGTTCCTTAATTAATTCCGTCCAACTTGACAAACGGAAAATGCTAACAAGTTTTAAGGCTTGATTGCACTAACTTGACAAATTTTTGGATTTGATTGTATTTTTAAATTTTTTATAAGAAATTGAATGTTGCTGGAAAGTATTTTCATTTTCCTTTGTTTGGCTGTTGCCGTAATTTTCTGACGTTTTATTTTAGGAAAGTTATGACACCCACATTTAAGGAAAAGTTTCAAGTACAACCTTGAGTCCTAAGTTGCGGGGTTGGTGTTAGGGACCCAAGCCCAACCTTGGCGGACTTGTGCTTCGCAGTTGGTGTCCAAAGCCTAAGTGCAAGGGACATAGGCCTCTCATCATGGCAATCAAACCTAATTATCTAGGAGTGGGCAAGGGCATTGAGGTCTTGAGCTTGGCCTTGGTGGACTTTTACCCTTCCTTGAGGGACATGTTTCTAGCTATTGGGGACCCGAGCTTAACTTGAGTGCCAAGGGGCCAAGGATTGAGGGACTCGAGCTCAACTGTTGAAGTCCCCGGCCTAGATTGTTGGGGACTTGGGGTCAGCCTTGGAGATCCTAGGTGCGGAGCCATAGTCCTGTGCTCGATCACCTGAATTGGGACATCATATTTACTTAAGGGAAATCTAGGTTTCTCCAAATATAACTAGCATTGTGGTATAACGTGTGAGGGTGCACCTCACGGCCCTCCCCACCCTGCCCCTTATAGAAAGGGAAAATCTTATTTAGATTTGACTCCTTCATTGATCATGTGAGTCTCATATGAACTAAACATGATCTCTCCAGTTGTAGTGATTGCATCCGATATATAAATCCTTAAAAAAGAGAAAATGAGTAAGGGTGCGTTTGGTAATATTTCTATTCCTAAGAACAATTTCTTTTCATAAATAGTTCTTTTCTATTTTTACTCTTTAGAACAATTTCTGAGTAAAATAATATATTTGGTAACTACAAAAATTTCTTATTCTTGGAATAAAAAAAGAACAGAAATGCGTTTGGTATTGACAAAAAATGTTTATTTCTTTTTTCCTCGATGGGGGTGGCGGGTGGTGGCTATGAGCGGCGATCGGTGACGGCTGGTGACTAGTGATCAACGGCCGCCAACTGACATGCAGCGATCGCTAGTCCCTTGCCACCGCCGGTCATCGCCACCATTGGTCATCACCACCACTACTGGTCAATGCTTGTTGGTCACCAGTTTGTCGTTGTTGCTGTTAGTTGTCACCCGCTGCCGTTGGTTGCCAGTTGTCGAACATTGGTTTGCCATTTGTTGGTTGCCGAGTGAAGGGTGGTGGCCGACTGGTGGTCTTTGGTGGTTGGTGGCCTATGGCAATCAGCAGTTGGTGGGCGGAGGTTGACGGGCAGTGGTTGATGGATGTCAGTTAGTCATAAATAATAACCCAAGAAATAATTTCAAGAAATTGTTCCCAGGAACAAGAAGTTATTTTTTTTACTTTTAATTTCTACTCCAAATTTATTTTCTGGAACAACTTTTTATTTCAGAGAATAGAAAAGTTAATTGGCGTTACCAAACATATTTCTATTCTTTTTTTATTTTTGGGAACAAAAAAAATAAAAAAATAGAGAAATAGGAACGTTGCCATGCACGACCTAAATGGTCTAAGATAAATTCTGACTTTTTTAACCTCTTGATGTTAGTCAGGAATGGATGCTGTTTGGTCAGCAAGGAGCAAGAATCATGTCGCTGATTTTTCTACTTTTTGGGCGCATATCGCTGCAAGTGTAAGGCCAGTAGAATCTTTTACACCCGAGAACGATTTTTTGCTCCTTTAGACTATGACATTACATATATCTGTCGTAGATCGGGTGGCCTTCGTTATCGGTTTAAAATTATTGTCCTTTGATAATTATTTGTTGAACTCCCGGGCTTTACCACTTTTTGGAATGGGGCAGGGTTTAACTGGTCCGAACAGCGGACTTGATACTTTATGTCTCGAATTTTTTTTGGTCGGTACTTTATGTCCCGAATTAACTAATAAAATAGTCGTCAAAATAGTTGGGATGCTATCTGTACAACAGAATTTCCCAAATCCATCCACCTCCTTTGCATTCTTCGTTCGCTCCACTCTCACGCCGTTGAACAATACCATCCCGCTAAAGCTCTCGCCCTCTCTCAGCAACAAATTACTTCACAACCAACCACGGGGTTATTGCTGCTCCACCACGCACTCAGCTCGCTGTGGTGAGACGCCGCCCCTGGGCGCTTGAGATAGAAGGCCGGGAGACAGTGGAGAGAACCTTCCTCAACGCTGATGGAGGTGATCTTGGTGATGAGGTGGAGCTCAAGAAACAAAGTAGAAAAGAGAATTTGGGCAATTTTCATTATGATTCGATATATTGAAAAGAGTATATTGATAGCTTCTTTATAGGCCTAGATACAAGAAATCAAATCAGATATGCAGGATTAAGCATAATCATATAATATTGAAATGAGAGGAAATATCATAAATTTCCTGATATTGCTAACATCCCTAATATCACTAATATCCCTTCAAACTCAAGGTGACATTGTCGACTAGAGTTTGAATTAATGTTAAATGGTGCCATGCAAGCTTGTTCCTCTAATGACACCACAAGACAAGCTTGTTGATCTGTGGTGGGGCAATGCATGAGATAGCATCTTCTAGATACAGCTCATTTGAGGGTGGTGAGTCCTTTGGTGGTGGTGTGGCTTCTCAAAAATGACACACAAGACGTCGAGATTTGAAGGTGTTGGAGTTTAGTAGTATGCATCGTTTACGGTCAACTTTGTTGTCTAGATAGTAACTTAAACGTGGCTGATACGGTTGGCATGATTACATCAAGTGGATAAGCTAGGCACTGCTGAGGCAAAATTTACTGTGCGAAGATGCATCTTCACGGCATCGAAATATACGTCCGTGAAAAGAAAAAAAGTTACTAGAGACATCTCGTGGCATCAAAATATACCTCCATGAAAAGAAAAGAAGCTCAACTTGGCAATGCATTAGAGATGTCATAACACGACCACCATGGTGCACTCTCAAATGGGAATTGGGGGCATTTGGTTGAACACTACCGAGGGCAGGATGAATGTATTTTACCAAGGGTGCATAGGATATAGAGTGAAAAGAATTTTCTGGGTACGTGAGATGCATTGAGTGAGAAGCATACCCAATGCACTTAGGTTTCCATAAGAATGAAGGCTTTGATACCAAGTTAGAAACCAAGTAGAAAAGAGAATTGGGTAATTTTCTATATAATTTGATATATTTAAAAGAGTACATAAATAGCATATTTATAGGCCTAGATAGAGGAAATCAAATCGGATATGCAGAATCAAGCATAATCAAAATAGATATTGAAATGAGAGAAAATAATTTGAATATCTTAATATTGCTAGAGAGAGATTGGGGAGGATAGGATGAAGATTACAGCCGGGGGATTCAAAGGTTATGCAATGTACGCCCCGAGTGCCGCAGCTATAGTGAGATTATGCACCGGGCAATCCTTCAATTCACCACAGAATAAATGTATACATTTTTCGAGATACGAGTTCATCCACCTGAACTTAATTGCTGGCATGACACTTGATTCATGAAATTAATGAATCCATCGTTTATCTTAAGATGGTTTTTCTAGTAGAAGAAAAGGGGAGATTGTGAAATCCATTCACTGCGTCATATAAGGTCTTTGTTGGGTTGCGAAAACGTGTGGTGATGGTAAAACAGCAATTGGTAATCAACAATTTGAGATACACTTGTTATATCAAAATGCAGTATAAGTATAATACTCAAATAAAATATTCTCACACAACTATGACAATATTTTTTCTCACACCACACATAAAACACTTAGCTGACTAGATTATCCAAAGGTACACCCGCAACTTTTATTTTTTCTCCCTCGCGTACAAGCAACCCCTCTTTTCTCTCTTTACTAAGCTCACACTTTTGCTCTTTGTGGCTTCCTCCTAAACTCACACAAAACTCAATTCACGGTGCAATGGTGGCAGGCATGTTTACAAACGCTGTTGCGCGAGGAAAATATTGTAGACGAATAAGGTGAAGTATAAAATAAAGCTTCACGTGTGGTTGACATCCTTGAGAAAGAACAAAACTTCTTCAATTTGCCTTTTGAACGAATTTAATGCTTGTTCCCCTAGCTAGGCATAAATTCAACAACCAAACATCGTTTTTGGAAATTCACAACCCAAATCGAGTTTATTATATTTCGACAGCCTCCCTCAAAATTGATTTTTGGAAATTCACAATACCAAACATCATTTTTAATTTTTTGAATGAATCTATCTTCAACAGTTTTGTCAAAATATCCACAATATGATCTTTAATTTGAAGAAATTAAGCTCTATCTCCATCTTTAACTTTCTCACATATATATTGATACTTGTTGGCAATGTGCTAGCTTTTGCCATGAAAAATAGGATGCTTGGCTAATGCAATAGCCGGCTTATTATTGCACATTATTTTGGTAGGACCTCTTTGTTCATTCATCAATTCACAAAGTATCCTATGAAACCATATTTCTTGACATGCCACCAAAGCTAATGTCATATATTATGCTTTAGCTGTTGAGAGTGCAACAGCTAGTTGTTTTTTCAAGGACCAAAAAATTACCTCGAATCCAAGAAAGAAAACATATCTGAAAATACTTTTTCAAGTCTCGATATCACTTGCTCAATCATTGGTTGTGTATCCTACTAAATTGAAATTATTAGTGCATGAATATAAAATTTCTATGATTTAGAGTTCCACTAACATACTTTAAAATTCTTTTGCTATTTTCAATGTGATTGACATGATTTTTCCATGAACCAACTAATATTTTTTAGGCCATAGGTAATATTTGGTCAAGTGGAAGCTAAATATCTTAGACCACCCACAGTGCTTTCAAATAAAGTGGAATTTACTAATTCACTAGTTGCTTTTTTTTTTTTTAGCTTCAATCATTCTACTACAAGAGTTCAGATTGGCTTGAACAATTCCATCTTCAATCTCTTCAAAACATCATTAGCATATTTGTGTAGTAAAATAAATCTGCCATCGTTTGTCTACTTTACTTCAAGGCCAAGAAAATAGGACATTAATCCTAAATTTGTCATCTGGAGCTGGCTAGCAACAACCTTAATAATTTCAGCAATTTTTTTTCTTTTTATAGCTCCTTGTAAATATCAAATCATCAATATAAAGACATATTTTCTATATCACCATAAGTATTTGATTTGATAGACAATGATTGCTCATACGGGCACTTTTGAAAACCATGCTCTATCAAGTACGTGTTTATCTGCATGTACTAAACTTGAGGTGTCTATTTTAGCCTATACAATGCCTTCTTTATTTTGTAAACTCAAATTTCATGCCATTTATTCTCATAACTTCGTGGTTGCTTCATATACACTTCCTTTACAAAGAAACCATTGAGAATTGTTTATTTCACATCTATTTGATGAATTGTCCAATAGTTTTGAGCTATGAATACTAAAATGATATCAATTTGAATCACTAGCACAAATACTTTAAAATAATAAATACCTAGCTTTTGCTTGTAGCTCTTTATAATCAACTTGGCTTTGTAACGGCCCACTTGACTATTGGGTCTGAGTTTCGTTTTGTAACCCACTTGATACCAATGGGCTTCTTTCCAGGTGTTAAAGAAGTTAGCATAGTGGATTTCTTCATCCATTACTTGAATCCACTTCTCATCTAAAGCTACTTCATCATAGGATATAAGGTCAAATTTAGCAATTAAGAAAAAATTGCTATAGCAACATTAGTGATTTTGTCACTATCACTATCACCATCTTTTGTAATCACGTAATCCTTAAATTTTGCTAGCATCTCCCACAGTCGCTATGAATGACGTAGAGGTATTTTTGAAGCTGCTATTGGTGAAGAAGATGAACTATTAGGGAGAGATGATGAATCTTTAGTTGAAGTTTCTTTTATCTTTTGCATCAATGGTTCATTTTCGATTGTGATGCTTTTTTGGTCACCCTTTGGTTCTAGTCCCAAGCTTCATCTTCAAAAAAACTAGACATCCTTGTTGATGATTACCTTTTCTATGACTTGATTATATAGATTATAACTCTTAGTCATGCCATTGTAGCCGATGAAGATGCACTTTTGGCTTTTGTCATCCAACTTTTTCCTCTTGTGTAAAGGAATATGCCATGCTCTTGAATACAAGTAGGAATAAAACATCTTGCTTGTTCCTGCTTCAAGCCTCTTCTGAGATTCTTCCAAAATGCTCCTTGTTGGACTTTTGTTCAACATAAGTATGGCATACACAATGAATTCTCCCCAAAACTTCTCGGGTGAATTGTTAGCTTTTAGAATACTATATGTCACTTCAAAGGTTTACTATCAAGGATTTAATTTTCCAGTTGGGTAATTTTTGTAAATAATGTGAAAGTCATTTTCTAATATGTGGTGTAAAATTATAATTAGAAACAATTTAAGAAAAAGTCTTGAGTACAATCTCAAGTCATGGATTGGGGCACTAGGGCTTGGGACTTGAGCCTAGCTTTTGGAGACATGGCTTGGCTGGTGGGTCTTGTACTCGGGCGAAGTGGACCCAAGCCTAGCCTCAGGGAACTTGAGCCCTTCCTTGAGGGATGGGAGCCTGACTGCTAGGGACCCTAGTCCAGCTTGAGCATTGGGGAAGGGGGGATATTGAGCCGAGGTTTAATGATCTCAAGCTCAATTGTTGAGGTCTTGAGCTCAATGTTGGGCACCTAGGCCCAACATTGGGAGACTAGGGTGTAGGAGCCAAGGTCCTAGGCTTAGTCGTTGGGACTAGGGCACAGCCTTGGCCTCAAGGGACCTAGCCCTAGCCTTAGGTGACCTAAGTGGGGGTGTGGGTGACTGGGCCAAATCTGTTGGGGTCTAGGCATGATTATTGGGGATCTAAGCAAGGGGCCTCAAGCACCTGATCATCGAGGTCACTTGCTTGACTAGAGTATAGTTGTATTAAAAAAATGCTTAAATTTTTTAAAAGAAGTCATCTTCCTTAATTTTAAGTTTTTATTTTTTATTGGCTATGAAAAAATTTTCACTTGACTCATTTTTTAAAAGGTCCAAATGATGAAAAATGAGGGAGATATTTTTAGACAGTAAATTTTTGCGTAACAAGTGGCCTCACTTGAATTAGATTTTTCTAATGTCGAAAAAACACATAATATCCTTCAGCGAATTCTTTTTCTCCCAAAGATCTCTATTTACAGGTGAGGGTTTCTTGTACGGTGGATTTAATCAATGACTGTGATGCGAGTAGTTGAAGAACAATTTGCGTGCATGTCAAGAGAAAATGTATCAGACAAAAGGATAAGATTCTCAAGCTAGGGTGGTGCGTATAGTTGCAAGAATGGGAGAAAAAGGCAGGGGCAAACGAGAATAGAAGCTACGGAGAAAAGAAAGACTGGAAAAGTAGGCCTATAATTGAGTTTTTCAATTAGTAAAGGGCATTGCCACCAAAGTACATTAAAAAGTATAGCTTGAGTCATCTCGGTTGTTGCATTTAGGGGTGAGTATCGGTCTAGGGTCAATCCTGGACCGACCATGGATCAGCCCAATCCAGCCAGTCCTGGTTTGATTCCTAGGGGAACTAGGTTGGTCCTTGGTCCTAGAACCCTTGAACCCTGTACTGTGGGGTTGATCATCGGTCCTAGGACTTTAGGATTAGTCCAGGTTAGATCAACCCTATGTATATTATGTATTACATATATGATATATATATATATATATATATTTGTCTACTCTATGCTTTCTTATATGGCTTGCTGTGTATTAACAAGTGGAAACCCAATCCAAATTCAACCAAAAAATATAAAAATAAATTGTCATTGCTTAGCTCGCTCTATTTGCTTGCCTTGCTCATCGATCACCTTTTGCTGGCCTTGCTCGCCCCATAAGCGCGGTTCAACGAGTGAAATCACTCACCTCTCTTGGTCTGCCTCGCGAATGAAGCTCAACAATTGCATATGAAGATTTCTATTGTTATCTTATCTTATGTTTATGTTGGATCCAAATGTTGCATTATTGATGTATTTTTAATTTGAAAGAGTATGTTTGTCCTTTCGAGAACTACAAAAAATGAAACAAAAAAATAATTTGTTGGTCTTAAGTTGATCCTAGAATCGAACCAGACCCATAGGGTCAGTCCAATCCTCAATTCTAGACTCAATAGGGTCAGTCCCTAGTCCAAAAAATTAAGGACCAACACTATGTGGGTTGGTCCCTGGGTTAAGTACTAGACCAATCTAATTTGGACTATACTCATCTCTAATGGCACTACTGCATCCCTATGAATTTGTAAGGGAAAATACCAACTATCCTCCCCAATTGTTATAGGGGGATCACTTGCCTCTATGGTGTCGTCGCGTGAACTCAAGCCAATCGGTGGGGTCTCGCCATCTTGGCACAAGGCGACGATTAATCAATGTCGCCTCAGTGGTAACCTAGATTTGAGGTTGCCATCTCCCATGAATGTCTTCAGATCGTCCAAGGCTTCCACAAACTTGATCCAAAGGTCGTGCGAGCCAGGTGACCTTAGATCAAGGTTGCCCTCGCCATTGCAGGTGCTTGAGATGGCAATGACTAGGTGGTGGCATCCGGTGATAGCTTGTGATGGCTAGGCATTGTTGATGCAAGGGCTTTGGAGGTTTGGCAATTCCAGGCTAGGGTTTATTGCAATCTCATAGTTGTGTGTGTGTGTTTTTTTATATTATCGATTCTACTCTAATTCTTATTGCCGGACTTTTGCCTTACCTTCTTTTAGAGCACAAGAGTCGAAACCCGCATATGAAACTAAATTATTCTCATCTTAAACTTTTTAAGAAGGTGGGAATTCAAATCTCCTACCTCCCTTCTCATAGTCATTTGCTTGGTTTTTTTCTTGGGAGGGTAATTTGGTACTTTTCGTCTAGGTATCTTCCCCTTTTATGGAAAATGGTGTTGTTGTAGTTAACAATCAAATCTTTCTATTTCTATTATTGCATGAAAACAAAGCTTGAATTGGCTAAAAATCTGACTTTTTACAATGCCTCATGTGTCTGGTAGCAACGTTAACGCTGCAACCCTGTTGCAGCTACACCTCATCCATAGTGGTTAAGGAGCAAATATATAGTTGGATAATGTGCATGACAATACGTTAGATCGTCACGCCATTAAGGCTCCGTTCGTTTTGCGAAAAATATGTCATATGAAAAATGATTTTCAAAAAATAAATTTTCTCATTTTTAAGAAAAATGATAATATTTTTCGGTGTTTGCCTGAAACTTGAAAATTGACTAGAAAATATTTTTCGCTATTCGGTATGGAAAATTCGATGTGATTTTTCTCTATGCACACATTTTAATAATTTATTTCTATTTTCATTTTTCAAAAAAGGCTTGCTCATTTGGTAAGTAGTGAGCTTGAGCTTGTGAGAGGTCGGCAAGCCTTGAGCTCGCCCAAGGCCCATGGGCTTGCTCACTTGTGGCCAGTCACTAGCAATCATCATGCTGGTGATTGGCCAAGAAAGAAGGAAATAAAAGAAAAAGAGAAAAGAGAAAAATAAAAGCAAAAAGAATTTAAAAACTCTATTTTTTTTTTAAAAGAGAAGGCCAGAGTGAGTGAGGAAAATGTTTTTTTTTTTTTTTTGGTAAAAGTAAGTATTATAGAAGATTATCAACCATACAACTGTACAAGGAGTGAGTCAAGGCTCCGACCCATACTCAACGAGACAGCACGTCGCTGGAGTGGGAGGGCCAAGTTCACACAAAGTAAAATACTACAAGTAGGAGCGGTTTAATAAAACCCTCCATGGCAAGCTACCCAAAAATGATAGGGTCTATGCCCCAACTACNAGTCAAGGCTCCGACCCATACTCAACGAGACAGCACGTCGCTGGAGTGGGAGGGCCAAGTTCACACAAAGTAAAATACAACAAGTAGGAGCGGTTTAATAAAACCCTCCATGGCAAGCTACCCAAAAATGATAGGGTCTATGCCCCAACTACGTTGTAATCTCCTGTGTCTTGGGGAATCAGGGACCATACCGAGAGTTAAGGCTTTATCTTTGACTGCCTTAATGAGATGTTGCTTCATCGATGGCACAAAGAGGCTCGAGGACCGGAATATGAGGTCGTTCCTGGTTTTCCAAATGACATAACAAAGCACGCCAAAGGAGAACCTAGCTATGTCAACGTAGAATCCACTCCCCGAGAGTGTGGTGATAAGCCATTGCACAGTTTCCATCCAAGGTCGGTTAATCCACATGAGATTACATTTCGTAGCCCAAAAATCAGCAAGGCAATTGGGAATATGACAATCAAAAAACAGGTGTTCTATGGAATCCGGCCTTGTATTACAAAAAGCACAATGCACGGATGGCAATCTACCATAGGACATCAGAAGTACCTGGGTAGGGAGCTGGTTCCGGGATATGAGCCATAGGAGGAATTGGTGCCGGGGGGCAATCGATTTACTCCACACCAATGATGCCCATGGGACCGGTAGGGCTCGTCTTCTGATAGTTGCCCAGGCTGACGCAGAAGAAAAGGAGCCTGAAGGCTGCATAGTCCAATGGAAAGAATCCGAGACATGTGACAAAGTAGGGATCATGACTTGCATTGAAGAAATCTCCTGTAGAATATCCTGGCCATCCGGAGTAAACAAGTCAGCCACTGTAGCATGTCGCTGGAGTGTAGATTGATATATATAAGTGTCGGAGTAGACCGAACTGAGAGAACCTATATCCAGCCACGGGTCGAACCATAGAGAGGTTGATGATCCATCCCCAATTCTCCACCTAAAGTAGCCTTGGACTTCCTCCCTAAGTGCAAGTATTTTCCGCCAGGCCCAAGAACAAAAGGTCGGGGCCGTTGTGGTCCAGAAATATTGCCTTTTGAGGTGTGTCATATGGATCCATTTGCACCAAAGGGATTCTTTGTCAGTAAACAGAATCCAGATGTGCTTGATCATAGCCGCTTTATTACTGTCACGGATCCGACGAATCCCCAGACCTCCTTCATTTTTGGGAAGACAAACATCATCCCAAGCCACCTTAGCACCTCCTACCCCAAGACCTGGTCCTTTCCATAAAAATTGTCGACAGATCTGTTCTACCTTATCAATTATCAAGGCAGGGAGCCAAAAAATGGATGCCCAATATGATTGAATTGCATGCAGAACAGATTTAATCAATTGTAGTCTACCCGCAAAGGATAGAAAGCGATGTGTCCAAGATTGGATTCTAGCTATTAGAAGACATACCAGGGAATGACAGTCTGTCTTGCTCAACCTCGTAGTTATGATAGGCATGCCGAAGTATCGGACCGGAAGAGTCCCCAATCTGAAATTCAATATTTGCAAGAGCTGTTCGCGCAAGGCCTCCGAACCCCCCGAGAGGAATACTTCACTCTTACTATTGTTGGGGATAAGTCCACTCCATTGGGAGAATAGGTGGAGTCCCTCCTTCATGTATGTAACCGAATTGGTGTTGCCTTGGCTGAAGATGAAGACATCGTCCGCAAAAAAGAGATGCGATAAGCGGGATGTCTTACATCTCCAGTAAAATCGGAATTGAGACAAGTTTGATTGCAACTCTAGGATACCACTGAGCACTTCCATGGCCAGAGTGAACAAATATGGAGATACTGGGTCACCCTGCCTAAGTCCTCTACCGCTATTGAAGAAGCCATGAAGCTCACCATTAATAGAAATAGAGAATTTAGGGGTACGAACACATACCATAATCAGTCGTACCAGGTGCTCAGGAAAGCCAAAAGCCATAAGAGTAGTCTCCAAGAAGTTCCAGTCCAATGTGTCATAGGCTTTCCGGAAGTCCACTTTGATGGCACATTTGGGAGAATAAGTAGGAGAGTGGAATCCGCTAAATAATTCTTGGGCCAAGAGAATATTATCAGTAATACGCCTACCTTTGACAAAAGCTGTCTGAGCAGGGCTGATAATACTTGGAAGGATTGCAGCAATTCTATTTGCCAAGATCTTCGTGATACATTTATAAATAGTATTGCAGCAGGCGATAGGCCGAAAATCACTCATTGAAGAAGCATTTGGTACTTTGGGGACCAAAGCTATGATTGTACA
The DNA here is from genome assembly GCA_014858505.1 of Corymbia citriodora subsp. variegata. Lineage (NCBI taxonomy): Eukaryota > Viridiplantae > Streptophyta > Magnoliopsida > Myrtales > Myrtaceae > Corymbia > Corymbia citriodora. Next base: position 26,390,577 of record CM026414.1, on the reverse strand, counting down.
ATTAATCTCACGAAGCAATCTACCTGATTGAAAGAAATCCTGGACCGCCTCTATTACTGAGGGTCCCACTATATCCCAGTTCTTTTTAAAAAATTCAGCATTGAAGCCATCAGGCCCCGGGGCTTTGTCCCCCGCAAGAGAGAAAATAGCATTTCTAATATCCTGAGAGAGAACCGGTTCAGATAGAGATCTAACCTGGTCGTCAGTAAGCACATGCTTGAGGACTTTCTTGACCTCCTCCGTAGATGGTGTCAAAGCCGTGTTTGCCGAAGCCAAAAGATTCTAAAAATATGATGTGAATGCATGCTGAACTTCACCCGGGTCAGAGATCATATTACCCGCACCATCCTGGATTGTGATTATCCGGTTGCGCAAGTGATGCTAATTCACCGAGTGATGAAAGAACCTGGTGTTTTGGTCACCCTCCTTAAGCCACCTGATTCTTGATTTTTGTCTAAAAAATGATTCCTCAAGAGAACGAAGAGTGTAATATTCCTTTTTTTGGGCCACCTGAGCTTCGGCCAAATCACTATTGTGGGGGTCTTGAAAGAGCGCTTCTTGGGTTGAGAAGAGTGTTTGCTTAGCAACGTTAGACCGCAATGAGATATCAGAGTATGCCTCCCTGTTTAACTGCTTGAGCTTGATTTTCAAAAGTTTCAACCTGGAGCATAACTTGTACATAGGGGTGCCAACGAAATGATGCTCCCATGTTTGAGTTACTATGGATCGAAAATCAGGGTGTGTCATCCAAAAGTTGAAAAACTTAAAAGGCTTCTTCCAATTTCGATTGGCCAAAACACGAACTAAAATCGGGGTATGGTCGGATATACCAGGAGGAAGAAAGGAGGCCTCCGAATACGAGTATTCCGAACTCCACATATTGTTTACTAGAACCCGATCAATCTTCCGTTGTTTTCTATTTTCCCCAGAATAAGAGGACCAGGTGAATCTAAAGCCAACATACCGAAGGTCATCCAATCCAGCATGAAGAAGACACTCCTTGAATTCATCAAACGTGGGGTGCCAGATATCCGGGCTACCTAGGCGGTCTGATGGATCCCTAATTGCATTAAAATCTCCTCCAACAATCCAAGGGCTATTAAGAGTGAATGAGCTCAAACGGATTAAGTCATTCCAAAGAGGTCTCCGAGCAGTGAATGTATGGTCCCCGTAGATAGCCGAAAAGTATAGGGTAGAACCCGAATGCAAAATCTTAATGAGGCCATGGATCATTTGACTAGAAACAAAAAGGCTAGAGAATTCCACCAAAATTGGATTCCAACCTATCCATACACGACCCCTAGCCGAGAAATCATAGTTGGCTAGCCAAAACCACCCGGGGAGGAGGCTAGATGAGATAGAATCAAAATGGTGAGGCGGGACTTTAGTCTCCATAAGTCCAAGACAACAAATGTCATGTGACCGCACAAAATGCCTCACTTCCAATTGTCTAACCGGGTCCATAATACCCCGAGTATTCCAAAAGCCAAATTTCATAGATATATGCAAAAAGAGGAGGGAGAGCAAATGCTTACCTACGTCGTCTAGACCGTCGCTTGCCATACGACGATCTTTTAGGAGGTGACTTCTTTTTGGATGAAGAACTTGCTTTGCCCGAAGCCTGCGGTTGAGGAGTAGACTGCTGGTAGTGCTGGGAGTCCTCCACCGATGTGTCCTTGGCACCCACCTCCATTTCATTCTGTTTAGAGTCATCTTGGGCAACCACAGGGGTAGACATCTCCTGAATTACAGCCATCGAGGAGCTGGTCATATCATTTGCATCCTCTAAGTCATCATCTGATGAGAAAGAGGCTTCATTTGAAGTAGCCATCTGGTGTAGAGCATCATCAACCTGAATAACTTCCTTGTTGCGACTCCGAGGATCAGACCTGGGCAGGGGAGAGGCACTAGGTAATACGGTCTGTGAAGGTTCTTGAGTCACAGCTTTGTTCTGAGGGCCAGCGTTACTTGGAGCTTGCGTTGGTCTTTGTCCCGGGGAATCAGGATCCCGAGCTGCCACACTATATGGTGCAATTTCAATGTGGAGTTGAATGGCCGGCGCTTGAGCCGTTTCAGCTTGGACCACTGATGTATCTTCCATCCGAGGCTGGGTAGTAGGTGGATTTTGTGGCGTTTCAGCTTGCTCAGTTGGCTGAGCGTCAAAGACAGTGGCTGGAACCGCTTGGCCATCTGGATTCTCAGCCGGGTTGCACCTATGGCCGAACACATGACAACGCGCACATACGACCGGCCTCCATTCATATTCGACGGACACCATTCTAATTTCCCCTTTCATCCTCACTTTCAAAGTCTCTTTCCGTGCCTTAGAGGCGGATAGCTCGACATACACCCGTGCAAAAGCAAGCATTTTCAGCTCCTCGGTATTTTGGTCTACAAAGAGTGGTTTGCCGATCAAGCTAGCAATACTACTTATGCCCTTCGCAGACCACAAGGCTAGAGGGATATCCCTCAACCGAATCCACACCGGGACCTTGGAATGATTGTTTTTTTTGAGTTCCAATAGTGGTTCCCACTGTTGCAATATCAGAGGCACCCTAGCGACCGTAATCGGCCCGCTGTCGAACACTCTTCTTCTATACTCCACATCCGGGATTCGGAAAAAGAAAAATCCCTTGTCGTCCGCCTTTACCTCGACTAGCTTGGTGCCCCAAGCATGTTTAAGTGCAGCTTCAACAAGCTGAAATGGAAGCCTTTTGCCCACAAGATAGCCGACCAGACATTGAGCCCACATAGGGTCCATTGCATCTATAGTGTCATCACCAATATCAGCAATTTCTTCCCCATCAATCTTCATTGGTTCGACGAATTAAAGGGAGTAGCCCTTGACCGCAGTCCGGGCCACGCTTGCCCACGAACGGGACGCAACAGAGTCCTTACCGTTCTGCTTTTGAGCAGACGGTTGGACACGCAGGGGTTGGACTCTACTTCGAAGGGGAGGTGGGCCATTTCCATTAGAAGGACCAGCTTGAGTTCCAGCTTGCTCCCCCTCATTCGCTGGTTTCAGTACACGATCAACTCCTGTGGTCCCATTGGCATTGAAGGCCACTCCTCCCCTATTTCCTCCTGGGCGACCACGAGATTTCGATCGGCGAAATGGGGGATGACTACGGCTCCTGTGTTGACTACTTCCCGCCCCATTTGAAGGGGGGAGACGATCGCTATCCATATTCACAGCACACAAGCCAGCAACAGACCAAATTCTACTTGCAGAACCCTATCCCAAATCCAAGATTGTGGCAGATTGGGACATACCTGGCTTAAATGCTTCGGTGAGATTGTTGTCCCTAATGAGAGGAGTAATCCCTCCAAAAATTAGCTCTGACGGAGCCCTGTGGTGGCCGGGCCAGCTGCTCAAAGGAGGTCGACTACAGTAACTCGGGATCAGCAGTTTGAGAGAAGATGAACAGTGGTATTATAGCTTTTTTTTTGCGCTCACTTAAGTGCAAGAAATTTAAAAAATTGAATAATTAAGTGCTATTGACAATTTGCCTCGCCAAATAATCAAATATGGACACCGGCCATCTTATATGACATCGCATGTACCGATGTTGATGATTTTTTAATTTTAATTATTTTGAATTTTCTTTTCTTTTCTTTTTTAGTGATGGCAGATGTGACGTCCTGAATTTTCAACTTAAATTTGGATTATATAAATTATTATTTCGTCAATACACTATTAGTGTTTCGCTTTAAACTGATTATTCATGAAATACTAATCAAAAAGGAAAGACTAATAAGAATTCAAATGCGTGTATAATCAAAGAACTCGACCATGGATGACGATTCGACCATAAAAATTGACAAAGGTCAAGCAATTGGCCTTTCACAATTACATGACAACCGATGTCATCCTTGGCTTGAGTTCACTCTAATGGGGATTAATATTGTTTCAACCTTGCATCAAACAAGGGTGACTCCTATGAGCCGCCCATTAGTCTAAGACATACTGAAGTGCAATTGATTGAATTAGCTGTGAATTAGCTGTGGCTACACATGCTGATACCAGTCCCACGTGCTAGACATAAGGCAAATAAAACATCTCATACATATAGCAGTCATGCATGTTCCAATGATTACGACGGCAAGGGTAATGGCAATAACCCGAAGGTTGGCGGCCTTCCACTCTAACTAGGTATTGTCATTCGTAAGTACGCATCAGGACTTAATCATCTCCCCACATAAATATGCATCAAGGCTCTACCTTTTCCCATTGTCAACATGAATCAAGGCACAACCCCCTCCTTGTATGGATACACATCGGGGCTTTACCTTTTCCCCGCGTCAACACACATGAGAGCACAACTGTCTTCTCCTTGTAATCTTACGCATCAGAGCATTACGTGATCACACGAGCACCTTAGATTGTTTAGTTAAATTTTAATTCTCAAACACTCATACCTCAATCCACATGGGACATACTATGCAATCAGTGTACCACATAATATCCACATATTATCTCATTGCAACAATCACACAATCCCCTATTCACGTACTTCAACTTTCATAGTCATCAATTATTATAGGAATAATTAACTGATGTACATAAATTTATCATAGTTAATTATTATCAAAATAAATTACTATCACCAAAATAACTAATCATAATTAATTATTATAAACAACAATTTATTTGCACTAAAAGCAATTAATCATTATTTAATTATTTCTAAAATAATTAAATGTAGTTAATTATTTTTAATGAAACTTGACCATTGCTATAGTTAATACTACTTAGTAGAATTAATTATAACTAACCATCTAATCTAGATGAATGCTAAACTAATCTAACCATAATAGAGATTAATACACTAATAAAGTCATTAGCGCCATAACCCACCATTTTACAACGGCGGCGGTGGCAAGGGGAATGCACGGGTGTCTCCGGTGTGTTAAGGCAAGATGGTTCGAAAAATGGGTTTCGCCCGGCAAAGGTTCGATCAAGACAAATTGAGGAAGAGGGAGGTGTGCGGTGGCGGTCCAGGCTACTAGGATGGGCGCCAATGGCTCATAGACAGCTCTAGCGAAGATGCAAAGCGGCTAAGGTGGCGGTTGAGCTCGGCGGTGAGGCACTGACCGGTTCTATCCAAAATAGGACCGAGGGAGGAAGAGAGGAAGATAGGCGATTGGTGGCTTGGGCAGTTCGGTGGTGACTCAAGGTTGGATGGATGGTGGTGAGGGTGGCTGAGGAGAGCGGTGAAGCAGCCGAGGTGGCCGGCAAGGGCAGCGTGGCCCGAACCGATGTGGAACAGGGGAGGAAAAAGGAAAAACAAGTGGAGGAAGGGGGGTTGGCGTTGGTGATGGTTCGGGCGGCTTGTTGGCAAACGGACGATGGTAGCTCAGGCTTGGGTGGTCGGGCTGATGAAGAGAGGTGTCGAGGGCGGCCGGAGGTGGTGGCGTGGTTGGCGGCAGCCAGACCAAAGCCTGTTGAGGAAAGGATCAGCAGAAGAGGAGGGGAAAAAGGGGCTGGTTCGGCTCAGGTGGTCCAGTGGCGACCCATCGGTGGTCTGGCGACTGGTTGACGGAGCGGCTAAGCTGCAGTTGAGAACGGAAGCAAGGCAACAACAGTGGCACAATCATCAGATGGAGAAGATGAAGAGTAATAGGAAATGAAGAAGAAGAAATGAGGAGGAAGGCGCGCTGCGGGGATAGACAGCCGAACAGGGGGAGAGAGAGAGAAAGAGAGAGGGATGTGATGGGGGCTGGCGGGGGATCTGTTAGATTTATGCCCTAGAGCTACTACGTAATAGTTACATGTTAGGGATTTCAATTGTACTATCATTATTATTATTTAATTAATGGCAATGATATATTCATTCATTTATCCAATTATTTTATATTTGTAAATGATTACATAAGATCAGTTGCAACTAGACATATTCTTGAAATGTCAAGAATATATGTGACGGGTTCATAATTAGACTGAATCTTTAAACCATGTCAAGAATATATGTGACGGGTTCATAATTAGACTGAATCTTTAAACCATTCCTGGTTAATGGATTATTGAGTGGATATTTATAATCCTGTTGAGATTGGTGTATTCTTAACTTCACCATTAAGTATTGAATACTTAAGGGAATAATGAATCGCAAGTCATTGGGTATTGTGATGCCTACGTTAGAAAGCAGGTATTTGTATTAGACAAATTCATTGAATGTGACGCATATGGAACGATTAGCAACATGGAAGCTTTTAGCATGGTCAATGTCTAATTGTTCATGCTTTGGTCTTGTGTAAATAATCCTTAGACCTAAGGCACAGTGTTAACTTGTGTGTCGAACAACTATGGTTCACGGGTGCACATAATACTAGGTCGTTGATCTGTCTTTATACTTAATAATTATAGTTTGTTCATATACGAAGCTACACATGTACGCAATATGAAATATGTCTCTTTGTTATATGCAATGTATAATAATGATGTCATATGCAATCTAATTATGACAATGCATTGAAATCCTTGGACGGGGTTGTAACTAAGAATAAATTGTTTATGTCTCAAATAAAATGCATGTCAATTAGATTTGTGTATATGATCGAATTGGTGACTTGACAAATATTCTATAGTCTTTGTTTGATCGGGACATAGTAAGACAGAGGGATTAAATTACACTGTAGCCAAAACTGATAGATTCATTATATTTTTAAAGCATCCACACTATTTGGATAACCATGACATATTGCTATATATCAATAATGGCTTGTAAGACCCAAAGATTAATCGGGACAATTAATTATTTTGGGAGTACTAATGTGTTAGTAATAATTTTGCAAATGTGTTTGCAATTATTATAGTCGCATTGAGTCGACATGAAATTAAATTAAATGTGATTTAATTTAATTTGTATCATAGTCATGAGCCTACGTGCATATGATGCACACGCATGCCCAAAGTCGATACATGTTAATGTACCCTAAATGCGCACACATTATGCTCTTTTTATTTTTTGAGAATTGATTAACTAAATTAATTATTTATATTATGCACACAGTTAGCAATTGTTGCTGACCATGTACAACGCACAACATGTGCATGTTTTTATTTTGGAATAAAAAAAAAATTGCGACAGGATGGTCAGCAACGGTTGTTGACCATCATGCATGACTTTCATGCATGAACCCACGACCAGCGATGGTTGCTGATCGTGGAATCATGCATGAACCCATGACCAGCAACGGTTGCTAGTCGTGGGGGTAGTTTCCCACGATCAGCAACGGTTGTTGGTCGTGGGATCATGGGTGGTTACTCGCTTGTAGAGCGGTTCTTATAAAAAGCATGAGTGTGCGTTTTTGTGTGCGTGTGTACAAAAATGAAAATGTGAAAAGGGATTCTCTTTCATTTGGGCTGTGGCTAAAATATCAAGGATATGAAGGATTATCGCCACTAAATTACTAGAACAATCATAGTGGTAATTATCCACAAGTCCTCTCTTCGTTCGACGTCCATTGGTGGTGTGTCTAAACTAGAGGTCCAATATTTGTGGGGCTCAAAATGAAGAACATTCGAACTAATTCATTTAAAACGTGCTTCGAGAGATAATTCATTTAACTCCCTTTTTATATTCAGATTTTTGATTAAAATGCATGAATAACACTTTTGAAAATACATATATAGAAATATTTCATTTTTATTTTCGCTATGTTTATATTAATTTGTCTATACATGATTCATGAAACACCAACATGATGGAGATGCCCCACTCCCATCACTAACCCCTCCCCAAAAATTTTGTCCTCATGTACATTATGGAGACGTATTCTAGTCTTTTTGCCCATTTTTGGCACAAACTTCGCGAAAGGCCCTTGATTAGAGCCAGAGAGCGATAAAGTATTGGTTTTAAATTCTCGACCCATCGATCTTTTTTTTTCGACGTTTCCAAGCAAATCAAAGATTTGGAAATTAATGAGGCAAAAATTCAACAATTTAGTCCTCACATCTTGGAGAGTTTGATAATTGAATTTAGATTAAAGTTACGACTAAGTCAATCAATAGAAACTTTAGTGCATTTTCGATTAATGGACGACTTTCAAGAGTTGCACACACTCAATCTATGGTTAAAATAATATTAATCTACATTTGTGCAGACTCGAGTTAAGGATAACCTCAATTGTCATGTAATTACGAGCGACCGATTGCTCAATCCTTGTTAATCCTTATGGTCGAATCGCCATTCATGGTTGAGTTCTCTAGTTATGCATGCACTTGAATCGTTAGTAGCTTTTCCTCTTCAATTAGTATCTCATACAATCCAAAATATATCGAAAATTAATGATGTCACAGATAAGCTTCGATTCTTGTTGCATTCGCATACCCTCTTCCGCTTCAAGACCTCCTTATATACTCATCTCTCATCCAAACTGACCGTTGAACATAATTTATGGAGGATTATCGTACTAATCTACTTGTTGGTCTAGATCTTACTTAGATGATCCAATTACTTCTGAGTTGCCAAAAATAAAGCTTCCCAAAGATACTACAGCCCATACAGCAATTCGGGTTTCCATAAGTTTAGCACTCTGATTTGGAAACAAATCGCCTCTATTTTGATGTTTCAAATCTACAAGAGATTTTATGAAGAACTTTCTTTTGGACTTCTTATATATGAGGCAAGTAATCTAGTCAATATCCACTTGCCATGGCATGAGTATGTCAACTCCTTCCTAACCGTTAGACATAACGTATATGGAAGGAAATAGTTTAGCCTAAAAAAAGCTTCTGATTGATCATGTTTGATGGTATCGCATTAAACATTTCACTTGAAAAATACTTATCATTAGAAACTAAGTTTATTTCTATTGATAAGTTTTGTCATTCTTCAAAACCACTTTAGCGAATATTTTCTCAACAGACTATAACAGACTGTAATATTGGCTAATGCAGGGATAATAGAGAGAAAATGCATGCATTTATACACGGATATGAATGTCAAATTTAGTATGAGCCGTTGTGGGATATTCTCTTTCGGTTTTCACATTCCGTAAAATGGATGAAAATTGTAAGGTTATTTTCATTATGGATATGAATATCTTAATCATAATTTGGATACTAATGAATATTATAATGTGTATGAAAATCAAGATGACTCTATTGTGTCCATACTAAGATATGTAGCAAAAAACATGAAAGTAAAATTTATTTTCTATTTCGGCGTGCTTTCCAAACAATTTTCTTGTGCATTCGATTTCGTTGATCATTTCATCCGTTAAGTTCAGAAAATATAGAACGGAGGGAATTATGCAATTGATTTTGGCAACTTTTGAAAAATAAAAGCCTTTGTGATAGTGTAAGTTTAATCTACAATAGAATTCTTACTTAGTGATAGATCATATGAATAAATATAATTTATTCACCAGCTTACAGAAATGGATATTTGAGTGACTTAATATTCCTCTCAAAGTAAAAAAAAATATTTGGATCATCATAGGTTGGAGACGTTTCAATATAGTAATCCTGTTACCAAATAAATTTATTTTCGTCAGAGAACAAGTCATATTCTAACATGGAGCATTATAATGTCCTTTAACTGGATTTCTTCAATGATATTTGACAATTGATGTAAGCATTATAATAATTAAATTATATTACAAAAGACTAATATGGAGAGGAAAGATTGGCAGGATACTTTTCTTTGATGCAACATGTTTTAATACGAAATTCAAATGGAGTAAAGGGTATGATCGGCATATTATAAACAATCTTAAAACGTGATAATTGTTATATGCTATGATGAAAGGACATGCCGGAATAATGTGATAACTCTAATAATCTTTCAGTGGGATGGTTACTTTACAAAATAGATAGGAAAAACGTTGTTGTCCCTGTGCTTTGGACAAACTTCACATTGATTTCCATTCAATACACAATCTTGTGTTTTAACTGAGGATGAGAATATGGGTCATTGAAAAATTTGAATATTCTGTCCACGCACTATAAAATTTGATGATTTATCCCATTTTGAAGAAGGATGAGTTAATTGTTCTGTTTATAAACATGGTGTAATGTTTTTTCCGTAACTAATGTAGAAAAAACGACTGACAAAAAATATACCATGCTACTAATTATAGCCTGTAATGTTTTTAATTGGAGTGCACAAACAAGTGACTCAACTTTTTTCGAGTCAAATCTTATAAAATATACAGTTTGACTAACAACTAGCGATGCTTCGACTAAGAATGGCTTCCAGGAAAATACTACTAAAGTTTGGTGTAGATGACTATAATGCTTACTACTGACCAGATCAAGTTTAAGTCAACTAAATCCAATTTAGAAAAATAGCTTTCAACTCAATTGCTATTTTGATTGACAAATTTTGGGTTTCCAAGAGAACCGATTATTTCCGATTAATCGAGATGTCACTATTTTAGTAAAAAATCAATGACGCATTGTTAGTATCTTGCTCAAAATAATTTGAAGAAGGTTTAACAATTTTGCCAGTAGTCCCATTTTTCTTCTAGATAGAGGTGACTGACTTCCTTAAGAGGTAAGGAGAAACCTTTGCTGATACATTGAAGAATATTTATTTTGTAGCCAACGTATATAGGAAAGAGTTTTTGTTATTACATATAACAAATAGCAACGTTTAATTGTCCATTTAATTCCAGCAAAAGGCAGAAATGCTACTTTGATATTATCTACCTTATGTTTGAAGTGATTTCTATGTATAATCTCTTCAAATCACACGTAGTACCAAATTTCTAGTGACCCTATTATAAAGTAACCCAAATTAATTATTTGGCAATACAATGAAAACGAGATATAGTCATTACAATTCTTTGTAATTTCAGATCTTTATTTCCCAATGAGGAGTTTGCCAATGAAGCTTATAGATGTCTTACTCAAAATACAAATTCCTATTTGGCTTTTTCATTATAAAATACTCATTTATAGAAATCATATTTCAAAGGCATATATGGCAAGAAATTTAGAGTTGAGCCTTAAAAGTACCAAAATAGTTATTACATGCACATATTGGTAAATCAACATTTCCATTGAACAATACTTACTTTTCTTGAATTTCTTTATTGTGGAAGGTGACAACTCGAAAAAATACTGGATACTAGATTTGACACCAGCATCCCCTTATAAATAGGTGCATTCTGTTCATTATGCCCACATTGAATTTGCCATTAGAATCACATCTATACTATCTTGAAATTACTTCATAACATTGTCTTTAATCTGGCTTTAGGTTGAGCTCTTCTTGGTTGAGGTTTCCTATGGGAGCTTCCCACTATGCCACGCCGCTTTTTTGCCTCAATTAGTCGCTTCAACACTTTGCCTCGTGCCTTCTCAGATTTGGTTTAATTAATGAGCTCATCATGCTTTTCGTTGAGCTCATTAAGCCAGACTTGATGATGAGACTCAACCAAAGCATGAGACCTATCATTGGGCGGAGGGTTTCGGTTTAGGGACCAATTAACGACTGTATCAATGGATTGGTGAGCAAAAGAAAAGGGCAATCGCTATGAGAGTGCACTACTACTCCAACTTGTGCCCCTCAGAACGTTAGGGATCGCTTGATTTTTATTTTTTTTCATATTCTAGATCTACGCTTTAGAATGTAATAAGCCTGTTATTCTCATTTTCAATTTGTTTCATCTCAGTTCTTTGATGCTCCTTTATCTGTTTTCTTGCCATAATTGAAGGAAATAATTTAAGACAATAGCAAACAGGTAAAGGTGTGATATTGATTACACTGACATCTAAATTTTAGCTATCTATTTAATTATTTATTACGTAATAAATTAAAGGATGGACCCAACAGCATGACGAGCTAATTAATTAGATCATGCATCAGAACTTTACTTGTTTGCTATTGTCTTAGATTACTTTCTTTGATTATGGCAGTAAAACAGACAAAAGAGCGTCAAAGAATTGAGATGAAACAAATTGAAAATAAGAATAACAGGCTTATGACATCCTCAAAGTGTAGATCTGCAATATAAAAAAAAAAATCAAGCAAGCTTATTACCTTCTGTGGGGCGCAAGTAGGAGTAGTAGTGCACTCTCATAACGGAAAACCCTTTTCTTTTGCTCATCGATCCATTGATACAGTCGCTAATCAGTTTCTAGACCGAAACCCTCCGCCCAATGATAGGTCTCATGCTTTGGTTGAGTCCCATCATCAAGTCTGGCTTAATGAGCTCAACCAAGAGCATGATGCACTCATTAATTAAATCAAAGCTGAGAAGGCATGAGGTAAAGTGTTGAAGCGACTAATTGAGGCAAAGAAGCGGCGTGGCATGGTGGGAAGCTCCCATAGGAAAGCTCAACCAAATGAAGGTGCAATAGAGGACCTTCGGTGGAGTTTGTGGAGGCCATGAAGGGAATCCAAGCAGTAAGCAAAACGTCGTTTTGGAGAATTATAAGGGAAGTCAAACTGAGGGTGCGTTTATTTCAATGAAAGTAGTTTCCTGAAAAGTGTTTTTCGGACTTTCCGCTGTTTGTTTTTCCAAAAATGATTTGGTCAATGGAAAATACTTTTCAGTCAACATAAATATTATGTATTATTTTAGGAAAATGAATTCATGTGTATGAGAAGGGGAAAACACTTTCCCTCTTTATTAGGTCTTTAGGTCTTTTCCTTTTTATTAAGTCAAATGTTATTCAATCATTTTTCAAATACAATCAAAATGCCTGAAAATATTTTCAATCACATATCATCAAACACAAAAAGACTAATCATTTTCATGAAAAATGATTTCTTGGAAAACATTTTCCAAAAATTGTAGAATTGTAAGGGAAGTCAAACTGAGACTGCATTCGCTTTCCTCTCAGATTAAACTGAGAGTTTTTTACTCCTTTTTTTCACTCTGTTTTGGGGAGTGCATGGTCACCCTGCTCAGCCATCTTTGGCGGAATATTACTCTTCTTCGAACCCTCCGGAAACAAAAGTGAGCACAGACGGTTCAGTAGCAATAGAGGCTGCTGCGGCTGCTTCATTTTCCATTTGTCTCATCTCGATTCTCTAGCGTCCTCTTATCCGCCTCCCCACCAGATTAAAGACTATTCTAAAATAATTGTAAGATAGTAGAGATATGATACTAATGGAAAATTCAGTGTGGGCATAACGAATAGAATGCACCTATTAATAAGGGGATGGTGATGTCAAATCTAGTATCTGGTGTTTTGGGATAATCTCTTCGAGTTGTCAACTTCCATAATAAAGAAATTCAAGAAAAGTATTGTTTAATTGAAAGGTTGATTTACCAAATGTGCATGTAAATAACTGTTTTCGTACCTTTAAGGCTCAACTTTGTATTTCTCGTCATATTTGCTTTTGAAATAAAATCTCTATCAATGAGTATTTTATAATGAAAAAGCCAAATTGAAACTCGTATTTTGAATAAGGCATCTAAAACGAAAGGTCCATTGGAAGCACAAATTGGGCAAAAAACTTTGTTGGGCAATAAAGGTCTGAAATTACAACAAATTGTAATGACTATATCTCGTTTTCATTGTATGGGCAAATAATTAATTTGGGTTACTATATAATAGGTCATTGAAATTTGTGACTAGCTAAGATTCAAAGAAACAATATATAGAAATTACTTCAAACATATGGTAGATAATATCAAAGTAGCAAATCGACCTTTTACAGGAATTAAATGGTCAATTAACATAAAAATTATGCTGAAAATTTATACTATCATTTGCTATTTGTTATATGCAGTCACAACTACTCTTTCATACGTACTGTTTGGGTAAACAAGATCAACTTAAGAATTATTTCACATTATATAGATCGTTAGTTCACTAGCGATCAATTTCAATGAATTTTTCTTTTTTCAAACTGACATATTTGGATTTTTTTTCCTGATTGCCTGTATATCCTTGCCATGTTGTCTTTCCTCATGAAGCTTAATCTCAACCGTTCATTGACCTTTTGATCATGGCCATCAATCGTGACAAGTCATTAATCCATGTGCTCTTGTAAGAGCCAATCACAAGCTATTTTTGCCATTAAGGGTTGAATTAGGGCCTTTGGATGATAACATAAGGTGTAGGGTCAAGATTTATTGGGACAACCGTGGCCGGCCACTGCTTGGAACTGGAACAATTCCGGAGAGTGAGGACATTGCTCGTTACCTGGGCAAGATCCATCACCCTTCCCCCCACTACCACGTTCATACCCTGGTCCATAACCCCTCCCTCAAACTCGTCCATGCAGGTGTTCTCGTCCATCAGCGTGATACTCATTCCTGTCTCTACAGTGCTCATGTGCCACATGAGCTAGAGGTAACAACTTGACACTCAGCCAGTTGAACCGCATAATCACCCATTTTTCACAGACAATGCTTTAAGGAGAAAATTGCTATGAATTTGATCCAAAATTGGCTCCAGATCAATTCTAGATCATTAAATTTATATCATGTAGAAATGAATATGGGTGTAAGAATCAATTTGGATCAGACCATATTTGAGCCAACCCACCCTTCTAACAAGCCAA
>CM026414.1:26256075-26376006 GCA_014858505.1 Corymbia citriodora subsp. variegata | reverse complement strand
AGTGCTTTTCTGGACGCTTCAACTGAAATCTCTTACGGTATCGATGAACAGAAAACAGTACTTGCTGACCACCTTCCTAAGTCCAAATGCTTCTGTCATCCTTATTGAATGAGGGAAAGGTTATGGGAAGAGAGTGTCAGCTCTACAAAGGCAAGACGAGAAAGCACCCGCGAGAGAATAGAAATCCCCGAGCGCATGACGAAGCTTGAAAATTAGGGTTCCTTATGCTTCACTGGTTGGGCACTTGATAATATGTATTTTCCACAATAGTTGGCCTTGTGGAAATGGTTGCATAGCTATTTGTAAAATGTAATTTATGAGGAAACTGTCATTCTCGGATGGAGATGATGAGCCCCTTGGAGAGGAAAAACTGGGGATGGATACATGGTTTTCCTCCACATTCTTCCATTTTTTCCCTCCCTTCTTTCCCACCACGTATCCATGACAAAAGAAAACCGAAATAATAGCTGAGTATGTGCAGTGAATTAGGGTTTATTCACTCAAGATATGCGACCATGCATGCAATCACCAGATAAACGCTAATTATCCATGTATCAATCCCACCAGTGGTGAATATCTATGCATAGGGTACTCTTGTACATGCCATGATAGGAGAGAAGTGGGGATTGATTGGAAGGAAAACATCTTTAATCAGCGAAACAGCTCGGGAGTCATCAATTGGAATTTCGGATTTCAATATGCCTTGTATACCCTGAATACTAGCTGTAAACTATTTCACAGTTTAAGCATAGTAAACGTCTAAAATAAATATCACCTAAACTACATATATTTTGCGCATACGTAAAAAAAATAAATAATTTTGAGCTAGTTATGTGAAGGCGACCATTATAATGCAAAACATTAGAGATGAAAGTGTATCTTAAAAAGCAAAATGCTAGAGGATCGAGTTACGCGTGTGTGATGCAAAAAGCTAGACTTAATATTGTCTTCAAAATGATATTTGTTGCTACTCTAGGGTGAGACTTGATCTCTTTGATGCAATCCAATGAGAACGTGGTCATTGACGCCGAAAATGGCCGGAAGCTCTCCGACTCACACCAAATCAGCGGCAAATCATCTTTGACATAAGTGCTTTTCGAGGCACTCTAACTGAAATCTCTTACGGTGTTAACGAGTAGCAAAAAAATCTGCTAACCACATTCGAAAATCTTATATAGCATGACACTTGTGGTAAACGTTTTAAAAAAGTTTCAATATTCAAGTATTGGTTGCAAAATTATACAGTACTCAAATGATTGGAAAAAGTTATGGTACTCATGTGATCAAAAAACAATTACGGCATTCAAGTGATTATGACATCCATGATACCATTATTCCAAATATGTGCAGTGAATTAGGGATTATTTATTCAAAATGTGTGATCATGCACGCAGTCAACTGATAAACACTAATTATCCTTTAGGATAGTACTTCAGTAATAAAGTGTTGTTGGTTTCAATTCTTGGCATTCTGGATTCCAAAATTCCAATCGATGACTCCTAAACCATATCGCTGATCAAAGTGTGCATAGTTTTCCACATTCACTTCCGCCTTTTTCCATTTTCTTCCTCCCTTCTTTCCCATCGCCTATCCAAGACAAAAGGAAACCAAGATAATATCTAAGTAAGTGCGGCGAATTATGGTTTATTCATTCAAGACGTGTTCATGCAAGCATTGAGTTGATAAACACTAATTACCCATATGTCAATTCCACCAATGGTGAAGATCTATGCATATGGTATACACATACATAGCATGATCGAGGAGAAGAGTGGATTGATAGGGAGGAAAACATCTTTGATCAGCGACAGAGTTTGGGAGTTTGGATTCTGGAATGCCAATAATAGAAACCAACAGCACTTTACTGTTGAAGTACTGTCCTGAAGGGCTCATTGGCTCAAGGAGTTGATACTCATTTATCAACTCCATTGGACTGGACTTGCAATAATCCCAATCTAAGAGTAACAGGTTGAGAATCTATAGAGAAGTTTATAAAAGAACTGGATATCACTGACATATACATGTCCATAGATGGTTCTTATGTTTTCTGGTCATCTCTGTGACTTTGTGTATTATGACTCCGTACGTTATAGGAATTAGTTGGGATAATAAAGTGTCGGTAGTTGCAAGTTGCTTTAAGTAGGACATATTTTATATGGTTGTGAAACATGTGTACTGAAAAAATCATAAAGACCAAGGTTTTCTAACGAAGCCAATTTAATACACACATATCAAAGTAAGCACTTGAAAGGATGTCCATATATAGGTAATCATGTCACGCCCCGACCCTCGAGCACGCGACAATCCCTGTTCACTTGCGGTCATTTGATTTGCGACTCCCCAGGATCCGTCGCCGACCATTATTTTTATCTTTTAATTAAACGCATGCGGAAGCGAATCACAATCCCCAGTCAATTACAAAAACAGGGATAACAGGAAAACTCAATAAGAACACATTCCAAAGTGCCGCTTTATTTATCTACTGATTAACCCTAGGAAGTTTACAAGTACAAGCCCTTACCACGAGCATCTTCCTATTGAGCCAATGGAACCAACAAGTCAAGGTTAATCTACTCCCTTCACAAACGGCCACGAGCCAAAACACGCGTCGATCCTCCATCTGGACCTGAAAATGGTTAACCACGACGGGTTGAGATAAACTCAGCAAGTCAAAATCCTAAGACTCGGTTAGGAATTTCGCTCGCCTCGAGGGTAGTCTAATCATGCAACCTAGTTCCGGCAAACAAGATATACCACACCTCAAGCAGTATTATCATATGACAGTTCAATAAGCAAATGCAAACACAAGCGACCCTACCTGGCCTTAGCACACGCAACCTGCAGAAACTGTCATTTCAATCATCACGACATTAAGAGGCATGCGAATAATCAGAGCATTGCACACAGTTTTCCCATATCTCACACCCACACATGCTCCGATTATTATGACCACTAGGGTCACGGCACAACCTTATGATTGGCGGTCAACCGGTCGTAGACCAGGCATCATCCTCCCCCATGAGGCACGGCGACGTCACGGGCTATCCCCCATCAACGGCATTCCCTAAGGAGCATGGGTCCGGCCTCTACCACGACTCCGCAACCGACCACTATCAGGCAACCGACCGAAGTCAGGACGACCAAAAGGCCACGGCACAACCCCAAGGGTTGGCGGTCTACCGATAGCGCCGGGCTCTCCTCTTAATGTGACCATGCAACACATCATCAAACAATCTGTTCATTTCTTTGCTCGGTCGTGAATGCACATATAGTTCGTGCTCATGCAAACATGCTTTTGCAGTTGGCACACGTATAATGAAATGCAATAGTGTCCAGTAATCACGCACAACAGTAGCATTTCAATCACTTACGAAACTTGCAACATCAGCGGTTCAAGTCACAGTCTGACAATCAATTCTGACCAATCAACATTACAGTACTTACATACTTTTCCCAAAATCATCACGTACCTCAATAAATATGGTGACCAACCACACGTCTCAATCCTCAATAATAAATAAGCACGTGTCCTCACAATTACGACAATCAGCTATTGCCATCAATACTCGATTATCCCAAAATAAGTACAAACTATAATTATACTCAAAAATACTCATTTAAGAAGTATGCTATAGTCGATTGTTCCCATAAAATAATTTACTCCCACAAAATACTTATAATTATTTTTCAATCCCATAATTAATTATCCAACCCAAATAATTTCATTTAATAAAATCATTATTTAATAAATCAATGTCATTTGATAACATAGTATATAAATACTATTGACATTAGAAAATTAGACCACAGTAATTTTCCCACAAAATTACTCAATTAAAACCATTTCCCATAAATACTCACAATTAATTATTTTCCCCAAAAATAATTAATTTTCAGCAATAAATAGTAATAACAATAATAATAATTCGAAATTATAAATTAATTAAATTAATTAATAATTCCGAAAATAATAAATTATTATTATTTATTCCAAAAGTAATAATAATATTTATTAATACTAACCATGGTTACTATTATAACCCAACTGCAGTTAATTAACCCAACTACGGTTAACTAACCTAACCACGGTTACTTTAATCTAATCGCGGTTACTTTAATCTAATCGCGATTACTTTATTCTAACCATACTTAACACTAAGCAAGCTTAATCAAATAATATTTTAATGCTAAACAATCATCATCCAAAGCACTAATCAATAATTAAACTAATTAAACTACTCCTAAGCAAGATTAACCCCTAACTAAGGGATTAAGAAATCGACTCACAGTTTAGCGATTCCGATAACTCGGGCACGACGGCGGCGGCGAGGGGAACGTGCAGCTACGTCCGAAACATCAAGACAAGCAACAACAAAAATGGGTCTCGGCGACAGGGTGGTTCCGATTCGGTGCGAAAGAACGGCAACGGACGCGGCTTACGGACGGGCGATGTTGGGACGCGGCTTGGACTCTCCGGCGGCATGTGGCGGCTCCGGCATGTGGCGAGGGGGGCTGATTTAGGTGAATCACAGCAGCTCATGCTGCTGTTTTTGGGAGAGAAAGAACCAAAGAAGAGAGGGAGAGAGAGAACGTGGGGTGGGGTGGGGTTGATTGGTGAGGAGACAGAGAGCTTTGACCGTGAGTCAACAAAAGAAAAAGGNGGGGGGGCGGGTGGGGGGGAAGAGAAAACGTGTGCAGAAAGTTGAGAAGAAGAAAAGAAAAAGAAAAGGAAAAAGAAAAAGAAAAGAGAATAAGACAAATTATAAACAAGCTTCTAGAAAGGGCATTTTGGTCTTTTTGCCCTTGAAGCACAAATTTCTCAATTATTTGACTCCAAAACTCGGCCCGTTGAATCCTTTTCCAATAGTTCGGGCTCACCAATAAATCCGAGAATCAATGAGACAATGTCCAATATTTAGTCTCGACATCCTTAAAAATTCGATACCCGATACCGGATTGAAATTCGTGATTAAAATCGATCAATCGTGACTTTAGTACGACCTAACTTTCGAGCAGCTTTTAGGACCTCTCGCGCGTTTGACCCGTGGTTGATAGCTTTTCAATCCACGATTGTGCATTCAAATCAAGGCGATTCTCGATTGTCATGTAATCACGAGAGGTTAATTGCTCACACTGAGTACAAGGCCAAAAGAACATCGTTTTAATGTCGTTCGCAATTAATATCAAAGTCGTGCGGAATCACCCGCAATCCGACCTCGTATTTTTGCCGAATAGATTTAATCTCGTTCGCTAACTAGCCTGCAACAGTGTAGTATTATTCATCTTTGATCCTTATGGTCGAGCGGCCTATCTCTGATTAAATTCACTAGTCGTATGCGTATCGATCATTAATTGCCTTGCCGAACAGTTAGTTAATTCGTGAGGGGCCAACTCAGAGTAAACGTAACTAACAGTGTATTGATAAAATAACATTTTCATCTATCCCGGAATGGGTCGAAATTCAGGACGTTACAAATCATGATTTGTGAGTTGATTCACAGGGCATGTCCTATCTATTATGAGACAAGGAAAGTAATTAATTTTTATTTGTTTGGTGGTTTAGGAAAAAAGTGATTTCCTTCTCCCCCAATTTGAACTTATTATTTTTAATCTATAAAAAACATTTTTCATATCTTGATTAGTTTTCTGTCATCTAAATATCATATAGTTTTCCTTAAAATAAATGGACCCTAAGAGTAACTCGGTCATTAACAACCGAAGAGAGAAGATTATTACAAAGGCGTTGGTAAGGTCATATGTATATATGTATCGGCAAAAGAAGAGGAAATAGGTCGTGCATACAGGAATGATGCAATTGCTAAGATCTTTAGCTAATGTTGCACTGTTGTCGTTCGGAATATTCCTCCGTCAATTTTCTCACTATCACTCCTTATAGATGTTGGACCATGAAACGGTCCCTTCTAGTATTAATAGTGACGGAGAATACAAGAAAACATCTGACATGGTGACTTAATTGCAACAGAAGCGTAATATAAAGCTGCAAAATGTAAATGAAAAGTCATGTTGTGCTTTGAAAAATATTGGAAAAATTGTCCAAAAATCCTAAATCTATTACACTTTTCTCAATTTGATCCTAAACCTTTCAATTATACTAATTGAGTCCTAAACATTTTTACTTTTTGTCAATTTAGTCCATACAGTCAATTTTGACCGGAATTCGATGACATGGATGTCATACTGACATGAATAAAATTTATTAATTTTTAATAATTTTTAATTTTTTTGATTTTGAATTTCTTTTCTTTTCCTTCTCTGTCTTTTTCTTTTTTCCTTCTTCCTTTGCTGGCCACTTAAGATGCATTTGGTAATATTTCTATTCTTGCAAACAATTTCTTTTCAAAAATAGTTCAGATTGGGTTGTTTCAAATCCACTTCTATCTTATCTTCTATTTCTATTCCTTTGAACAATTTCTTAGTAAAAGATCGCATTTGGTAACCATATAAATTTCTATTCCCATAATAGGAAAAGAATATGAATATATTTGGTATGACCCATAAATATTTTTGTGACATAAATTTCTTTTAATTTTTTAAAAATTTTTGAGATTTTTCTTCTTCTTCTTTTTTCCCTTTCTTCTTCTTTAGATGATAGTGGTAATAAATTAGAAGAGGAAGAAGAAGAAAAAGAAAAAAGAAAAAAACTTATTTCAGAAATTGTTCTCAGGAACAATAAGTTACTATTTTCTACTTCTTGTTTTTGTTTCAAATCCATTCCCTTTATTCTAGAGAATAGAAATGCTCATTAATGTTACCAAATGGATTTTTATTCTTCTTCTATTTTGGGGAACAAAAGAATAGAAAAATAGAAGAATAGGAACATTAACAATCAATGCCTTAACCTCTAGTGATTAGCTAGAGGCTACGACTAGCGAGGGTCAACCTTGCCGGGAAAGCAAGGTTGCCCTCACAAGGAACTGGAGAGGGATGACCTCGCCGACCTCGAGTGAGGCTCACCTTTGCCATATCCAGCTAGGTCGCCCTTGCCAGGATCTGGTGAGGGACGACCCTGCTGGCCTTGGGCAAGGCTCTCCCTAGTCAGATCTAGCAAGGGCAAGCCTCACTTGTGATCGGTGACATCGCCCCTTGCTTACTTCGAGTGAGGGTGAGGGTGAGGGCCTCACCTTGCTAGCCTTTGACAAGGCTCGATCTCACCCAAGGTCGGTAAAGGTCGTCCCTCGCTAGGTCCTAGCGAGGTCAACCCTCGCTGGCCTTTAGGGAGGCTCGACTTTGCCAGCTTTGGTGAAGGTGAGCTTTGCACGAGGCCAACGAGGTTGTCCCTTGCCAAATCCCAATGAGGGCAACCTTGCCTGAAGGAAGCGAGGCCAACCCTCATTGGTTGTAGCCTCTAGCTAGTCGCAAGAGGTTGGGCGACTAACAAATTGGACTGACCGGACTGGACTGGACCAATCGATTTGGTCCGGTTCCTAGTTCCATAAAAATGGAACTAGTGATTTTCAATCTGGTTCTTGATTCGGGAGGGAACTAGACCGACTCTTTTTTTAAAATATATATTTTTTTAATTTCTTAAAAATAGCAACGAACCCTAGAATAGTAACAACTCTAGTATTTTTTTTATCTATTTTTGCTAAGTGGCCAATTCCATTGGACCAACCAGACCAATCGATTTGGTCTGGTTTGTGGTCCCAAAAATACTGGTCGATTTCTCAGTTCCTAGTTGGGACGGAGCCGGACCTGATCACCCTTAGTCCTTGTGATTTTGTGTATCACAACTTTCGGTGGATTGTAGGGATTAGGTGGATAATAAAAGGCGGGTAGTTACATGCAGCTATACATGGGACACCACCTGCCGAAAAAATCATAAGACAAGTTTTTTCTAATGATCCAGTTGGATCCCCGTTGAGTACTAAAAACGGGGTCATTTAGGGGTGTTTACGAATGAGCTCGTAAGGCATCTTTTATCAGACGTGAGATTTGAGGATGTTAATCTTTTTTTCCAGCAATCGGGTGCTTGAGGCTTTTGAAGCGTGTGACCGCTTCCCCATGTGCCGAACATACACAGGCGCGCAAAACGAGTATGTATTAAGTTTGGTGGGAGTAGTTGCCCGGCTGACTTTCGGAATCATGCAAAGATTTTGTTTGTAAGTGCTTTTATTGTCTTTATTAAATATGTACAGTAGATATTCGATTTTCAAAATATTACTTATGCATATCCTGAGAATGGTCAATACATTAAAGATCACAATATTTTTCAGTTAGTTGATGAAAAAGTGCTATGGGAGCACTCTTCGACGAAATCTTTACGCTAATATACTTTAAGTTTCAAAGATTCCCTTCAACCATGCTCTCATAAGGCTCCTAGGGAAGCGCAGGTAAGTTATTGTCCTCTGTTTTTTATCCGGTTTGCGGCCACAAGTATGATATTGTACCATGATTATATATGATCATGAAGAAGTAATCACATGTTCGCAGAATGTACTCTTACCATACTTACAAATATGATTTTTCACTCAGAAAGCAGTACATCAATTATAGGGATTACTACGATTTAGTTATTTACTTACTTACCTGCCGAGCCTACCCTTGAGAAAACTTTCTGGATCTATTCCGATTGCGTCTCTCTCGAGATGGCTCTAAAGAGAATGCTCAAATATTATGATAAATATGACAACTTTGTGCTAATTATACTTGTATTCAGTTTTCACCATAGTCAATGTTTTTCCAGACTATGTGTAGTAAAAAATAAAATAAAAAACTTTTCAGATTTTCATGTAGTAAATAAAAACTACTTTGCTGACTGAAAAACTGAGAATATACCAACCTATTACTATTAACTTTTGCTAGTAATTAATCACTAGGGTTTACCCAAGTGACCGTCTTTCTCAAATGGAAAAGGGCAGGTGGAATGTACGATTCCTCACCTTTCATGGGGTTAGGATAGGGGCAATTTAGTTTCAGTGTGGATTTCGACTCCCATACCTAGCAATGATATAGAACAAAATTCTAAAAGTAAGAGTTAGAGTAAAAGGAGAGTAGGAATCGACAAAAAAAAAACTTTTGCTAGTAATCATAACTTTCCAAGATAGGAATGAGTTCACGAGAAATGCCAAAAGTTGTGTAAGACGTTCATTTTATGCTAAAAGTTTTTTTTTATCACTTAAGTGCCACTTTTTAAAGAAAACGATCACATAAATGCCAACTCTAATTTGGGTCATTGAAAATTTGACGTGGGTATATTTTCTATTTCTTAGTCCTACTTGGCTCGTTGGCGTATTTAGTCAGCATATAACCCGCGTATTTAGTCAGCATATAACCCCTAAACAACATCATCTAAAAGTTGTAAATAGTGATCATTTTGATGTCAAATTTTGTTTAAAATGATCACTTCAGTGTTAATCGTTATTATACAAGGTTGTGGCCCCCGGCGGCCTCGCCCAAACCTGGGCAAGGCCGCGGCCCCATGGCCTCACCTTGGTCTGGGCGAGGTTGCCGGCGAGGGTCACGGCCCCCGGCGAAAGAAGGAAAGACTAGTCTCCTATTTGCTTTTGACTTATTTCCCATGACACACAATTCACCCTCCAAGTGTTTTTTTCACTTTTATCTTCCGACATGCTCTAACATGTGAGTCTAGAATGTAAATTGCTTGATTTTTTTACTTCAAGTTTTATGGATTATTGGAATGAAGTTAAATTTGTCAAATTGAAACAATGAATGATATTAGCAAATGGTGGATTAATGTTTAGTGTAAAATTCATTCTAGACTCTTTTTTATTATTTATTTATTTGTGAATTTGAATCAAATTAATTTGATTAAAATAATAATAACGATAATTTATTATATATATAAATATACATTTAATATATAACGTGTTCAAATGTGTCAGAATTCTTTATTTTTTGAGAAATAACGTGTCAACATGTCACATGTTAATGTCGGTGCTACTTAGAACCCACCATTGAATTGACCAAATGACAAAGGCTTCCCCAACACTTTTAGATTAGAAACCAATAGCTGTGGATTTGATTTCTACCTCGGGGAATTCATATGCATTTCTATCCTTGTTCCTCTCAAGGTAGTCAACTAATTAAGGTTGAACCCCCGAGTTACAAAAAATGGTGGAGCTTTTGTATGATGATTGTTTTACCAGCCCTTAAGAGGTAACCACCACAAACTAGGGTAGGGAGTAGCTCCATATCTCCATAAACTTGAGATGAAACGGGTGGATTTGATGGGAAGATGAACAGTGGAGAGAAAGAGAAAGACGGAGAGAGGCTTTGTGCATGTAAGTAAAGAAGGAGAGAGGCTTTGTGCATGTAAGTTGCAGTGCGTCCTATTTGGCCAGTAAAAATAAATGATGTTGGCCTCAACTTTACACTTGTCAAACGATCAGTATGCTAGACCATATTCCTAAATCACCTTCTAAGACCACCCAATATTCTCTTCTACCCTATAAATCGTTGAGATATGCATGAATTGTGTTAGAGAGGTTCGACATCATATAATTTATGTGTTATGGAGCAATTACTGTATTTTGGTTGGCCTATGACTCATTGGCCTAATCTTTTGAGTCAATGTGATTCTAACTATATATATTAATGGATTTGGGTCTGAGCTCCCTCTTGGCAATCTCCTTAAGTGAAGATATGGAGCTTTTGTTGAGCGTTTCCAACAAATAATATTAGAACCAATGGTAGATTGGTGAGCCCACAATTTGTTCTAGTGTGTGGTAAATATCTCAAAGAACAAATCTCATTATCAACAGGATTTAAGGGTACCCTCCATGGTTTGGTATGATGGAAGCAATTTAGTTGTAGGTGGGCATTGTGGTATAGCGATATGATCTAATGGCAGCCTCCACAATTTGATCTAGAAAAAGAGACCATGAATGATGTGTTGATGGAGATTCAAGTTAAGATATATTGGTGTAGAATGGCATTTCAAATAATAGGGAGTAGTCCTAACACTAAGCTCACATCTGAGGAGAAGAATGTTAAGATATGTGTATGAGTTATATTAGAGAAGTCCTATATCAGATAATTGGTGTGATGTGGAACAATTAATATATTCTAATTGACTCATAAGTTTAAGTTTTTGAGGAGACAAGTAAAATAGTAGTGCTATAACTTTTGTACAGTGTCACAAATTTAAAAAAAATTGATTACTTAAATATCATAAGCGATTTGCCTTGCCTAAAAACCCAACATGGACTTTGATCATATTACCTAGCACCACTAGGAACGATGTGGATAATTTTTGTAATTTTTTTGCTCACTTAAGAGCAACAAATTTTAAAAATTGTGTCAAAAATTTGAAAAATCAATCACTTAAATATCATTAACAATTTTTCTTGGTAGAAAATCTGTCACTCACTACAGGCAAGGCAACCTCACCCAGATCTAGCAAGGGCTTCTTTTGCACACTTGCTCACAAACAATGAGGTTGCCATAGCCCTAGGCAAGGCTGCGATGGCCTTGCTATAAAGGCCCTCACCTGCAGCCAATAATGGCCTCATCCAGGGCCTTCATAGCCTTGCCAACTGAGAGCAAGGCCTTTGCGACCGAGCATAGATTCTTACTTACAACATCTTTAAAATGTTATAACACTCAAATGATTGCTTGAAAATTTAGATGGTGCTTAAGTGATTGGAAGAAAAATTATCTCACTAAAGTGAGTATTGTATATAAATTATAATACTCAAGTGGTCAAAGAAAATATTATAACACTCAAATGAGCGTCGTATAAATGTTATGACATTCTTAGTGTCTATTTTTCCCAAAACGTGTTAAATTCAATCATTTCCAGATTAAGCAATAAACCAAAGAACTCATAATCCAACAAATTTTTATCTTCATCCTTTTGTTCTTATTTTTGTAAGCTAAAAGGAAAAACTTTCATCTAATAAATTGGCATTATTATGTAAAAGAAAATGGTCAACGTTGCTAATTCCCCAACATTTGGTGTGAAAAGTGTTGAACAAGTTTTAAACATATTGTATTGGCACCAATTCAATACTAAATAATTGACCTAGTGCCAATTTACCCATTCCGGCTAATTTTGACCGAACATTGTTAACATAGACATCGATCAGTTGACATGGCACAGTTGACACTGACATAGATAACTTTTAATAATACATTAATTTTTTTCAAATTTTAATTATTTATTTTAATTCTTTTTTTCCTTTTATTCTTTTCTTTTTTTTCCTCCCTCTTCCTCTAGTTGGCAAAGGTGAGGACCAATAAGAGATCTCGCTAGATCAGGCAAGGGTCAAGCCTTGCCGACCATGGGCAAGGCTTGGCCTCACCATGGTTGGGCAAGGCTCAACCTCGCCATATCTAGGGAGGTTAGGCCTCGCTAGCCCAGCATGAGGTCACCCAAAATGAGGTCGCCTAGCATGAAGCTGCCCTCGTGACCTATGGAAAGGGCGAGCCTCACTGGCCCTCACCCTGGTTGGTAGAGGAAGATGAAGGAAAAACAAAAAATGAAAGAGAAAGGAAAAAGAAAAAGAAAAAAGAAAAAAATAATAAATAATAAATAAATAATTCTAAAAATATTAAAAGAATATTAAAAGGATAAATGTTTGTGGGTACTTTGAATTAAGTTGAGTCCAGAAAAATGCTTTTGACCTTGTATTCTTGTTTCCTATTTTCAAAAATAACTGCCCTGCGAGTTTATTTTTTCCCTTTTACGTCAACCTTCAAACCCATCCCAAGTGCTTGAAGAGATGATCAAGACCGGGTTTACCGTGGATTATACGTCTAGCCAAACTTCCAGAGGCTGCGCTTTGTGTGACGAGAAGTAACCAATCAATGTAAAAAAAATATGGAATGAAATAAAAAGAGCCTTTGATAGCAGTAGCTTTCAATTGTGAATAAGGTCCATCCTCCTCCTCTTGAATAAATTGGCTTTTATTCAAACGGCTCTCGTCCTGAAAGATCTCTTTTTTTATGCTGGCAGCCTACATAAACTTACAAATCTCATGGTCCAAGAGGTTTCTAGTCTATTATGGACAAGACGAACAGACGCACCTGATTGTTTCGTGGGACTTAAGGATCGAAAGGATGAAATTATGAAGCTGTTAGATCAAGGTACTTCGGATGTTCAGTATATTGTGATTCATGGTATGGGTGGCATTGGAAAGACGTCATTGGCTGAGGTCATCTTTAGGCAAATCTCCCCTCAGTTTCAAGGTCATTGCTGCTTTCTTAAGGATGTCCGTACCCACGATATATTAGACTTGCAAAAGAAATTATTATACGACATTCTCAATCTCAATTGCATAAACCTCTACGGGGGGGGGGGGGCTGACATGATCAAGAGGAGGTTCCGTAATAAGGAAGTTCTCATTGTTCTTGATGACATTGACAAGCTAAACCAAATTGAGAAACTTGCAAGCGAGCCCATCTGGTTTAGTGGGGGAAGTAGAATCATTATAACTACAAGGAATATTGATTTTTTGGTAACCGAAGGTCAAGATGACAAGGTCCTAGCCTCACGTTTTGGAAAAATTTCATTTTATGAAATGCCAGAGATGGATCTTGAAGATGCTCTTCAACTTTTCTATGAGCATGCCTTGGGATGTGCCAAGCCTCCACTTGATTACCTAGGTATTTCATGCGAACTAATCTATGCTCTTGGAAGACTTCCATTAGCTCTCGAAGTTATAGGTTCCACGCTCCATGGAAAATGCAAAAGTATGTGGGAAGACATCCTACAACAGTTAAAGAAGGTGATGAACCAAGATGTCAAGAACAAATTGATGATAAGTTATGAAGAATTACATCCTATTCAATAACAAATTTATCGTGATATTGCATGTTTCTTCATCAACCAAGAGAAAGCAACTGCAATTAAATATTGGGATGCAGTTTTTAGGTATCCCACTGAAATCGAAGTCAAGATCCTTGCACGTATGTCTTTGATAAAGATTGTTGACAATGACAAACTATGGATGCATGATCAACTTCGGGACCTCGAAAGGGATATTGTCCACCCGGAAAGCTGTAAAAATCATCTAAGCGGTAGCAGATTGTGGTCACCCAAAGATGCCTTCCATGTAGTACAAAGAAAAAAGGTTTTCTTTTTACCTCTAAATGTTATCTCTTCTGGTATTATCACCTTTTAAATCTAACTTCAAGTCAAATTGACATATATAATCACCAATTGCTACTTTTATCTTTCAGGGAACTAAAAACATTGTAGCACTCAATCTTGGCACACCCGAACCTAATGCATGGTACGTATTTAAACGCAAGGAATTTGCAAGGTTGGAGAACCTTAGGTTCCTCCAATTGGATCATGGAAACTTCAAGGGAGAGTTTAAGGATCTTTTCTCCGAGTTAAGATGGCTTTCTTGGAGCAATTGCCCTTTGGAGGTGCGAGCTACCAACTTTGGGTTGAAGAACTTGGCAATCCTTGAGCTTTCTGGGGTTAACATTACTGAATACTGGGGAGGATGGTGTCAAATCATGGTACGATCTTACGATATACTTATGCATTATGTTTACTCTGCATCTTTTCTAAATTTCAACTCCATTTCATTATAGGTAGAAAAATAGTTGAAAGTCCTAAAACTCATGGATTGTACATCCCTTAGAAAGACGCCTGAGTTCTCTACAATCTCAAGACTAGAGAGATTGATTCTTATAGGATGCACTAAACTAAGTGTGATTGACGAAAGCATCGGCAATCTACAACATCTTGATCACCTAGAAATAGAAGACACCATTGTTGAGTCATTGCCAGAGTCAATTTGCGGTCTGAAATTTGTGTCAAAGCTATCAATTCGGAAATGTTGCTATTTTGAAAAGCTTCCCGACTCTATTGGACAATTGGAGTCACTACTTGAGCTACACATCCATTGTTCAAGAATTAGAGAATTACCACATTCCTTTGGATGCCTTGAAAGGCTAAAAGTTCTATGTATAATGACTAGCAGATTAGAAAAGCTACCAGACTATTGGGAGGCTCCAATCATTACATCAGTTGGATGTGTCTTCATCATGTATCATGAAATTACCAGACTGTATTGGAAATCTCAAAAAGTTGAAGGAAGTAAATATGGATAACACTTGCATAACCGAACTTCCCAAAACCATAGGAATGGTGAAAAATCTGCAAGAGTTGACTGCTGCAATCTGTGATCACTTGGAGGGAGAAATTCCTAGTGAAATTGGGGCACTATCCTCATTGCGAATTTTAGACTTATCATGTGGCCACTTCAGTAGATTGCCGACAACCATCAATCAACTTACAAATCTCCAAGAACTTCGTTTATTTCGTTGTGATTGGATTCAACAGTTGCCAGAGCTTCCTCAGAGTCTTAACAGTCTTACACTTTTCATTGGAGTCACTAACCACAATCCCTAACCTTTCAAACCTTACCAATTTAGTTGATCTTGATATTTGCGGAACACCAGTGCAAGAACCCAACATAGAGTGGCTTGTGAAGCTACGTGCCCTGAGGAAATTGGCCCTGGTTGTTCTGGAAATGACCTTACCTCCAACCAATTTGAGTTCCCTTTCTCACCTACAAGAACTCGAAATAGGTTGCACTGGCCAACGATCTCTTACTGGGCTCCCTTCCAATCTTCGATGTTTGACCTTAGCAAATGTCCAATCACCGATAGATTGCTCACTCTTTTCCAACTTGGACAATTTGTCAGAGCTGAAGCTCCATGAATATCAGCTAGGAGAGATTCAATTCGATGTTCTTGGAAAGCTAACGAAACTCAGTGCATTGACGATGTGGGAGTGCCCATTACTCAAGACGCTGCCTATTGTGCCATTTTTTAAGGACATCCGGAATTTGAACCTAAATCGATTGCCTCAGCTAACTGAGATTCGGGGATTGGAAGAATTGAAATCATTACAACGTTTGTCCATCTGTTGGTGCAATTCCATTAAAAGGTTAACTGAAAGTACCCTGTCTAATTTACAAAATCTGAATATTTTGAAATTCATTTCATGTGAATTGCTGGAGAGTGTGCCGGATGTGCCACACGCCAAATCATCTTGTCATCTTATCATGAAGCATTGCCCGAGGTTGCAAGATTTTGAAGGCCCATACAGGTCCTACAAAGACGGGTAAAGTATTTATCATTTGTTTGGCGAAGACAGTTGATGATAGTAAGTCCATAACATTGAGCTTGCTAGATAGCATCTTTTTGCATTCAATTTGCGTGCTTTGAGTTTGTTGAAACTTTTCTAAATTAAAAGAATCAAGCGGTTGACTTGCCTTTTTAGCTCTTGAAACTTCTTATGGAATGTCTTGGAAAGAAAAGGAATGTATATTATTCTCTTTGATCCATAAATTATTTAAATAATGCGACGTATACTAGAGAGTTATACAAAATTCCTATTCGCTCATTCTCTCCCATCTTAGAGTGCCAAACATAGTCAGGGAAGAAGATGCTACAATTTGCCTAAGCTTTTTTATTTTTAACATTTTCGCTTTAACTGTAATGGACTACCTCAATATGTTTTTTGAAGTGCGGGGATCTATAAAGTGAGACCAATTAATGTCTTCCACTCTCAGGATGCACGTGCCATACTAGCCACGAACTTGATGACAAAAGCAATTTCCCCTCAAAAGACTAGTGTAATTATGTGCTTCGAATTGAGTGAGAAAGCTCTCCACACTATATGGCAAAAAAGAGAAATGTTTATAGAAAAAATTTATGTACTATTATTTCAAAGCTAAGAACACAACATAATGTCTCTATTATCAAGCAAATTCATAATATCCTATGATCTTAAATTTTACAACTACAAAAAAACCCTAAAGTTTATGCCTTCGATAAGATGAATGATAATGATATAATTAAAAATGAGCAATTCCAGATTTCTTACAGGTTCCACTTAGAACCTAGAACCTATTCTCGGGTACAGGTTTTTCATTTTTTGGAACCTGGAACCTACCCATCGGAACATGGAACCTGAAACCTACCCTATTACAGGTTCCAAGGTCAGTTCCAAATTTCAACAGGTTTTTTTTTCATCTTTAATTAAGCAATATGAAAATAAACACAACAATAAAAATGAATAATAATTTTATTATCGATTACTTGAGAACGAGTGTCTATATGTACCTGTCGAATAGTATTAAGGAAATTTTGTGATTTTAATGCACTAGTTACTCTTGTATTATATAGAATCATTATCTTAAAAGAAGCAATTGGAGTTTCCACTAGTATGATAATTTATGAAAATAAAATTCTCAATCATAAAATGAAAGTTTAGACTAGTGGTTTCGGATTATACACTTATCATCAAACACTATTGAATACCTTAGAATCGCGTGAACACATAGATTAAGAAAAACATAAAAACTTGTATTAGGTTCTAGGTTCCGGGTTATAGGTTTCAGGTTCCAGGTTCCATCAATCGAGAACCTAGAACCTACCCTCGGATATAGGTTCTCCAAATTTTGGAACCTAAACCTACCCTGCATACTTTAGAACCCGGAACCTACAGATTCCCACCGGTGCAGTTCTCAAGTTCCAGGTTCTATCCTGGAACCATGCTCACCCCTAGATATAATACTAAAAATTATACATAAAGGTGATTTAGAAGGTTCGATGAATAGAGATGATCATCAGGTGGACTCGACCCTAGCCAACCCTCATGATAGAGGTGTAGGTCTACCCATCTCAACAGATATGATACGCATTTGAGCTGGATGGGCCTGGCTTAAGCCCACTTAAGCATCTAAAGGCTCTTACCAAAACCCGCCCAAATTGCTTTTTGGTCATTGTGGTGCAGGTAGGCCTAGGCGAGCCTGTGGGTCCAAGCTTAAATTTCAAATTTAAATATGTCTTTCTCATTATATAACACTTTATTTGATTTCTTAAGATACTTCAAACCACAATTTTCTTTTGCATATATGTATTTTCGTGCTTAAGAAAAATTAACAAGAGGAAAAGAAAGATATAGTGATTTCACTTAATCTACGGAAGTAGGACGGATTAGGAATAGGAATGGAATAGCTATTTGAAGTTTGATTTGTAGAATGGAATAGTGAATTTCAAACCCATGCTCTTAGTTGTTTTACTATAATAGCACAGAGAATGTGTTGGGAATAGTAAAGAATACCCATAGTAGCCTTTGATGATATGTAATCAAAGACTAATTTTATTTATGTTGTAAATGAAAAGCTACTACAACTTATAAATAAGTAAGTATATTAATTTTAAATAACAAGTAATCACTAGGGCTGTTAATGACCCATTTTCTAACTCATATTTTGTATTAATAGGTTGCATGTGGATTATAAATATATAAAGATCCAACTAAAAAGGGTCCAAAAAGTTTTAAGTTGTTTTATATGAATCAAAAATGGGTCAAATATTCTTACCTATTTAAAACATTAAGTAAATGAGTAACATAATATAAAGCTTCCTCAACTCATATAATCGACCACAAGAACTTCGTCGCCTACCTTCACCGCTCACTTTTGCCGCTCACCTTTGCGCCACCTCTGTCGCACACCTTCGCCGCTCACCTTCACTGCTCACCTTTGCGTCGCCTACGCTGCTTGCCTTCATGCCTTTGTTCCTTCGTTGACATCAACCCATCATCCCCCTCATCAAGCGTGTCGGTCTTAAAAGTTGTGATTTGTCATCTTTCTCTCTCTCTTGATTTTCCAGTCTCTGATCGAGACAAGCCTCTGCAGGCATCAACCTTCTTCTTCCCTCCACATTTGCGATACCTGATTCCTCTCGATCACGCTGTAGGTCGCTTCGGCTGGTGTCAACCCCCTTACAAAGCCACTCCTCCTCATCGGTCCTGACCTAGCGGAGGGCCTCCACGGCATTGTTGTAGGCCACAGGGAGGTGGTCCACCAGAGTTATGGAATATCAAATTTCCAACTTGAGCGAGATATCGAGCTCAACCAAATAAGTTCAATTATTTTCCTTTGCATTTATGTGGTTATAAGATAGTACAAAATTTAAGTATCTTATCATCCATATTTGTAGCTCTTAGATATATTATAAATGATATAAACTTGATTAGGATCGTGAGTCTTTCAAATTAATGAGCTCGATCTTGACTCGACAAAATGCTCGAGCAGCTCCAGTTTGAGCTCGGCTCGAAACCCAACCAGCCGATTTCCATTAATTATCAAGTGGACCTTGAGCTTCACCTTAGTAAGTTGGACTCAACTTCACTTTAGTTGCTGGACACACAAAGTCCCTATTTATGTATGAGGACTTTTATGGCCCAAATATCATTTCAGACATTGAACACCATGTTGCGTAACGTGAGCTCTTCCTTAATAAGAAGTTTGTACGGTTGGCACCTCCAAATGAACGAGATTCAATGGAGAAGTTGATAGAGAAAGTCATATGATCAAAATTCAATGGGACACTTTAAAGTCACAATGAGATAATATTTTTGCTTCCATGTAAAAATAATTTATACTTATTATGCTTGCTAATTATCCTTACGATTATGAATACGCCAAGATGATAAGATGCAGAGGCTGTAGATTTGGAAAAATCTGTGTTTTGCACAAGGAAGTCCCTCGCGCCGATTTCGCATTCACAATTTTGTCATGACAAGGGAAAGAGAATTGTAAGTGGGAAAAAAAGAGAGGCAAGAATCAGTTGATCCTGCCAATTAGTGCGAATGTGGATTAAATGTTAGGCCTGCTTTGTTTGGCTTAGCAATGTCCTTTTCAGTTTAATGGGCAAAACAAAAGCAATCAAAATCTGCCTTTTTTTTTATTAAAAAGAATCTGCCTTATCTACCTTATAGATAACTGAAGAGATTTCTCACCGACAATAACCAATAAAAATGACTAAGGGGGATCCATCATGCTCCCTTTGTAGTCACGCCAAATTTTGGGCAACTTCCATTTTATATTGCACTAAAATTCGATCCATATCCAAAAGAACATGAAGGAATCAAACGCTTTACCATACGTGAGAGATGTTGGATGCTTTGGAAAATGAAATGATTACATCGGTATGCAAAACAAAATTCCAAAGCGCTCAATGTAAAGCTTAGCTTTTGCGCCATAAAAAGGCCCGAAGATCGGACAGTTGATTTGTTGACATAATTTGAGGATGGCAATCTAATAAGAGTTTCTTACGTAAACACATATCTCTTAATTCTAAGAGGATGTCATATTCTCGAATAAGTCCAAAATTGAAATAAACATAATATGTTTAGATTATACTATAATATCACCTAATCACACCACAAAAGTGAAAAAGACAGGAAAAGTTGCGTACAAATTGAGGGTGGGCCTGACTAGATCCATAGTTGGAGTCCTCTTTTGAATTTATCACCCTCAATCATTCAATCGCCATATTAAAGTCAAGCACGTCATGCGGTTTAACGGTTTTCGGAAGGTTTGACTAGTAAATAAAACAAAATAATAATAAAAATATCTGTGATATTGTCTTACCTATATATACATAAAGGGGAGTGAGTGATTCTCGTTCTCTAATGTTTGGGCATGGAAGTTGGCCGGGCTTGTTGATTGAGAAACCCTAGAAGAGAAACTTGGTGTCATTTCCTCGTGGAAAAGCCGCTGAAGGTGCAGTTGGTAAGAGTTTGATATGGCCGGGCTATGCCTGGCTCCCTGTATGCCACAAGCATATTCCAACCTTTAATCTCAGGTTGGCCATATGTTGGTGGCGTACCAGGAGCCAAGCCTACTCTCTCTCTCTCTCTCATTTTAATTTCTTGTAGAGATAAGTAGAGTTCTGCTGAAAATTTTAGATAGGCTTAGTCTTTCAATGCCTTTCTAGCATGTTCATTCTTCCTCTCTTTTCCTTTTCCTTTTACTGGAGATGTGCAATGCTATTCGTATCTTCTAAGTTTTAGTAAGAGATGCTCATGCATGTTATGACATGAGTCCAGCGATGGATTTGATCCATTTCAAGGAATGGCTGCCTCATAATTAGTAAGTGACATTGACAAGAAGTTCAAAAATAATACCCACATATTCCAACATGATTGTATATACTCATTTCACTACTCTTGAAATGTATGAAATTAATCGAGTCACAGAATCAACATGAGTACTGTGAATTTTTGTCATTTCCTATGCGAGACTTTGTAATTTTTTGAGTGTATATTTTATTTGTGCTTCATTCAATAAATGCTAGTATCTACAAAGAGCACAAATAAAGTAGAAAGTAGAAAGTAGAAAGTAGAAAGTAGAAAGTAGGAAGTCTGTCCCCCTTTTTCCGCAATTTATGCATTTCTTACCATTAAAGCTTGCATACATTTCCACGAAAGGTGGAAGACCAAGTTGAAATCTTGGGCTTTGCATGGAGATTCAACAAGGTGGGCCAATTAAAAACCCTCTTTTTTGAACCAAAACACTTAAAGTCAATCTTATGTTTTTATAATTCTATTTATCTCTAAAGGGAAAGGCACTAGGAAAAGCACTTCGGTTGGCATCCCGTGATTCACGCGACGATGGAATTGCGATTCTGGGGTCAAAAGTATTAGATACGGTTCTGATTGATTGGGGAGCATCTTCCCTCTCACATGTTTGACCATCCGACATGCTTTCTAGTCAAAATCACGACTCGGAAGATAGACTCGGTTCTCGAGAGAACTCTTGACCAATGAAGCACCTCCTCGACCTGTTGTTGAAGTGAAAATTAGACCGAGGTTGTCTGGGGAAATCAGGGGTCGACGTGCGCAGGTTATCATCATGCACTTCAGTGTTCACATACATGCTGCAAATTGGACATTAGACATGATCAACGATTTAGGCTATTTATCTTAATCTATTTATCTTAGTTAGATTTACTTTTCTATCAGAACATCTATATCGCTTGCCTAAAAAAGGCCCAAAAACAATTGTTTCATAAGGTTAGATGATCATATGGCTATTGAATATTGCCTATACGTTTCTTCACTATGGCTAGACTGGCCTATGTCTCTTTTTCCTCTCTTTGCTTTCTTTCCCTCTTATTGCCATTTGATTTTCCTCCCGTTTCGACGATTCTAAACCTATCTTTTTAGCACGTCCCTTTTATCATCAATAAGTGTGAAAGAAATACCTATCATTTGACATAAGAATATTGGAAATGCCAAAAGTTTTCTATGATGCTCACTTTAATGCAAAATTATTTTTTTCTGGATCATTTAAGTGCCACCTAAGAAAAAAAATATTTAAGTACCAACTCCAATTTACATTGTTGAAAATCTAATGTGGCCATAATTTATTAATATCCACAACTAACATGGCTCGTCAGTGTGCCCAGCATATTATTCCCCTAGACCACGTCGTCTACAAGCTATGCCCCAAATATAAACCCTAAATCGCCAATTCGATGGAATTCCAATTCCGAACCCCAAATCGCCAATTTGACAAAATTCCCAAATTTGAAACGATTGAACTGTACCTCTAGTCTACCGCGAGCATTAACGCTAGAAGCTGCCGATGCGTATAGAACCGCAGCTCCATTCACTGCCGATTGGAGTCTCCTGCCATCTCTGGCACCTCAAGTCCATTCGTTGTTCCTCCTTCCGCGAAGCCCTCTGTGTTTCGCCATCAGCTCATTAGCTCCAGAGTTGATCCCCCTCGAATCCACTACATCCAGTCTTAGCTTCCCATCTGTTGTCAGTCGCAGACAAGAACCTCTGTCGGGTGATTCTACCGCTGGATTTCATCATCGCCGAGCATTATCTTCGCAAGAGTCTTTAGACTCTATTCATTTTGTGAAAAATATGATTAAAAATATGGTGTCTCTTAAAAATATTTTCTAAGAAGCCATTTTTCAAGAAAATGGCAATATTTTCTTATGTTCGACTGAAATTTAGAATTGAAGCTAAAAATATTTTTCACCATTCGATATCTGATTTGATTTTTCTCCAAAATAATTAAAAATTGAATTTTTAATTTTTTTTTCTTTTTTTTCTTTCTTCTTTTCTTTCCTTTTCTTTCTTTTTCTTTTCCTTAGCCGGTTGCTGGCCACAGCAACAGCTGATGAGAAGCCATCAATCTATGAGGCGCAAGCCTCACAGGCTCTAGCAATGCTTAGGCATCGCTAATCTACAAGGCTCAAGTCTTGCCACCCTCTCGTGATGGTCGGGTGTCATAGATTTACAAGGCGCAAGCCTCATCAACTCTTGGTAATGCTTGAGTGTCACCCATCTAGCGAGGCCTGAGCCTCACAATCTCTAATGACACTTGAGCATCACCAATCTGTGAGGCACGAGCCTTGCTGCCTCTTAACAGTGCTTTGAGCATTGCCATCTGTGAGGTTTGAGCCTCATCATCCTTTGGCATCGCTTGAGCTTGCCGGTGGCTAATCACCAGCCTTCGTCGTGGCCACCAATCGGCCAAAAAAAAGAAAAGAAAAAAGAAATAAAAAAATATAATTCAATTTTTTTAAAAAAGAAAAAAGAAAAGAAAAGGTATATTGTCTAAGAAAGTGAGGTGAAATAAAATATGGAAAATGTTTTACTTTTATCAAAAGGGGAAAACATTTTTTATTTATTTTAGAATACTTTTTTCTGTTGATGGAAAATATTTTTCTTGACTAGTTTATTTTTCTATGAAACCAACACCAAAAAAATTGGAAGATATTTTTTCAAAAGTTATTTTTCGGTGAAACCAACACCAGAAAATTTAGAAAATATTTTTTTTAAAGTTATTTTTTGTGAAACGAATGAAACCTTAGAATCCTTCATTGATCTTTACTCATAGAAGGTTCTATCCAGATTTCCTCAATGTGAGATTTATCCGTCATTTTTGCTCTTGAAAGTCATGCAACGTTGTTTTAGGCAAACTAGCCACATCGGCTCGTGTAACGTCATTTAGGATATCCATATGAAATTTTTTAATGAAAAAAACCAACTCATTTTAAGTTTTTAGTATAAAAATTACGTAAGTTTTTTGCTGGAATTTCTTGCAAAATCCTTTAATGATCATTTTTCTTTTGATTTGGCACTGAAATAGGTCGGCAAAAATTTTTGGTATTAAAGTGAGAATCATACAAACACTTGGTACATCTAGTATTCTTATGCCCTTATCCTTCATTGCTCTCAATTTTTTACATCTACATGATTACCCATCATTACAAACCCTCCTACCCAAAACTCATATGAAAACACTACAAATGCCCTAACTTTCATACGGCGCTCGCTTGAATATCGTAACTTTTTTCTACCATCTAAATACCATAACTTCTAAAAAAAATTTACTTGAATATCATAACTTTCAATCAATCAATTAAGTGTCATAAATTTTTAAAAAGGTTCACTAAGTGCTGGAAATCTAATGTGACATGGTACTTGTGGTGGATGTTTTAAAAAAGTTATGACACTCAAATGGTCAGTTGAAAAGTTATTTGGCAATCAAATAATTGAAAAAAAAAAATTACTATACTCAAATTAGCGACATACATATGTTGGGTCAATTCCATAAAAAACCCTCAACTATGGCTTTAGTCCCAAAAATACCCCAAACTTTTTTTTGTCTCGAAAAAAACCCTCAACTTTTACTTTAGTCCCAAATCTACCCTCCGTCAAAAATCACTGTGAACTCCTTTGACGTGGCCTCCCCGGCGCCGGAATCAGGCGAGGGCCGCCTCGCCGGCGCCGGAATCAGGCGAGGGTCGCCTGGGCGGCCCTCGCCCGACGCCGGCAAGGGTCGCCTAGGCCGCCTCGTCGGCGCCGGAATCAGGCGAGGGCCGCCTCGCCGGCGCCGGAATCAGGCGAGGGTCGCTTGGGCGGCCCTCGCCGGCGTCGGGCGAGGGCCACCCAGGCTAGATCTGGCTCAGGCGGCCCTCGCCGGACGCTGGCGAGGGTCGCCCTCGCCCGACTCAGGCGAAGGTTGCCCTCGCCAGATCCGGCGAGGGCAACCCAGGCGAGGGTGAGGGCCGCCCAAGCCAGATCCGGCGAGGGCGGCCCTTAGCCGGATCTGGCGGCCCTCGTCGAACGTTGGCGAGGATCGCCCTCGCCCGATCTGGCCTGGGCGGCCCTCGCCCGATGTCGGCGAGGGCCGCCCGAGCCTCGCCAGATCCGGCGAGGGCGACCCAGGCGAGGGTGAGGGCCGCCCAAGCCAGATCCGGCGAGGGCGGCCCTTAGCCGGATCTGGCGGCCCTCGCCGGCGTCAGGTGAGGACCGCTTGAGCCAGATCTGGCCTGGGTGGCCCTTGCCCGACGCCGGCGAGGGTCGCCCAGGCCTGGGCGGCCCTCGCCCGACGCCGGCGAGGGTCGCCCAGGCCTGGGCGGCCCTCGCCCGACGCCGGCGAGGGTCGCCCAGGCCTGGGCCGCCCTCGCCCGACGCCGACGAGGGCCGCCCAGGCGACCCTCGCCTGATTCCGACGCCGGCGAGGCGGCCCTCGCCTGATTCCAGCGCTGACGAGGCGGCCCTCGCCTGATTCCGGCGCCGGCGAGGCCACGTCAAAGGAGTTCACGGTGATTTTTGACGGAGGGTAGATTTGGGACTAAAGTAAAAGTTAAGGGTTTTTTTCGAGA
Source organism: Corymbia citriodora subsp. variegata (assembly GCA_014858505.1). Lineage (NCBI taxonomy): Eukaryota > Viridiplantae > Streptophyta > Magnoliopsida > Myrtales > Myrtaceae > Corymbia > Corymbia citriodora. The sequence goes on along the minus strand of CM026414.1, from coordinate 26,350,572 downwards.
CAAAAAAAAGTTTGGGGTATTTTTGGGACTGAAGCCATAGTTGAGGGTTTTTTATGGAATTGACCCTACATATGTTATGACACTTGAGTGATTGAAAAAAGAAATAAGTTACAGCACTCAACAAGAACAAGTAAGTGCTCAAGTAAATTGAAAAAAAAAATTAGAGCACTCAATTTTTGTGATATTTGTTTTCTTATTTTCTTAGACAAATAAACTTTCAGCTTATGCCAATCAACGTTAGTGCTTGAAGCAGAAAAGACCCTAGTGGCGTGCACAAAATGATGCGCATTATTGTTCTTCTATAGTCAGCGATGGAGCCTAGAGTGACGGATCCTATACAAGTGAAAACCTCATTTGGTCCATTAGAATTGCCTGGGGAAATATAGGTGAATAACATGTAAATATCCTTCATTTCATGCGTATAGACAGATACCCCTTTAGCTAATTATAACCTATTTGATAAATGAAAGCCTAATGTCATTAATTTCACCGCTAATAACTTTGATTTTATATTAAAAGAATTTTAAGTGGGGTGGGAGCTATTTCCACGCGATTTTTAGCTCAAAACGTAACTTTCAAAACCGGATATTGATACTTTATTCACACTTTTATTAGGTAATGATCAATGAATTGCTACTGTCCCATTTGGGTTTATTCAAAATTTTGCTTTTGGTACTCTTTCTTGCACTTGCCATGAAGAGAACGATTTGCTTCGTCCTGCAAAATGGTAAAAAGAAAATCCATCGAATGTGCATTTATTACCCTAATCAGCTATAAAATATAGTTACACTCATATGATGATTACTAATCATGGTAAACTGACCATGAACTATCGATATTTATATAATTACTAAAGTATAGTTATTGAAAAAATTTCTTATGAATACATAAGATGGATCCAATCAGTGAACCACAGAATTGACTTCATAGTTAAAATCAACAAGCTCATTTGTACAATAATTATGCATTGTGGATAGAAGTTCCTTAGCATGGTTTTGATTATTAATTTTTGGAATAATAACACAAATAATCCATAAACATCAACATAATGTGTAGCTTGATCCCTAAGTTTAGACCCAATGCGCAATGTTTTTTCTAAATTTCTAAGTCATTTAATATGGTCCCTAAACTATATAAAAATATTAAAAATAAATGACCACATTGAACATTAGACTAAAGTTCAAGAACGATATTAAACAAAGTAAAAATACAGGAATCACATTTTATAAATTAAAAATTTAGGCACGATATTACACGTTAAGCAAACATTCAAAAATCGATTGTATCATTCTCTTAATTTTATGGGAAAATCTGACTACCCTTACGGTGCATCAAAGTTTAGTGACATGGCATTGCCATCGCGCATCGAATTGCACGTGAATCTCACATAATTTCAGCATTAAACAATGCAGTTCAGCCTATGAATCTAAAACATTTCATGTCCTATAGACACCTCAATTTCTACGATAACGCTCAAATCACCAAGAATTCACCCCTTTAGAACGAAATAACAGTGACCTCCCTCTAGGGTGATTACCTCAACAACTATCTATAGCTCAAAATCAAACCAATGGTGAGAAACCGAGTCGTAACATCCATTTTCCAGCAAAAAACCTCAATTTAGCCAAGTCGGTGATACCATGATTAGCAAATATTCTGAAAAACAAGGCGGAATATGTGTTGAAGAGCAAGACCCAACCACCTACGGAGAAATATACAGTTTACCGAAACAATTCTTAGTTCAACTGGCTTGAGTATCAATAGAGACAAGGTAAGCAAAGATACAACTGAAGACGTCGTTTCCAGCATTTTCTTCTTTCAGCTAAGTCGAGACAACATCTCGCCATTCTCTTCGAAGCATCTACTATAAATTAAGTTTTTGTGCTGAACAAACAAAACTAGCATCATCAGAAGGGGCTTGTGAAACTCGCACCATAAGGCAAGTGTGAATTATGGCGACATCCTCTCTTAACAATCACATAATAACAGCATAGGAATGCAATTCAGCATAAGAATGAACACAACTCCTAGTCTTCACGAGCATAGAAAGTTAGCTGTGCATGATGTATGGCCATAAAACAGCATGTAACTGGATCCCTCAAGATAAGACTTATAATTTAGTCTTCCAATAAAATCTCATTTCAACGGCAATCTGCAACAGCCGCAACAAAAAGGACTCGCCGAAGGAGCAGTAATCAAAAGAATACCCTAAATAACACAGTATCACGAATTCATTCTTATTTGTAGCTTTGAACGGTATTCATTTCCAGGTATACCAGAGAAAACCACAGAATGGCAGAGCAGTTGCTGTGATTCTTCATATATCAAGAAGTAGCCTTCGAGGGTCCTCCACAACATCTTTGATACGGCGCAAGAAAAAGACAGCCTCTCTCCCATCAATCAGTCTATGGTCGTAAGTTAGAGCAATGTACATCATTGGCCTCGGAACAACATTTCCACCAACAACCATTGGACGGCTCACTATGGAGTGCATTCCCAATATTGCAGACTATTCCAAAAGGAAAATTTATGTCAGATGTCAACAAAATGCCATAAGACATGTAAAAAAGAAGAAATTACACTTCTAGACATCCACCCATCAATGCGCAAACCGAGTCACAAAAATTGGAGAGTTTTATCAAGGGATTTCAACTTGAGTCAGTAAGGTGGCAAACCTGAGGTGGGTTGATAATAGGAGTACTCAAAAGGCTCCCGTAGACACCCCCATTAGATACTGTAAAAGTACCTCCTGCCATTTCATCAATTGAGATGGAACCATCATTTGCCTTCTTTGCAAGAGTGTTGATTTCTTTCTCGATATCAGCAAAATTCATCTTATCAGCATTACGAATGACTGGAACAACCAGACCCTGTGGGGGGAAAAAAAGGCCATTAACCTCAAAAAGCAATCTCTCATTAAACTCTCTGTACCTAATGTTCAATAGACAAATCCCATACCCGCCATGCTCAAAGAGGAAATTATAAGGACCGGAAAATTATGTAGCAACTTGGTCATTTTCTGGTGATGAGGGGATACCGATTGTTTTTAGGGGCGAAAGGGCTGCTGATGCTCACAAATTGCACTTAGCACCTCTTATGACTAAAATCGTTGAAATGACAGGCATCAAAATCAAAGAAAAAGAATCCTTGGTCTCCATCCATGTCTTAAAAAAACATCGCCAGAAACCATAATATGCTTAAGAAAAATCAACAGGAGAGTGGCTGTAGTCTTTTAGATAGGATTGAACAATAAGCTATGTGCTCCATATAGTTGGCGCTAAGCAAATGAAAATTCCTCTCCTCTTTCATCATAGTGGGCAAAGGTAAACCGCTACTTTAAAATTATACGAAGCTTTACATCCTCTTTAGCTCAAATAGAGATAAGATACATATAAAATCAGCTTTTTCCAGAATTATCAGAAATTAAGGAATCACAAGACTCTTATGTTTGACTAAAATAAATTTTTCATAGAAGGTAATGTGAAGAATCTCAGAACAACTTACAAACACCTAACCTTATATTGAAATACAAAAAGGCAAAACTTCATGCACATTCTAATAAGGAGGGTTGGTGTATAATTTGAAGGAGACAAAGTCAAACCTTTGGAGTACCAACAGCTATGCTGATATCTACGTAATCCCTGTAGATGATGTCATCCCCATCAATAACTGCATTTATAATAGGTTGATTTTGCAGCCCACTAACAGCAGCCTGAAATGTAAGTGACAAGCTATCAAGCAAATGATTAAACTAGGATATATATACATGTCTTCAATCCATTCCACTTCTGAACAATTGTAAGGCAAAGCATACTTTCAGAAATCCTGACATCAGTCCAAGCTTGACTCCATGTTTTTCCACAAAGGCATCCTTGTAATCCGAACGGAGCTTCATCAAGTTCGTCCTAAAATAAGAAAGCAAAAAGGCAAATAAATATAAATAAAGCACCTAAGAGTGTGCAACAAATGCAATATCATTGAAAGCATGGGATAGAGACCCAATGCTGGATGCTTCCAAATTCTGAGGATCAACCGTCCTCCATTAAACCATGTGAGCACCAAAACTATAAGTTCAGATGCAGATTGGGATCTGCAGTTCTGGCAAAACATTTGATTGCCGAAATCAAAGCCAAACTGTCCTTCAGTAACTGGGCAAATGAAAATTGACACTGATGGAGATAATTAAGCATCCCCATCATTGTCAAAGTTAGTAAATTATATTCTTATCTCAAAGTCACAATTTTAAAGTCAATTTCAGTAATTCTTTTCCAGGATCAACATTTTCAACGTGTCAGAGAAGGCACAACAGACAAAAGCAGGGAATATGAGAAATCCATGCCTGAGACCTCAGTGGAGAGCTAGAAGAAAGTGTGCAATACCACAGCAAAAATCATAAGGGAATTAGAGATCTGGCAGTCGTAAAGAAAGGAAGTTCTAACACAAGCTTTCAGGAAGAGGGTGTTTTGGTTAACTTTGTAGAAACAAATCAAGTTCGATTTCTTCCAGACTGTCTACCCTATGAGATAACAAATATTCAAACGATCTTGACCAGTAAATTATTCAAACAACCTCTTTCGAATGAAGACAAGCAATCTGGGAATGATTGATGGCTTGATAGACATCCAATAAGGTCTTTCAAGGAGAATATGCTTACATATCAACTTCATTGAATGTTGTTAGCATAGCAAATGTATTCTGAGAGTCCTTCAATCTTGCTGCGACCCGTTTACGAAGCCTTGTCATAGGAATCTGCATTTGCAGGGCTCACACCAAGTTAAAAGCTAGAACATCAAAGTGGAAGAACTTTTGAGGACAAGTATGAATACTGGAAGACCTACGCGTCTTTCTCTTTCCTTAGGAGGAAGCTGCGGTTCTGTTGCGGACCGCTTGGGAGGAGGCGGTGGTGGAGGACTTGGTGCTTTTGGCTTCTCTGCCACTGGAGCAGCTTCAGCTTTGGGCTTTTGCTTCTCCTCAACCTTTCCAGTAGGAGGTGGAGGAGCAGCTTTCTCCCCTGCACTCTCAGATGGAGCCACATGCGTAGCACCTTCACCAGACTTGGAAATCACAGCAATCTTGGTTCCTGGTTCCACAGTTTCGCCTTCCTTAGCCACAAACTATCACTCATCCAGCAAAGAAACAAAACTTAGAAATAAGAATAAGAAACATTCCCAAAACATTTGAAGAAAAAGAAATTAGAATTAGCACAAAGGAGAAGCACAGCCAAAGTCACCTTCTGAATGACACCTGCTTCTGGACTAGCAACATCAATCGTCACCTGAGTGTAAAAGTGCATGACAGTGGAAAGTAAAATTATAATTTTGTATGACTAGACCAAACTGAAATGATTAGGCATTAGTACACACAGAGACTCAAATAGCAACATCAAAATATGATCCAGCCAAATCTTTTTAGGTTAAATTAAGCAGACCTTATCTGTTTCAATTTGAGCAATGGGTTCATCCACCTCGACCCTATCACCAGGTTCTGTATCAAAAAGTCAGACACATACTTAAAAAAGAAGGAGAAAGAAACAGACACAGGAAATTTTTACAACAGCAAAAGAACTGAGAGACAAACATAGAAAACATACGCTTCAAGAATGTCGCTAGAGTGCCATCAGTGATGGATTCTCCCATAAAGGGAACAACAGCATCAACCAAATCACCTTCATTAAAGACACATAATGGGCACCAATCAGGAAAACTCCCTCAATCAACACCAGTAAAACATTAAAGAGAACACTGATTTGATCTTACACCAAAATGAACTATCCAAAATCCATATAGTCAAAAGACACATAGAACACCATAAATTTGGCCATAATTTTACAGCGCTGCACTTGGAATTGTAAGATGAAGGATATACTATAATATGATCCAACTGTTCCTAAACATCTACTGACCATGCAGAGAAATGCACGGACTGAAACTTTAGGAAATACACAAATTACAATGAGCCATAACTGCACAAAAACAGGCCCTCTCTGCTAAAACATCTTACCATCCAGATTCAATAACTAAAAAAGAGAAACCCGAACACCACAAATTTGGCCATAATTTTACAGCTCTGCACTTGGAATTTTAAGATGAAGGATGTACCATAATATGATCCAACTGTTCCTAAACATCTACTAACCATGCAGAGAAATGTGCGGACTGAAACTTTAGGAAATACACAAATTACAATGAGCCATAACTGCACAAAAACAGGCCCTCTCTGCTAAAACATCTTACCATCCAGATTCACAAACTAAAAAATAGAAACCCACTGCCTATTTTGAATGATAATCTCTCATCCATTGAAAAGACATGCTGATGCAGCTAACAAAATCATGCAAGAAGATATCTATTCAAATATTGATGTTTCTACGAAGTACAAGTGAGACGGACTTTGCAACTCAGATAAGAGTCCCGAAATGGTCAAGATTCTTCTTCAAGTTATATTTAGTAAAGGTTTCAATTGAATTTGAGTATTGTTAGAATTTTACTAAGTTTCCTTTTTCAGTCTTATTAGTAGGATGTTATGTTTTCTGTTTCAATTGTGTTTGTTATTTAGAGGTTTCCTATTTCAAGTAGGAGTAGAACTTTTAAAGTCTGTAACTATTGTTGTAATTCCTTCTTTTCAATAGAGCTGATTAATTATTGAATTTTGCAAGTATTTGCTACAGGACTGTGTGATGCAATTCTTTTCTTAGGTTAAATGCTTAAGAAACCCCAGGTGTTATGCCTTGGAAGCTTTGGGCGTGATGCTTAAAGCTCGTTTTGAATTATGATTCATTGGAATTTATCTTCAAATTCACATTGGGCTCACTATCACGGGACTTGTCATCCTACATAACATCCTTTAACATATTTCTAGACACACAAAACAAGCAAAAACCCTCAAAAAAGGCCCCTAAGTACCAATATAGATTTATAAATATTCTAAATCTGTTTGGGGCACATAGCTGATGATATTCTTTTCATGTGATCTATTAAACACATATGGGATATAGCAAACACTTCTTGGAGAAAAAGGTCCTTTTACTTAATTCATATAGCCATCGACCTTATCTTTCTGTAAATTTTCTCATGCAACAATTGAAAACTACGAAAGCTAGAACTGACAAAGTTGTTCTTAAGTCCTCCTTATCAGTTGGCCAACATAATTCAACTTACTTCACCTTGTCAAAAGAAAATTTCGAAATGCTATCATAATGGCTTCAAAAAATAGAAAAAGCTATATTTTTCAACATAAGTAATACAAAAGAATGAGAAAATAACATAAAAAGGATTTGGACATCGCACCACTTTCCGTGGAGAAAAGCCTCCATTGCGGTAAGATATCCACTGCTTGGTTATTGAAAGTAAATACCCTGTGCATCAAGCAAGTCATCTGTTTAAGATACTTCACAGCATAAAACAGGGGATTGGTGCCCTGCCCTTCAGAGGGCCGAGGGAGAAAAGTTTCTAAGGGAAACAAATGGACTGTGATAAGGGAGCTGTTTCAGGCACTCTCCCCACCCCGCATATAAAAAATGCCTCAATAATCAAACCATCAATATCATGAGATACTTTTGCAGTGAAAATTCAATAAATTACGAACCTAAAGTTGAATCCGAAGCCACCCCAAACAGCATATAAATCAAATCATGGCTTTTAGCAACTCTAACAACCCACTGCCCCCACCCAAAATAACAATGGCAAGAAAAAGAGCTCCTAAATAAACAGATTAGACAATTGAAAACATCGCAGCAACATGGAATGGATTATTATCCCCAGTGTAAATTTTAGTTGCATCGCTCTGTCCTAGATTGCAACAATTGCATCACCAGCAGAAAACTCAATAACAAATACTTCAAAATTTTACAAGATGAATAACGTCACTGACCTCATTCCCCTCGGACCATCTGAACATCCTGTCCAAACAGAAAAAATACATATCAACAAATATAAAATCGTATTTCATTAATCACTACCAAATGGCTAAGCTCAAAGTGCATACTTATCATAACAAGGTGGCAAAAGCTGCGGACGGGACAGCGTCCTTGAGAAAGAACCACCCGTTCATCTGCAACCGAAGCAATCCTTCGCCCCGACCCCACAGATCTGGATTTCAGCAGCGATTGTCCTAAGCTCTGCGAATACGAACAAAGCACGACCCAATAAGGAATTCGCCGCCAAGAATTACGATTCCATACATCACAACAAGAATCGAAATCGAAAGCTCTCAAGACTTCATTACCGAAGCTGACGCCGAGCCTCCCCCAGAAGCTAATCTTCGCCTCGCGACACCCAACATCATGACCCTCGATCTTTCTGCTACAATACGAACGAAACCCGTTACAAAAATCTCAGACGACAGACGACCCAACAACGTAAATGAACCGAAAAACCAAAAAATCAAAGCATCCGCCCGTGATCTCGCACCAGTCTAACACCTCCCTTCCTCCCTCTCTCTCAAGCTTCGCCAAGACCCACTTCTGAGAAAGACCCGCGGTTCCGTAGGCTGAACGCTTTATTCTCCGAATCGCAATCTCGCTAGACGAGCGGCGGTGCTCGAGGAATTTCCGGCCTCTCTCTCTCTCTCTAGGTTTTTCGAGAGGAAAGCACGTAGGCAGGACAACAATCGGCTAATCGCCGGGTCGAAGAAGCCTTTTTCACGAAGCTGACTTCCAAATTAGGAGGAAAATGAGAAAAAATAAATGGAATAAAGGGAGTCGTGCGAATATAGTCCTTCCGAGCCGGGTCGGGGTCCTGCGCAATTACAGGTTTGCCCTCGGTCTCTTTTTTAAGGTTTCGATGGTTCGGACAAAAGCCTGGTCATAATGTCAAAGGCGTAATCATCGCCATTCATTCGTGTCAACCTACTCAAATTGAATGTATTTAAGCAAGAAGTGAGAAGCTCTAATGACGACATTGTAAGAGATTATTAAAATTGATTATTCATCTACCCTTTTTTGTCGTTGAATGAGTTAGGGTTGCTTTGATTCGAAAGGAAATATGGGCATGGGGCATGGTCCCACCCTTTTAAGTTAATTAACCAAATTGCTATTCTCATTTAATGAAGTATTTGTTAGTTCATTTTTCTATTTGAAGGGCGACATACTAACATGGTTAGTTTAGTTAAAGGGAAGTGTTTTGGCTCTTAGCATTTTGCTCTTGAGAGGCATTTGGCACTATTACAAAACATATATTTTATGCTTACACCGCCGTAGATAGAGATCCAAGAGAGAAGCATTAACACGAGAGAGCGATTGATGTCAAGAAAGGGACTAGGCAGAGGGAGACATCGGTGTGAAGAATATGATGAATGATTAAGGAGAAAATTATTAAAAAAAATCATAAATTTATCTTACAACAACCGATTCATCTCATACTCTAAAGAATGTTGCCATTTGGGCTGCTACTGTTTTTGTTTCCAAATTTGTAATGTCACCATCGCAATGACATGATCTTGGACCATGGTTAATTATTTACGCTACTTACATGGTTTACTAGAAGAAAAGAGAAACGTTTCTACACGGCATCTAAATGCATCCAAATCTATCTAAGATTGTCATGATGACATAAATAACATGTTAACCTACGTAACTAAACATGTCATAAACGAGTTGAAATAGTATATACATGTCTATTGGCAATTCATAAAGGTACATAAACTCATCTAAGCTTAATAGAAATACGCTTTACTAGGCGTCAATGTCTATTTTGTAAATGGGTCGTGTTGAAAATTGTCAACCCTAATTTTGCATGAGCATAAACTGAATTAAATTTGCTAATATATGTTGCCCGTGTGTAATACCCGATATGAGTAATTGAACGGCATCTCATGCATCATACAATGATTGATGTAAATGCAAGATGACAACTAGGTGAGAGGATAAAGCGTAACACTCTGGAACTAACCTCTTGAACACTGACAACTCAAAGCGCATCATATTCAAGCCACTTCTAGAATTCTATTTTAGTTATATGGTATACATCACTTGATAACATCTGTGTGGACAACCATATATTTTTAGCATATCTGATGTTTAGCTGAGGTGGTGGATTGATTGGAACCGACTCACTTACAATGTTTTCAAATTGATTGATTTGAGGAAACTAGGAGAAATTGAATTCTTGGGATAAAATCGCATGACAGAAACTAAGTAAATTTTGAGGCAATATGATTAATTTTGGTAAAAAGTTAAGTGAATTTTGAAATGTTAAAACAACACAGGAGCACTTTTATTTAGCAAACTTGACTGCTAAAAATTAATCCAAGGACAGACAAAAAGCTACAATACAATTGAAAAATTGAATTCCCAGAGACACATTGCCCAACATAAGCTTACAAAAAAACGCACGCACGTAGCAATCGCAAAGGCTTCATTACCAGAACTCTATGTTTAATATCTTCTCTAGAACTTCGATTGAATATTGCTGACAATATTCTTGTCAACTTGGAATGCTTTGACAAGAATGTCCATGGCAATATCTGGAGTTGACCCAAACGCTGCATTAGCAACGGTGATGACGCCCGGGCTTTGGCTACTGAGAGCTGCAATGGCGACAGCATTCATGGAACCGGAGTTTCTCTGGAAATGGACAAGGCCCTGAGGGAAGACGAACACATCGCCCTTCTGCAGGACCTTGGAGATGAGGCGATTATCTGGGTTGGAGGTGACGAATCCTACCTCGAGGGTCCCTTCCGAGACCACCAAAATCTCAGTGGCACGCGGGTGAGTGTGGGGTGGGTTGATTCCCCACGGTGCATAATCAATGCGGGCCATGGAGATGCCGAGAGCGTTGAGGCCCGGGAGCTGAGCCACGAACACTGGGGTAACCCTCGAGCCGACTGCGTTTGATGTGTTGGCTGGAAGATGGAGTCCGCTGAAGGAAAAGTCATTTGCCTGAACCGTTTTGGGGTCCTTGCAGGCCAGGCCATTCACATGCACTGCAAAATCTGAATGGAAAACAACTGATCGATATGATTAAAGCAGCATATAATTAGGTGCTTCACCATTATACAAACGAAACACACCCTAACGTACACCTTTCTCCGAATAGCTAGTAAATATTATTTCCCATATCCTTGTTCACTCGTAGATCTAGGGGAAGAAGAGATGGCCCTAGGACAAGATTTTTGAGGAGACTCTTGTCCATGAATGGCAATTGCTCATATACATAATGACACCGATTTCTAATTCATTAGTACTTCCCCATCAACTCTAGATTAGAGATCCATACATTACTCCTGGAATAACTCCACGATAATAATTACCAACTCTTAAAAAAATAAAATCAGGCTCTTTAAAACCACCAGTGAGATACACGTCACGGAAAACACTACTAAAATACTTTCAAGAGAAGGCTACTTTATCTTTTGAGTTGTTTTACCTACATTACATTATGGATAAGTCCTTTCCATCATGATCGATAAAAGAATCCACAAGTCGAGATAATATTGAACTAGATGAGCAAAAGCCCTTATCATGATGAATCCTACAATGTATTGGTACCTCTTATATCTTGAAATTAATTCATTAAATTGATGATAAAATACACAAAGGGGAAGTGGAATCCTCGCTGCCTCTTTGAAAGATGAAACCTTTAACTCTTAACCTTAAAATTAACTTTTTTGTGAGAGGCCTAGAACATCAATTGCATAACGAAATGCGATAACTTTCCTAGGAAATAAGTCCACATAAGCTAACCTTTTATTGTTATTATTATGATTGGATAAGTAAAGTTAAACATCACAAAATACCGGAGGTCTTCGGGGAGAATGAGGTGAGAACTCGCAAAGCAGGGCAAGCACCATTATTTATCGGAATAGATAATTAAATATTCTTATTCTAAGCTCTTCCGTTCAGGCCTCTAAACAAGTTTTGTGCAGACATGATGAGTTGCAGTCTTTTACCAGCACCGCCAGCTTGAGCGACACAGAAATCTTGCAAAGGACTTGGATCAGCAGCAGCTCCAAAAGTGAACAAAACGCCCAAGAAGCAAATCAAGAGGGCACTCTTTGCCATCTCCAAAATCAAAATCTTCACGAAATAATCTTTTTAAACTTCTCAAGTGCAAGGAGATTAGTGCTTGTTGTATGTGGATGATGAAATAGCCTGAGCAGAGACCAAGCATTTATCCACGCGCGAGAGCAGAAGCAAACGAAGTGTCAGATGATTATAAAATTGAGTAATATTAAAAATATTACATGAAATCGGCAGGCCAGTCTCTCTGCGAAAGAGTCATACAGAACTTAGCTGTTCGAAGGAATCTATATTGTCGCCAAATGGAATACAGACGTCCTGTCCCTAAAATAGTGATAGGAATGGAGGGACAGATATGAGAGACGGCAGCTTCATGCGTAAGAACCAATCAGCAACGATTTCTCTTCACCAAGTTATATTAATTAATAACTTATGTTGCCGAAAATGTAAGGAGGGATGTGTCTATTCTCTTTAGATTAGTTCATTTGTTTTTTCCTCTATTACCTGTTCAAAAGCTCAGAGATAATTCATTTGTTACTTCAATATAAGTCCTTTAGACGAGTTGAGTACAATATTTCGTGCAAATAATTACTGGACGAAGGGATAAGATGAGGGACATGTGGAAAGACTTGGTCTTTTAAATGATTTAACGAGCAGATTTGAATGCACTAGACAAAATCAAGGCGAAGGTAGTGTTTTGTAAAATACGATTTGAGTCATCCTCTTATAGTTTCACATCATATTAATTTCCAATCTTTATTTGAATGATTTACCAACTTTTTTCTATTACCGAGTAGTTCTAGGTAACCATATCTCATTGAGCTATTTACTAACATTTGTATGATATTTTTGGAAAAAGGATATCATAAGTGTTATAACCTTCGTACAGTACTCTAAGTGTCATAACTTCTTTTTAATCACTTGAATGCCATAACCTTTGTATAGAGCTCACTTGAGTGTCCTAATTTTTTTTTTCCCGATCACTGGAGTGATATATAATTTTTGAATTGATTACTTGAGTGTTATAATATCTTTTTAAATGTTCACTACAAATGCTATGCCACATCGAATTTTTGACACATGGGTGATCGATTAAAAATTAAGACACTTAAATGAACTTTTTTTTTTTTGTTATGGCATGTAAGCGGTAGAAGTGAGTAGTTCCAAGTTTCGTCTAGGTTCTACCTAGAACCTAGAACCAACTAATCCAAGCAAGTTATTCATTTTTTTGGAACTTGAAACTCATCTTGCATATCCTGAAATCTAGAACTTGAAATTTGCCCTATCTAGGTTCCCAAGTCAAATATAGTGTCTACTCGGGAATCAGCCAATTTCCATCTTTTTTTTCTTTCATGTTTAGTTAACCAAAATGAAAGTACACACAACAACAAAAAATAAAAGATTTTCATTTGTCAATGACAACAATTCATAAAATTTGACCACGTAGAATAAAATAAATAATAAAAGTTTGAAACAAGAAATACAAAACCTAAATTGTAAAACTTCAGTCATCAATCATCCATGAAAAATTACTCTAAATTCTAATAACTTGAAATCAAAAGAAACAACAAACATAATTAATCACTAAATAATAGTTTTAAATTAAAATTACTATCACTTAAATTGAAATTAAAATAATTATTAGAAAGGTTCATGACATATATTCATTCCACTTCAACCCGTAAGAATGTGGTGTTGCTTTGACAAATAAAGCATAGCAAGTTGTTCGCTAATGGCTGTCGGAAGACTAAATTTTATCAAAGCTTCGGAAAAAAAAATTCAGGCTCAAAGATATGGTCTCTAGTCCCCAAAAGCGCAGAAGGAAGCGAGCACATCTTGCATGCTTCTTTGATATACTTTAGTCTTCCGATGGCAATTAGCGAACCACTTGCTGTCTGCTTCGAAGGCATCAGTTCCTTCTTGGTTTGATGAAGGCTTTAAGCAAACATCAGCATGCTGGGCCTCCTCAAAGTCCTTATTTCTCCTGACTGATCTCTTCTTTTTTATTATCAACGATTAGAAAAGTCTCCCTGCTCAACTGCTTTTGTTCACCTTCTGGAAAGAAGATACCAACTTTCTACTTAACTTGCTTCAACTTCTTTGAATTTCTGCGAGGCGGGTGGTTATTTTCCATAAGAGATTTGTATGACTGCAAGAGTGTGTTGCCTTGATTCACTGAATGACAGCCGATAACTGTCATCATTAGCATCCGGTTTTGACATGATTTTCTTTGATTCTTACCTTCCCGGGCAGTTCTTTATGGATACGCCCACTAAAAGCTTTTACTGTTTTCCTATATAAACCAGAATTTGTAAAATTATTAGAAATGTTAGGGTTCTATAAGTCCCTGGTTCTCGGTTCACGGGACCTGGAGGTTCTAAAAATTGGGAATTGGACCAGTTTGGTTTTCGATTTTACCTCAAATTAAGCTCACCCCTATGAACTAATAAAAAAGAAGTTGTTATGATACTCAAGTAAGTGCCTTACGAAAATTATAGCACTTATTGTGTCATTATCTCAATTTTTTTAATAAATAAAATTTGTCATTATTTACTGTCGTGGATAAGATCAAGCACCCGCTTGAACATATTGCTTCCATTCCATTGGCACCCCACCCCAATAGAGTTCCACCACAGAATATCAATCTCTTATCCATGACATTCCCCATTGTTTCTGACAAGGTCGGGAAAGGGAAGAGGTTTAGAGGTGATACCCAAAGGGTGGACTTACAAAGCTCGATTAGACATGGGCTTTGTTTAGCTCTTATCTTGCATGACATTGGATTTCATTTTAACTTTTGATTTTTCTTAATAGATTATATATGAGATGAGAGTTGCCACTAGCCTTTCAAGGTCAATTAGAACCAAGCAAGATGTAGGAGTTTGTCTCACATCCTAGGCAACCAGAAATTTAACTAGACTTGGGGACTTGATCATGTTAATAGTCTAATTAGCCCCCTTTCGATACCTCTAACTTAGTTGGGATACTCATATAAGTGATCATGTGGTCTTCATTACCAATTAAGAACCTTAAAGTTTGTTGATGTCCAGTTCATGCAATGTTCTTTAAGGGTTTGACTTTGTGTCATGTGTCTATTATGTAAACAGGCCTTGTTGAAAATTGTCAGCCTTAATTTCCCATAATTATAAACTAATTAGATATGCTAATATACATTACCCGTGCGTAATATCTTATGAGAGTGACTGAACGGCATCACGTGCATCATACAAGGATTGATATAAATGCACAATGACAACTAAGCGCCACACAGAACAAAGCAATACACTATAGAAGCCACCTCTTGAGTATTACACTATGGAAGGCACCTCTTGAACTTGGGCAGCATAGAGTGCACCATGTGGAAGCCACTTCTTGAGTCTGTGGGGATCACTCCTAGAATTCTACTGATATATCCAATCTATGCATATCTATGCGATTTTAGCTATATGGTATACATCATTGGATAACATCCGTGTGGACAATTATATATTTTTAGTGTATCCCATCCTCAGTTGAGGTGGTGGATGGCTTTCTAAATGTGTGATCTACTCATTTAGCAAAGAGACCGATTCACTTGCAATGTTATCAAGTTGATTGAATTGAGGAGACTAGGAGAGTTTGAATTCCTGAGATAAAAGCGCATGACTGAAAAAAGTGAATTTCGAGGCATCATGATTAATTTTGGTATAAAAGCTAAGTGAATTTTGGAATGTTAAAACAAAATTAGAGCACGCTTGTCTAGCAAGGTTGACTGCTATAAATAATATAAGGACAAGACAAAGCAAATTGATACAATTGAAAAATTGAATTTCTGGAGATACATGACCCAACACAAGCTTACAAACAAACTAATGCACATAGCAATCGCAAACGATGAATTAAATTACCAGAAGTCCATGTTTTCATCTTCTCAACTTTAAATGCTTTGGCAAGAATGTCCATGGCACTATCCGGAGTTGACCCTAATACTGCATAAGCGATCGTGATGACACCCGGGTTTTGGCTACTGAGACCCGCAACAGCGACAACATTTACGGAGGCGGTATTCTCTGAAAATGGAGAAGGCCCTGAGGGGAAACGAACACGTCACCCTTCTGCAAGACCTTGGAGATGAGGCCATTATCAGGGTTGGAGGTGATGAACCCTACTTCGAGGGTCCCTTCCAAGACAACCAAAATCTCCGTGGCACGTGGGTGAGTGTGGAGTGGGTTGATTCCCCATGGTGCGTAATTGATGCGGACCATGGAGATGCCGAGAGTGTTGAGGCCCGGGAGCTGAGCCACGAACACTGGTTGTAACCCTCGAGCCGACTGCGTTTGATGTGTTGCTTGGAAGATGGAGTCCACTGAAGGAGAAGTCATTTGCTTGAACCGTTTTGGAGTCCTTGCAGGCCAGGCCAATCACAAGCACTGCAAATTTTGAATGGGAAGACTCAATATGTCTAAAGCAGCATATGATAAGGTGCTTCACTTATTATACAAACAAAACCAACCCTAACTAGCATACCCCTTTCTCCAAATGGCTAGTAAAATTTTTTTCCCATGCATTTGTTGGAAAATAAAATCCTTGTTCACAATTGCTGAAAGACATAATGACACCAATTTCTAATTCATTAGTACTTCCCCATCAGCTCTAGATTAGAAATTCATACATTACTCTGGTGATAACTCCATGACAATGATTATTGATTCTCAAGAAAATAAAACATGAAACCCTAAATTCTAAACCTTCAAATTAACTTTTTTCAAGAGGTCTATTATGTCAATTGTGTAACAAAATGAGGTAACTCTCCTAGAGAATTACCTACACTAGAGCTACCTTTTTATTCCTTTTATTTTTTTGGATAAGTAAAGTTAACATTACAAAATACACAGCGGTTTTGATTGAGAATAAGGTAAGCATTTGCAAAGCAGGGCAAGCACCTTTTGGAATTGAAACCGTGGAAACGCAAGTCTGCTTTATTGTAATAGATACTTAAATGAGACACCAAAAGCAAAGATACCAAACATTCTTATTCTAAGCTCTTGTTCTGGCCTCTGAACAAGTTTTGTGCAAACATCATCCAGCTTGAGCGACACAGAAATCTTGCAGAGGACTATGATCAGCAGCAGCTCCAGAAGTGAACAAAACACCCAGGAAGCAAATCAAGAGGACACTCTTTTCCATCTCCATAATCAAAATATTCCCGAGATGATCTTGCTTAGTTTCTCAAGTGCAAAGAGCGTAGTGCTTGTTGTGGGTGGATGATGAAATAGCTCAGGAAAAACTAAGTATATATACACGAGCTTAGCAGAAGCAAACAAAGATTCAGATGATAATCAAATTGAAATTAGCAGGCCCATCACCCGGCGAAAGAGTCCTATAGAACTTACCCGTTCAAAGGAACCTATTCAGTCGCCAAGCAGAATGCGGACGTCCTGTCCCTAAAATAGTGATGGAATTGGAGGGATAAGTATCAGCAACGGCAACTTCACACTTAAGAACCAATCAGAGACGGTATCTCTTGACCATGTTTTATTAATTTAATATCTTGTTGCCGAAAATGTAAGGAGGGATGTGTTTATTCTCTTTAGATTAGTCCATTCGGTTTTTGTTCAATTACCACTTCAAAAGCTCATGCACCAATTTATTTGGTACTTCAATATAACTTAAATTTTTAGAGGACTTGAGTATCATATTCCGTGCAATTAATTACTATGTAAAGGGATAAGATGAGGGAGGCTAGTCTAAAAAGATCTGGTCCTGCAGAATGAATTGGTCTATTAAATGATCTAATTAATAGATTTGGATGCACCATACGGCCGAAAGTGTATTATAATTTCACATCACATGAATTTATGATCTTCATTTGAGTAATTATGGACATTTTTCTATCGAATTACCAATTGATTCTAGGTAACCAACTTTCATTGAGCTATTTACAACATTTATATGACTTTTTAATATATAAAAGTTGCCATTGTTTTCAAACTTTAATTTGTCCCTTTTACAAACGCTTTAAGTTTATCAACATTCATACGAATCTGGACACTACTATGTTAGGGGGAGATCCCAGAGCTAGGGTTTTTATGGCCAGAGCTCTGGGGGCAGTGAAGTGAAGCGAGGTTGCTGGAGGGGGAACCGCCCGTCCGATCGGGACGTCATGTGAAGAACTCCGGTAGAATGAACAGTTGGTGTTGCCTGGATCCGAGCCCACCGCGCTGGATCCATCCCGACCATTCATTCCACCGGCTTCATCCATCAGCCCACTTAGGTCCCAGAAGATGCACTATCATAACTGACCCGATCTACTAAACCCGAGTTCAGATAAGAAATCGTTGGGCCGGTCTTGCTTGGGCCCTGGTCCATCACAATTGTGGATTACTTTTCTAATGTAAATTCCTTTTCTCAGTTTTTTTTCCTAATAATTCCTCCTCTGTTCTCTAAGTTATTGGCTTGCCACATCACTACTCGAAAATAGTTAGCAACATTCAGCAACCGAAATTGGTGGTAGTTAAGCAAGCTATAATTGTGATGGACTTTAGTGTATCTTGGATCATATCCCTCAAAAGTTATACATTAATAGGATTCAGCATCTTCTCAAGCTTTTAAGCTTCATACGTATTTGAGCATCTAAATCCACAGTGAAAGCCTCGAATTCATTGCTCCTTCATCTCCGTCTTGTTATCCCAATCGTGACACCAATGATAGATGCCCAAGAAAAATCTTTGCAATCTTGAATTTCTTGAGGCATGTTGGATGAATACATTAATATATTGACTATGCACCTTGTAATATATGACTCAAGAACACAATAATTCAGTAATACGACCAATATAACTTTTTCCACTCTTGACTGCCCAACTTCCATAAACCTAATTGTCCAAAGTACAAGTAAAGTATCATGACTGTGTAGTTTGAAGATGAAGGCGGTGCTTGCTTAATAGACAAATTTGCAGATGAAAATCAGTTTTGATGATACTATTCACCACAAAAGCTGAGTACCATGTTATTTGCTAATGGATAAAAAGATAGTCTCTCACTCAAGATAGGATTCTAAATTATAACCGGGAAAGGAAACAAAGCACTCATTTGGATTATGTTTATCGGACTAGAATTGTCTTCAAGAAATACAATTGCTAAAATAAAGAAGTGAGGAATATCTTGTTGAGCCAACATAGGGAAAAAAATATAATACGATATTTGTCTAATTCTACCAGGCAAAAGCAAATGATTAGACATTGGTACAAATATTGAAAAAATTCTCATAGCATGTTCGTGAGGTTTGAGATTAACAATAAGCATGTGTCACAACTAAAGGAACTAACACGACTTAGAGGTTTTCTAAATGAAGGATCGTGACTGATCCATGAACGGGAGGTCCTCGATGAGGGCGTCCTCTGGGGTTTCTTTGTGTATTCTAGAATACTCTTGAGGCAGGCAATACTATAATTGTACACTCTTATGATAAATGTAGTTAGTTGGATAGATGGCAAGATGTAATTTCTACCGTTACATCGAGGAAAGATTTATAGCTACAATTGAGTTTCTATAGGGGCCCCCTCCCCTCGTTTATATCCATCTCACAAGTAAGCACAATCTTTAGAGCTTCTATCTTTAGAGTTTGGGTGCGTTTGGTTCAGCTTTGGAGAAATGCACTTGGGAAAATGCAAGTACCTTTGGTCTAAAGGGGTTTTCCGAAATGCAAATACCGTTTGGTAAATTTTGCATTGTAAAACAATTTTGGCCTAAATGCCGTTTGGTGAATATTACATTTTGCTAAGGGACTTTTACAAATTTTTTTTTTTTAAATTCATTTTCCGACGGCCAAATTTGGCCGCCGGCCACCCTCCGGCGGCCAGATATGGGCGCCATAGCTGACCGGCGGCCAGATCTGGCCGTCGAAAGGCCTGCCTGAGGTCGGGCGACCTCAGGCGGCGATCGCTTGGGTCCGGCGACCCAGGCGACGGCCCGACCTCAGGCCGCCCCGCCTGAGGCCATGCAACCCAGGCGACGGCCGTCACCTGGGTTCGCAACCGCCGTCGCCTGGGTCGCGCGATTGCTTGAGGTGGCGACCTCAGGCAACGGCGACGCCTGGGTCGCGCGACTCAAGCACGCGACCGCCTGAGGTCGCCGCCTCAGGCGGTCGCACGGTGGCCGCCTGGGTCGCCGGACCCAGGCAACCGCCGCCTGAGGTTGCTCGACCTTAGGCCGCCCCGCCTGAGGTCGCCCGACCTCAGGCCGGCCCTCCGGCGGCTAGATCTGGTCGCCGGAGCTTGACTAGCGGCCAGATCTAGCCGTCGGAGGGTGGGCCAACGGTCGCCGGCAATGGCCGGAGGGTGAGCCGGCGGTGGCCGGAGGGTGGCCGAACGGTGGCCGGCGGTCGCTAGCGGGTGGTTGCCGGTAAATGAACAGTAGTGCAAGTTGCATTCTGAAAATACAACTTGCAAATGCACCTTTGGACTTGCATTGGGCTAAGGGACTTTGAGGACACTTGGAGATGCAATTGCATCTCCCCAAAGTCCTCCCCAAAGCTTAACCAAACAGGTTTGCATTTTCCCAAGGGGCTTTGGGAGCTGAAAGCCCCTTGGGAATGCTGAACCAAACGGGCCCTTTCTCTCTTTGTGATGTGAATGTGAGAGACTAATATAGATTTGAGAAGAAATTCCTAAGATCACATGAGTAACATAACACTAAACACACACATCTGCATAAACACACATTTGCCCTAGATTCACGCATCAAGTACAAAAGATATATTTTAAAAGTATTCAGTAATCATACCAACTAGAATTTCATTGCTCAGAATGTAAAATAAAATGGACGTGCATTAAACTTAGCGAACTGAGTAGACAACTTGTGCCCGAAAGAAATTAAGCAAATTGCTTGGTCAAAAAGATATGGGTAAAATGAATTTTTCTGCACATATTAACTATACCTACAACTTATGCGAGAAAGAACACAAGAAGCAAAAGCTCAAACCAAGGAAATCAAGTAAAATATATATCAATTTAGTGAAACAAATAAAAAGAAAAAAGAAAAAAAAATGTCAAAACTCTACGTCTTCCTTGCCAGACTATACAGACTCAGTTGTCGGCCTATCACCCTTAAAAATTTCCCTCCTTTTCTCTTTAAAAATGGGAAAAACGGTACAATGCTACAAACTCTCCTTTGGCTATAACAAATAGTGATGGTTTTGGAAGCCACAACATTGAACGCCACCGCAGCGACCAACACCTCTGCAGTTTGTGGAAGCCCCTTCACCAAGTTCCAGCAGCTAGAAGCTCAAGAAAAGCTATGGGGATGGTCATGCACCAAGGGTATGCGACTGATCAAAGAGAGGAGGTGGATCCTTGCAGAGGAGGATCGTCCTACTGAGCGTGCACAAAGGTGAAGCCATTCGATTCATGCGTTTTCTCCAGAACTCCTCTTTTCAAAAGCTTTTTGGGACCATGCCACGTCTGGGTTTCCATTCCTTCAGCTGTTGCTTCAGTGAATAAAAGGTTTCTTTGTTTCGCTGATTTTGCATAGGTTGGTTGGTTAATTGGTCACATTTTTTTTTTCATGAAATGGATTGAATTGGTAATAGTCTGAATACATCAAAATAATTCTATTCGATTGAATAAGTACATTTGATCGAATAAGTACCTTGTGTCAGAATTGAGAAATTTTATGGCTCAAATTTTTAATATTCTCTTATTTATTACCAGTGTTTACTATTTAGGCAAAATATCGTCACCCATTGTTACTAAAAAATTCAATCCAATTCTTCAGTTTATGAACTCATACGCTTCTCATTTTGCCACAAATGAAGAATAAGGCATTCTGGAGTATGCTAGTGTTTGCTGATGTTGTAGAAGCTTTGTCTACACTAACATTTTTTCATTGTCTGTTTTTCTTGTTAACTTGCATTGATATTCAATTGAAGTCTACGTATGTTTGGGGACATAACCGATTTCACTAACTAGAAGTAAAATCAAAGCTGTTTTTGGCGCAAATCCATCCTCAATGAGGATTGACACTACAATGGACTTGTATTTCCCATTTGGTAATTCCTTGATGATGCATGCTTGCTATTGATCTCAAACCTCACGACCATGTTGTGAAAAGTTTTTCAATGTGGACTGATGTCTAATTATTTGCTTTTGCCTGGTAGAATCTTGGGAGGCTCTGGCCATCAAATATTTTTAGTACAAGTTATATAGGGTTATAAGTTAATATAAAGTAAAGAGTTAGAGTATACGTCTTCCTAATAGGATGGGTGCACCTAATAAAATGGGACTTTGTTTCATTTCTTGCTATCTAAGTTTTCTTAGAGTATGGGGCTCTGCTTTTGACCTCTGTACTCTTGCTGTATGCACTACATTTCCCCTGTGAGGAAGGTCATCTGACTTGTACTTCCGCAGCTTACAATAAGAAAGGGAAACAAATCTTGTTTTGAATCTATATATTTTTTATGGGGATTTATTCCCTTCTTCTTCCTGAATATAAATTGGAACAAGATTCCAACAATGACTTCACTAATTTCTTCTGCTATGCCCAATCTGTCAGTTATGAAGATTATGTGGTGTCTCCTCTGTTTCTTTTTGGGCTGAATGGTGTGTTGCACAACTACTCTGTTTGCTGTGGTGGAAAGGGCAAGCAATTTGTTTTTGGCTGTTGGTCTGTTCTTGTCAACAGCAGCAATTTAGAGGAGGTTGATGCCATTGGTGGTTGCTGAATCTCTTGTGAAGCAATGGCAAAAAATCAAAGCTAATGCTCTAGGCCCTGGTCATCGAGTTCAATTCCTTACTAAAATACTTCATGAGTTCATGCTAGCTCAGGTTAATATCTTCATTTGTATTTATGTATGTTTACACTATACTGAAGTTATTAATAAGCTTTCAGTGTATTGTGAGAAACCAAGCTATCTTGCCAAGTTGGTTATTGCAAGGAAGTGAGTAAGGATGGTAGCTTTATGGCAATTGATTGGTTTCTTCATCATCTCAATCAAGATTCCCATGGTCAGATTGGTTTTTAGGTCGCTCTCACTTAGGGCAAGCCATAATGTGACCATCTGGGATTTGATTTTGTACTAATGAAGCTTGAAGATTTTTAGGCAGTTGCATTGTGGAATACGATGAAGTCCTTTAGACTATGCTTTATGCGAAATTCTATCATCAGAATCTTCTGTTTCGAGTGCTAAGTTCATGCGAATGATAGTTTCTATTTTATATTTGTATTTGAGTTCCTCAAATTAGTAATAGCCCTAGGATGGGAGTGTCTTACAAGTTAATGATAACGGTGTGACACCTCCCTGTTTTCAATACAGTTGGTGAAGCAAAGGCTGAAACCATGGTTAATGCTTTAGTCATACATGTTCCACCTCCATTTGCTATTGCTGCTATTATTATAAAGGCCATGGAAGCATAGCTCGATTTCCTTGTTTGCATTTCAGAAGGGATCCCTAGCATTATATGGTATTATAAATTATACCGTTACACCTTGTGTTGTATTGGTAAACAACATGGAATATTAATTCAATAATAGTTATTATATTAATATTGTAACTTCTTACTAGTAAGGCCATGCTTAAAGATTTAAGTTTTTTTACTTGGTTTTGCTAAATGGCTCCTCTATTTTTTTTTCTAGGTTTTTCTAAGCAATCATACTGGATTATATTGAAAACTAGAAATGAATGAATAAATTGGATCACCTTGGAGATTTAGTTTCTTTTGTAGGTTTTGCTAAACAATTCCTCTAATTTTTTTGCTTGTATATTTTGGACCTATTATTCATTGTGGCCTTACCGTGCGGCCTTAGGAATTTCTTCCAAAGTCACAATCACAAGGATGGTAGAGAGACTCTAAAGAGAAGCTTTAGATTGTATTTCACTTATAAAATGGATGCAAATGAGGGGGAGGAGACTCCTATGTATAAAAGTACAAGGCTAATCCTAACCATAGATTACTCCTTGATCTAACGGTGAAGATTACTTATTCCTATCTACCCATCTACCCATCTACCCAACTACCCACATTTATTACAAAAGTATATAATTATTGCATCATTTGCCCCTAATAATACTTTAGAATACTCATAAAAACCATAGGACTTGAGAGATAATTGAGGGTCACTCGTTCATGGATTGGTCAGGGTCTTTCATACAAAAACCCTCTGTATCGTGTCACTTCCTTGGATCATGACATAAAGGTTTATATGCAATTGCTGATGCAAGTGTTTCATCTATGAGGCTGTGAAGCCACAAAGTAATTCGATCTTGGTCTTAGTAGCAATTGAGAGCGATTTAGTGATTAGAGATTGTATGTGTTGCGCCAGAAGGACTTTTGACCTGGGCTGGATGCATCAGGTACTTGAAAATGAGGGTGTCTTTTTTTGTTTTTGTTTTTTTATGTATATTGCTCCACGGTTAGTACGAGAAAGTGCGGAAGATCGGTGAAGGATAATATGATGTTGTGTACAAAGCCTGCGATCATGTCACCAATGAGACTATAGCTTTGAAGAAGATAAGCTTGGGGCAGGAAGATGGAGTACCGAGCACTGCAATCCGAGAAGTCAATGTCACTCGTTTCATATGTTGGATTGTGTAACCGTGCCTTGAAACACTAGGCTATCACTTGAGGTTGTGAAAATTCTATGTCACTGTTAATCAAAGAAGAGAGCCAATAGTATCTTCTCCCGATAGAATAATCAACCATAAGTTGTCATGTGTTACATCATCTATGTCCCTCACTAAGGCTTAAGGATAATCCAAAACTATGAAAAGCCAGCTCCTTAAAATCAACTCCAATGATATAGGCGAAATTGGAATCATATATTTGACCCATTTCTTCCATTCCCCCAATAATGCATGCATCTTCAACTAGAAAAAGAATACCTAATCACGCAAACGTGCGCGTACCTTCCACTTTCATCCGATCTTTTTGCATGATCTTATGGTCATATTTATTTTACTTTACTTTAGTTTTGGACCCAACATATTAAGAAATCATAAATCTCCAACTACACAACATATTGAATAAGTGGGCTGCATTTGACAACATTCATTAGTCATGCATTTTTTTATTATTAGCACCCCATTTTCCTTAAATAAAAAACAAAAGTGAAATCTATTTTATTTTCCTAAAAGGAAAAGTGGAAGACTATTGAGTCATGTCATTTCTGACAATCATTTTCGTATTGGCTTGTTGACCACTTGTCGTAACGTATGCTGATTTTTATCCAATCTAGTCCTCCATCTGACCAAGAAGCTTCACCATGGCTGGTGGTGCTATCTGCACGCCGGTAAATGAGTTTATTCATGTATTTGTTGGAAGGCCTCTTCATGAAATGTCACGATGTAGTTTCAGAACAAAATTTATACTTAAGAAACTTGAGTCGTGATTAGAATTGGAGGCATGTAAGGAAGATAACTCCTTTGACAACTGTGTAGTGCAGGGTGGGACATTGATGAGATATAAAGCTTGCAAATTCCATCGCTGTAAAAAAAAAAATTTATAGACAAGTGTATAACTTGATGTCCCAAAGTTTTGATGCTCTCTAGTCAGCCAAGAATTCTTTGAGCTTGGCTCGGTTGGACAAAGATAACAAACATAAATACGGGAGAGTGAGCTTGGCTCGGTTGGACAAAGATAACAAACATAAATACGGGAGAGGGAGAGGGAGAAGGAGATAGAGAGAGGGAGAGGGAGAGGGAGAAGGAGATAGAGAGATTACATGTTTGTGGGTGAAATCGCCAATCAATAGTTTGAAGAAAGAAGGATTGATTGCTCTGCTCATTAGCCAAGTAGAATTCATCCAAATTTTCTACAAAAAATGAATGTAAATAGGGAAGATCTTTGCTAACATAACAATCTTTGAGAGAGAGAGAGAGAGTACATGTTTGGGGGTGAAATTGTTGATCAACAATTTGAAGAAAGAAGGATAGACTACTCTACTCATTGGCCATGTCAAGTTCATCAAAATTTTCTACCAAAAAAAAAAAAATAGGGAAAATAGGGAAGGTCTTTGGTTGGGTTATTGTTATAATAATAATATGCTATGAGCCATAAATTGTTGAGAAAATTTGAAGTAAAAGTGCTCTTTAGTCAATCGAGAATTCTTTGAGCTTGGCTTGATTGGACAAGAAACAACAAGCGAGAGAGAGAGAGAGAGAGAGAGTACATGTGAGTAAATAGGGAAGGTCTTTACTAGCATAATAGTCATTGGGTCACTATTATAATAACAACATATTATGAATCACAAATTCTTGAGATAATTCTAAATTAAGACTTGAAGTACTTTCATTTTTTTGAATACATATTTGAAATAGATCTTGTTTCAAATAAAAGTCTTAAGTGGCTATGTCTATTTCAAACAAGAATCTCATTTTCCGACTAGTCAAGGGCATTTTCGTCATTTATCTTTCTTTTAAATTTCTTTTTCCTTTTTTTTTTTCCTTTTCTCCTTTTTTTTAAAAAAAAATTTTCTTCCTTCTTCATTGATGGCTAGGTGAAGGCCACCCTTGTCGACTAAAGGTAAAGGCCACCCTTACCCTCGTAGAGACCGCCCTTATGGCCATTAGTGAGGTTGTCTCTCTCCAAATCTAGGCAAAGGTTGCCTCGCCGGCCTCAACAAGCCCTCGGTAGTGGCTAGCGAGTGTCATTGAGCCCTCACTAACCCTAGGCAAGGCCAACGCTTGCTAGATCTTATGAGGGTGGCCTTACCTGTGGTGAGTGGAGGCTTGCAGGCCCTGGCCAATCCTTCCCAGCAACTGGTGAGGGTCATTAAGCCCTCGCCAACCCCAGGTGAGGTCGGCCCTTGCTAGATGTAACAAAGGTGGCATCACCAACGGTTGTCAATGGCTTACAAGCCTTAGCCGGCCCTTACCCACAATTGGTGAGGGTTCATAGGCCTTGGCTAGCCCTTACCAGCAACCAAAAAGGGTTGTCGAGCCCTCCTGACCTTTACTAAGGGTTGTTGGCCCCCAAAGAGAAGAAAAAAAAATTTAAAATTAAAATAGTATTTGGACCAAAATGCCCTTTGATCAATCACAATATTTAGTCGACTAGTAAGGTCAAGCCCTAATTTGAAATAACTATAGCCACATCAAGCCCTTATTTAAAATAATCATGGTTATTGGCGGCCTTAATTTGACACAAGATCCACTTCGAGCAATTATTTAAGAAAATGAGGGCATTTCAGGTTCTTATTTAAAATTCTCTTTCAACATATCATTTAGCTTTACCTTACGCACATTACTTGGAAATCTCCACGGTTTGACAAAATTACTTCAATACTTCATGTATGTCGAAAGTTAATGTTACCAATATGGATACAGGGACACAAAGTTCCTTGTTGGGGAAAGTAAAGCATATGTTATTAGGTACCTTAAATGGACCACATCAGCACTACCCTGAACCATTCACAATTCGCCATGTGTCTACGTAGCCCCACATGTCAGGCAATTTTAAACCTAGCGTGTGAGAAGGCTTCTTCTCTCTCTTCTCTCTTTCTTTACTCAACACTCTACTCTCTCTCTTCTCTCTCTTTCACTACAGTGTTCTCTTGTCTCTATCCACTCTTTCCCGACAACATTCTCTTCGATGACGGTCACCCCTTTGCAACGACGGTCGCCTCTCTCCTTTGAAAACTCCCGTGACCTCTCTCTTCCCAAATTGCGCTCTCTCCCGACGACCAATTCCGCTTGCCTCTCTCCATCCCTCCTGACTCGTGACTGACTAGCAATCGCTCTGCTTCCATCAATGACTTGCTTCAACGCTTCGCTTTGCTCAAAGCCGTCCCTCCTGAGAAGCCCTAAATCTGAGACCACAAGTTCTACTTTTCAGGTTCAATTTTTTTTTCCTGGGTTTTAATCGTCGCATCTCTGTTTTGGGTATGAACATTCACCAATGAGAAACTCACATGTTTTTTGCCACAATGTGTGTAGGGGGTGGTTCTTGCAGAGCGGAGAAATAATCGCTCTACTATCTATCTAATCTTCTTTTAATGACCCGCTTCCACGCTCCACTCGGCTCAAAGCTGTCCCTCCAGAGAACCCTAAATCCGTGGCGTGTTGCTATACGCAAGGTGATGAAGATTTTTAATATTATTTTGTTTGTCATTCCCCTAATTTAATTACTCCAATAGTCATTAGATCATTCCTTTTGGAAAGCTCGATGAGCAAGCGTAGTTCATCGACTTGTGGTTAATGGTTGAACGCAAAGCTTGTTAGGTTGATTTGCATGCTTTTTGTTCATGAAGTTGATGTTAAGATGCATGGAAGTTGGATTTTTTTTGTTCATTTGTTTTATATGGTCACGATGGCAAATTGATGGGTGTGGATTGCGAGGATGGTATCGCGAAACTGGGCAATCTTGATGTCAAGATAATGGATCTATGAATTCTTGCAAAGCTAGCATTACTATGATTCCTATGAAAGTTTGGGTTTGTGAGCATTAATTTCTTTAAAATTGTCTTGCTTTACTTGCATTAGATGTATAGGCATTGACAATGTTATCTGTATGGCATGCTTTTCTTTGCTTAACCCATGTCATCATCATCATGAGTTGTTGCTTGTTCTGAGCGGCTGTCAGTTTAGTTGTCTTTCACTATTGAGTTTCTATACTTGCTTATTTGTTGATTTCAAGCAAAGTTAGTGAAGGGTATAATGGTACAGTGAGTTCATCTTCTCTTGGTTGCTCAGACTTTGTGGGGAATGATGAAAATGTGAAGCAAAATGTTGAAATTTTGGGCTTTAATTTATATTTTCAGCAGAAGTTTGGTTGTGTTTGATGAAATACATTTTTGACCAAATGTTTTGAAATGTATACAGGACATAGGCAAGTGGAAAATGGATGGGTACTATTTTGATTGGCCGTTTGGCTTGGTCTTGTGGTTCTTAGGTTCTGTGACTACATTTATCAAACGGTTTGATTATTTTATGGAAGAAATTCATTAACTATGAGAATTTCTCTTTGTTGGCCAGACATTGCTTTTAAGATTGGCTTTCTATTTTGTGTTCTACTAGATGTGATCAAGTTTGGAATACTTTTGTCGATGTGTTGATTTGAGACTATTCGAGATAATCTTAGTCCAGGCACGTTTTTTAGTTAAATGTACTTTTTTCTAAATATGTTATTTATTCATTTGTGCAGGGGTCAATCAAACTCTTTTCATCATTCTTGGATGAATGAATTGAATGACTCTAAAGGCACATATAATACAAGTTCAATTCTAATTTGTGGAAGTTTACTGGACCGAAATGAGAAAACTTATACTTCTTTTCTTTTCTTTTTCTAGTGGTAGATTTATTTTGTGGTACGTTGAATCGTGACAATCTTTAAGGCAAGATAAAATGGCATTGGTTTTTGGCTCGTGGAATTGGGGCTTTTTGAGGAGTTTGAAAGTTTGGTATCTAATTTTTTTGAGAAGGAACATCGAGATGGCTGGAACAGAGGTAATCTTTCACTCATTATATGTGAAACACATTTAGCTTTCTTTTATGCAGGTGTTATGGCATAAGCTAAGGTGTGCACTAGCTATTTTCTTCATCTCCTTCAGGAAACAGAATCTCCAACGCATTAATCTGCAAAATATGCAAATATACAAAAGTCACTTTGTTTAAGGTCATGATCACATCATTTAGGTATTCCTTTAGATTGATGTATGATGTAAGTAGTCTGGTGATGGATATTTTATCGGTGCAACAAAGAGGGATACAACTACTTAACCATAGGTCCATATCTTCTTTGCTTTATGCTGAGGGGATTCTATGAAAACTATATCTAGATCATTGGTGTTTTTCTCAATTATCGGCTTTCTATTCAGGGGATTCAATGAAAAATATATCTAGATTGTCGATGTTTTTCTTGATTGCCAAGAACTAACAAACCAATATCATAGGATAAAATGATGGCTTCTCTGGCAACAACCGAAGTTTGTGACTCAAATGCGTTAGTCATGGCAAGCAGCAACCTGCTCATGCTGCATCCAATATTCCATATATATGGCCAGAGCAAAATGTTATCGGGTCCTGTTGTCACTCTCAAGGTATTTGAGGACAACGTCCTAGCTCAAGAACTGCTCAAAACTAGAGGCAAAGAGAAAGTGCTAGTCATCGATGGTAGAGGAAGCTTGAGATCACTCTAGTGGGTGGGAACATGGGACAGTTGGCTTAGAATATGGGAGGGGCTATGATTGTTGTGAATGGCTACATTAGAGATGTGGATGAGATCAATGAGTGTTCGATTAGCTTTAGGGCCTTGGCTTTGCATCCCCTAAAATCAATCAATAAAGGGGTCGGTGAAAAGCATGTCCCTTATCTATATTGCCAGGGCACTAATCCACGATGGCGAATGATTGTATGCAAATAGCGATGGGATTATTGTCTCCAAAACTTAACTGTCTGTATATAGCTTTAAGAGAGTTTTTTCTAGAGTGACTCAACAAGAAATTGTACTTTATCAATTGTTTCTTTCTCTCATTGATTCCGCATTTGAGAGTGGTCAAAGCCAATTGGCAAGAAATTTTAAGTTTGTTGTTATATGCTTAATGGTTCGTAAAATACCCTCAATGAGAGCTGGAGTAAAACGAAAATGAAATTTGTCCATATTTGTTCATTTGTATGAATCACTATGTATGTCTTATATACAAACACCACCCACTTGACATCCTTGAAGGCTTAGGATAATTTGACCCTTCATTCTAGCAAGTTACCAAAGTTATTGGATAAAAGAGATGGAAAATAGAAGAGAACACAAGTCTTACACAGGATCCAAGTATACAAGTTCAGCAATAATGCTCAAAATACATAAAGTTAATAGAATCACTATATGACGCTAAAATCTACACTAGAACCATCATCTCAAGACAAAGCCAAAGGGTCAAAACATGCCTGTAAAATATGAAAATCTTGTAATAAGGTTCTCCAGTTCACTATCATTAGCCCTAAGAACTACGAAATGCCTAGGAGGGTGGAACATCCCAAGCAAATAGTGAGAGAACCTCAGTAAAATGTGAATATATGAAGATTTTTATTTCATCTCCCTGATCCCATCTTCTATGTGGCATCAGCCTCAATAAAGAAACTCGCTTGATATGTAGCGGCTATGATCGCTTGTGTCATGCACAAGTCTAGACTTTGACAGTAGGCCATAAATCAAGTGCAATGCTAGAAGAGATGTTGAACCATAATCAATTGAAGTTGGTCTAATAAAACAAGGAATCTTTCAAACAAATGGGGATGCTCCCTCTCTGAAACTCGAAACCTATTTGAAAATGTTGTTGTGCCGAGATGCAAAGACAAATCTAACATCTTATAATCCATCTGTATGGTCAAACCATCACATTGAACACAATGAACCAGCAGACACGGCTTATAGGGACACCACTCAAGGTGATGCTCTAGACAATTTCATAAGCATGAGTATGAATCATAAGTTCTTGGACATACCTTCTTATAGATATCGAGTAGAAATGGCAACCTAAAAAATGAAATCCACGATTTAGTTAACATCAATTTTATCTTCATAGCTATTTTGGTGGTAGAAGGTACTTGTAGAGATATTAAATAGAAAAACAAATACTCGGTTTGTGTAATTAGAAAGCAAACACACAAATGACTTTAAATATTTGAAAGGAAAAGTTGAGGAGGCACATCAAGATAAAATTAAGGGGCAGTAAATTAACCAGTATTATATACATAAGATATATGCTTTTCGATTTTAGGTCAACTTCTAGTGTTAACAACTTGGACGGTCCACTAGCATCACGGTAAAGATCGAAACTAGGTTTCTTAGGCAAATCCGTGCCAATTGAGTCATTTCTATTGCCAACTATCTACTCTTCCATTTTGAGATCATCCTTGGCCTCAGATTCACCGTCTTCTTGTACATCTCCACAAATGTGTGTGTGAGATATCTAGAGGGCAACCAACAGAACAAAAGCATCATTTCATTAAAATTAAAGGTTAAAAGGTACTTGAAAGAGTCCTGATAGCAATTCACAAAAAATATTTACTTCCAAGCCTACTATTCATCCTTTCTTATACAGTAATATGTCACCCAAACTAATAGAAAGCAATTAGTTTAGTGTAGTGTAGTGTCAGAAATATTTACTTCTAAGTTTATTACTCATCCTTTCTTATACAAACACCATCTTAAGCAGGAAACAAGCAGTTGTAGTTAATAATTAGTGTAGTGTCAGAAAGCAATATAAAGGTTCTGAAGAGAATGAATGCTGCATAGAGTTTCTCTACTCTCAAGTTCGTCTTAAACATTCATATGTCTCTCGACAAAATCAGCAAGTCAACATAAGAAAGCAATGAAACCACTAAAGCATCCATAAAATGTCGGCTTCATGTCACGAAAGGTCCAAATCACTCCATTGTATAGCTATACTGCCTCTACTAAAGCCTAGTCCCACATGAACTTGTATGTCAGCCATCTAAAGAACTCGACTTTTATCTAACTTACCAAAAGTAATGGTTCACATATTGCATCAACATTGTTCACAACAAACATCAATTAAACACCCTTGGTCATTGCTAAACCTCAGGTATCCATAACAAATTGGAGTGTTGTAGGTCGCATATAGACATATATCACATATTC
Source organism: Corymbia citriodora subsp. variegata (assembly GCA_014858505.1). Taxonomy (NCBI): domain Eukaryota; kingdom Viridiplantae; phylum Streptophyta; class Magnoliopsida; order Myrtales; family Myrtaceae; genus Corymbia; species Corymbia citriodora. Next base: position 26,318,046 of record CM026414.1, on the reverse strand, counting down.
ATGAAAATTGAGGTGATGCAGGACTGCTTGTTGAAATGATACAAAGTCAAATAATATAGTTGATGTGATCAGTGCAAGATTAGCTCGTAAAATTTTGCCATGTTTTGAAATGAAGATGGAAGGTTGCAATAGTGCATAAACTTTTTCAAAAAAGAAGGAGTAATCTAAGCAATATTGCATCATGAGAATGGATAGACTGCTGAGAGCCATGACATTGACAATTCCAACAATGTCGTAAATAAACAAAAAATTCTGAAAGCAAACTCACCAAAACATAAACATAATAAGATTAGACAATTGAGGAATAATAGCCTGATGGAGAGAGACCAGAACCTGAGTGTCCGAAGTTAGGCATGTCATAATAGAACTTTGGAAGCACAGTCAATACAACACCCCATCCATTAGTGAAACCAAAGGAAAGAAATATTACTAAGGGCAATATATTAATTGATGCCAATACTAGAGATGAAGAAGGCAATTGGGTTTTTGCTGGTAATTCCAGCAAACCCTAATAAGAGTTCTCACAAAAACATTAAGAAATAAGTTATCAAACTATTGTTAAATGTTGACTATAATATAGGGTTCTTGAGCCAAAACTGAGAAAATTTTCCACATTCCTATGTTCTTCACTCAGACTAAACACTTAAGCTACAAGGTTACTATTTAAAGACAAAGCAATCAATAGATCCATTGCTATGACTTTGTGATATATGAAGCTACATATCGCAGCTCAAATAACAAGAAATCGTAGTTCTTGGACCTTTAAAATCACAATTCATAAATTAATCTTTTGTTCGCCACTCAAAGGACAAAGTGCACACATCTAATGAACATGCCAGTAACTTCAACACACACGTACACACTCAGCAACCCCACATACAGAGTTATACCATTCACTCATAGATATGGCAGATGCATGCATTAGCATCTCTCATAGTCCCATGCTTGCTTATTCTCATGCAAAACTTAACTAGTAATCACTTGCCCAGCGAGCGCATACCACTCTCCCACACATGACATTCATCAATTTACCCACTCAGCTCACACCAAGCATCCAGCATATCCCAGCAATAACGAGAAGTTCAAAAATAGTTCTAATGTAGAGGCGACATGGTCCCATCCAAGAATTATGTCACTTTGGCCAATTGGTGTGTGTTTCTTTAGAATAGTTGAATTCATTCATCTTGGGTTGCTCAAAAGAGTTTAATGACCCCTATGCAAATGAATAAACAATTTATTTACATTTTACTAAACATGTCAAGATAAATGTCTCAAAAAAGCCAAGAGTAGTGAACATCAGAAAGAAAAGTGCTCCATTTAAACATTGTAAATGTGTTGATATGTAGTAGGTCCATCACCAACTCATTGTGGACGCATAACAATTAAGCAAATGACTGAGTCGCTAGTCATCTTATATCTTTCTCATCACAATAACAGAACGTAGTGCTCCCATCACTTTATATGAATAAGCAGGGTGCATCTTTCCCACTTTAAATTCAACTCAGCTCTCTAGCTTCTTCCCTAAACAATAGAACTACCCATTTCGTATCCCAACAGGCATAAAAATTTTCTTTTCTCATTGTTCATTGCATTGACATGACAAACATTAAAAAATACAAAAGCCTCAAAAGACACTAACTTTGCAGTTATATTGAGTTAATGATCAAATGAGTTGCGGCATTAGTTGCAAATTTCTTGATTCTAAAACTTTATACCATGCACCTATTGTCGTGCGTAATGAACCATCAAGAGTTGCTGCCTAACAATCAAATAACTTCACAGAGAAACTAAAAGTGATAGACATTACGGGTAGTGCTAAACTATGGTTTCATAAGAGAGAGCGCAAATTATACCTAATTCAACATGGTTCCATGAGATTTATTTGGTACTCCAACATCTATCCAGAAGAAACCATTAATAATGAATATTACAATATTAATAAGAAGATAAATAATAGTGGGATCTAAATGATTTCATAATAAGAACTTGATTAATGAATGGCGATACTCCATTTATAATCCCTGACGGCATAATGTATGGGTATTACATCTAAATAAAATAAATTATGTGTTATCTATAGTTCTAAAGAGGCATGGTTCATTATAGATAAATTAATACACTAAACTATCAAAAACCTTATTAGGGAATGGGTAAAATCCATTCATAATCCCTGGCGACATGAAGTATGGTGGCTACTACATCTATATAAATTTTTTTTGACAAATTAGGAAGATGTAAATACAAATCAACAGCTAATAGCAACACACCTGATTATGAAAATTTAAATTTACTGTAGGACCACCAATGTTGCTAGGATAAAAGACACTTTGAAACTAATTTGAATTACTCAAATAGTCTGAAAAATGAGTCTCATTATGTGTTGCTTGGACCAACTCTACATTACAAAATAATAAATATTTTAATTGGCATCAAGTAATATAAGTAAAAATTTAATAATCATATTAAATAGAATAATATGTCACTTACCTTGACTTTTTATTTTCGTTTGGAGTGTTCCTTTCTTAGATTTTTTCTTCTTTTTCTCACTTGAGCTTTTAAGTCTTCTATAACTTGTTTCCTTTCCTTTCTTTTGAAGGGAGTCCAAAATTGAAATCTCACACATAGAATCTTGATTATCATCAGTAGCAGTAGCTGTATCAGTCACAACCACACTTGATTTGTATGATGCAATTTCAGCCTTCGCTTTTTCCATGTTCTTCCTCACAATTGTCATAGTATTTACATCTTTAGTTCCCAAACTCATTAGTTCAAAAGATTCTTGTATTAACATGAAAAATCGATTAAATTTAGATGTACCTAGTGATATTTGATGACATTCATCATTCACAATCTCTTTAGCACTCTTAGTCCATCTTTTCAAAATATAGGACAATGGAATGCTCGTAATCGATATGTCATCAATCAACACTTTCAAGGCATGGTGACACAACTAGCCTCTTGGTTCAAATAATTTGCAATAACAAGAAACTGAAACATCTATAGGATTATACCTAACAACATTTTCACATTTAGTCCTCATACATTTCAAAGTATATAAATACAATTAATCCATCGAATGTAGTACTTGAAACATGTTCAGCGAGACTTTGCAAAAATTCTTTATTGAACTTTATGAAAATGGCATAGGTATACATCGAAGTAACATGTATCAAGATACTACTATCAGGAACTTCCACTTTGGGGTTTCCATGGGAACTGTAATCATCTTGACTTTCAATTTCTCTTATGTATTTTAATTGTTTTTCATTGTAGTGGACAAATTCGACAAGGTTAGATGTCTTGCTCACCAATTGTTGGAAGACATTATTAGTGCTCCACTCATTTGACTTGATGTTATACCATATGTAAATGTATTGCGACCAAAAGCCAAATTCCATTTATGTCTAATTTTGTATAATCTTTGAAGCCAATTACTATTTGTAGTACTCCACTTGTCTTCCATTTTCCTCTAAGTATATTCAAATTCATCCTCTGATCTACATCTATGCATAAGCATAAAGAAATATTTATCCATTAAACTTGATTTGTGGTAAAGATCTGAAATGTTTTGATTAGCATTTTTCCCAATGTGCCAAGTGCACAAACAGTGTTGTGTATCCGGAAATACGATTCTAATGGCTTTTGCCATAGCTTGGTCTTGATTAGTGAATATGATTTTTGAAGCCTTATCTCCTGTTAACTTCAAAAACACCTCAAATAACCAAATAAAAGATTTTATAGTCTTGTCCAATAAAAATGCACAATCAAACAAAATATTCTTTGAATGGTGATTAACCTCAACAAAATGTGCATATATCATATTATATTTGTTTGAATGACAGGTAGTATCAAGTACAAGCATATCACCTAAGCAATCATAATCATATTTGGACAAGCTATCTCTCCAAAATAAATTTGTTAATTTTCCATATTGATCAATCTGTACAGTGTAAAAAAAATCAGGTTTTGCATTTGCATACAATGAAAATGATTTAGAAGACGTTAACAATCTCCCCTAGTATAATACTAGATCTTTTGGTTTGCAAAAAATTTTGGCAATCGCGTAAATTCAAACCCAAGTTTTTATTTTCTCCTGCTTTATTTGTTAAAAACTTATATGTTGAAGTCCCCCCAATGCCAGCTTCAATTATGTCAACTATAACACCATTGTAAGTATCAAGTATCATTCTTCAACATCTAATCAAATGCTTTTGACCTTTTTGGAATAAATGCATGATTATGCTCGGAAATATACTCAATGACTTCATAAATACCATTGTGAACTTTAAATTTGATACAAGCAGGACAGCCGCATCTAATTTCAAACCTCTCATATTTCTTATCTTGATCAGATGAGCTGATAGAATGCCCCTCACTATTACACACGAAAGTCCTTCGAGTTATTTTTCCCTTACGATTTATTAATAGGTTATCCTTTTTAATTCTAAATCCTTTACCGATTACATATGTTACATATGTATGATATGCTTCAAGTTCATTTGAGAAAACCATTCCTAATGCAAACTCAAAATATTTTTCCATATCATGCATTACATGGTAAGATGGGAAGTTTCATGCTGCAACTAAAAGAACAAACAATAATTAATAAATTGACTTTTCAAGTAAGAAAACATTGGGTTCGTTACTAAGAAAAGCACATAGAATGAGTGAAAAACTACCGCTATTTCGGCCATCTAGATGTTCCTTCTTAGAAATATTAGACACCAAGTTTTCAGCATCTTCAAAGAGTCCCAATCCTACCAGCCAAAAATGAATGCCATTTTATCTTGCCTTAAAGATTGTCACGACTCGACATACCACAAAATAAATCTACCACTAGAAAAAGAAAATAGGAAAAGCATAAGTTTTCTCATTTCAGTCCAATAAACTTCCACAAATCATAATTGAACTTGTAATCGAGCACTGCATACAAACATCTCCAAATTCTAGTCCCTATATAATTCCTCCAACTGTGATTCTGATATTTCGATACGACCAAGAAAAAAAAAGAGATTCCATTACTCTCCAAGCCCTCATTCTTGTTCGATTTTCATATTTCTAATCCTTCTTTGCATTGAATTTGAACCACAATTAATGTATATGACTAGAACAGAAGACAATCGCCAAATCAACTTTGGAAAAAACAAAAGTCAAGAACTAAAACTTGAAGTTGCAATACGGGCTTCTTAGGAGGGACGGCTTTGAGCCGAGCAAAGCCGTGCATAGAAGCGATATGAGAGAGCAGACCAATCGCTTCTCTCTTCTCTGTTTTGCAAATATCGGAAACACTCCTACACACTTTGTGGCCAAACAAACAAGAAAATTTTGACAATCAATGTGCGAGCTTCCCACAAAATGAAGATGCGGACCAAAAAACCCAATAAAAAAGAAACCTAAAACGTGGGCTTGTCATCGCCAATTTAGGGCTTCTAGGAGGGATGGCTTTGAACCAAGTTGAGCCAAGCAATATGGGCTTCTCAGGAGGGACGATTTGAGCTGAGCAAAGTCGTGCATAGAAGCAATACGAGAGAGTAGACCAATCGCTTCTCTCTTCTTTGTTCTGCAAGAATCGGAAACACTCCTACACACTTTGTGGCCAAACAAACAAGAAAATTTTGACAATCAATGTGCAAGCTTCACCCAAAATGAAGATGTGGAGGAAAAAACCCAATAAAAGAAAAACCCGAAACACAAGTTTGTCATCGCCGATTTAGGGCTTCTGGGGGGGGGGGGGGAATAGCTTTGAACCAAACCAAGCCAAGTGTAGAAGCGATACGAGAGCAAAGTGATCGCTTCTCTCTTCTCTGTTGTGCAAGAACCATAACCACCCCTACACATTGTGGCAAAACAAGAAAAATTTGGCAATCAACATGTGAGCTTCATCCAAAAAAAAGATGCAGACGTAAAAACCAAAAAGAAAAAAAACCTAGAAGGTGGGTTTGTCGTCACAGATTTAGGGCTTCTTGGGGGAGATGGGTCTAAGTAGAGCGGAGCATGGAAGCGAGTGTCGCCAGTGGAAGATCGAACGACAGATTAGAGTGAGTCATGAGGGAGGGAGAAGATCATGCGGAATCAGAGCATGATTTGGGAAGAGAGATGTCACAAGAGTGAGCTACAAGAATGTGAACAGGAGGAAGAGGCCGTGGAGTGGAGAGAGAGAGGCCATCATCGGAGTAGGAGCGTCACTGTCGTCGGAGTGGAGAGTTGCCGTCATCAGAGCAAGAGTGTCGCCGTGGTGGGAGAGAACGTCGCCGGGTCGGGAAAGAGGGGAGAGTGAGGAGAGAGGACAAAAAAGAGGGTGGGTAAAAAAATTATAGAGGAGAGGAAATGCATTGCGCGCTGGGTTTGAACATTGGGCTGACATGTGGGGCCCCAAAGACACGTGACGGATTTTGAATGATTCAGGGCACCGATTATGTGGCACTTTTAAAGTACCTAATATTTTCTCTATGTATATGTGGCCTACTTACATCTCTCCTAGCCACATGGTTGCAGGTAACCAATGGTGGAGAGAGAGATATTTGAATTTGGGTCAAAATAACGCAGAACCATTCAAGGACGACAATGGAAAGAATAATCAATAGAACAGAAAATTAAAATTTTCAAACATACATGGCCAACACAAACTTAAACAAACAAATAATGGACTTCGCTCTCACACGCAATTATCTTTGATACTCCCCTTTTAGTTTCTTCTCTAAAATTTCGATTGAATTTCACCGACAATAGTTTTATCAACTTGGAATGTCTTGGCAAAAATGTCTTTAGAAATATCAGGCATCGACCCAAACACGACATTAGCGATTGTAATGACACCAGGGTTTTGGCTACCAAGAGCTGCAATGGCACCCGCATTCCCAAAATCGATATTTCTCTAGTAATGGATAGGGCCTCGAGGGAAGACGAACGCGTCTCCTTTTTGCAAGATCTTGGAATTGAGGCGGTTGTTGGGGTTGGAAGTGATGAAGCCCACTTCGAGGGTTCCTTCCAGGACTAACCATATCTCAGTGGCTCGTGAGTGAGTGTGGGGTGGGTTAATTCCCCATGGTGCAATGTCGATACGCACCATGGAGATTCCGAGAGTGTTGAGCCCTGCGAGATGGGTCATGGTCTCTGGGGTGACCTCGGAGCTGACAGGGTTTGGCATATTTCCTGGAAGATGGAGCCCATTGAAGGAGAAGTCATTTGCCTGAACTGTTTTGGGGTCTTTGCAAGCAAGGCCATTTACGAGCATTGTATTGTGAGGAACAATTGGATTAAGGAAGCAGCGGATGGTATTTAATAGTGAAACTTGAAATTTGCAAGATGCAGGGGCACAAGTTTTTGTAAACAAAAAACAAGGCCTTCTCTAGAAGTAGTTTGCACACTCTTTTTCTAAACCTTAGGTTATCACCTAGGCTATGTTTTTACATAACTAACGTTGAAATTGCGGAAAACATTGCATCCTACGGATTATATTAGAGCATGCTATGAAGCTTACATAATTGACGTTTAGAGGTGCCGATATGGATCATAAACCCATATTATGACCCACTTTTAGTTAAATGGGTCAATAATGGGTTGAGTGAGTTATTAGATATACCCATTATCTCTCTCCTTTCATCCCCTCCTCTATGCGTTCTCAACCTCCGTTGCCGATCCCGCCATCATGCGCATCGCCACCATCGTTGATCCCGAGCTTGCCATCACTAGCTAGAGCTCAGCCTAGATCTGGGCAGGCGAGCCGCGACAAAGCTTGGGCTAGCGGGCTCTAAGCTCGCTAGCCAAAGCTCAGCTTAAATCTGGACAAGTGAGTCGCAAGGTTGTCGGCCTTGGCCGAGCTACAATTTGTTTGGATTTGGGTAGGCGAGGCTTGAACTCGGTGGCCGCTACAGAGTTTGTGGCTCGCCAAATCCGGGGAAGCCCAAGCTTGACCACTGCTAGTGATCTCAGCGGAGCCTAGATTGGCCGAGTCTCGAGTTCGTCAACCTTGGTCAAGTTCGGACTCACTAGCTTGCGTCTTGGCCAGTCGCCATCAGACAGCACCAGTAGAGGAAAAGGGGGAAGAAGAAGGAAGAAGAAAGAAAAGAGAAAAGAAATGGAAAACAAAAAGAAAAAGAAAAAGAAAGAAATAATAAAATAATAATAAATTCAATTTTTTAAAATAATTAAAAAAATTATTTTAAAAAAAAATTATTTTCCTCAAACTATTTCAATTTAGAGGTATCAATATTCTTTTATTTACTAATTTTTTATTATTTAATTTATTTTATAAATGTGATGTGAAATTTTTATTCAAATAATTTATATATGAAAAGTTTAAAGTGAACTGAATAAGTGGAAATAGATATTATTAATATGTGTTGGTAATATGGGTTGGGTATGGGTCAAGTCGAGTATAGGTTATCAAATTTACATTACATGAAAATGGGTCAAAATGAGTTAAATGAGTCGATATGGGTCGAACCATTTTCGACCCGACTCAAACCTGACCCAACTCACCCATTTGACACCTTACTGACGTTGAAATATTGGAAAACATTACATCCTACGGATTATATTAGAGCATGCTATGAGGCGTCTATTTTCTCAAATGGAAGCTGCTTTCGGATGATATAACATAGACAAACAAATAACTACACAGAAGCTGAAGTTCTACTCGAGCAAACAGAAGAACTATCAAAAACTCTTCACACAGCCAGGCACATGCATTGATTTCCTGAACTGCCAGCTTGAGCGACACAGAAATGTTGGAGAGGGCTGTGATCAGCTGACGCAAAAGCATATACTAGGCCCAAGAAACAAATTAAAAGTACTCTTTTTGCCATCTCCTAATGCAAAAATCTTCACAAATTGTAGAGACCAAGTTTATGTCCGTGAGTGATCAAGATGGCTTGTGTTTGTTGATGTAGATGGAATGCTGTGAAGAGGTTGCTAGTATTTATATGCGGGCAAGAGAGGAAGAGAACGGAGGCCCAGATAATACATAAATATAAGAAGGAGGTCGCTTTCTAAAGAAACAGTCTTGTGTTGGTTTTTGGCCGTCCCCATCAATGAGAATCTATGTCTAGCCTAATGTAAAATGGACGCAATTCTCTCTTTTATAACAGTGATAATAGCATCTGAATATATTGAGGGAGAAGGAAATTAGACGCCTAAGAAGATTTAATCAGCGAAATTGTCCCTTGACCAAGTACACATTTGAAGCCAAGACGGGATCTCTTTTTAATTATACATTTGGCTTTTGTTGCATTAGCAGGCATAAGAAAAAGCATAGAGGCTCGAGCTTAAATTAAGGTGCTGCAACTATTTCGTCTCTTGCTTTGTATGTGCAATATGTAGGGAAATGGCGTTTGATGATCTTCTACTCTTATGCTTTTAGCAGCTAATGATTATGGAAATGAGAATGGAAAGGCTTGCTTGGAAGGCTTGATCTTCGAAAAGGAATGTCGGCCCAAACAATTCTGGCTATATCTGCCAAAACAACTGGAGTTGCTTCAAAATAAGCAGGCATACGAAGTATGAAAAGCTCACCCCTCTTTTTTATCTCAAAAAATAAGATGTCCTAACGACCAGCTATTCCATCTGCATTGTCCATTGAGCCCACTCTGAATAATCCCCCTTTGTCGGATTATTACCAGTATCCTAATGATAGTACAGAGAATGGATCTATCATGATGATGGTTTTACCTCGTCAGATATTCATTCAAGTTCTAGAGCACCAAATAGATAGTGGATTTGTTTCAATGGCTCAATAAATAATTTGATAAGCCAATGACTTTTCCCATGCCTCAGAATATGCTTAACCAACATGTGAACTAAACTATTACAACAAATGAGATCAGATTTTGCAGTTTTGCTTCTGCAGTACCTCAAAATATCTTGAGCGTGAAGGGGATTCAAGAAAATCTTGAATGCAATAATAAAACAAATTTTTAGGATGCAGTTGTATTATTTGAAAATTTTAGAACTTGATTGCGTTATCTTTAAAAGTTTCAAGATATATACACTTACCCCAATTGTTGCAGCACTCTAATACTTGACCATGACTCTGACCTGGCATTTCAAGATCGATCATCTAATATGTCAATTCATCTTTGCTCTATCCACTAATAAGTGGATGCCAGTTAAGAGCATTACTTCAACATAAGTCTGGATTTGGGCTAAATTCAACATAAGTCCTCGTTACATTACGGCTAATGTGATGCAGACTGGTTAGGCTATCTAGATCTTTGACGATCCACAAGTGGTTCTTGTGTCTTGTTTGGTTCAAGTCACATATCTCATGCATATCTCTACAAGGCAAGCTACTCTTTCTTGATCCACAGAGGAAGAATACTGGTCCCTCGCTGTAAGATGAGGTCGCATGGAGACAACTCACGAGACAGGATATTGGTAACTTCAATCATGACAACGTTAGAGCTACTAGTCTTGCTTCGAACCATGTCTTTCATCCTCAGACAAAACATATATATTGGAGTCGACTAAGTTTTTGTACAAGAGTGAGTTGCCGAGCTTCTCCTCTGATTACTTCCCTACCTTTATACAAAACCACTGATTTTTTTCACGTTGGGGTCAATAATGTTTGGTTTCTACAATGAAGTTATGATGTTATTAGAAAAAACTGATTTGATTGTATTCTGTTAATTATCATGATATCACTGTTCAATTCTGCTTGTATCCTTCTATGATCTGTTGTACGTCTGTAAGTTAATGCAATGGTTCCATTTTCAATACGGTGACTTACTCAATACAGTGTTTGCTTTTTTATTATATCAGAGCCTACTTAGGGCACTGCTTCGTGGCTTTTAACAAAACACTTCTATCAAATACATGGTAACCCGAATCCTTCATCTCCGTCTCGCCTTACCCTACCATCGTCAGAGGATCATTAATATTGTTGCCTAGCTACCCTCATTTATGAGCCCTCATTTCCTTGCCTGTCTTCAAGAAGGTCCTCCTCGATGGCAGATCAACCATCCATTGTGGCTTTACCAGTTCATCACCCTCCTCAGCTGATTATCCCATCTCCTAACCATGAGCCATCTACATCTCATTTATCACAATTGCCTTTGCTGACCGTCGGTCTAGACTCGAATCCACCTCTATTATAGCAAGCCCAGTCCCAGGACATGTTGTGGCTACAACTGATCCAAATGATGTGTCTATAGCTTCGGTTGCTGTGCCCAGTACTACGAACCCTGGCACTCGTTGCTCACTCAGTCCACAGTCACACATTCCCTCTACAACTCTCTTCCACGGCAGCGATTTATCGTAAATAACCCATTGATTTTAAAGCTGAAGCTACATCCAGGAGCCTAACTCTTTCCCAAAGCATAGAAAGATCCAAAACGGCATCATGCTATGCAAGATGAGCATCAGGCTATCATTGACAATTATACATAGGATTTTGCTCTTCCTTGGCCTCCTCAACACAAATTGGATGCAAATAATGGTTCTATCGATCACTACAAGGCTCTGTCTCATTGCAAAAGGATATGACCAGCAAGTAGGTATTGACTATTGAATACGAGAAAAATTTCTGTCCCCCTATTAATCTTGTTCTTTTTCAAGCTATTCTCAGTCTTGTCACAGCCTATCATTGTCTGATTCGACCGCTTGCTGTTAAGAATACTTTTCTCCATGGATATCTTGATGAAGAAGCCTACATGCAGCTACCTCATTGATCAATTTATTCTAACCGAGTCCATCACGTCTATCGTCATTCTCTACATAATCTCAAGCAAGCTTTCTGTGCACGATTCCTTCAGCTAAGCTCTTTTGTCCAATTACTTGGATTTTACGGCTCTCATGCGCTGCTCACCCTTCACTTTGTTCTCTCTCTGGGTTTATCTATTATATGTTTATGCAAGTGTATGTATACGAGAAAGATTAGCACTCCCACAACACTCCTTTCGTGCCGCATTTTTTAATTAAGTCATCGATTGCAATTTTGAAATAATTTCCCAAAATTATTAATGCACTTTTTGACTTTTTCGGGACATAATTAAGCGAAATTTCACATGTTCCATGTGTCAAAGTGTGATTTCAAATTATGGATGAGAACATGGCAAGTGTGCAAAGGTCCTAATTTGTGTGTATACTTGTGCAATTGACTAAATGACGTGTTATTTAGTCATGTATGAAGACTTTCGAAATGAACGGAGTTGTGTTATCATTTGGCCTTCTCCGACATAGGTGCTTTCATGCTTTCAGCTATGAATAATAGTAAAATTTAAAAGTTGAAAATGGATTTTAGGTCCGACATGGCTAAATCTCTCAGTATCAAGATCTATAGGTCAGTTAAATACCATGGATTTTTTTTTCTAGCATTCGAACAAGTAGAATGATAACCTACGGCTATAAAAGCATGCTCTGTATTTTTTTGAAAATTTATTTCAGCAATATAACATCTTATCCATTAAAGAAAAACCTATACTTTTATCTAGCGTAACAACAACTACGTTTTTTTGCGGCTTTCTATACCAATTTTAGTTTTTTGACGGCTAAATTGATTATAGGTTCACAATCTTACCTCAACGTCGCGCCCCCTTCTTCCTAGACTAGGCTCTCTTCCAAAAAATCAGAATTACCTTCAAGAGAAGAACCAAGATGTCATTACCAAGCAGTTTTGTGTGTGTGTGTGTGTGTGAGAGAGAGAGAGAGAGAGAGAGAGAGATTTGGTGTAATTGACATGAATGAAAATGTGAAATGAAGGCTCTGAATTCAAGTAAATCGAATAACATGGAGAGAGAGATAATAGATTCTACCTTCCAATCCATTGACAATTAGACACGCTTGAATTCTCAAGAGAATATATAGCTTTGCGCGGTGATGATAAAGGAGAGAAAAATGTTCTGCTGCGCAGTGAGGATAAATGCATTTTGCAGCAAAGCCATTTGAACTGATGCTTAACATACCTACCTACTTATCAGCTCCAGGAGTTGACATTTGAAATTTCGCTTGTTCCCCTGTTCTGTCATTCAGATGATCGACCAAACTCAACACGACATGGACCTCAACTACATGGGGTAAGCCTTCAATGTCCCTCATTTTTAGAGAGGGGGCAACTCTTGGATGGACTCATGGACTCATGGACTCATGGCCTCGTCGGCAATGTAAAATACTAAAATTTAAAATTTGAAAAATATTTTTTAGGAAGATAACAGCAGTTTTGAAAACAATTTTTTTTTTGTATAAATATGACATGTGAGGGCCTCCTAGCGCCATCTCTCAAAATTTAAAGTAGTTTTTTTAGTATAAATATGAAATTATTCTCAGAAATAAAACGATTATCATTCGCGTTATCTCTCGATATTTTGACATGCTATGGGTTTTTTTTCTTTTGCTAGTATTTAAACAAGTAGAATGATAGCATACCGAATTTATGAAACTTTCAGATTTATTTCAGCAGGATAACGGCTATAGAAGCATGTTTCTTATTTTTTCAAAGATCTATTTCAGCATTATAACATCTTATTTATTCAAGAAAAATCTATCTGTTTATCTAAGGTAATAATCACTACGTTTTTGCTATTTTTTATACCAAATTCAGCATTATAACAGCTAATTTTATGTAGAAGATAGGTTCACAATCTTACCTCAAAGTCACACCACTTTCTTCCAAGAAAACCTAATTACCTTAAAGATAAGACTGAGATATCATTACCAAGCAATTTAGCTAATTCAATTGAGAGAGATCTATTAAACGAATTTTTATTATGGGAATAAAAATTTTGTATCGTTATCATACATATATCTTTGCTGGAAAACTTGTTCAAAGAATAAAAATAGAAAATTTTATTTCTAGCTAGAAATTATTTTCAAAAGTCGATCACATGCTATGGGTTTTTTTTTTTTTTTTTTGCTACTATTTAAACAAGTAGAATGACAGCCAACCAAATTTATAAACCTTTTACATTTATTTCAGCAGAATAGCGGCTATAAAAGCACGTTTTGTATTTTTTCATCAGCATTGTAACATCTTATTTATTCAAGAAAATCCTATCCTTTTATCTAAGGTAAAATAATCACTACGTTTTTACGATTTTCTATACCAAATTCAGCATTATAATGGCTAATTTTATTTAGAAGATAGGTTCACAATCATACCTCCACGTTGCACCGCCTTCTTCAAAGAAAACCTAATTACCTTCAAGATAAGACCAAGATGTCATTACTAAGCAATTTAGTGAATTCAATTGAGAGAGAGAGAGAGAGAGAGAGTTATACCTGCTGATCCGTTGACAGATAGACACGCTCGAATCCTCAAGAGAATAATGCATTGCGTAATGATGATAAAGAAGAGAAGAATGCTCTGAAGAATGCACTAGCAGCAAAGCCATTTGAATTGATGCCTAACATACCTACTCATCTGCTTTAGAGGGAGTTGACACCGGAAGGTTTGCCTGTTCTACCGTTTTGTCATTGACATGATCGACCAAACTCGATGCGATACGAACCTTAAATACATGGGGTAAGCCTTCAATATCCCTCATCGGCAGCCAATATCCCAACATGTCTGATGGAATACTGGAAGCCTCCGAGGGGTATTGAGGGCTTCGCCAATTTGCTCAAGGGCTCCATTTTTCTTCAGAAACATGGTGTAAGTCTTCAACGTCCGACAAAGGTCATTCCGATATCTTCCAACCTATCTGTTAGAATATCGGAAGCCTTTGAGGGACATTGAAGACTTCGCCAATTTGCTTCTCAGCTATGAAGCCCTAGATGATTGGCAGTATATATAGAGATTGCTCCTCTTTGGTTGACTGCAAGATTTGATCGAATCTCATTTCTGGATCGCCATTTCAATTTTATTCTGATTCTCAGTTTCATTCGGGGTTTCGCATATTTTCCTTTCCAGATAAGTTCCACAATTGTTTTAATATAAGCAAATTGCGCAACTCCACCAGAAGCGACACCAACACGTGCTTGACTCTACGAGCTTGACATTCTCTTGAGGATAAAGAGGGGGCCATTCTTGGATGGACTCAATTCTCCACTGAAGAGCCAGGCGAAATTGTTGATGTGATTCCACCATTTCACTAATACAATAATAATAATCTCACAAAAGTCCAGCCACTCCTAAAGACGTTTCCATTCCCTAGCCATTGGGAATCCACAGCATGATAAAAAGCTTTTTGCAAAAGTTGTTATTTTCCTGAGGAATAAAGAGTTTGAATCCATATGTGGCATGGTTGCACACCTGACTATATTGATTAAAATACCGAAATTAGGTATTCAGTATGAACACAGGAACCTGACATAATTAGTGCAATGCTTGTTTTGGGAAAACCTTGGCTCAGAAGGGAAATGATGACGAAGTCTTAAATTTGCTGATTAAGGCCTTGAAATCGTTGAACGGGTTTGGTTGGGCCAACTGAACTGGGCGATTGGACCATTGAACAAAGCAACTGGGCCGTTGTATAGGTCGACATGGATGCTGGGCCGATTTGAAAACGTGTTGTCTCGTGCTTTGAGGGTTCTCAGCTGCATTGGGCTCGCATTGCACAGGCCCATGAGTCGCCAAAGCAACTGACTGATGGACTGCAATGGGTCCGCACTATGCAGGCGAACGTTGGCCTAGCCCAGCGCCAATGAGCGCCGGATAATGCTAACGTGTAGTGTTGACGCAGCCCCTCGTTGGCACTAGAAGTACCAAGCGGTGCCACCACTTGATGTTACGAGTGCATGGGAGCTTGATACGTGATGTTGCTATTGCCTAGGCGAGTGTCACAAAGAGCAGGGGTGTGTAATAGGAACTACCCGAATTGAGACCAGACTGGACTAGTTAGTTTTGGGCGATCTTAAGGGATGCTATTCCAGTCCCCAATTCCTATTTTTGGAACCAGTGGTCAATCGATCCGATTCCTAGTTATAAGGTGGAAACCTAATCGACCATTCATATATATTTTTTTTAATTTTTTTGTACAATCCTAAACAATCATTCTACCACTAGGCCCGTCTCTTTCCCACGTTGCCTTTACTTTCCCCATTTCTTTCCCTTCCACTTCTCTCTCGTTAACCTTATTTGTGTGAAATCAATCATTTCCCAATTTCCATCTTGCAAGCACAGCCTTGCCTCATGCCTTAATTCAAGTGAGTCGCTTAACACTCGCGGCCTCGCCTCCTACCTCGCTTGACGTCTTCTTGCAGCCTTGCCTCAAGCTTCCTTTCCCTCTTGTAGCCTTGTCATCTACCTCACTCGACGTCCTTTCACAGTCTTGTCTCACACCAACAAGTGATTTGGTCAATTGGAACCGGACCAAACTGATTGGTCCCGTCCAATTCCCAATTACAAAACTAGTAGGTCGAGTTCATGGTCCCAAGAAATGGGAATTAGTCTTCTCAATCTAGTTCTCAATTGTTGAGTGGGATCAAGCCAGATCAGAAACCTATTACCCTTAACAAAGAGCCAAGGCAAGAATTATTCTTATTTATTTTAAAAAATTAATATGGATGTATTATTTATGTTTTTTTTCAAGATGACCAAATGTTGACGGAGCATAACTTTTTCACTCAACATTCAACCAACCCAATTCTTGTAAATCTCATGAAACGTGTAAGACTTTGGGCATTTTGAAAAGCAAAGAACTAAGGTCCCAGGGTTCAAATGAATGTGGAGAGTGGTTAGCCCCTCACAACCCTATTTCAGTATCACATTTTTGAATTAAGTCATTTCAATGCAATTATCAAATACATTTTTGAATTAAGTCATTCTTAAGTTGAATGCAATTTCGAATTTTCCAAAGACATAATCAGGAAAAATTTCCGCATCACTCTATACCTCAACATGACTTCGTGTGCCGTTTCTGTTCATGTTTTGAAATATGATTAAGTATTAATGGTGGGCCAAAAATGCAAAAGTCCCAATTTTGTGAGAGTACCCGTGCAATTGACTAAATGGCGTGCTATTTAATGATGCATGCTTAAGATGCGGGCAGTTTCGTCCTTTCAACCATATAAAATATGGGTTTTTGAAAGCTATAATTATTTTAAGAAAGACTAATTATAGTTTCGAAAATATATTTGGAAAATCATTACATGCAGGAATTAAAATGGACATAGTAACGGCCAAGAGAAAAAAACATAAAATTTGTTATGTTTATAACATTTATAGAAACGTATTCTTGTTTATTTAAAAAACCAATTTGCAACAACGACCTATTTATTGATGAAATCCCAATCTAAAGTTAATGACACTTTATTTTATTTTTTAGCCTAATTCTGGCATAATGATGACACAAATTTTATTAAGGAGGTGTAGACCCTAGCACAAGGACTTGCTAGTTTTCTTTAATTCATACTCACTTAGGTTGGAACTTTCGAGCTTAAATTTCATCAAAATTTCCTTATAACATAATAAAGTCAAGAGAATGCAGGCTGAAAGAGACCGTCGAGAGTTTTTTTTTTTGTCTATCTTATCCTCTCTCTCATATAGACTTTTGCTCTTTATTTTTGCAAAGTATGAGAATTGAACCTACACATGAAAATAAACATCTCCATCCCACCCAATTCCCTTCCCATTGGACCGTGTGACCAAAAGGAGATGTGGATAATTTACCTAAAGACAATGTGAGCAAAGTAAGCCCCAATTTATAGGAAGTTTTTGAAACCAAAGGGAGGCCTTGCAAAAATCTTGAATGGCCTTACAAAATGCAAAATAGACATTGCAAAAGGCTCAAATGCCTTGTGAAGGGCTCAAATGGCCTAGCACAAGGCCAAGCAAGCATTGTGCATAACATAGCATCATGTTGTGGCCTATTAGCGTGGCTATAATGGTGACGTCTTGAATTTCAACCCATTTTGAGATATATGAAATTATTAATTTATCAATACGCTATTAGTTACAATTACTCTAAATTGATACCTATTGGGAAAAGCCATTAAAGATTGATACGCATACGACCGGAGTTAATCAAGGATATATCACTTGTCACGCCCCGACCCTCGAGCACGCGGCAACCCCTGTTCTCTTGCGGTCATTTGATTTGCGACTCCCCAGGATCCGTCACCAACCGTTAGTTTTATCTTTTGATTAAACGCATGCGGAAGCGAAACATAAACCCTGGTCAATTGCAAAAGCAGGGATAGCAGGAAAACCCAACAAAAACACATTCCAAAGTACTACTTTATTTATCTACTGATTAACCCTAGGAAGGTTACAAGTACAAGCCCTTACCACGGGCATCTTCCTAACGAGCCAATGAGGCCAACAAGCCAGGGTTAATCTACT
This sequence comes from Corymbia citriodora subsp. variegata, assembly GCA_014858505.1. Classification (NCBI taxonomy): domain Eukaryota; kingdom Viridiplantae; phylum Streptophyta; class Magnoliopsida; order Myrtales; family Myrtaceae; genus Corymbia; species Corymbia citriodora. The sequence continues at coordinate 26,299,832 of CM026414.1, read as the reverse complement.
CCCTTCAAAGACGGCCACGAATCATAACACGCGTCGATTCTCCATCCTACGGACCTGAAAATTGTTAACCACGACGGGTTGAGATAAACTCAGCAAGTCAAAGTCCTAAGCCCCAGTTAGGAACTTCGCTCGCCTTGGGAGCAATCTAACCATGCAACCTAATTCTGGCAAATAACACATACCACACCTCAAGTAGCATTATCAGACGACAGTTCAATAAGTAGATGCAAACACAAGCGACCCTACCTGGCCTTGGCACACGCAACCTGCAGAAACTATCAATTTAATCATCACGATATTAAGATCATATGAATAATCAAAGCATCTCACGTAACTTTCTCATATTTCACACCCACACATATGCTCCGATTATTACGACCCTCTAGGCCACGGCACAACCTTATGATTGGCGGTCAACTGGTCGTAAACCAGGCATCGTCCTCCCCCGTGAGGCACGGCGACGTCATGGGCTCTCTCCCACCGACGGCATTCCATAAGGAGCATGGGCCCGGCCTCAACCGCGACTCCGCATCTGACCACTGTCAGGCGACCCAATGGTCACGGCACAACCCCGAAGGATTGGCGGTCATCCGGCTCAACCGGGCTATCAACTTTAATCTGATCATGCAACACATCAGCAAACAGTTCATTCTTGTCTTTGCTTTTGCTTGGTCATGAATGCAACATTGCTCATACGCTCATGCCCATGCAACATGCCATTTCAGATAACCCACACAATATGTCATGCGGTATCACTCGACAATTCCAAAATTCAATTTCCAATCAGCATTCAATCACGCACATTCCCTAACTCTTGGGAACAACCAACAATTCAAGTCACAGTCTGTCAATCAATTCCGACAAATCCACATCACGATACTCCGATACCCAACCACGTGTCTCAATATGTAATAATAAATAAACACACGTTTCAATTAATAAATAAATATGTGTCCTCACGACCACAACAATCAACTATTCCCCAATAATACTCAATCATCCAAAAAAAAGAGTATAAACTATAATTATACTCAAAATACTCATTTAAGAAGCATGATATAGTCGATTGTTCCGATAAAATAATTCAAGTCCCACAAAATACTTATATTTATTTTCCAATCTCATAATTAATTACCCAACCCAAATAATTTCATTTAATAAAATCATTCTTTAATAAACCAATGTCATTTAATAATATAGTAAATAAATACTATTGACTTTGGAAAAATAGACCATAGTAATTTTCCCCAAAATTACTCAATTAAAACCATTTCCAATAAATAATCACAATTAATTATTTTCTCCAAAAATAATTAATTTTCAGCAATGAATAGTAATAAAAATATTACTATTAATAATTCGAAATTATAAATTAATTTAATTAATAATTCCGAAAATAATAAATTATTATTATTATATATTTCAAAAATAATAATAATATTTATTAATACTAACCATGATTAACACTAAGCAAAGCTTAATCAAATAGTATTAAAACACTAATAATCATCATCCAAAACACTAATCGATAATTAAACTAATCAAACTACTCATAAGCAAGATTAACCCCTAACTAAGGAATTAGGAAGTCGACTCACGGTTTAGCGATTCCGACGACACGAGTGCGACGGCGGCGGCGAGGGGAACACCCGGGAACTTCCGGCGTGTCGGGACGAGGCGGCCCGGGACCGGATCTCGGCCGAGGGCGGCTGTCCACGTGGCGAAAAGCTGGGATACGGAGGAACCGGCGGCTGTGGCGGCATGGGGCTGACTGGTGGGCGGTCCAACGACTCCGGACGGCGGCCAGCAGCTCCGGCAACCGGGTAATGGCTCCGGCGAAGGGGAAAACAGAAGCTGGAGAGGGAAAAGGGAGGCGGTGCAACTGGTTTCAGGGGGGAACAGCAGGCTAGGGTGGCTCCGGTGCGGCGGAGGGGGCTCAGGAATGGTCCTCCGGCGGGCCTATGGCGGTGACCGGCGGCGGCGTGCAGCAGCGAGGCTGCTGGCCGCTTCTCCTAGTCACGGCCAGAGGAGCCAGGAGAAAGAGGGAGGGCATGGCGACAACGGCAGCTGCTGGGGTGGCTCCCGGACGACTCCCAGCGGCGGTCCAGGGCGGAGGGACGACGGCAAGGCAGCAGCTCGTTGCTTCGGCGTCCAAGCGGCCGGCTGGCGTTGCAGCAACGGCGGACAGAGGAGAGAGGAGAGGAGGACAGAAGCTAGGCGAGGCCGGTTTGGCTTGAGGCCGACGGACAATAGCTCACCAGCGACCGGGTGAAGAGCAGAGGCGAAGGAGCTGCGGCGGTGATGGCGGCAGCAGCAAGAAAATGCAGCAGCAGCAAGCCAGGGACGTCGGCCAGAACAAGAAGAAGAAGCAGCTGCAAGGGGGCGACGTGCTGGGGAAGCTGCCCGAAGAGAGAGAGAGAGAGAGAGAGAGAGAGAGAGAGAGAGAGAGAGAGAAGTAAATGGGTGTCAGACAAGTGGGAGAGAAAGAAGAAAGAGATAAGGGAGAAGACCGGTCAAAGGGAGAGAAAAGATGGGGCAAGTGGGGTTGTCGATAAGGGGGGAAACGTGAAGGGGAAGAGAGAGAACGTGCGGAGGGGAAATGGGGGAAAAGAAAAAAGAAAAAGAAAAAGAAAAGAGAACAAGACAAAATTCTAAAAAGCTTCTAGAAAGGGCAATTTGGTATTTTTGCCCCTGAAGCACAAATTCCCAAATATTTGGCTCCAAAGCTCGGCCTGTTGAATCATTTTCCAATAATTCGGGCTTTCCAATAAATTCAAGAATCAATAAGACACGTCCAATATTTTAGTCTCGACATCTTTAAAAATTCGATACCCGATACCGGATTGAAATTCGTGGTTAAAATCAATTAATCGCGACTTTAGTACGACCTAACTTTCTGGCGACGTTTAGGGGTTCTCGCGTGTTTGACCCGTGGTTGATAGCTTTTCAATCCACGATCGTGCATATTCAAATCAGGGCGATCCTCGATTATCATGTAATCACGAGAGGTTAATTGCTCACACTGAGTACATGGCCATAAGGAAATCGGTTTAATGTCGTCCGCAATTAATATCGAAGTTGTGCGGAATCACCCGCAATCCGACCTCGTATTCTTGCCGACTCGATTTATTTCCGTTCTCTAATTGGCCTACAACAATGTAGTATTATTACTCTTTGATCCTTATGGTCGAGCAGCCTATCCCTGATTAAATTCACTAGTCGTACGCGTACCGATCCTTAATTGCCTTGCCGAACAGTTAGTTAACTTGTAAGGGGCCAACTCAGAGTAAACGTAACTAACAGTGCATTGATAAATTAACCATTTCATCTATCCCGGAATGGGTCGAAATTCAGGATGTTACATCACTTGACTATAAGAATCAAATAGAAATGATACCATATTGTTACAAGCCAATAAGTAAATGGAAGTAAATTGATTTGGTAGAAATACAAGATGGGATTGCGAGTGATTGCGCACGATTACAATACTAACTGTTAACAACAGTAAACTGAGTTCCAACTTTGTACTCAAGGTGAGTAATTAATCTCTCACGATTACATGACAACCAATGATTACCCATAGATTGAAAAGCTATAAACATGCATTGAAATTTATCAACCATAGGTTAAACGCGTAAAAACCCTTAAAAGCTGCTCAATAGTTTAGGTCATACTAAGATTGCTTTTGATCAATTTTAACCACGAATTTTAATCAGGTATCCGATATCGAACTTTGAAGGACTTCAAAACTAACATATTGAACGTTGCCTCATTAATCCTCCTATTTATTGGTATGCACGAAATCTTCAGAAAAGGAATTAAAGGGCTAAGAATTGAAACCTCGAAGGGAGTGGGTGGTTTGAAGGCCTAATGGACCTCAAGCCCATTGAAGTTCAGCCACCTTGGACCCAACCAAGCCTATCAAGCCCATTTCAAGCCCATAAGCCTTTCTAAGCCCATTTCTCCTCAAGTAAGCCCATCAAGCACACCAAGCTCGGTCCAAGGCCCATTTCAACAATTTGGCTCAAAGGAAAAATCGAGAATTTATGTCTTAAATGTGAAAAGACCATTTTGCTTTTCTTGCATTAAATGAGAGAAAACAAAAAGAGAAGGAAAGTCAAGGAAATGATGAGCTTTTTGGGGAATGGATGAAGCTTGAAGAAGAAGCTTTGCATGAGGGAAATCTCTCTCTCTCTCTCTCCCTTCTCCTCCTTCTCCTCCCTTCCCTCTTTGTTTGGCCGAACTATCCCCCAAGTTTCTCTTTCACTTTCTCTATTTTCCTCTCCTTTTCCTTCTTGTTTTTCCTTTTGTTTTTGCCCTTGCCGCTATCTTGGAGTCGATCGTGCTACCATTCACCCGTCAAAGTCGCCCATCCGTATCGCCTCACCACCACTGGGCTGCCTCTCTCATCTCCTCCTTACGAATGCCACCACCACCAAAGCCCCACTGGCGCCCTTTTTTCTCTCATCATGAGCCACTACCACCCCCTTTGCCGTTTCCTAACCAAGCTACTCATCGCTCATGCCGCCACCGTCGATTTTAGCTCTTTGTTGTCGTTGACAGGTAAGTTATATCATGCCTCGACCCTAGGGAACGTGACAAACCGCGATCACTTGTAGTCAAATGAGTGCGATGTTCCAAGATGCGTCGCTGACCATTCTTTTTATCTTTTAAATTATGCACATGCAAAAATGAAACATTAAACTCCCAATCAAATAATAGCAACAAGGATAGCCAGAAAGACAAATTACATAAAAGCGACTTTGCCATTTTATTTATTTACTAGATTAACCCTAGGGAATAGATACATGTACAACCTACTACTGGGCATTGTTCCAATTGCCAAAAAAAATATATAAGGGTCAAAAAGGTCAATCTACTTCGTCCCAAGAGGGGCCAAGGTCTAGTCAGCTTAAAAAAGGCATCTAGTGCCCACCTGACATGTTACCTCACTAGTCCTTTGTAGGTTCTAAACAAGCTACCTTTGAACTAGATGAACTAGGCTATATACAAGTGAAGAAACCTTAATAAGACTACTTTGTTCCCTACTACAATAAACACTAATACATATAGCTAGGTGGTAAGAGGGAGCCAAAATATATAGGACGGAAAGCCATACCTAAGGGCTTGAAAAATGCTTAACAACAATAAATGAAATAAAATCTCAATGAGTCAAACCCCTAAGCATTGGTTAGGGTATTGATTTGCCTCAAGGATACCTAACAGGCATATTCCTCTTAACAACAATTGACAGTCAAATCAACTTATAGGCAATCTTACCTTGCAAGTACATGCTCTGCACTATATAACCCACACGTGCCAAATATAAGACAAGTAGGTATTTACATAATCAGGACACAATTCATAATATCTTATTTATAATGTAGTTGGATGAATTTCAATTATTACAATCCCTAAAGCCACGGCATAACCCAAATGTTAGCAATCTTTCAATATGATTGGGTATCGTCCCACCCCATCAAACACGGCATCATTTGGATCTCCCGTCCCATACAGCATTCAATCCGACCTCTACTATGACTCAACATCCAGACTTTTGCCAAGCATCCGGTAAATCGAGCATTATTCCCAAACTTTCGTTGGGGTGACAAGTTCATTTTAATATGTCCACACTATCATATCAAATTGCTTGATCATTTTAATTCTCAAGGTACTCAAACTTCAATCCACATAGGACATGTATAAAATTCACATACAAACCAATTGGTATTCCAAATAACATCCATTCATCATCCCATTGCGATTATCCAACAATCAATTATTCACATAAGTTAGATTTAACCATAACTAATTATTATAAGAATAATTAATCAACACAAGGGAAGTTATCACAATTAATTATTATAAAAAATAATTAATTGTGACTAAAAATAATCAATCGTAAATAATTGTTACAAACAATAATTTATCAACACTAAAAATAATTAATTATAATTAATTATTTCTAGAATAATTAAATATGATCAACTATTTTTAAATCATTTTTAATTATATAATTAGCATAAATTGTGATTAGAATATAGTTAATTAACACTAAGCATGATTAGCAAAATTAACCGTCACTAAACTTAATTAACTATAACTAACCACCTAATCTAGATTAGTTCTAACTAATCTATTCATAATCGAGATTAACACACTAGTCAAAGGGTTAGTACAATAACTCACTAGTTTGTAACGGCGATGGCACGAGCATAACTGTTGTAGCGAGGGGAATGCATGGGTACCACTAGAATGGCAAAGGGAAGGTGTTGGTAGAATAGGTCTTGGTTGAGGGTGGCTACTTGATTTGGTGAGGAGTCAAGAGAGGGACAGAAAGACGGGTGGATGGCAAGGTGGCTCGAATTCTAATGACTTGGTATGACGAGGGTGAGGAGTGGTTGCCAAGGTCAGAGGACCTGGACAAAGAGTAACTCCTGACAGGCTTCTAGGATAGCGAAGGGGATAGGAATGAACTAAACTATGCATCGAATAAAGGGAGAGTATTTCGGAAATGTGCAATTGACTCCTTAAACTTATCAAATGTGCAATTGACTCCTAAAACTTATCAAATTGGTTTAATCAAGTCCTAAAGTTAACACCGTCAAACTTATTAACGGAAAATGCTAACATGGTGCTGACATGGCATTTTTTTATCTTTTCTCTCTCCTATGTGGCAAATAATTTTTTAAAAAATATCCTCGCACATAAAACGGCAATAGTTTGGCTTCCTCTTTATTCTACATGATCTTTTCTTTTCTTCCCCCACCCCCCTCTCTTTCCTTCCCCACTTCTCGAGCATCCCCCTCCTAATCGTCCTTCTCCATTCTCTAACTCATAAGCATCAAAATGCTGGATCGCATGTATTCTTCTTCCCTAATTCGTTTGAACCCTAACCCCAAACTCGTCATCATGTCGCTTGCTTTGAATGAAATTGACGCTCACTTTCCCTTTGAACCCTAAGCCCCAAATCAAATTCGATGTTCTTGAGTTTTCTCGCGATTTGGGTCCCTCACAAGTTAAAGTTTGATGGCCACTGTTATTTGGAGTTCATAGAGCTCGAGTTTGATATCCATCGCGAGTTCGTGCGCTCTTCTTTGACGATCGCCACTTTGTGTGAAGACTTGACTTGCAAGATTCTCCACGGCAGAGTGAGCAGCATCGATGATGGAGACAGGGACATCAATGATGGTTGTGACTCCTCCTCGTGCAGGTATCACTCTCCACAATATAGCATTTAGGTATTTCATGGTAATGCTATGATTTCTTTCATTTTGCAAAGGCACTTTTGATTATAGCATATGAAAAGAAATATTTGAGCATTTAGGCATTATAGTGACTTCTCCTCGCGCATTTAGTCATTATAGCATTTTGGTCTTGCTCACTAGAAATGTAAGAGATAAATAGGTAGTATGGCATTCTTCAAGAATTTAGGTCTCACTTACTGGAACTTTCTCTAAATTTTAATATTACACTACAAAATTGGCACTCAAAAAATACCGAATTTGTTTTTTTGTTACATTCACTAAAGATTGTTTTTCTCTTTAGCTATTCACAGACTTTTTGAGAACTTTTACTTCAATACTAGGACATGAGAGATAAATAGGCAAAGGTGCTTTTGATTCTTAAATCTCTACATCATCATTAAACATTTTGTCCATTTCTTACTATGGTTTTTTTGCATTCTCCAATACTAGCAACAAATTAGAACATCACTGTAATGTAAAGTAAGTTATGCTTGTCTGTTCATCTAGAGCATATGAAAAGAGAGACGTTTTTTTGGAGATGAAAAACATCTCCTAAATCTCTCAAGTAAATACATTGCACTATGCAGAATTTATTACATGAGAAATCCAAGATATATTTTTCATTGCATTATGCAAATGAAGCATAAACCTTAGTAAAGAATAAGTAATAACAATAGGTGTGTAAAACTCCATTATTTTGCCTTTCCACGAGAATGAAAGATAGCAGAAGAATTACCATTTAAAGTCTTCCTTTTCATGAGTTTATTTGACACCTACAACACCATCCTAATACAACTGGAAAGATTTCGATGAGCTCTTGTTACTTGACATGATTTGAGTATTAATGGGAACTTAAGTTTCCATTTTATTCTACATAGGATATTCTTTCTAGTTTAGATAGAATACATGTGTGTACATCTAGTACTTGTATTTGTTCTCTATTTATATTTATTACTTCACTTGATAATATGTTTCACCTAACAATTTATTTACAGATATTGGTGATATATCAAGATCTTATGAAATAATCATAATACAGCCAATATACTTTTATTAGGTTCTTATATTATGATGCCCAGAAGAATGAGGGTGCCAACATCTAAATCAAGTGGCGTAACTCCTAATGAGGTCAACTCGAAACAACATGTTATTGTGGTCTTCAATCACCGATTCTTATAGCAAAGACCAAGAAAAATGCAAGAAGAAGGTTCTATGGATGTGCTAAGTTTGATGGTCCAGGTTGCTGTGATTTTTTCATGTGAGTTGATCCATAAATACTAGATCATGAGAGGGACATGATAGTTGACCTCCTTGAAAGAAATCAAGCATTGTGTGAATCAAGCCAATCGAGGTGTGACAAGGGCGATGTGAGCTTGTTGCTAGTTGAAATGAAGACTCAAAAGGCAAAAAAAATAGACGTTTAAATGAGGGGCTTGCATGAGTGAAGAAAAGAAAGATGTTATGTCAATTGGCATTCATTCTATGCATGTTTTATATTGTTCTATCAGTTATATGTAACGTGAAAGTTGGTGGGTTTTCTAAGTCTTCCATAATACTGTGTTTCTAAGTTTGTAAATTTCAACACTAGTTGTGGGTAATTGAGACGAGATTGAAATCTAATGTGAGTTTGTACATTTGTAAGATTGGCTGCTTGTTGTGTGAGAAATTACACTTCGCATTGAAAAAATGTCGTTTGATTTAAATGCTTGTCAATAGCACTATATAAGCCATTACCACTAGAGTAAATTTGTTACTTCGAAAAAAGGTGACAACTCTCTTATTATGTGGTCAAGATTGTTTATAGTTGATTTTTTTCAAGATTGTAATAACAAGCTTACCACAAACATTTACAAATAGAAGGTGTTAAAAAAAATGCAAAGTCTCAAAATGTGACCAAACATTTTGCTTGAATTATTTTAAGCTAACTCATTGAAAAGAACTTTAATGGTGAACAAGAATGATTAAATACTTTCTTTTCTCAAACTAGGACCAGATCTAAGGAACCCTTCCACTCAAGTATCCACTCTAATGTAAGAGGAGTTATCTCTTGTACAAAGTTATGCCGCCTTCAATATACATTTAAGACTTTAAACTGCACATCTAGAATAAATTCAGTCATAACTAAATGAACAAATTAAGAATTTGGTTAAAATAAGCCCCTCTTCTGCACTGCTAACAAAGTGCATGTGTTTTTCTAAGCAGAAGACAACAAGAAAAATGAATGGGAAAGAAGCTGATAGAAGTATTGGAAGTGTGAAAATTCTTCATGGCTAATTTATAAATCACCTATTAACAATCCTGAAGGCAACTACTTTCATGCATTATCCAAACCAAAACCAAACATCCCATATAACTTGCTAAAACACGATTCATTCACACATCATTTCCCAAACTCTTGAAGCCTCATTGCTTATAAAGCATGACATCACCACATTGTCTGCCAAGTCCAGACTTTAAACTGAAGTGGAGATTCATACATGAATAGAACAGTAGTAGTGCGCACATCAAGAAAAACAAAAATCACGAATTTTTCAATGCACTATTTGATACCGCATGTATTGATTAATAATTGACAATGAAAATTCTATTCAACATGTTTACATTTTCAATACACAAAAGGGCTTGTTCAACAAAATGCCCGCACTTTCAGTACACAAAAGGTTCTATACACAAAAGCTATACATGTATCTTGCAAAAAGCTAATTGATAATTGACAATGAATATTCTATTTAGTAACATGCTTGCATTTTCAGTGCACAAAAGGTTCTGTTCAACAAAATCTACGCTTTCAATTTTCTACACATAAAAGCTACATATGTATTATATAAAAAACCAGTTGATAATTGACATAATTCACCAAACAATACCATTTTAGCAAATATATCAATCCAATTCTATGGTCCCCAATGGTCTAGGTTCGGCTTTCACTTTATTCATAATTCTTGGGCTTTTCTTTATATATGGCCTGACAACAACAAACTATAGAGAAGTTGTAGCTTGATATGACTAAGGCTGGAAACTAGCCTCAGATTATGATAGCACATTTCATTTTATGGCAATATGTTTTTGAGCTGTTGTGGCACAAAACAACTAAGGCTGCGAAATGGCCTCGAATTGTGATAATAGCTTTGGCTTTACCGCAATATGCTCTCGAGGAGCTGTTGTTGCATGAGATGATTGAGGATAGGAACTTGCCTAGGGTTGTGATGGTGCATTTGGCTTCATTGCAACATGCTTTCAATGAGATTTTATTGCATGACATGATTGAGGTTGGGAACTAGTCTCGGGTTGTGATAGTGGCTTTGGCTTTATTGCAACATGTTTTTAGGGAGCTATTGTTGCATGTGATGATTGAAGTTAGGAACTAGCATTGGATTGCAATAATAGTTTTGGCTTCATTGCAACATGCTTTCGAGAAACTCTTATTACTCGACATGACTGAGGTCGAGAGTTCACCTCGGATTGTAATAGTGGTTTTGGCTTTACCACAACGTGCTTTTGAGGAGCTAGTAGGTTAAAAATTCTTGTACCAGTTATGCCAAGCTACATAATAATGAGCATATTTTTAGCTTAAGCAGACAAACAATTACTATTAAAAAATTAAAAAATATTATTCACATTGAGAATATGAAGGTTTGTCATAGGATTTGTGTCAACACCCAACCCCACCATTTTCTTCTTTTTTTGCCTATAATTATCCTTGTATCATTTCATTTTCAATTGTGAGTCTTTTAAATTGAAATAATAAAAAATTAATGACATGAGAATGTAGTCACAACACATATATGCTTAGGGAATGAGGTATTACTTATCGAAATTTTCTAAGGTCTATCCTTAGCTATAGTATTAGCTTAAGCAAAATAGATGCCTTCTCCTTGATCAAAACAAACTTCAGCAAAAGCGTTGGCCTCACTACCACATCCTCTTACATCAACAGTAGTGCATCCTATATCGGCTGTTGTAGTGGCACTATATCCTCTTACATTTGCACTAGTTCTACACCTCCTTACATCTACACTAGCCTTAGCAAATGCATTAGCATGCCTACTATTGTCTCATATTACATTGGCCTTTGCAGAATCAAATTGGCTTAGCCTATGGATCCTCCTTCATTTATGTGAGTCATTGCTTTAGCTTTAGCCTAAATATATATTCATCGTTATTAAAATGAAATCTTGACAAATAAAACTTACAATACATGATTAGATGACAACTTACTTGTTTTTTTTTTCAAGCCTTGGTTCACTAGAATTAGCTTGAGATTGAGCATGACCTTTAACCATACTTGCATTGGTATGAGCATTTGATGTACTTATATTGGCCTGTGCATTGGTTTAATAAGCACATAATAAGCATTAATTAACAACATATTAAGATAACATGCTTAGCATTAACATGATCAATTAGTTAAGAAAATACATTTTTTAAAAGACATCTCTTATAGTTATGTTCAACCATATTATAGATAAAACAAATTATTCACTTTCTCTCTTTAGTCATTCTATCACTTCTTACAAATTCTATTGGTTGCTTTCTTCTATTCCTTTTTTGGCTTATCGGACATCTTCTTCATTGGTAGGGGTTGAGAAGTTTCTTTATTGGCTTTCTTCCAAAATTTTTGTCATCTCATTGTAGGTATCATGAATTGATAAGAACTTAGATACTTTGCCTTGTTATAGCACTTATCTAGATAATCACTTGGTTCATTTCTCTTATGGTGTATGGCATAAATGATACGGAAACATGAAATTCCACTAAGTTCCCAAGATCTACAATAACAAGTCTTTAAATTCAAGTCAACAACATATTTGTCACTACATTCCATAATCTAATATCGTTCATCTCCATTCCATATTAAATGGCAATACCTATTAGCAATTATATTTCGATATAACTTATGCACAATCCTTGGATCATAATTTCTAGTCCACCTAGCACATTTATTTTTTCGAGTATACATTCTATTCATAATCATAATTCTAATATCCTCCAGCATACTCACAATGGCCTTACACCTAGCTTCCACACACCTCTCATTGAAAGTTTCACTAAGATTATCATCAATGACATCACATATCGTCATATAACCTTGAAGAGTCATTTCCTTCGACCTTTGTTTATACACCTCGAAATTTGACATATAACTTTAGCACATTTCCAAAATTGTCTCATCAACTATCTTCCTTTGTATTTTTTACCCTAATTTGAATATATATGCCTTACACACATCCTATATTCTGCATATGGCAAAAGTTCAGTTACAGAAGGAATGAGACCCTAACAAATACTGAAAAAAGAAATAAAGAAACAAAAACAAAAGCAAAACGTTAATACTGATAAGTATTGTAGTGTCGCAATCAATTTCTAGATAAGTCATAAAGAAGCATTGCATACCTTTTGTTGGTCACTTATCAAAGTCCAACTGCTGCCATTACACATATTAAGATCTGACTTTAATAATTTGATAAACTAACTCCATGTATCTTTATTCTCAATTCTTACCACTACCTATGCCACAAGATACATTTGATTGTTTGCATCTCTATCTACGGCACACAACAACTCACCTTTAATCAAACCCCTCAAGAAACATCTATTTAATCCAATGATTTTCCTACATCCAACCATAAAACATTTCCTGCAAATATCAAAGTAAATGTAAGCCCTATCAAATAATAGTAGAAAATTTGATAATGGCCTTTCAACTTTCATTCTTGTAGTGTAAAGCTCTCCCAAGTAGTCGTACATTTGCACATACTCTTTATTATAATCGCCTTGTAATTCTTTCAATACTTTTAGCTTTATTCCTCTACACTGACTCAAAGTAACATTTACTCCTAACTGTTCTTTGACTAATTTATTTAACTCAGATGTATTGATTTTAGGCATTGCAGAAAGAATCATGAAGTGCTTAGCTAAGTAAGAATTAGACACTTCCTTATTCTCGAAAGTGATAATGCATATATGTTTATCTATATACTTCTTCAAAAGAAATGACCTAGTCTTGTTATCAAGAGCACCATAAATCATCTAATTATAATTTTTCTAGGTACAACTAGCTCTTACAAATCTTTTTGTGTTCTTAGTGTATTAAACTGCTCTTTGCTTAGCCACTAAATACCTCAAAATTGCATCTTTAACTTCAGTTGCATCCTCTAATGTCATGCCAATAATAAATATTGGATTTGCATCATTTTATTCATATAATGGAAACCTACTTTTCCTCCACGAAATAACAACTTCAACCTCTTCGTCACCCTCATAATTTAAATCTGATTGAAAACTATCTTCTTAATCTGAATAATGATACTTTGTTTCGTATCCAAAAGCATCTATCAATTGAGCCTCATCCGGTGATTGGGAAATACCAAGTACCTCACTACAAGTGCTAAATTTGAGCTTATGCCTTGCTGAAAATTCCTTTAATTTTCTCCTTACATCAACCAGTTTAAGATCATTGTTGTCACTTAACTATTCTATATCCACCAAATGAGATGCAGTATCATCCTCACCCTCGTCTAGATACTATTGGCAACTTCAACCCGATTTCTGTTATTATCAATATTCTCAATCATATTTCAAATACATTACTAGCCACATCGTCAACTATTTCCATATTTACATTATACATACTTTCGCTTTCTATTTCTATGCCCCCTATCTCAACTCCTGTCTTTTCATCATCAACATGCTCAACATACAAGTCAATATTTTTAAAACACAGATGATGATAAAATAGATCTATTACATCAAACTTTTCCCATAAATACCTAAGAGTTACTCCGACTGCAAGAATTGCATTTCCAGGAACTTTGTAAAAGAGTTTTTGTATTTCACACACACCCAAAGCCTTCTCAATAGCTTTAATTATATTAGATAATGAATGCTTACTTAAATTTATTTCAACAATATCAACCCTTCCACCTACATATTCCAAAGGCGGTCCAACTTGAAATTTACCTCCAAAGAAAACAGTGACATAAACTTTGTTATTAGCCATTGGACCTATAAGAGAACAAAAATAAAAACCACTTTTAATCATAAAATTATGTAGGTTTGTTTAAATTATGAATTAAACATATTTTTAAAAAAGAATAAAAATTTTCTTTGCCCATCGCCATTAAATAGCCAACTAGAAAATACATACAAGCTAAATAGATGATGACAGCTACGAAAACATTACACAAGCATCACAACGAAGAGCCACATTATTAGCAACCACTCTGCAAATCATTCTACCATTGTACTTCTCATATAATCTCCTTTATATGTCAACTGCAATAGTGTCTCCACAAACCCTCATAGCGCTCATACATAGCAAGAAACAAGTTACGACAATCACAAGAAAAATAAAATTTATTACCTATTGTTGTCATTGTCTCCATCACCGTCACCGTCACCGTCTCCGTCGTCGTCGCCATCACTGTATTCGTCGCTGTTGCTGTCGCCATGAATAGCTAAAGAGAAAACATAGTCTTCAATGAATGTAACAAAAAAACAAATTCAATATTTGTTGAGTGCTGAATTTGTAGTGCACTATCAAAATTCAGTGAAAGTTCAAGTAAGCGAGACCGAAATGCTTGAAGAAGGCTGTAGTGCCTATTTATCTCTTATGTTCCTAGTGAGTAAGACCAAAATGCTATAATGCAGAGACAAAAGCACCTTTGCAATACAAAAGAAATTGTAGCATTACTATGGCATACCCAAAAGCCATATTGCGGAGAGTGATACCTGCCCGAGTTGTTGTCATCGTCCCCGTCTCCATTGTCAAGGCCACGCACTTTGCCGTAGAGACTCTCATAAGTCAAGTCTTCGCACAAAGTGGTGGTCTTCAAAGAAGGGAACACGAACTCGCAATGGGCGTCGAACTCAAGCTCTATGAACTTTAGATAACAATGGCCATCGAACTTTAACTTGCGAGAGGACCCAAATTGCGAGAAAACTCAAGATTGTTGAATTTGATTTGGGGCTTAGGGTTGTAAGGGAAAGCGAGCATCAATTTCATTCAAAGTAAGCGACACGATGACAAGTTTGGGGTTAGGTTTTAGATGAATTGGGGAAGAAGAAGACATGCGATCCATCATTTTGATGCTCATGAGTTAGAGAATGGAGAAGGACGATTAGGAGGGGGATGCTCAGGAAATGGGGAAGGAAAGAGAGGGGGGTGGGGGAAGAAAAGAAAAGATCGTGTAGAATAAAGAGAAAGCTAAACGACTACCGTTTTGTGTGCATGGCCATCTTTTTTAAATTATTTGCCACGTAGGAGAGAAAAAAGATTAAAAATTCCGTGTTAGCATTTTCCATTAATAAGTTTGACAGTGTTAACTTTAGAACTTAATTGAACCAATTTGATAAGTTTTAGGACTCAATTGTACTTTTTGCAGGTTTTATGACTCAATTGTACATTTGTGACAAGTTTTAGGTCTTGTGTTGCACTTATCCCTATGTGTGTGTGTGTGTGTGAAAACTAAAATTAACTCATAGTGGCACATTTTGATGTAATGGCAAACTTTGCTTTAGAGCTCTAAAGTTAAGCGAGCTTAGGCTAAAGCACTATTAAGATGGACGATCTATTGGGAGAGTGCCTATTTATACATCAAAAGTAAAATCGTAAAGCTCAATATGAGACGAGTCAAAATGGAAAATACTTCTATGAGTTAATCCAAGTATGTCACAATATAGTACAGAGCAGGACCCTCTCTAGTAGGTGTATGGTTTGGGGATGCATAAGCTAGCAGGCCTATAACAGTCTGGTTCAATGAGGGGATCAGTGGTTGTTGTGACTAAAGAGCTTGGACAAGGAACGGCCCTTAATAGGCTTTTAGGATGGCGAAGAGGCATGAATGAATCGAGCTATGCACCGAACAGAGGGAGAGTGTGTAACATCCTGAAATTCGGGTCCTTTAGGGAGGAACGAGCGTTAATTTCGTCAATGCATTGTTGGTTGATCTCACTCGGAACTGATCACTCCTGAGATACTGACCTTGAAGGGAAAGGCTAATGAGGACAGAACTCGTGCGACTAAAGAACTTGATCTGGGAAAACGACTCGACTGTGAGACTTGTGTAAGGATGATCCTGTAGATATGCAGGCCGATTCTAGGGACGAATAGAAGTCGATTCGCGGACAGAAATAATGGGACGACGGGTGATTCCGCCTACTGTTATCGAACTCTCGAACGGCCCTATATCGATCCTTGATAATCGTGTATTTTGAAATAAGAATCGATCCTTCGCAATTTCATGTAGTCAAGGACGTCCATGTGTCGGGAAGTCTTGAACGTGAATTGGCACGAGTCGGTTACGCGTGAATCCTCGAAGCCGCCTATCAGTCTGAGTAGTACCAAAATGGCATTCGGGCGAAATTGACAAGGCATGAGAATCCAGTATTGGACTTCGAATTTTCAGGAACGTTCGGGACGGACTTTTGGACGATGCTTCTTAGACAGTCGACACTGTCGATTGAGCCGAGTAATTGGAAAAGGAACTTTCGGACCGAGGAAACGAGCCTACGAGGACATGGGCCGGGCAAAAACAGTGTGGGCCTCACGCCCAAGGTGGGACAACCACCATGGAAGGCCCAAGGCAAGCAAGTGAGCCCGTTGGGCCAAACCGACAATTTACCCTTCCGAGCCCATTGTTTAAAACCGAGCCGATTCAAGCCCAATAAATTCCCGAGCCCATTCCTATTCATTTTCAAGCCCATTTCCTAGGCCCGTCCTCCATTTTCNAAAGAAATTGTAGCATTACTATGGCATACCCAAAAGCCATATTGCAGAGAGTGATACCTGCCCGAGTTGTCGTCATCGTCCCCGTCTCCATTGTCAAGGCCACGCACTTTGCCGTAGAGACTCTCATAAGTCAAGTCTTCGCACAAAGTGGTGGTCGTCAAAGAAGGGAACACGAACTCGCAATGGGCGTCGAACTCAAGCTCTATGAACTTTAGATAACAATGGCCATCGAACTTTAACTTGCGAGAGGACCCAAATTGCGAGAAAACTCAAGATCGTTGAATTTGATTTGGGGCTTAGGGTTGTAAGGGAAAGCGAGCATCAATTTCATTCAAAGTAAGCGACACGATGACAAGTTTGGGGTTAGGTTTTAGATGAATTGGGGAAGAAGAAGACATGCGATCCATCATTTTGATGCTCATGAGTTAGAGAATGGAGAAGGACGATCAGGAGGGGGATGCTCAGGAAATGGGGAAGGAAAGAGAGGGGGGTGGGGGAAGAAAAGAAAAGATCGTGTAGAATAAAGAGAAAGCTAAACGACTATCGTTTTGTGTGCGTGGCCATCTTTTTTAAATTATTTGCCACGTAGGAGAGAAAAAAGATTAAAAATTCCGTGTTAGCATTTTCCATTAATAAGTTTGACAGTGTTAACTTTAGAACTTGATTGAACCAATTTAATAAGTTTTATGACTCAATTGTACTTTTTGCAGGTTTTATGACTCAATTGTACATTTGTGACAAGTTTTAGGTCTTGTGTTGCACTTATCCCTATGTGTGTGTGTGTGTGAAAACTAAAATTAACTCATAGTGGCACATTTTGATGTAATGGCAAACTTTGCTTTAGAGCTCTAAAGTTAAGCGAGCTTAGGCTAGAGCACTATTAAGATGGACGATCTATTGGGAGAGTGCCTATTTATACATCAAAAGTAAAATCGTAAAGCTCAATATGAGACCAGTCGAAATGGAAAATACTTCTATGAGTTAATCCAAGTATGTCACAATATAGTACAGAGCAGGACCCTCTCTAGTAGGTGTATGGTTTGGGGATGCAGAAGCTAGCAGGCCTATAACAGTCTGGTTCGATGAGGGCATCAGTGGTTGTTGTGACTAAAGAGCTTGGACAAGGAACGGCCACTAATGGGCTTTTAGGATGGCGAAGGGGCATGAATGAATCGAGCTATGAACCGAACAGAGGGAGAGTGATTATAGGATATATATGTGAAAACTAGAATTAACTGACAGAAACATCTTTTGATGTAATGGTAAGCTTTACTTTGGAACTCCAAAGTTAAGTGAGCCAAAACTAAAGCACTATTAGGATGGGTGACCTACTAGGAAAGTGTCTACATGTATATTAAAAGTAAAACTATGAGGCTCGATATAGGACAAGCTAAAGTGGACAATACCTTTATGCGTTAATTTAGGGATGTAACATGAATAGCTCACGTACAGGAGGCCAGTGGCTCAAATGTAAGGGTGAGGCCATTGTGACGGCTAGCGTGCGGCGACAAAGGCAACTACTAGCTAGTTTAATAAAGAGGGCATCAGCCAAATAGCAATAGAGGGAAGGAGAGAAACGACTACATGGTGGACAAACGGGCGAGACTGGCATGTAGAGGATGGTAGCTCGTGGTGGCTCTAGTGTCTCGTAGAGTTGCAGGACGGCTGAAAACAGAATCGCGGGAGAGAGATGAAGCGATTGGTTTGAGCGTAGTTTTGTGATGCTCGCAACGGCGGACAAACGGGGATGTACTAGCAATTCTACGGCAAGCTGATGGAGCGGCTAAGCTATGATGGTGGCAATTCACAAACGGCTCGGCTGGAACCAGAAATGAATGCAGCAGCTATGACCAAAGATAAGGGAAGAAGGAGGAGAAAGGTGGAAAAAGAAGAAAAAGGGGAGAGGGAGAGGGAGATGTGCGCAAAGGTGGTTGTGCAGGGGGAGAGGGGACATGCACAAAATATTGTGCACTCTCCTATCATCCCTCATTTTCCTCACCTATTTATCCTCTAGCTCATTAAGACTTGGGGGCATTATGGTCATTTCCAAATTTTGGGTTCAATTTTTACTAATATGCCCTTGGGTCAAAAATGAAGAAGTAGCAAAGACTTGGGTTTGATATTTTCATCCTATCGACCCTTTTTTCAACATTTCCAAATGAATCAAAAAAATTTGGAATTAATGAGGCAATATTCGACAGTCTTGACGTCTCGGAAACCACAATACCCGAGATTGGATTAAAATCATGGCTAAGTTCAATCAATTGCAACTTTAATATATCTCAGATTAACGGACGACTTTTAGGAGTCATGCGTATTTGACCCATGTTTAAAATAATATTAATCAACATTTGAGCCTCCTCCTCAATCCAGGGATGACCTCGGTTGTCATGTAATTGCAAGAGATTGATTGCTCGATCCTTGTCAATCCTTTTGGTCGAATTGCTATCCATGGTCGAGTTCTCTGGTCAAGCGTACACTTGAATCATTAGTAGCATTTCCCTTTTGGTTAGTATCTCATGGGTGATCAATTCATAAAGAATCTCAAGTTCAAATTGCCATATTATCCTGTCCACATGAGTTATACGGTTATCGAGTGATTTTGTTATGGTACAAGCAAATTGCGCGGTTCCGCCAAAAGCGACACCAAAACATGTGCTTGACTTTACGAGCCTGACATTCTCTTGAGGATAAAGAGGGGGCATCTCTTGGATGGACTCAATTCTCCACTAAAGAGCCAGGCGAAATTCTTGATGGGATTCCGCCTTTTCACGAATACAATAATAATAATCTCAACACATTATTGGATGCAAACAGGGTTACAAAATCAAGCAAAAGGCTAATGGTTCTATCGACTACTACAAAGCTTAGTCTCGCTGCAAAGGGATATAACCAGCAAGCAGGTAATAAGTACGAGAAAACTTTCAGTCCACTTATTAATCTTGTTCCTATTCAAGCAAATCTCAGTCTCGCCACAGCTTATCATTGGCCGATTCAACCACATGCATTAAGAACGCTTTTCTCCTTGGATATATTGATGAACAAGTCTACATGCAGCTACCTCCTTGATCTATTGATTCTAATCGAGCCCATTTCGTCTATTGTCGTTCTCTGTATAATCTCAAGCAAGCTCTCTATGCATGATTCCTTCATCTAAGCTATTTTGTCCAATGACTTGGAATTTATGGCTCTTGTGCACTGCTCACCCTTCACTTTATTCTCTCTAGGCCTATCTATTCTATGTTTATGCAAGTGTATGTGTACGAGAAAGATTAGCACTCCCACAACACTCCTTTCTTATCACATTTTTCGATCAATTCATTGAATGCAATCATAAAATAATTTCCCAAAATTATGCATGCACTCTGATTTTTTCCGAGGACATAATTAAGCAAAATTCTTGCACCCCTTTCTCGTCTCAACATGATTCCATGTATCAAAGTGTGTTTTGAAATTATGGATAAGAACATGGCAAGTGTGCAAGGGTCCTAATTTGTGTGTGCATATATGCGCAATTGAGTAAATGACATATTTAATCATGCATGAATACTTTTAGTTAATGGAGCCGTATCATCATTTGGCCTGCTCAGATAGGTTCTTTCATGCTNGTTGGGTTGAGTGAGGGGTGGTTCTGGAGAGATACCCCGAGTTGAGTTGGCGTACTAACCGGGGCTTAGGGGGAAGAACTCGCTGAGATTTTATCTCAACCCGTCGTGGTAACCATTTTCAGGTCCCTAGAATGGCGTACCCGCAGTGGAGAATCCTGCCCCCGCTTCTCTAGTGATCGACTCGACGGAGCTTGAGTCCGATGGGTCCGAGTGACCGTGGTGTTGAACCCAAGGGTTCTTCTTGTTTCATTGGATTAGCCTAGTTTCTTTTTGGTTTGGCTTAGAGGATGGATCGGCCCTTTTTCTCGGGCTTGTATTTCGGAAAACGATCCTCCGTTGGTTAATCTAGTAAGATGTATAAATGAGTAGTTGCTGTTGTTCTGGCTGTTCATCCCTCTATCCCTGTTTGATTGTTTGTTTGTCTGGGGATGGTTCGTCTTCCGCTTGCGCTTAACGAAAGATAAAATGAATGGTCGTCGACGGGTCCTGGGACGTCGCTTTCAATCGACCAAGAGAAGGGGTTGTCGCGAGCTCGAGAGTCGGGGCGTGACAGAGTGATTATAGGATATATATGTGAAAACTAGAATTAATTGACAGAAACACCTTTTGATGTAATGGTAAGCTTTACTTTGGAACTCCAAAGTTAAGTGAGCCCAAACTAAAGCACTATTAGGATGGGTGACCTACTAGGAAAGTGTCTACATGTATATTAAAAGTAAAACTATGAGGCTCGATATAGGACAAGCTAAAGTGGACAATACCTTTATGCGTTAATTTAGGAATGTAACATGAATAGCTCACGTACAGGAGGCCAGTGGCTCAAATGTAAGGGTGAGGCCATTGTGACGGCTAGCGTGCGGCGATAAAGGCAACTACTGGCTAGTTTAATAAAGAGGGCATCAGCCAAATAGCAATAGAGGGAAGGAGAGAAACGACTACATGGTGGACAAACGGGCGAGACTGGCATGTAGAGGATGGTAGCTCGTGGTGGCTCTGGTGTCTCGTAGAGTTGTAGGACGGCTGAAAACAGAATCGCGGGAGAGAGATGAAGCGATTGGTTTGAGCGTAGTTTTGTGATGCTCACAACGGCGGACAAATGGGGATGTACTAGCAATTCTACGGCAAGCTGATGGAGCGGCTAAGCTATGATGGTGGCAATTCACAAACGGCTCGGCTGGAACCAGAAATGAATGCAGCAGCTATGACCAAAGATAAGGGAAGAAGGAGGAGAAAGGTGGGAAAATAAGAAAAAGGGGAGAGGGAGATGTGCGCAAAGGTGGTTGTGCAGGGGGAGAGGGGACATACACAAAATATTGTGCACTCTCCTATCATCCCTCATTTTCCTCACCTATTTATCCTCTAGCTCATTAAGACTTGGGGGCATTATGGTCATTTCCAAATTTTGGGTTCAATTTTTCCTAATATGCCCTTGGGTCAAAAATGAAGAAGTGGCAAAGACTTGGGTTTGATATTTTCATCCTATTGACCCTTTTTTCAACATTTCCAAATGAATCAAAAAAATTTGGAATTAATGAGGCAATATTCGACAGTCTTGACGTCTCGGAAACCACAATACCCGAGATTGGATTAAAATCATGGCTAAGTTCAATCAATTGCAACTTTAATATATCTCAGATTAACGGACGACTTTTAGGAGTCATGCGTATTTGACCCATGTTTAAAATAATATTAATCAACATTTGAGCCTCCTCCTCAATCCAGGGATGACCTCGGTTGTCATGTAATTGCAAGAGATTGATTGCTCGATCCTTGTCAATCCTTTTGGTCGAATTGCTATCCATGGTCGAGTTCTCTGGTCAAGCGTACACTTGAATCATTAGTAGCATTTCCCTTTTGGTTAGTATCTCATGGGTGATCAATTCATAAAGAATCTCAAGTTCAAATTGCCATATTATCCTGTCCACATGAGTTATACGGTTATCGAGTGATTTTGTTATGGTACAAGCAAATTGCGCGGTTCCGCCAAAAGCGACACCAAAACATGTGCTTGACTTTACGAGCCTGACATTCTCGAGGATAAAGAGGGGGCATCTCTTGGATGGACTCAATTCTCCACTAAAGAGCCAGGCGAAATTCTTGATGGGATTCCGCCTTTTCACGAATACAATAATAATAATCTCAACACATTATTGGATGCAAACAGGGTTACAAAATCAAGCAAAAGGCTAATGGTTCTATCGACTACTACAAAGCTTAGTCTCGCTGCAAAGGGATATAACCAGCAAGCAGGTAATAAGTACGAGAAAACTTTCAGTCCACTTATTAATCTTGTTCCTATTCAAGCAAATCTCAGTCTCGCCACAGCTTATCAATGGGCGATTCAACCACATGCATTAAGAACGCTTTTCTCCTTGGATATATTGATGAACAAGTCTACATGCAGCTACCTCCTTGATCTATTGATTCTAATCGAGCCCATTTCGTCTATTGTCGTTCTCTGTATAATCTCAAGCAAGCTCTCTATGCATGATTCCTTCATCTAAGCTCTTTTGTCCAATGACTTGGAATTTATGGCTCTTGTGCACTGCTCACCCTTCACTTTAAGTGTATGTGTACGAGAAAGATTAGCACTCCCACAACACTCCTTTCTTATCACATTTTTCGATCAATTCATTGAATGCAATCATAAAATAATTTCCCAAAATTATGCATGCACTCTGATTTTTTCCGAGGACATAATTAAGCAAAATTCTTGCACCCCTTTCTCGTCTCAACATGATTCCATGTATCAAAGTGTGTTTTGAAATTATGGATAAGAACATGGCAAGTGTGCAAGGGTCCTAATTTGTGTGTGCATATATGCGCAATTGAGTAAATGACATATTTAATCATGCATGAATACTTTTAATTAATGGAGCCGTATCATCATTTGGCCTGCTCAGATAGGTTCTTTCATGCTTTCGGCTATGTATAATACTAAAATCTAAAAGTTGGAAAATAGTTTCTAGGTCCGACATGGCTAACTCTCTCAGTATCTAGATCTGTAGCTTAGTTACATACAAGGGGTTTTTTCAAACAAGTAGAATGACAGCCTACAGAATTTATGAAACTTCTAGATTTATTTCAGCAGAATAACTACTATAAAAGCATGTTTTGTATTTTTTCAAAGATTTATTTCAGCACTATAACATCTTATTTATTTAAGAAAAACCGATATGCGATTTTCTAAACCAATTTCAGTATTATAACGGCTAATTTTATTCAGAAGATAGGTTGAGAGAGAGAGAGAGAGAGAGAGAGAGAGAGAGAGAGAGAGATTTGGTGTAATTTGCATAAATGAAAATGTAAAATGAAGGCCCGGAATTCATGTAAATCGAAAGGAGAGGGAGAGAGACAACAGATTATACCTGCTGATCCATTGACAATTAGACACTTGCATCGCGCAATGATGATAAAGGAGAGAAGAATGCTTTGCTTTAGCGATGATAAAGAAGAATGCACTTGCAGCAAAGCCATTTAAGTTAATGCCTAACGTACCTACTCATTGGCTCCAAAGAGGGTCGACACTTGAATGTTCCCTTGTCCCACTGTCCTGTCATCGACATGATTAGCCAAACTCGAGACAACACAAACCCTTACAGCATGGGCAAGCCTTCAATATCCCTCACCGGCAACCAACATCCAAACATGCCTGATGGAATATTGTAAGCCTCTGAGTGGTATCGAGGACTTCGCCAATTCGCTTGAGGGCTCCATTTTTCTTCAAAAATATGGTCTAAGCCTTCAAGCTCCCCCAAAGGTCATTCCGATATCTTCCAATCTATCCGTTGGAATATCGGAAACCTCTGAGGGAGATTGAAGACTTCACCAATTTGCTTCACAGCTATAAAGCCCCAGATGATTGACGGTATATATAGAGATCGTTCCGCTTTGGCTAATTGCAAAATCTGATCAAATCTTATTTCTGGATTGCCATATCAATTTTATTCTGATTCTCGGTTTCATTCAATTTTACTAATATTTTTCTGTCCAGATAAGTTTTGCAGCCACTGAGTAATTTTGTTTAAAAACGAGCAAATTGCGTGACTCCACCAGAAGCGACACCAGAACATGTGCTTCACTTTACGAGCTTGACATGCTCTTGAGGATAAAGAGGGGGCAACTCTTGGATGGACTCAATTCTCTACCGAAGAGCCAGCCGAAATTGTTGATGGGATTCCTCCTGTTTTCACGAATACAATAATAATAATCTCACATTAGTCATCGAGAATCAACAGCATGATAAAAAGCTGTTTGTAAAAGGTGTTATCCCTCATGTCTCCTGAGGAATAAAGAGGCTCAATCCGTATGCGGCATGGTTGCACACCTGGCTATTTTAATGAGAATACCCAAAACTGGGTATTCGGTATGGACACAGGAACTCGACATAATTAGTGCAATGCTTGTTGTGTATATGGAAAACCTTGGCTCCGAAGGGAAATGATGATAGAGTCTTAGAAAATTGCTGATTAAGCGCTTGGAATCGTTGAACGGGTTCGATTGGGCCACTGAACTGGGCTATTGGACCATTGAACCAAGAGACTGGACCGTTGTATCGGTCGACACGGATGCTGGGCCAATTTGAAAACGTGTCGTCCTGTGCTTTGGGGCCACGACGAACCGACGCGGGAATTATCCTTATTATTTTTTAAAAATCAGTATGTTTGTATTGTTGTATGTGTGTTTCTTTTCTTTCAATATGACCAAATGTCGACGGAGCATGACTTCTCCGCTCAACATTCAATAAACCCGACTCCGGCTCTTGCACCTGCGTAAACCTCATGACATGTTTGAAGACTTTGGGCATTTGGGAAAAGCAAAGAACTAAGATCCAAAGGTTGAATTGCATGTGGAGGGTGGTTAGCACTTTCACAACTCCCTTTCGTGTCGCAGTTTTCAATTAGGTCATTTCAATGCAATTATTAAATAATATCTTAAGTTGAATGCAATTTCGAATTCTCCAAAGATGGGAAAAATTTCCATGTCACTCTATACCTCGGCATGATTTTGTCTGCTGTGTGTGTTTGTGTTTAGAAATATGATTAATGGTGAGCAAAAAATGCACAAGTCCCAATTTTGTGAGTGTACTGTGCAATTGACTAAATAGCGTGCTATTTAATGATGCATGCTTAAGACGCGGGTATTTTCATCCATTCAACCATATAAAATAAGGGTTTTTGAAAGCTGTAAATATCTTAAGAAAGACTAATTATAGCGCTTTGTAATTATATTTGGAAAATCATGACGTTCAGAAAGTAAAATGGATATAGTAACGGCCAAGAGAAAAACATAAAATTTGTCATGTTTATAACAGCTATAGAAACGTATTCTTGTTTATTAAAAGACAAATTTTAGCATTACAACGACCTATTTATTGATGAAATCCTAATTTAAAGTTAACGACTACTTTTTTTTATTTTTTAGCCTAATCTTAGCATTATGACAATACAAATTTTATTAAGGAGGCGTAGAGCCTAACGCAAGGAATCGTTGGTTTTCTTTATTTCATACTCAATTAGGTTGGAACCTTATTAATATTTGTTAATCCAAAATAATGATATTTCACTTGCATTTAAAAGAAATTCTTACCTTTTGCAATGTTTTGATTTAATTAAATTGCGTCTACTTAACAATTTATCCATAAATATGATTGACAACGTGAAAAAGAGCTAGCTTTCTAGGAAATTTCTCTTTTCAACAAAACAAATTTTTATGGAAGTAATATCTAACTATAAAAATAAATATAGTGCCTTTAATATACATGGGAAATCTACAACAAACAAAAACTAAGCATATGAAATTATTAATTATGGTAAGTAGATCTCACATAGGTTTAGAAAAACAAAAAAGGAAATTAAAAATTTGGCCACCAATTTAAATTGCAATTGAATGATAGAGGTAATTTTGTCATTTTGGTAAAAATTAAGTGGATTTAGTCAAATAGGGTGTGGAAATAGTGCCACATTTCTTATTGAATTTAAATTTTTTGAAATAGATAAATATAAAGTATATGAAGACTATAGATCTTATTTAGTTTAGACTTGAAAAAAGGACAAATTAGAGAAAACTTTTCTACTGCCAACCTATCATATGTCAAAATTTAGATTTTATTTATATTGAGTTTAAATGTGAGAAAATGGATTTTGAACTAATTACGAAGTTGTGTATAAATTTTTCAATGCCTAGCATTTTATATATTTTTTTTGTTATTGTGATTTTCAATCAAATAAGAATATGCATTCATGAGCAGGACAAGTAAACTTGAATGTCGATATTGGTCGGCCGGATGAGCTAAAACAAATTAGCATATGTCCATATGAAAATTCAAAATGAATTTGACACTTGTTTGAATCAAAGTAAATATTGGTCAAAATACTAGATGTGGATAGACAATCTTAATTTGACCAATCATGAGCAATCACAATAATCAAAGACTCCTCCCATGCTCTCTATAAATAGGGCTCTCAATTCATTTTAAGACGGACAGGCAAAGGATTTGAATTTTGTAGAGTTGTTGTCAAGAAGTTTTTGAAATTTAAAGGACTTGAAAATGTGAAGCCTAGAAAAATTTAGTAAGAATGTTAACAGTTTAGTTTGATTCGATTCAATTTGGATGACCCAACGATTTATGGTAATCAACTCAAAAGTATCATTAGACCCAAAAAAAAAAATTCTGAATAGAAGCAATGTTGTTATCCTTTTCTATTATTGCTCATGAAAATCCACTTTGCTTAAGTACCCTTTAAGTAAAAAAAATCTAAGTTCACTTCGACATAACATTAACCTTATGTACGTTACTGCGAAATATCTCCGATTTGACAAAGTTCCTTCGATACCTCCTGTATTTTTCAAAAGATACTCTTGCAGTATGTATACGATGGGACGAAACGCTCCACAATGAAAAGGTAACAGATATGTCTATGTAGCACATTTTCATCGTTATCCAGCTAAATTGCATCTAATCGATGATGTGGAAGCTACGGAGACGTAGTATAACCATTGAGAGATAACCATTGAGAGAGAGAGATTTGAATTTGGGTCACAATGACTGAAAAATTGGGTCATAAATAATAAGCCACTCAAGGACGATACTGGAAAATACAATCAATAGAACAGGAAGTTAAATTTTTAAATATACATGGCCGAACACAAGCTTAAACAAACGAATTGATGGACTTTGCTCTCACACACCATTATCTCCGATACTCCCCATTAGCTCTTCTCTAAAATTTCAACTGAATCTGGCCAACAACACTTTTATCAACTTGGAATGCCTTGGCAAGAATGTCCATGGAAATATCAGGAGTCGACCCAAACACAGCATTAGCGACAGTAATTACACCAGGGTTTTGGCTACCAAGAGCTGCAATAGCGACGGCATTCCCAGTTCCGGTATTTCTTTGATAATGAACAAGGCCTTGAGGGAAGACAAACGCATCACCTTTCTGTAAGATCTTGGAGATGAGGCGGCTATCGGGATTGGAAGTGATGAATACTACTTCAATGGTTCCTTCCAAGACCAACAAAATCTCCGTGGCTCGTGGGTGAGTGTGGGGTGGGTTGATTCCCCACGGTGCGATGTCGATGCGTGCCATGGAGATTCCGAGAGTGTTGAGCCCCGGGAGCTGGGTCACGGTCACTGGCGTGACCTTGGAGCCAACAGGGTTTGACGTGTTGCCTGGAAGATCGAGCCCACTGAAGAAGAAGTCATTTGCCTGAACTGTTTTGGGGTCCTTGCAAGCTAGGCCATTCACGAGCACTGTATTATGAGGGACAAAAATTGAATGAGTAAAGCATCAGATGGTATTTACTAGTAAATCTGGAAAGTTGCAAGATGAGGGTGCAACAAATATTACTGATGGGTTTTAAGAATCTCCAGAACATCTCCTAAGCTGTTTTTTTACCTAACTAACCTCGAAATTCCGAAAAAAATCACGTCCTATGAATTATATCAGAGCATGCTATTAAGTGTTTGTTTTCTTAAATGAAAGCTGTTCTCAGATTACCTGAAATAGACAGACTCATCCCACAATATTAACAACAGAGAAGCTAAAGTTCTACTAGGGGAAGCAGAACGCTATCAAATTCTTCGCACAGTCAGGAACATGCATTGATTACCTGAACTGCCAACTTGAGCAACACAGAAATCCTGGAGAGGGCTATGATCAGCTGCCCCGAAAGCAAATACCAAACCCAAGAAACAAATCAAAAGCACACTTTTGGCCATCTCCCAGAGCAAAAATTTCAGCAACAGTGAAGAGGTCGAGTTTAACTTTCAATGGGGACGTTTTTCTCTCTCTCTCTCTCTGAGTAATCAAGATGGCTTGTGTTTTTTGTTGTGGATGAAATGCTGCGAGAAAGTTGCCGGTATTTATATGCGTGCAAGAGCAGAAGAGAACAAAGGTTCAGATAAATGTAAAGGGTGTCACTTTCTAAAGAAAGAGTCTCGTCTTGGTTTTTTGCCGTCCCATTCAATGAGAATCCATGCGTTGCCAAATGCAGAATGGACGCAATTCTCTCTTGCATAATTGTGATAAAATACTGTGGATTTATTGAGAGAGAAGGCAATTTCATGCGTAAGAAGAATTAATCAGCGAAGTTGTCGCTTGACCAAGTACACGGCACGTAGCCAAAAATAAGTTCCTTTTCTTAATTTCCCATTTGTTCCATTAACACGTATAAGAAAACGCAACCGCTGAATTTTGTCTCTTTGTGCAACTATAGGAAAACGACGCTCGACAAAATTATTCTATTTTTATCTTTTTTTAGCAGCTAATGCATTATGGGTATGAGAATGGAGACGCTTTATTGGAAGGCTTGATCTATACATAACAGCCTTGTTTTGGCTTATTGTTGCACCACGTATGTATACGTACATTGAGAACGAGATGCCTTTATTTGCGTTCAAAAATTTATGTTCTTGTAGTTATCTTAACTATTGATTATTGCCCGCATACAACTCCAGCAATGTGCTTTGGTTTTTATCAATTTAGTTAATTAATAAAGCATGGTTCTGAACATATGGATGACACCAAGTTACATGGTAAGTAGTCTGCTCACTTAAAATAGCAGGAGGATTAGGATTGCTCGGTCTAAACATATGAAACAAAGTTTTGTGAGACCGCACATCGTCGAACCTCATCAATCATCCATCTTCTTTCCTTTGCAGTATTTGGCTTCACAAGATAAAATGTAGAGGTAATTTAATTATGCAGCTTGACATTAGGGTTAATGTGGCTTGGATTTGGCAAATCTAATGTCTCCATAAATC
Source organism: Corymbia citriodora subsp. variegata (assembly GCA_014858505.1). NCBI lineage: Eukaryota > Viridiplantae > Streptophyta > Magnoliopsida > Myrtales > Myrtaceae > Corymbia > Corymbia citriodora. The sequence continues at coordinate 26,269,976 of CM026414.1, read as the reverse complement.
ACAACCTGTTCTAACCTTGGTTATCTCTAGCTTGAGGTACTATGGCCGAGATATATATGATGAACCCAAGACATGGGGGGCTGGTTGTGGAGTGGTTTAAACTAATCTGGAGTAGTTGCATTAGCAAACATAATTTTATTGGCTAGCTAGTTTGCAAAGATAGGCCAACAACAAACATCATAGCTTGATGGATGACTTTAGTTGACACCAAATGTAACTTCACAAGGCCGGTATAGAAGATAGAAAACATCTATTCTTCTGGTGTGAATGGACATGCAGCATATGAGCATGGGATTAGGCGATCATTAGGACAATAGAGTGAGGAACTTCAATGAATGTTTAGAATAACAAAGGGCAAAGATTTGTTGGCAAGACTCCTTAAGGTATCTTTCTTGGCAACCACATTACGCATTTGGATACATAGCAACCATAGACAATTTGAGAATAACTTGACTGACACCCCTATTATCTTGGCTAAAGTGTGTAAAAATGTAAGAAGTAGAGCATCACTCTACCAAAATTTGAGACCTTCTCAAGCAAATGTCATATTAGTTACTATATGGAGAATTCCTACCTCCAACTTTCCGAAGCTCTATTTGCAATGCTAGGGGACACCCCTAAGCTGTGGTACATTTGCTTTATAATACTTATATTTTACGCGCACACAAAAAAAATCTTTTTTATGTTTAAATTCAAATAGTACCGGATAGATTTTTTAGGCATGAATTTGATGGTATTTTCCAACAATTTATAAGTGTTACCAGAACTAGATTTGTCAAATGAGTGGGATGGGTCGAGTCAAATCAAGTCATGTCATGATTGGGATTGGTCGAATATGGTTTGGCTCAAATTGACATATTTTTATGCAATACAATTTTACCTAACCCAACTCGAGCTCTAGTTCTTAACAATTTTCTTCTTAAATTGTTCCCTTTAAGGGCGGCTCCATGAGCAGACTCCCCCAATTAGTGACAAAGCTAAGGTGATTGGATAGGGTCATCGGCTAGGATTTCGTGTAGCACACGAGCAACGTGGATATGTGGTGAGTGTTGCTCTGACAGACAAGCACAATTGTGTGGACCGGTTCGAGAATTAGGTTTTGGTCTCGGACATGAAGATGTCGGTGAGGCGAAGGGTGGTGGATCATGCCTAGTCGACAAGCAATGCCCTTGCTCTTGTGAGCCAGTTCGCTTTCAAGAGGTCAAGTTGAAGTGGACGTATATTTTAGAATTGGCACTTACTTTATATTTTGGAAATAAAAATTTTTATATGGCAGATTAAAATTACTGTATGTACATGGTAAGAATTTTTATTCACATAAGATAAGTGTTAATTTTCTTTTTTAATGGTTGGGCCAAATAAGGAAAAAAAAAAAGACACTTGCTTTCAATGCATGATCATCTACCTGGACTTTCAATTTGTTTGCAAAACAAACTGAAATGTGCCATGTCCTACATCAAAAGGATATAAGTGCACACGTGGACGAGATTTGATACTAATTAATAATCTATAATTTTTATTTATTAAAATTCAAATTTATAATTATAAAAAAATTAACCATATTTTTTATTGAAACAATGCAATTGTCTACAAAAGAGTTTCAGTTTCTTTCATTTAATTCCGAATTTTATTACTTCAGCCAATGGTTATCTCAGAGATCATATATGTTCAGACATAACTTCTTAATCTTTAGAAGGTTGTGTCCACTTGTATATTACTTGTTATTACGTGTCTATTCAAAACACAAATTCTTCCTTTTTTATTGGGAAAGTGACACAAATAGTTCCCAAACTTTGGCTGAATGTGCAACTGAGTTCTTAAATTTTAGCCTAATGTGTAATGTGATCATAAACTTTTAATTTATTCAATTTAATCCCTAAATTTTTGGTAGATGTCCAATACAATCCCTATACTATATGAAAATGTTCAATGCAGTTCATTTTCATTAATTCAAGACTAGGGACTTCATTAGACATTTTCATATAGTTCAAGGACTATATTGAACATATACCTAAATTTTGAAACTATATTGAATAAATTAAAAGTTTAGGGATCACATTGCACATTGGACTAAAGTTCAGGGACCGCATTGAACAAAGTTCAATGACCAAATTGCACATCAAATCAAAATTTTGGAATTGTTTGTGTCATTATCCCTTTTTTATTTTCTCTTTCCAAAAGAGAAATACAATCATTGTTTGCAATTGTTTCCCTTTGAGAGTTTTTGAAGAAATACCATAATTGCTATATGGTATTCTCACTAGAGACTTTATTGTATTTTAGAGGATTTTAGCTAATAGCCATTAGTAGCTGTGAGAATTTGCGAAACTACTGCCAACTATTCTAAAAACTTAAATTATTAAAAACATGGTTATATATTTGATTACTCCAGTACTTCCCCACGATTAGTTTGGTCTTTTTTTTTACTAGTACTAAAAGTGGAAATTTAATTGGGGAGACAAATGAAAGTGGAAAGGATTTAAACTTGGAATCTCCAGTTCTGATACCATATGAGAATTTATGGAATCACTGTCAATTGTTTTAAAAACTTAAAGCCATTAAATGAAAGCATGGTTTTAGATTTGATTACTTTAACAACAACGTTATGGGGCAAATAATTCCTTAAAGACAATATCATTAATAAAAATTAATAGAAGAGAAGCAAAACATATCATTAATAAAATCCACTCTCAAATAACATTATCTCATAGGCTCCCCACTAGTTTCTTGTCTAAAATTTTGACTGAATTTGGCTAATAACAGTTTTGTCAACTTGGAATGCCTTGGCAAGAATATCTACGGATATATCAGGCATCGATCCAAACACGGCATTAGCAATTGTAATGACACCAGGGTTTTGGCTACCGAGAGCTGCAATGGCGACAGCATTCCCATAACCGGTATTTCTCTGGTAATGGATAAGGCCTTGGGGGAAGACGAACACGTCACCCTTTTGCAAGATCTTGGAAATGAGGCGGTTGTCGGGGTTGGAAGTGATGAAACCTACTTCAAGGGTTCCTTCCAAGACTAACAAAATCTCGGTGGCTCGTGGGTGAGTGTGGGGTGGGTTGATTCCCCATGGTGCAATGTCGATGCGTGCCAGGGATATTCCGAGAGTGTTGAGCCCCGGGAGCTGGGTTGCGGTCACCGGGGTGACCTTGGAGCCGACAGGGTTTGACGTGTTGCCTGGAAGATGGAGCCCACGGAAGGAGAAATCATTTGCCTGAACTGTTTGGGGGTCCTTGCAAGGAAGGCCATTCACGAGCACTGTATTGTGAGTAACCAAAATTGAATTAGAGAAGCAGCAGATGGACTAAAAGCCTCCACTAGCAGTAGCTTATTATTTTGCCAGGAAACCTTTTGTCCTATAAATTATATCAAAGAATGCTATTGAGGGTTTATCTTGTTAAATGAAAGCCGCTTTCGGATTACATGACGGACTCATTCTACAAAATTAAGTACGCACAAGCCAAAGTTCTACTGGGGAAAGAAGAAGCTCTATCAAAACTCTTCGCACAGTCACGAACATGTTCTGATTACCTGAACTGCCAGCTTGAGCGACACAGAAATCCTGGAGAGGGCTTTGGTCAGCTGCCGCGAGAACAAATACCAGACCCAAGAAACAAATCCAAGGCACAATTTTCGCCATCTCCGAAAGCAAAAATCTCCGCAAAAACGATGAGATCGAGTTTAACTTTCAATGGGGACGTTTCTCTCTCTCTCTCTCTCTCTCTCTCTCTCTCTCTCTCTCTCTCTCTCTCTCTCTCTCTCTCTCTCTCTCTCTCTCTCTCTCTCTCCCTCTCCGCGAGTAATCAAGATGGCTTGTGCTTGTTGTTGGGGATGAAATGCTGCGAGGAGGTCGCGAGTATTTATATGCGCACAAGAGCAGAAGAGAACAAAGATTCAGATAAATGTAAAGGAGGAGGTCACTTTCCATGGAAAGAGTCTCCTCTTGGTCTTTTGCCGCCCCTTTCAATAAGAATCCATGTGTTGCCAAATGCAAAACGTATGCAATTCTTTCTTGCAGAATTGAGGTGATAGCGTGTGGATTTAATGAGAGAGAAGGCAATTTCACGCGTAAGAAGAACTATTCAGCGAAGTTGTCCCATGACCAAGTACACGCTCGTAGCCATGATGATTTTTCTAATTTTAAGTTCCCATTCGGCTTTTGTTCCATTAACACGTATAAGAAAACGGAAGCTAAATTTAACGTGCTGCGAGAATTTTGTCTCTTATTTTGTGTTGATATAGGAAAAAGACGCTGGATAAAATTGCTCTTTTTTTTTTATGGCAGCAAATGCATTATGGGTATGTAAATGGAGAGGCTTTTATTGGAACGATTGATCTATTCATAATAGCCGTATTTTGGCTTATTGCCGCACCACATATTTATACATTGGGAACGAGATGCTTTCGTCTGCGTTTAGGTTTACGTTGTTGTACTTATCTTACCTATTGATTATTGCGTGTACATGACTTCAGCAATGTGCTTTGCTTTTCACAATAATTATGAAAAAGCATAGTTCTGGGATGTTTAAGTTGAAAATACTAGCACATAGTTTTTTAAGGCATGAATTTGATGGCATTTTTCAATAATTTATAAACATCACCATAACTAGACCAATAAAACGAGTGGAAACAGGTTGGGTTTGGAATAGGTCAATCTAGTTTGACCCAAATTGACCTATTTAATCCAAATTGATCTATTTTTACGTAATGCAATTTAAGCAACCCATTCCTGACCCAATCCAAACCCCATATAACTAACCCAACTTGAGCTCCAATTCTTAAAGTTTTTATCCTTAAATTGTTGCCTCTAAAGAATGGGCAGCCCCATAACTTTAGTCCCCAGATCGATGAGGGAGTTTGGGTGATTGGGTAGGGTCATAGGCAAGGATTTTGTGTGGCACACGAGCAACATGGAGATGTAGGCGAGTGCCACGCTAACAAAAACAAGCACACTTACATGGACCGGTTCAAGAATAGGGTTATGGACTGGGGCATGAAGGTGGTAGTGAGGCGAAGGATGGTGGATCTCGCCTAGGTGATGAAGAATGCCCTCACTTTCGTGAAACAATATGCTTTCAATAGGTCAAGCTGAAATTGACCTGTATTTTAGAATTGGTACTTGCTTTATATTTTGGTAATAAGAATGTATATGGCGAATTAAAATGACTGTATGTACATAGTAACAATTTTTATTCACATAAGATAAATGTCAATTTGCTTTTTAAGTGATTGAGCCAAAATGAGGGGGAAAAATAAACACTTGCATTCATGATGACCTAACTGGACTATCGGTTTGCAAGTGAATTTGGCACTTGCTTCGTATTTTGGAAAAATTAAAAAAAGAAGAAGATCTTGTCCTATATGTCTCTACAAAATTAATAATTTCAAAAAATTACGAAAATTTTAACAAAGAGAAAAAAGAAATGAAAAGGCATCATGAATTTCTTCCTTTGTTTTCTATCAAAATCCCGGGGCGGCCTTCTTCCTTTCTTGAATGACAACGATAGTTTCACTTGTTTTATTAATAAGATGTGTTTGATTTGGGTTTTTTTGCTGTGTTTGTTTTAGTTAAAGCGTTTTTTTAGAAAAAAAATTTCAGAGCTTTATCTATTTGGTTTGCCAAAATTGACTAATTAATCGAAAATTCTCTTCAGCCAACAAAAAAATTTATATATAAAATTAGGATAGTGAATTTCCAAATCTAAAAAAGATGAAAATGATAGCTATAGATCTCTCCCCTCTTTGTGCTCAGACGCCTTCTTCAAGCGCGGTGAGTATAGAAGCCATGGACACCACACCTCTGATATCATCTTCCAAAGCAGCGCCCAATCCTCGCTGCTGTCGCCTCCGCTGCGAATGCATCGTCTGATCAGTGCGATCCATCGAAAAAGCAGAGACCCACGACATTAAACCCACCTCGAAAGCTCGAGAGGCGGTGGAGAGGCCACCACTAAGGCTGAGGCCTGGTGGCGGAGCTGATCTCTTCTCCACCACGCCGAGGAAGCCGAACTCAACAGCACCTCTGGAGATCTTCTCCTTCTTCTAACGGATCACGAATGGTCACGAGAGAGGCGAGATTGATTCGCAAAGACTAGGGTGCGGAAGCTGGAATGCCCAGTCAAAAGGCGCGCGCAAGAGCGAGAAGTATAAAAGGAGGATATTAGAGAGAGAGATGATGATCATGATCATGATCATGATGATGAAGATGAAGGAACGGAGGGCTCGAGTTACATACGAGGAGTAGTCAGGAAGAGAGGGAGAATGAGAGGGGATGGTAAGATTGTAAATAGGGGTACACATCTTCCATGAGATGTCTCCGAGAGATAGAAATCATTTTCCGAATGAAATCAAAACACTAGAAAACATTGTCGGTCACTTATCACCGAACAAAGCAAGAAAAACTGTTCATTTTTCTTTTATCACGGAACTTTTCTCCAAACAAACAAGTGCACTCTTATTTTCTAAACCTACTCATACCGTAATTACTGATTTAAAAAACCCACTTACTGCCTAATCCATTGAAAATGAGTTAAAGAAATGGTCCTACGTCCCCTATTGCCCACTTTCGCCGTAACTGCCATATTGATCGTAACCATTTTTAAGTGTGACGATACATCTCCTCTGCTAGCATTTTCAGAACCTTTACCGACACCAATGATGAATTTTTGCCGTTGGGGTCAGAATGTAATATTTTGAGGATATTTGAAAAAGCAAAAAAGCAAAGTTATTTGGATATGAAAGTAATGATTTTAGTGGACCATGTATGACACTTGTTTTTTACTAAATGAGTATGACTCATCAACATTTATATTCGTTTCATGCCAAGGGTATCTATTGAGAAATATAGTCTGAAATTGGAAGATATGAAATCAGACTTTGAGTCATGATAATACTCTCTTTAAGAAATTATTTATCCCATAATGTTGCTAATGGTTACTAGCAAAAATCTTTTAGAATGCAACATAATCTCTATGAAAATACCAAATAGAAATTCTAATATTTCTCCAAGAACTTTCAAAAGGAAATAATTGAAAACAATGGTTGTGTATCTCTTGAAAGAAACAAAAAATAGAAGTTAGATAAATAGAAAAGAAAATGTTGAATACATAATAGCAAATGAATATGTTTGAACTTATACAAACTTTCAAAGGTTAAGAAATTAGGTCCAAACAAACACAAAACCTCCAAAGGTTGTAAGAGCGCCTAATAACCATTAGGCAAAAATAATAATAAAATTCGGAATTTAATAATAATAACAATAATAGTAATAATAATAATAATAATATAACCATATTGCGAACAATTATACTATTTCAATGGTACATATAAGTTATATTATAAATTGGAATTTCAATAAATAAGTAAAAAAGAGGAATAGTGCGCCTAATAATTCTGCACCTGGCGTGCGGGTATTGTGACTCTAGCCCATGTAGCCCAATGTCTTCATTTGAACAAGTGAAAAGACACCCACACTTATATAATGGCCCTACATGCTCCTAACTAACCTATGTAGATAAGGAAAAGCTTTATTTTGTTTGTTTTACAAACAAACAACCAACGATATCTAGTTCAAGTTATGATTTGCAAATAGTCATTTTGATTCCATTCTAAAAGTCATATCTTGTCAATGGTAGGTTGGTTACATCTTAAATTAGTCATATATTCAAAGGTCAATACCACGAAAAATCTCAAACTAATATATTTATGACAAATTAACATTAAACCAATATTTTAACCATAAAAACTCAAACTAACACGTTAATGACAAATTTACTCTTCATTATTTTCCATTAAATTAAACTACTATTATGAAAAACCACAAACTGGTATAACTATGATAATGGAGAGTAAAACCCTAAATCAGAGCACTATTCAATTTGATGGTAAAATTGAATAGAAACTAAAGGAAGATAAACTTGTCACAAGTCCATCAATTTATAGTAAGTTTGTCACAAATGTACCAGTCTAGGATTTTTCATAGTATTAACTCTATATTGAAAGAGCATAACTCTTGATCAATACGATTATAAGACTTCAAAGCTCAAGCTCCATGGAAGCAAGTTTCACTATGCCTTCATGATAGTCAATAACTGGCTGGTGCATGGCTGCAAGTGAAGGCAATCTTGCCCCAGCTAGTGAGGATTGCCTCACCTACCATTGGTGAGGGCATAGCATGGCTAGCTTCACCCGAACCATCGTGGCCATGGGCAAGGTCTTTATCGCCTTCAGCCAACAAGGACATGGAGGCAAGCCTCTTTTTTTATGAAGAAGAAGGAAAACAAGAGAAAGTGTAGAAAAAGAGAGTGAGAGAGAAGAAATGAAGTAATTTGATAAGCAAGACCTATCTTGTGACATGTCAACTCACTAGAACTACACAATATTTTCTCAAGTGAAAATGACTACTAAATCGGGTCACAAATGTAAATTACAAATCAATCAATGACGATGCCATAAACAATAATTAATACAACGAAAGCAAAACACCAGCTTAAACAAATGGATTAATGAAATCTGCTCTCAAACAACGTTATCTCACATGCTTCCCACTAGTTTCTTGTCTAAAATTTTGACTGGATTTGGCTAACAACAGTTTTGTCAACTTGGAATGCCTTGGCAAGAATATCTACGGAAATATCAGGCGTCGGTCCAAACACGGCATTAGCAATTGTAATGACACCAGGGTTTTGGCTACCGAGAGCTGCGAGGGCGACTGCACTCCCAAAACCAGTATTTCTCTGGTAATGGATAAGGCCTTGGGGGAAGACGAACACATCACCCTTTTGCAAGATCTTGGAAATGAGGCGGTTGTCGGGATTGGAGGTGATGAACCCTACTTCGAGGGTGCCTTCCAAGACTAACAAAATCTCGGTGGCTCGTGGATGAGTGTGGAGTGGGTTGATTCCCCACGGTGCGATGTCAATGCGCGCCATGGAGATCCCGAGAGTGTTGAGCCCCGGGAGCTGGGTCACGGTCACCGGCGTGACCTTGGAGCCAACAGGGTTTGACGTGTTGCCTGGAAGATGGAGCCCACTGAAGGAGAAATCATTTGCCTGAACTATTTTGGGGTCCTTGCAAGGTAGGCCATTTACGAGCACTGTATTGTGAGGAACCAAAATTGAATTAGATAAGCATCAGATGGTATTTAGTACAACTTGAAACTTGCAAGATGAGGGGGCAACAAATATTAATGCTGGGTTTTAAGAATCTCCAGAACGTCATCTAAGCTTTGTTTTTACCTAACCGACCTTGAAATCCAGAAAAACTCGCGTCCTATGAATTATACCAGAGCATGGTATTAAGTGTTTATTTTCTCAAAGGAAGCTGTTCTCAGATTACATGAAATAGACAGACTCATCCCACAATATTAACTACAAAGAAGCTAAGTTCTGCTAGGGAAAAAAGAACTATTAGAACTATCAACACAGTCGCCATATCCATATATTACCTGAACTGCCAGCTTGAGCGACACAGAAATCCTGGAGAGGGCTATGATCAGCTGCCGCAAAAGCAAATGCTAGACCCAAGAAACAAATCAAAAGCACACTTTTTGCCATCTCCAAAAGCAAAAATCTCCACAAAACGAAGAGATCGAGTTTAAACAGGGACCTTTCTTCTCTCCGTGAGTAATCAAGATGGCTTGTGTTTGCTGGTGTGGATGAAATGCTGGGAGAAGGATGCGAGTATTTATAGGCGTCCAAGAGCAGAAGAGAACAGAGGGTTCAGACAAACTTAGGAGTGCATATAAATAAAAAGAGGTCACTTTCTAAAGAAGGAGTCTCATCTCGGTCCTTGGCCGTTCCTCTCAAAGAGAATCTATGTGTTGCCAAATGCAAAGTGGACGCAATTCTCTCTTCCATAGTAGTGATGATAGTTTTGGCAGGCAATTTGACGCGTAAGAAGAATTAATCAGCGAAGTTGCCCCTTGACCAAGTACACGCCTCGCAGCCAAAAATAAGCTCTCTTTTTAATTTCGCCATTCGGCTGTTGTTCCATTTACACTAAAAAAATAAAATAAAGCATAGAGCATCAAGCTAAATTAATGCGCTGTGACTATTTTATCTCTTCTTCTGTTTGCGCAATACGTAGTTTAATGATTTCCTTCTTTTTTTATCATCTTTCCGGCCTCTAATGCATTATTGGAATGAGAATGAGGAGGCTTGATTGGATGGCTTGAGCGACTTGTAATAGCCGTATTTTGGGTTATCGTTGCACCATCTGTCCTTCGAGAAGGAAAGTAGGCTTGAACAATTCTGTCTCTATCTAACACCAAACAGGCAATCTTTCCGGAAACAAAAAAGCAGGCATACAATGTCCAAAACGATGTCCAAAACGTTCATGCCCTTCTTTATCTTGGAAGCTAGAAAGTCCTAAACACTCAATAGCTAAAAAATATCAAAACATATGTTCAGACTCTGCTACAAACATATCTCCTACAATTTCTCCTTTTCGGTGCGTATTCCTTTCCTGAACTGTCGGCTTGAGCGACGCAGAAATCTTGCAGTGGGCTATGATCGGCCGCTGCACAAGCAAGAAACAGACCCAAGAAAGAAGCCAAAGCCACGCTCTTTGCCAATTGAAATCAAAACACTAGAAAACATTGTCGGTCACATTACCAAACAAAGCAAGACTAACTATTCATTTGTCTTTTATCATGGAGCTATCTTCCTAACAAACAAGCGCACTCTTATTTTCTAAACCTACTCATACCATAATTACTAATTCAAAAAACCCACTTACTGCCTAATCCATTGAAAATGAGTTAAAGAAATGGTCCTACGGCCCCTATTGCCAACTCTCGCCGTAACTGCCATATTGGTCGTAACCATTCTTAAGTGCGACGATACATCTCCTCTGCTAGCATTTTCAGAACCTTTACCGACACCAATGATGAATTGTTGCCGTTGGGGTAGATTGTAATATTTTGAGGATATTTGAAAAAGCAAAAAGCAAAGTTATCTGGATATGAAAGTAATGATATTAGTCGACCATCTATGACACTTGTTGTTTACTAAATGAGTATGACTCATCAAAATTTATATTTGTTTCATGCCAAGGGTATCTGTTGAAAAATATAGTCTGAAATCGGAAGAATTGGAATCCAATTTTGAGTCGTGATAATATTCTTTTTAAGGAATTATTTACCCCACAATGTAACTAATGATTACTGGCAAAAATCTTTCAAAATACAACAAAGTCTAAATGAGAATACCAAATAGAAAGTCTACTATTTCTTCAAGAACTTTCATAGGGAAACAATTAAAAATAAAGGAAAATGCCACCAAAAACCCTAAACTATGGCATTTCGGACAATTTTACCGTCATCAAAAACCCCAAACTATGCCACTTGAGACAATTTTATCCTAAACTTTTTTTTTGTGTCACCAAAAACCCCAAGTTATGCCATTTGAGACCATTTTACCCTAAACTTCTTCTTGTGCCACAAAAAATCATAAACTATGCCACTTAGAACATATCTATCCCAAACTCTTTAACTAAATGGCATTTTCGTCTTTTTTCTTTTAACTGTTTTTCTTTTTTTCTTTCTTCCCCCTCTACCATGGCCGGCAGAGGGAAGCTGGCAAGGGCCACCCTTGCCGGACCTCGCTAGGGAGGGTCGCCCTCGCCAGATCTAGCAGGGGCGGCCTTCACCCAACTCAGGCGAGGGACGCCCCCACCAGATCTAGCAGGTTCGACCCTCGCTCGATGCCGGGGAGGGTTGCCCCCGCTAGATCCGGCAAGGGTGTCCCTCGCCTAGCCCGACTCAGGCGAGGGCAACCCTCACCTAACGCTAGGGAAGGTTGCCCTCGCCGAACACTATCGCCAGCGAGGGTGGCCATCACTGGCTTCCCTCTATGAGCCATGGCAGAGAGAAGAGGAAGAAAGAAACAAAAAATAATAAAAGTAAAAAGATGAAAATGCTCTTCAGTTAAAAATTTTAGGGTAAATGTATCCCAAGTGACATGATTTAAGATTCTTTGTGATACAAGAAAAAGTTCAGGGTAAAATTGTCTCAAATAGCATAATTTGGAGTTTTTGGTGGCATTTTCCCCAAAAACAATGGTTGTGTATCTCTTGAAAGAAACAAAATTGGAAGTTATACATATAAAAAAGAAAATGTTGAATACATAATAGCGAATGAATATGTTTGAACCGATACAAGCTTTCAAAGGTTAGAAATTAGGTCCAAACAAACACAAAACCTCCAAAGGTTGTAAGAGCGCTTAATAACCATTAGGCAAAAATAATTATAAATTTCGAAATTAAATAATGATGACGACGACGACGATCATCATCATCATCATCATCATCATCCTCATAATATTGCAAACAATTATACTATTTCAATAGTACATACAGGTTATTTTATAAATCCGAATTTCAATAAATAAGTAAAAAAGAGGAATAGTACGCCTAATAATCCCACACCCACCCGCACACGGGTATTGTGATTCTAGCCCATGTAGCCCAATGTCTTCATTTGAACAAGTAAAAAAGATATCCACACTTATATAGTAGCCCACATGCTTCTAACTAACCTATGTAGATAAGGAAAAGCTTTATTTTGTTTGTTTTACAAACAAACAACCAATGGTATCTAGTTCAAGTTATGATTTGCAAATACTCATTGTGATTCCATTCCAAAAGTATCTTGTCAATGGTAGGTTGGTTACATCTTGAATTAGTCATATATTCAAGGGTCAATACTACAAAAAAACCTTAAACTGTTACATTTATAACAAATTAATGTCAAACTAATTTTCTGACTATAAAAAATCACAAATTGATACATTAAAAACAAATTTACTCTCTATTAGTTTCCATTAAATTAGATTACTTTTACGAAAAACCACAACTTGGTACACCTGTGATAAATGAAGAGTAAAACCCTAAACCAATACACTAATCAACTACTACATGTCATTTAACTAAAAAATTAATAGTAAAGTTAAATAGAAACTAACGACGGATAAACTTGTCACAAGTCTATCAACTTGGGGTAACTTTATCTCAAATACACCAGTTTGGGGTTTTTCGTGGTATTAACTCTATATTAAAAGAGTGTAACTCTTGATCAATACAATTATAAAACTTCAAAGCTCAAGCTCCATGGAAGCGAGTTTCCCTATGCCTTCATGATTGTCAACAACTGGTTGGTGCATGGCTACAGGTGAAGGCAATCTTGCCCTAGCTAGCAAGGATCACCTCGCCTACCATTGGCAAGGCCATAGCATGGCTAGCTTCACCCGAACCATCGTGGCCATGGGCAAGGCCATCTTCACCCCCAGCCAACAAGAACATGGAGGTGAGTCTCTTTTTTCCTTGAACAAAGAAGAAGGAAAAAAAGAGAAAGTACAAAAAGGAAGAGAGAGAGAGTCTATTATGGTGAGAGAGAAGAAATGGAGTAATTTGATAAGTGAGACCTATTTTGCAAAATGTCAACTAAACCAAACTACACAATATTTTCTCAAGTGAAAATAACTACTGAATCTGGTCACAAATGTAAATTACATATCAGTCAACAAGGATGCCATAAACAATAATTAATACAACGAAAGCAAAACACTAGTTTAAACAAATGAATTGATGAAATCTACTCTCAGACAACATTATCTCACATGCTCCCCGCTAGTTTTTTGTCTAAAATTTCGACTGGATTTGGCTAACAACAATTTTGTCAATTTGGAATGCCTTGGCAAGAATATCTATGGAAATATCAGGCGTCGATCCAAACACGGTATTAGCAATTGTAATGACACCAGGGTTTTGGCTACCGAGAGCTGCAAGGGCGACTGCATTCCCAAAACCGGTATTTCTCTGGTAATGGATAAGGCCTTGGGGGAAGACGAACACATCACCCTTTTGCAAGATCTTGGAAATGAGGCGGTTGTTGG
>CM026414.1:26213451-26255975 GCA_014858505.1 Corymbia citriodora subsp. variegata | reverse complement strand
CTTATGCAAGAAACCTTGATGTAATACTGCTCTAGACACAAAAGTCATGCAATTTATCACATGAAACTGATTAGAGACATCCTTTAATCTCTTACATCTTGATGCAGATGAATCCTAAGATAGACACACCCATCCTCCCACCACAATTGTTCTTTTTTTCTTTTCTATGGGGGTGATACACGAGAGGGGAGTCCTTTCACAGGACAAACAAACCAAGAGAAGAAACCTCAGTTCATCTCCTCGCTCCAAAATTACTCAGAAAAGACACAGCATGATCAAGAGCGAGCGCATCCGAAACAAACCTCAGCAAGGCCTTCAGTTGTTCTGTCCATTTAACCAAGTCGCACTCCCAAGCAGCGGCAGAGCAAGTCGATCGGGGGAGAAGAAGTGAGTAGCAATCGTCCAACCTTTCACGGACCCAACACTCGTCGTCGGGGGAGAAGAAGCGACCAGCAATCGTCGCCTCGTCGGTTGAGCAGCGGCGGAGCAAGTAGATCGGGGGAGAAGAAGCGAGCAGCGATGGGAGAAGAAGCTAGGGTTCCATCTTTGTCGATTTGTTCATATGTAGAACCTTTCTATTTTTCATCTTTTAATTCTTTCCTTTTTTTTTTAAATGAAACCGGTCTGGGCCGGGTGGGTTTCCTAGTGGAACCGGTTCCCGGACGGGTTCCAACCGGTTCTCAAAAGCTGGAACCGGTTCCCGGACCGGTTTTTCAGGGTGGTCCGGGCCGGTTTCCGGATCAATCCGGTCCGGTTGCACACCCCTATTCGCAGCATCAAATTCAAAGATAATGTTCAAATGTCGATTGTGAATCCAACATACACAACTTAAATAATAAAGATGAATTTGGTCCAATCAGAATAGCGTGCATGAGTCGGTTCTAATAACAACATTGAATTCAATCATGAAAGTGTGCATGAGTCCAATGCAGACTGTTCTAATAACAAAAGGTGAATCTAATCAAAAGAGTGACACAGACATATTCTTATAGATGCATAATTACTTGTGAATCAAAATCATGAGGACAAATGTGGTACACATCTAAAACATTTGGTAATTATTTACTGTATATAATATCCTTTCCTCAGATGAAGAAAGATGGCATTACCAAGATTGTTGTTCTTCCGCTTTACCTACAGTTGTGCATAAGTTATATATCTTTTGAGTAGTCATGTGTTAAATTATTATTGATAATTTGAAAAAAAGAAAGCAAAAGAAAAAGAACTTGGAGATTGGTAATGCCCTTTCGCGGAAGCCAGCAATTTATTATTGAGCCTATCGCAAAAGCTAACCTGATGCCATAAAATATTCCAATTACAAAAAAAAATAAAAAATGAAGACTAAACAGATGAAAGCCGTTGAACTTAATACGTGGTCTTCAGTGAAAATAAGTCCATGTATTCATAATTATTATATATCTTGGTTCATATTTATGCACTATGTTATTCGAAAGTTTTGCTATGATTAATAAATCTAATATAACTTTTTGCTGGTACACTTGATTGTGCTTGTAATATATCTCCTAAGTGGTCATGTGATAAATAATTATATAGCAAGGAAAAGTAATTTCTCATAAGTTGGGGGTGAAATTTGGAGGAAGCCACCAAGGTTGGTTTTATCAACGAGCCCATGACCCAAATCACAAGAATCCCCGACCCTAGAGTCGTCTATTGGTTTGTGCAATAATCGAGTCCACTAGGACCGGCACTGATCTACCCTATTTACTACACTCGTCAGCCACATAAAAGCTTGTGCCAAACAAATGGTTCAAGTAATGCGGTGGTATGTGGTCATTGACAAAAGCAAGCCCATGTGTTCATGCCATTTATCCAAGTAAATAAAAGTCATGCATCTCTGTCTTCTAGTATAAGAATTAATCAACAAGAAGACAAGTGGTAAACGAACTACTTAAAAATACTATATTAGATCTTAAGCTAATAGTCTTGTTAATTATCAAGGTCACCATGGCCTAAGCGAGGATTGGCCTCGCCAAATCTAGCAAGGGGGCCTTGTCGACACTTGCCCTTGCCTATGCGAGGCTGACCTCGTCAACCATTACCTGTGATCGATGGTTGGTTGGTGTTGGCCGCTGGCAAAATGAATAAGGAAAAGAAAAAATTTAAAAAACTTATGTAAAAAGTATATAAAAAATTATTCATGAGAGCAATGGCATGCAGTGCTAGTCATCCTAAGCAATACGGTTGGCATCTATATTAAAGATTCTGGCCTAAATTCGTCGAATGAACTCCGGCGACCTCCACAGCCTTGACGCCGGTCCAGCCCAACCTGGGTGACTTCTCTCGGTGCGTCCAAGCCAGATCTCAGCTTCGCTCCAAATTCTCGGCGTGTCCAGGTGCTCCCAGCGCCATCCCTGCCTTTCTCGACAACCACCACCTTGCAATACCACCGCGGTCCAGCTCGAGCACATCCGGACATCGACGAGTCCAGGCGATATCACAGCAGCTCCACTCCAGATCAATGTGTTTCAGGCAGTGCTCAGCTAGGCAAACCATCCTAGCGAATCTGAACATGCTTCCAGCACCGACCTGCAATCTTTCTCTGTCGTTGCCCCCTCCCCTGGTGTCCTCGCAGCAAGCCCAGTGACAATCCTAGCAAAACCCAGTTGCAATTCAACATCCAATCACACTTTAAAATTGATATCTTGGCGTTTAAGGTCTAAGATTAGGATACTGATTTTATTTGGAATGAAATTTTAAGTTGATTTGATAGTGTTTCCTTATCCAACTTTTGGATGATATCTTTTGGTGGTTGAGCATACCTTGAGTATTCAAATGCTTGCTTTGATTGCTTTGCTTCCCTAATTTAGAAAATACAAAAAAAGAAAATGAAGAAGAAGTGCCAGTTAGATTAGGATAGATAACATTACATGATAGATAGATTTCATTATTTGGATTATATTGCAAGTTAGGATAATAACTATCCAGTCATGGTAATAATCTAATCAATGGTAGTATTTAATCCAAAATTTTTCCTGACTAGCATTGAATTATATCCCACTTAAGATGGTTTTTCTTTCATTACTAAAGACGAATTTTAATAGAAAATTAAAAATATATATTATCCGAGAAAGACTTGTGTTTGTAGCTGTGAAATCTTGTGGTAAGATTTGTCAATATTTTCGAATTTTTAAAATTTTTAAAATAGTAATTCCGAAAAGGGTGAATCGAACTGGGTCCCTCAGCCTAATTCGAATGAAGGTAGATTTCTGGCCTCGCCAAGATGGGCTAAAGGGTGCAATTTAGTCCATCCTCAAACCCACTCCAATATTCGACCAAAAAAAAAAAACACACTCCAGTTCTAACCTTCCACAGCCCGATTTCAGAAGACACTCCAGTTAAGCCCATGTTCGTTTAACTTAAACCAAGCCCAAATTAAGACGACTCGCCACCAGCCTGCTCGTCCACTAAAGCAACGCCAAACCCATATTAAAGCCTACTTCAAATAAACCCATTTATCTTTGTAGAGCCCATACCCTAATTTTCCCTGCTTCTCTCCACAATCAACTCATGCACAGAAACATTTCCAGAACGTGAAACTTCCCTCCTTTTGGCCTCTCACCCTCCATAATGTTTACTAAGGGCCCGTCTGTTAACTTGCTAGTTTTACTGTCCTTTTGTTTTTTTTTTATTTCCTAGAATATAAAAAAAAATTTCATTTGATAATATCAACTAGTAATTCTATTTCCCGAAGCAAAAAGTTATTCCAAGAAAGAGACTTGAAATAAAAACAAAAAGTATAAAAAAGTAATTTCTTATTCTCCGGAATAATTTTTAGAACAAGTGTTTCTTTCTTTTCTTCTTCCTCGTCTTCTAACCTTATATACTGTTCTCAGTTAATTGACCGAGAGCTCATTAAATTTTATCCACTAACTCATGAATCTCCAGACTCACGGTTCAAGATCAACGCCCCAAAAGCTCAGGCCACAAACAAATGGACTCAGCCGCTGACTACCCATCATCGTGTCGATTCATCATATACATTCCATCCTCTTCGTTTTCAGCAAGCATCACAATGGCATCACCAGAACATGCGAAACAAGGAGCGAAGTCTATACCCATCCCCGAGCCACCATCAACCGAAAACAATGACCATATAGCCACCATCATCACCTCGCAACACCGTTGCCGACCATCCCAAGCCATTCATCATTAACAGCCACAATATCCAGGAAGCCAACGGGAAATGAATAAAACGCAGCAAATCTCAAGGAAAACTCCTTGCAGAACGCATATTCCTGAAAGAGTGTGAATCGGCCATCTCAATCACCGTCGGCCACCCACACCTCACATTTATGACCACAAAACAGCAAACATACGGAGAGTACGGAGCGGAGAGACAAACCAACAGAATATCTTAGACTCCGAACACTTCCTCGTCGGCAAGGAACACCAAGACTCGTTGGAAAATATACAAAGCACATAGTGGGAACACAAAAAAGTGTATGTCCAGATTTGGTCCGATGATGCAACTGACGATCAACAAACAACAAGAGGTTTATAATATGTGAACTTTCAAAAATCAGGGCTTTCTTTGAAGAACACTGACAGCCAAATCTAATATCCAGCAAACAAACATGCTCAAACTTTCAAAAATCGGACAATCAATTTTATATTGTTCAAACAGGCATGTCATTAGCTAGAAGATAACATATGCAAGAGGGATCAAACACCATCTTTCTGGGAACTGTAGGCTGAATCATCTATTCAAGTGGAGGCGGAGGTTATCATCACAAGTGCCACCAGAAGATGTAGTAGCATGTCCTGCAATCCCACTCCCTATAGTCATGCTGCTCGACATTGCAATACTCGCAACAATAACTAAGTCGGTGAAGCGACGAACAAGAGGATTGCTGGACCCGAGCGGGATATACAACAGAAGGTAGAAACCCAAGATAATGAAGAGTGCAACAGATCCCAAGACCAAGACAATGATTGCAAGCCAAGCAAGTTTGGTTATAGTCACATAGACGCCTGCCATGAATGCCAGAGGCATTGCAGCAAGAGTAACCAGCAATGGGAATCTCGCTTTCAAAAAAGCATACCGCACCGCATGTGGATCATTAATCTATGTCCAGAGGAGGATCACGAGTGCGATGATCGAGCTATACATGGTGATGGAGTTGGAAATCACAAAGACATTGTACATGACTTTGTGGAGCAATATGGCAATTCCAGCATTGGGGTCAGAACCATTGTATCCTCCAGGAATGGAAAAACCAGAAGTGAAGGTCATAGCAGCCACGAGCGCTGCTACAACCATGCGAGTATTCACCTCCTCCCTAAGTCTATCCAATTCTGGTGGTTTAGTTCTCTCCCCTTGCTCTGGCTTGTTGGCTTGCAGATAGATAATTCTCCACTTCCCGGTGTTCCAACAGATGCCAAAACTATCCGGGTTAACCTCTGCAAGAAGTGAGTCAAACAATTAAATAGAAACCAAAAACGTGTAAATATACATCGGTAGGGGAGCGTTCCGCCTTAGAGGGAAGCACTCGCGAGAGCAGGGGTGGACGAATCCAGACAACACATCCAAAGAAACCAGCCAATAGTCAAGTAATTAGTGAATCTATGGGAGATGTTTATAAGGCACAGGTCAACTAAACGGTATTCCCATAGCAATTGGAGTTATGGATTTTCAGTTTACAGGGGGTAGTATGGGATCGTAGTAGGCGAGAAAATCACCCGTTTGATCGCCTGGGAACTTCTATAGTAAATGGAATATACATAATTGTGATCAATCAAATATTGCAAAGTCCCGGTGTGGCAATTATATTATAGATCTGGCTGAGAGCATACTAATTCATATACCTCACTAATTTATACTCTAGGACTGTCCCTGATTGGTATACAAAGTGCAATATATGGTTACTTGTGACGAAAGTGTAAGAGGTTGTACCTTCCGAAGTGGAGCATCCATTCCTTTCATGTCCTACTCTACAACATCGAGAGCCGTCATGTTATTCACATTTACCAGCTTAAGATCAACTCTTTTGTCTCATGCAAGAAGAAGCAAGACCGAAGGTTGCCAATGCAATGCGGCCAGATGTAGAGGTGTATTCAAGTTGGGATCTCTCACATTTATAAGGTGATCGAATTTGGGATTTTTCAATATGTATTTGACAGTTGAGATGCTTTTGTACCTTGCTAACACGTGAAAAATATTTTGTTGTTGCTTAGATAGAAACTTTGCTGGGTCTGCTGGCCATCCCCCAAGTAGCTTCTCAACGATCTTGACATGATCCGTCATGCAAGGGACATGGATAGGATGCAAAAGGCCACAAATTGGAACTTCTCCATCGAGAACTTGACTCCGTCAAAATAATTTATGTATGTTGCAAAATGGAGTGGAGTTTCATAGTCCTCATCTATCGATTGAAATAGAAATTGAGATCTTGATGCTTTCAATATTTTATGTTAAGAATTGATGATAATATTGTGTTTTCCATTTAAGAGTTGAATGCCTTTAAGATCCATTTTGCATCATATCTAAGGGATTCCTTGGTTCGGGCGATTTTCACCTCATACGGCTCCTTGTTCAATTCTTTCAAATCTTTTGGAATTTCATTGTACTTTTTATAGTAAACTTCTTTTATGAAAGAATTATAAGAGGGTGGTCCACAAACGACAAAAAGCTTGAATTTTTGTCTAGTGATGAAAACTATTTTTTAAGAGTCAATTCGGAAGGTTGATACCTGAATTTTTTCCAACAAATACATTTTTATAAAAAATAAAAAATGAAAAAAAGAAAAAGAAAAAGAAGAGGGAGGAAAAGAAGCTCCAGTCCATCCATTAAGTTCGGTCCAATGCAGCCCGGTCCAACCACAAGCGCAGCCCAGACCTTTTAGCTTAATTCGCATCAGCCCATCACTCCAGTCACTCGAAACACTTTTAGCCCAACTCGCCGTCGCTGCGCCTGCGCCTCCGCCTCCGCCTCCGCCTCCGCCTCCGTCTCCGTCTCCGTCGCAGCTCGTCTCCCTCCGCCGGCATGTCTCCACCACCGTCGACGGCTCCTCTGTTTCGTTTTTCCCTCTCCAGCGACCGTCACTACCACCGCCTGACGATCTCGACATCGATCCGACTACGCTGGCTTCGCGATCCTTCGAGCTTCAGCCTCCTCCTCCTCTTCCGTCATCTGTCCCTCCCCAGCATTGCTTTGGGCTTCGGCCTCGGGATTGCGTACCGGTTTCTGAGGACGATGGCTTGAACCGGTTTGTGGCTTTTGCTGGTTCATTGATGACGCCCGCAGATATGATCTTAGTTCCTTCCTGCTTTGCCCTTTCTGTTTTCCGAGTTCCATCGCCGTTGATTTCGCTGTGGAGGAGGCATCGAGTTTGCAAGGAAGGTGTTCGATGAAATGACGAAGCTGGACTCTGTTTCGAGGAGTTACCTGTTCAAGATATAGATAATCGACGACCCGGCGGTGATGACCTTGAGCTTTGGACTGGTGATCGAGCGAGAGCAAATATCTCGAAGATCGAAGTCCGAAGAAGCTCGCGAAATGCGGTCAACGAAGCCTCGGTCGTGTCCACGGACTCTCTCAAGTCTCCGCTCAACCGGACAAAAGAAAGAATTAACCTTGAGAGTTTGTGCGAAAGGATCGGAACTAGAGATGGTGAAGCAGACATGGTGGCCTCAGGGGAAGGTACTTGGGATCGACCGTCGGCCATGTCACCTTGAACCTGAACTCGGCGCTATCCACCCCCTTCAATCCCAGAATCTGCAATCAGCGAAAGAGCAATTCAGGATCCGGAAGAATGTGACAAACCCAAGTGGTGGGACGGATTGAGAAAGACAGAGACGTCTTCGTAGAACTCGGCCAACCGCTGGAAGTCGGAGGATTCTCGCGAGACGTGGCGGAGCCGGAGACACGCCGCCTTTCTTGCCATTTCTCGTTTCTGGTTTGGCGGACAGTCAAGAAAGACTGAGCCCGTAAAAATTTGTCGGTGGTCTCTAAATAAAAATATTAATTAAATTTGCATATACGTACTAGGAAGCATTTAATTTAGTAGTAATAAGTCTGCATGTATTTGCATTTAAACTATACCAGCGGTGGATGAATTTAAATGAATGAGTTTGAACTTGATTGGAATAATTGGACTGAGCCTACAAGAACATGAAATTTTGGCCAAGACCATGGATGCTAGAGAATCAAAAACTACATAATTGAAATGCCAAATTGAAAAATTTTAATTTATGAAAAGCAAACTTTGAGGCAATTAATCTTGATATTATCAAAATTCAAATCTTAGAGGGTAATTGAGCAAATTGACTTGATATTATTACAATAAGAGAAGAGAAGAGAAGAGTATTCTATTGCTAAGATAGAGTATATCTTTTAGAATTTGAATTATTAGAGAACAAGGATATCTCTTACTCTTGAAAGAAATTCTAATTGTCAGCCTATATAAACTCCATTATGTTCCTTGTTGAATTATTTTAGAATTCGAATTGGAGTGTGAAGATTGATTTGCAGAAGACTGAATCCAAGTGGTGAAAATTTGTTCCTTATTGGATTATTCAGAGCTTGAAAGAAGGCTCGAAAGGCCTAATCTCACTGTCAAAATTCATGCTTCACTTCTTCAACGGAGCTTCATCAAGCCAAGGCCGCCAAGGCTTTCCTCGCACGTCCTCCATCCCAAAGACGCCGTGGCGGCTTCGGTCACCGCTGCACTGCGTCTCACCTCCTTCTCCATGCTGCACCCCTTACACCATCCGAACTGCCCTGGCCCGATACCCAGCCGGTCTTTGCACTGATGCCGGTTCCTGCAATCTTTGCATGCTCAAATCAACCTGAGGAGTGCCGAGCCACCGCGAATTGGCCCCGCCACTAGGCCGCCACGCATACCCACAATGCTGGTGAACCTTCCAACTAGTTCTCTCTAGTTCCTGCAGTCCAGCATCTTGTCACCGTGACCGATCGAGCCTCTGGCGAGGCTGACATCTCCGTTGCTCCTGGTAAGCCCTTGCGATGCTCTCTCTCGCGTCCGTGATTTTCAAAGCTGGAGCTTCCTTGACTGGCGTCTTCACATCTTGAAGAAACAAAGTCGAAAAAGACCAAGGCTGAAGAAGAGGAGTGAGCTTGAAGCATCGGGTCCGTACCGGTAAAAAAGAATTACAATAATTTTGGTCAAATAAGTCCAAGCGCGGCGGATTCATCTTCTTTTGGATTTTGTCCAGAATTGACGATAGCGTTATGGGTTTTGATCTTAATTCATGCAAGCAAAAGAATATTATTGTGGCAAGGAGGTCGTGAAGAATTTGGGCGTGCAGGGATGGGCAGATTCTTTGGAGGATGAACGGACAACATCTAAGGCGGACTGTACGACCCCGCCTCCGACTCGCTTGACGCCCACCTCCACGAGAAGCAAGCATGAGCTCTGTTCAGTCCCCTTCTCTCTCTCCGTGTCTATGCTTTTTTTTTTAATGATTGTGAGCAGATTATTTGCTTTCACCGTGCGGACAGAACGAGTGTGGGTTTTGAAGGCTCCGATTTCTTTTTCTTTTTTAATCAGCAATAGATAAAATTATAATATAATATTCAAATAGAAGAGATGCAGAAAAATCCGTTCAAAAAGCGATTGTGTAGGTTGGACGTCAATGTCAAACAATTCGATTCCAAATGTGTAAACCTTAAATTTTTTAGTAATAGTGTAAATTGCATTTCGATGTTATTGCAAATGGTAATGGTTTTATATATCACTAGAGAATTTGAAGGGTTTGCAATTGCAGGGTCATGGCGATAGAGAGAGAGAGAGAGAGAGAGGCATTGAGGTTGGTGATGGGTCGTACTTTTCTCGGCCATTACAGTGCGACTTTGACTCCACAAGCCGATGAGTTCCAAGAAGAAAAAGACTCATGTGAGTTCCGATGCGACGCGAGAGATCTATTTCTAGGAAGTCTTTAAGTGCAAATACTGGAAATGCGTTCAACTAGAGCACATACGTGAGCTATCTCTTCTTAGGATGTATCTATAGAAAATTGTCACATTTCTGCATCAAAAGGCCCCTTTAACGTGTGCTTTATTTGCATTGATGTTATGATGTGTCCAATTTATTTATTTCGTCAAGTAACTATATCGACCATTGTGGTTGTTACCACATGCGTATGTGAGGACCACTGCACAGCCTGCAAAATGTATGAAGCATGAGTGCATGAGCGAAATTAGGGAAGAAAGACAGATGTAGGTTTTTCAATGAGGAATATAAAATCCTCCTCTCTAACTAGGCCATGATAATGCGAAACTGGGTCCATCAAGTTTGTAAGTGTCTAATATGCCCTCTAGAGATTGCATTAAATGGGTCAATCAATCTGTCAAGGGCTTCTTCAATCTCTCATTTTCTTTCACACAATTTACACCTTTTTATTGAAATAAAAGGCAAGAAGCTTGAAAGCATTGCGTACTTCATCAAACAGTAATTGATTGTAGAAAACATTTTGAGTGCGGCCCGCTCTGACTCAAAACTGCTCTGTAATAATTTCCTATGCAAGGAGGCTAATATGGACACGCATTTATCTTTCGATTTCTATAATATATGATCAAGTCCCTTGATTCATAGGCAAAACCACCTCTTTTCAAGATACATACTTTTGAATTATTTAAGCTTTCTTTTTTTTTAACTAATCATCCTTA
The DNA here is from genome assembly GCA_014858505.1 of Corymbia citriodora subsp. variegata. Classification (NCBI taxonomy): domain Eukaryota; kingdom Viridiplantae; phylum Streptophyta; class Magnoliopsida; order Myrtales; family Myrtaceae; genus Corymbia; species Corymbia citriodora. The sequence continues at coordinate 26,245,327 of CM026414.1, read as the reverse complement.
CTTAGTCTAATTTGAAAGTTATATCTTAAAATAAGTCATGAGATTTCATGAGACCACTACTAACTATTTTAAAAGTGTAAGTGAGTAACTATAGTGTAATTTAGTATTTAAGTATCCAAACACATGCATTTCTCATATTTGATGTGAGATTTTACGGAATAATATTGCTGACTATTTTAAAAGCTTAATTTATGAGATGAATATGTGATTTATTATTTAAATATTTTTAATGCTTCCCCTCACTCATAGGCTTTGCTTTGGCTTTAGTCTAAAGCGTGAGAATATGCAATTGGGCAAGCAAATAGAGATATGGAAGATTTGAACTCAGGATTTATTATTCTAACACTATGTGAGATTTTGTTGAATCACTAATTACTATTCGAAAAACTTAAACTATTACATAAATACATAATTTATTACTTAAATATTCTAGCATTTTAAATGGAATCAATATATCCTCCAAAATCATTTTTTATTTATTGGAAGTACGTAGGAATAAATTCCATTTTGCGTGAGGACTTCGGCCCCATAAATCGCTCTTAGCGCCCAAAGCATTTCCGAGGCTTTTTTAGGATCTCATGCTTTGTCCCACCTTCTAAGCTCGTGGAAAGGTCACGGGGTCACTCTTCATTATCCATAGGTGGATCCCAAGAAGGATAGAAATACCGAAGAGTTTGTATAAATAAAACATTCGAAAGAATTCTACTTTTTGTCATTATATATATTTTTCTTTTTTTATATTAAATCTCTTTAATTTATTATTTTTCTATTTTCACAAACTTTCTAATCAAATCTCTGTAACATCAAATCCAATCAAATTCAACCGAAGTGGTCGTCAAACAATGCTATGCATGCCTAGGTGGATATGCACAGAAAAGTTAAATTAATGTAAAAAACGTGGGAGTAAGACATGCATAATGTGACGTCTTGAAATTCGAGCCATTTAAGGGAGGAATGAACGTTAATTTCGTCAATACATTGTTGGTTAATCTCACTTGGAACTGATCACTCCTGAGATACTAACCTTGAGGGGAAAGGCTAATGAGGACAGAACTCATGGGATTAAAGAACTTGACCTGGGAAAACAACTCGACCATGAGACTTGCGTAAGGATGATCCTGTAGATATGTAGGCCGATTCTAGGAACGAATAGAAATCGATTCGCAGACATAACATAATAGGATGACGGGTGATTCCGTTTACTGTTATCGAGCCTGCGAGCGACCTTATGTCGATCCTCGGTAATCTTGTACTTTGAAATAATAATCTATCCTTCGCAATTTCACATAGTCAATGACGTCCATGTATTGAGAAGTCTTGAATGTAATTTGGCACAAGTCGGTTTCGCGTAAGTCCTCGAAACCGCTTGTCAATTTGAGTGGCACCAAAATAGCATTCGGGAAAAATTAACATGGCAATAGAATCCAATATTGGACTTCAAATTTTCGGGAACGTCCGGAACGGACTTTTGGCCGATGCTTCTTAGACAGTCGACAGTGCCAATTGAGTCGAGTTTTTGGAAAAGAGGTTTACAGACCAAGAAAACGAGCCTACGAGGACGTGGGCCGAGCAAGACTAATGTGGGCCTTACACCCAAGGTGGGACAGCTACTATGGTAGACCCGAGGCAAGCAAGTGAGCTTGTTGGGCCAAACCGACCATTTACCCTCCTGAGCCCATTATCTAAACTTGAGTTGATTCGAGCCCAACAAATTTCCAAGCCCGTTCCTATTCATTTTTTAGCTCATTTCTTAGGCCCGCCCTTCATTTTCAGCCCAAGGGCAGTTTGAGAATTGTGCAAGGTGGAAATGACCATTTTGCCCATAGATATTTTGAAGAAAAGACAAAGGAAGAGAGAGAAGATGATGTCATCTTGCCTTGGGAGTTCGACCAAGCCATTAATGGCCTTAATGAGGCCTTGACATTCAGCTCACTTCAGTCTCTCTCTCCCCTTCAGCCCTCCAAAATCGCAAACCTCTCTCCCCCCTTATTTCTCTCATTTCCTATTGCTTCTGCTTTTGACCTTCCTCCGAAAATCGAATTGTTCATGGCTTTCCTATGCCACCCACCATCGTGTTCAAGACAGAAAATCAATTCGGATGGTGTCGGCCGTTCGTCGGTCGGAGCCGCCAGCAGACTCGCCAGCCAACTGGAAGCTGGCTGTTCTCTGACCATCACTATAGCGGCAGTCCTATTTGTTCTGCCTGTTTCAGCCATTTTTCTCTCATTTCGACCCAACCATCGCCCGTCCCAGCCACTAGCAATTTCGCCTCGACCCCCAGGTGTCGTCGGTCGCCGGCCCACCGCTCGACGGAGCTTCGGTTAGCAACTTTGAACCACTTTCCTCCTGTGCAGTGTTGTTTTCAAAGGTTCAGTGGGAAATCCGAGTTTGTTGCTACTATGTTGAGCTCGGGACCACCTTGGATCATCGTGGGTGAGGTCCCTAGATGTCGAGTTCGTCACCGCCGCCCCGTTCGTGTCGCTGGCCCACTTAACGGGTGAATTTAGCCCCTAATCCCTTAGTTAGTGCCTAAACTTGCTTAGGGTTGGGTTAATTAGTGTTAATGTTGGTTTAGGAAGTTTAATTAAGTTGTATTAGCCCTAAGATAGGTGGTTAGATAGATTGTTAATATTAGCTTAGCTTAATCTTGCTTAATTATGCTTAATTGTGTGTTATGTGTTAATTACGCATGTTTTGCCTTAATTGCTTGATTAATTTGATTAATTATTTTAATTAATGATTTATTTAATTTCTGAATCTAATGATTTAATTATTAAATTCTGAAATTTCACTGTTCACGGTACTGTTCACGGCACTGTTCATTTGAAAGTGAAATTGTGCATAATTTCACGTGTCTTGATTTTATGAAGTGAATTGGATGTGTCATTGTATGAACATCCACATGAATCATGTGATTTTCACAAAAGGGGGAAAAATGGTTTGTCCGAGGGACACCAGAAATAGACCGCTTTTTCGAGAAAGGATTTGAGGTTTTATATGCAAGCATGCGTGCATTGGCTAATGCTCAAAGATAATAAGTGGATTGTGATGGTATGCTTGCGTAATCACTAAATTGAACCCGTCACCCTAGCAGTAGTTCGAGGGGTGATAGTCCGATTTATCGGAAGGAAGAGCACGGTTGCGCCTCTATGAAGGAAGAGTGCTGTAGCGCCGTAGTGCCTTGGAGGACACAGAAGGGCACGGTTGCGCCTTTGTAGAGGAAGGGCGCCGTAACGCCTCGACTTGCATGAAAGGGCACAATTGCGCATTTGTGGAGGAAGGGCACCGTAGCACCTTGGCCCAAGTTGTAGTCCGAGGGGCAGTAATAATCGAAACACGTGTGGATGCAAGAGTGCATGAAAAACATGGCATCATTGGTTCTGATTATGCATAAGATGATCGTATCATTTATGGCACGTATGCCTGAATTGATAATGTGCAGGGCGTAGCAATGGCCAAGTGAGATCACTTGTGACACGACTCGCATGTGATTGATGAACTACATCATCTAATGGCCATGTGTATTGTGTGTATTGTGCTGACTTATAACATGCAGGGTATGGCATACCGGGTAAGGTTGCATGCGAATCGACTATGTGATTGTTGGTTGCATTGCTTGTATTATGTGAGGTTTAACGTGTATGGTATGGCATACCGGGTAAGGTTATATGCGAACTGACTTTATGATTGTTTGTTGACCCTGTCTGTTGTTGATTGCTAATTGCTGGTTGCTTGTTGTTGGTTTGAGTAAGGGATAATTCTGGAGAGATACTTTGGGTTGAGTTGGTGTACTAATTGGGGCTTAGGGAAAGAACTTGTTGAGATTTATCCCACTGGTTATTGTATGACCACTTTCAGGCCCTTAGGATGACGCAATGGAGAATCCTACCCCCCACTCCTCTAGTGATCGACCTGACGGAGCTTGAGTCCGATGGGTCCCAGTGATGGTGGTGCTAAACCCAAGGGTTCATTTTGTGTAGTTGGATTAGCCTCGCCTAGTTTCTTTTGGTCTGGCTCAGAAGATGGATCGGCCTTTTTGTTGGGCTTGTATTCGAAAACAATCCTCCGTTGGTTAATCTAGAAAATTGTATAAATGAGTAGTGATGGTTGTTTTTGCTGTTCATCTCTCTATCCCTGTTTGATTATTTGATTGTCTGTTGGACTGGGGATGGTTCGTCTTCCGCTTGCGCATAATGAAAGATTAAAATAAATGGTCGTCGACGAGTCTTGGGACGTCGTTTTCAATTGACCATGGTAAGGGGTTGTCGCGTGCTCGGGGTTTGGGGCATGACACATAATTAAAGATGTTATCCACACATTTTTTCAGTTTGGCAAAAGCAAAAAAGAAAGAAATGACACTCTTTAGAGTGGTGCTGGTTACATCAAGAATGTTAAATTAAGTCACGGAGCATAATGTAACTAGGTCATCAAAAAAGTGGGTCTTGTTCGACACTTAATGAAACTTCATCTTGTCATTTTATGTATCAACTTTGTAAGATCAATACTTGCTTGCTCTCAACGTACATGAACCAATAGCATATTACTCGTGAAATCATGTGATGTTTCATACGATTTAATGATTAAGATCAATTGGGCTTATAGAAGGTTCTTTTCTGACGAAGTTACTATGTTGTGGCTCATAAAGAGGGATAATGAATCCTGATAGATTGAACTTTTGATAGTTTTTCAATAATTTTGTATTTAAATATTCATATTTGTTCAACTAATTACCTTAAATTTTAAAATTTGCGCACAACGTCAAGCTTCTATTTACTACATTATTGAAATTATGGATGCACCCCTTTAGGGGTGAGCATGGTTCGGGTTGGGCCAGTCCATCCCCTGACCCTAGGACCAACCCGCACAGTGTTGGTCCTCAATTTTTGGGACCGAGGACCGACCCTATTAAGCTTAGGACCAAGGACCGGACCGACTCAATGGGTTCGGTCCGGTTCCAAGATTAATCCGGGACCAAACGATAATTTTTTTCATCTTTTTGTATTTCTGAAAAGTCAAATCTACTATTTTAAATTACATATCCATCGATATTGCGGTTTTAATTAAACTATAAATACCAATACATATTCAACAAATTTAAGATAAGGCAACAATAAAAATTTTACACTTGCTAAAAGAAAGAAACCAAAAAAAGATTAAGATTGCTCATAGAGTCATAAGATGAGTGTTGCTCATGAGCGAAAATGATTTTTAATTAGGGCTTTATTTTATTCTAATTTACTCAGCGACGAGTGAGGTTAACGAAGAGAGGTGAGTAGTGCAAGCGTCGAGTAGTGAGTGGGGTGAGCATGGCAAGCAAGGCAAGCATCGAGTGGTGAGTGGCTAGAGGTGAGCAGGGTGAGTGTCAAGTAACGAGTGGGGCAAAATTACTTATGAGTAAAGTTGTTTCTTTTGATTTTATTTGGCAAATTGAATATTAAGAGGATAAAGAAGAAAAAAGAGAACAAGATTACTGGAGGAGGATATCATTTGAGTTAGAGTTTACTCTTTAAAATAAATAAAAAATATTCTAAAAAATATATAAAATATATAATTATATATTATATATAAAGTTAGGGTTGGTCCGAGTTGGACCAACTCGAAACTCTTAAGATCAAGGACCAACCCACGTAGTATTGGTCCAAGGATATCAGGATCAAGAACCAACCCAGTCCTCTTGGGAACCGGACCAGGACCGGTAGGATTGGGCCAGTCCAGGGTCGGGTCCAGGGTTGGTCTAGGGTCAACTCTGGACCAATGCTCACCCCTTACACTGTTAAAAAACAATTAGATGTGTTACTATGGCACTTACCTTTGCACATAGAAACTTTTGCATTACCATGGGCATCGAACTTTGGATCATAGCCTCATCATGTATTTCATCCATCTTTAGATGAAGTCTTCGAAATCCTTCAATTAGTTATGTCTCTTCCAATACCTTGACATATTCAATGTACATGAAACCAAATTATTCACAAACCATGACATGGTCCCTATAGCGTCTCTTGTGGATTTTTCAAGAAGAACTAAAATTTTGAGAGTCCAAGTTCAAAAGTTCCACCCAAAAATTTAAGCGTTTATGATCTTCCCTTGCTAGGTCGGGCTAAGCCACTTTAATCCAAATTCTAAAACTGCTCCAGGATTTGACACGAATCATATTTTTAGGTTGATTGCGAACAAAAAGGTCAACTAGAACATAAAACGACAATCAAAAGTTTAAGGCTCAAGAATTCGGTTACATGCGGGAAAGAGTTAGCATATTCCACATTTCTTTCGGTGATACATTCCTCGATTAAATATTCCTATCATGGGATTTCCCTAAGTGATACATATGTAGTTTTCTTTTTACGTTTTGAACACTAAAAAACTTTGTTACTTGCTCTTAGGTGAAATTGCCATCATGGGGGTGAATAAGGGCTCAACTGATCATGATGTGTGATCCATGTTCTTTCAGAAAAAGAAAAATGCCGTAAATGAGTCCAATGCATCAAAGTTCAAACAAAGTACGGATATATCAGAGCACTGAGCAAAATTGGGCATGAATTTGATGCCATGCAAAATCAATGAAAGTAGATTTGAAGACACTGTTTGAACGACGATTGTGAATCCAACATATGCAACTCAACCAACAAAGATGAATTCAGTCAAGTCAGAGTAGCATATGATTCAAAATAACAACATCGAATTCAATCATAACGATGTACATGAGTCCAATGCATAGAGTTCGAATAACAAAGGTGAAATAGCAAACCAACAAACGTACTATATTAATTAATAGCTACAAAATGACTTGCAAATCAAATCACGTGGACTGACGAAGTACATATCCAAACATCAAAGGCACGACCCATTGCATAACATGCAAGTTCGATGCAAAATACTAGTTAATGATGTATAATGTGCAACTAGCTAATTTCGTGACATGTGCAAATGAGTCCGTATTAATCATGGTTTAAATAAATGCAAAATGACATGTATTAGTCCTACATGTCGCATAAATGATACGGACACGCACAAAAATCAGTATTCACGTGTCTGATTCATTGCATAAGTTTCCCGACATAACATGGATGAGCCCACATAAGCAATACTTTTCAATGCACGTTGCACATGATCAAGAAATGGAGTCGGTTTTATCAAAACCTATTTTTAAAATATTTTCACAGTACTTTCAAAATGCTTGTAGACATCTAATTTTTATTTAGCAAAGGTTTGACTAAAATTGACCGAGACTATTACGTGCTTAAAAATTCGACACAAGGATATGATTAGATTGTAACTCTTTGTAGTTTTCCAACAATATCCAATATACTGAAATCGAATGGCCGGTTCTCAAGATATTAAAACCTTTTATTAATATTTGTCTGAAGAATTTTGGACCTGATTGATTATTTCATCTCGAATATTGAGTCACAAGCTTTGAAGCCCTAAGAATCTCATCAATCGGATTTATACTGAACAAAATATCTTAACTTTCTACCATAACTGTCTATTTGGCCCAAATCTCAAAAACCCACTTTGCGTCACAAGCTTTTTGTGAACGTGAAAATTGGGTCAATAGAACATTAGATGAAAACTCTATGTGTAATTATAGGGGCCATTAGTGCCTCTACTAGAGACAAGCCAGCATTTTGCAATGTCCGCTCGTTGCTGACCAAGGCCTAGGGTGTGCCTACCGCTGTGTAGTTCACAAATGGCCTTAGTCAAGCTTTATAGCTATCTATGAGGGTTCTTCTTAACCTAGAACATTTACATGTAGCTAATTAATAAATCTTGTCCAAATTAAATCAAATTGCCTCTACAAAATTGCGTGGCACTCCCTCTACTTAGTTAAAAATATCAAACCCCATCAACTTTTCTGAAACGTCTCTTGTGGATTCCAATGCCTAAACTAATTGACGTCAGAGCAACAATTGGAATTTGAACCAAATCGATTTAGAGTGTCTTCATTTCCATATACTTGGAGTACTGTCTACCTTATCAATAACGTAAACTTCCTCTAAAATATAATATATCCAAACTTGGTAATTTCGCCTAATCTCAATTGTTCACATTCTATACTTAGGTCCTTCCAAGTAAATTGATGTACTCATATTATTTAAGTTGTTCTTCTTCTATTTGGTTCATCAAAGTACCTCAATGATCCCATGTCCCTCATTTGTTCATCAAAATCCAATGGTTTCCCCAAGACTCTTACTACTCAGTATTTGGTTCTCTATATACAGATTAACAAATTTCTTTAATAGCACAAACAGCATGGCATTAACATCATCTGCATATAAACTTCTACATGTAGAGGATAACTTGTCCACACTATATATATAAGTTCATATATAACGCTTTGCCATCTTCAAAATACTTTGCCAACATGATTACCTTATTAAAGGCTATTGGGCTGCAACACAACTTCACAGGGATATTTGTATAGGGCCCTCAGCCCATGCTTAGTAGACTTGGGCCTCTAGGCAGTAAAGAACTAGCGCGATACAAGTGCAACATGCGCTCATTAGGCGTGCCACCACTTGGCACAAAATTTCCCCTTTTCTTTTGTCGAAAGATCACTTATTTTATTTATATATTTATCCAAATTTTGACCCCTCATTTCTCTTGAGTTCAATTCACCCAATATTCACATTTATAGAAAGCTCATGACCTGAACTTTTGGAAAGTTTTGTCTAAATTTGGGGAAAGCAGAGGGATTGTGTACTTCTGCAAAATTTAAATATCTTTTCAATTGAAAAGATGCACAATTTTAAATGCCCAATTTATTAGGTAATCTGATTCCAAAGCCAACAAAAGAAGACCTAAGTAGAATTCCTCTATCATGCATTTATTTCTCTTTGCTTTTCCTTACCAAAGTTGGCCTAACCCTTTCATCGAAGCTAGCCTGCTATTAAAAAAATTAAAAGATTACACCAGGCCTCACCCTAGCATGAGTGGATCGAGTTTTTCTAATTAAGACAAATCCTCCAACCTTGCTCATTTGTTCTTCGAGCCTAATAGGACCGATAGGGTTAGCAAACCGGGTTGGGTTCCTATGACGTCAACTTATGACCATATTATTAAATAGTTTAACTCGTATACGACCCTAAAAATAGTTGTTTTAAAAAATTGTACTTTAATATATCATTATTAAATTGGCAAACTAAGCATCCCTCATGTAAAGCGAGACAATAATTGAGTCAAATTTTGTCAATTCCCGAAAGACAACAAGCAACAAGAACAGTTTCTTTTTTTTTTAAAGATGTAATTTAACTTCTATGGATTTATTCATGAAATGATGTTCTTACTAAGTTAACATTATTATTTAAATGCAATCAAATAATATAGAAAAAAGCAATAACATTACAAGCTTAATTTTTTTTTGCTTAATTTATGGAAGAATTCGACGTTCATATTAGATTGCGTAGAAATAGTTTGAGTATAATACTTTACCAAAGTATAACAATGGCTGGTGTCAAAATTCATTCATACTATTAGTCGTTAGTCGAGGAAGAACTCTATTAATAAAGTAGTCACTTTTACTTGAAATACACATATGTACATGTTTTTTAAGAAATTTATGTCTCCCACACATTTGTTGAACTTAGGGAGAGATACTTTTTAGGTCCCTATTATATTCAGGTAAAATTACTTCAATAAATTTATGTAGTATCTTTGCTTTAGTCAATGATGACGTAATAAGTCAAAATTATTAATGCCCAAATTATTATTATTTTATTTAAATCAAGTGACTTCATATCTTCTTGTTTATAAAAATTGATGTATAATCATGATAACATCATCTTGCGATTTTATTGTAATAACGCTAACCTGTTATATATGGTTTTAAGGAGCATCACGATATATATACATTCATATTCTGAACCATACAATTTTTGTCCCGCATATTACTGACAAGTGATGAGTATAAACAAGGGGAAATAAATTAACAGTATTTGAAATTTTGTTTGTTTTATAATCAAGCATCTAAACTTATTTTTTATTCAAACAAGTACCTCAACTTTTCAAATTTGGCTCAAATTGAAACCTCCATTATATAAATTCATATTATGTAATTGTGATAACATGGTTCGCTTACTTTGGTAAAGTTGAGCCGAATTGATGACGTGACTCGCTTGTTAAACAAAAGTTATACCTTCTTGATTTAGATGTTCAATCATGAGGGGAAAGAGAGAGAGGAGACAAAGTGTGTGTGTGTGTTGGGGGGTGGGGGTGGTTGGACGATCTCAGCCATCATTATGTCTCTATTGATGCAGTGTCATTTTAGGAGGCCACATAGGATGGTAACATGGATAGTTAATTGTTATTTACAAAAAAATGAATGAACAAAAAATATTTTCATTGTGCACAGAATATTTACATATAAGTTATTGTCGATAATGAAAACATTTTTTATTATAATTATTTGAAACAATACAAGTGGTCATTTTTGGAAAAATGTTTTCCAAGCCGTTCATTTTCCGTGAAACAAACAAAACTTCGCATTCAAATGGGATTATATATTTGGTCATTGCACTTCGTAACTGTTGTTGTGACAATTGCATACATAACAAATAATTTAATTTGAAAAAAAAAATGAATGCATAAAGCTTTATTCTATGTTTTTGCTCAAAAGGATCAAGATAATCCATCTTAGGCAAATTAGGGAAAAAAAACTCATTCTAGCATAAAAGCCTTCACAGACACCTCGTGACAAAGTTGGAAACGTTGTCTCTCGGACATCTTTTGGTCGTTCACATTTTTCATGACTATCTCGAAGAGTTGTTCCACTAACTAGTAAAGCCGGAAAATTTTTCCCTCCACTTTGGGAAAATTTCATAGGCTTGACTTAAAAGCCATGGCTCTTCTTTTCTTTTGGTGCTAAAGAGAAAAAAAAAAGATACATTATCTCGTGGTGAAGAAAGCCTCGTTCAGTGTGTAGCAGAATTGAAGGTACACTAAAAACATTTCAACTTGACTTGGATTTGTAGATAGTATGCATTTTTAGGATTTTCTTCTTATAATTATAGAATATACCTTGTTGTATTGAAAAAAAAAAACTGCACAAATAAACTTATAATTACAGTACTAACTTAAGAAAGAGGTATTATAATCCTAACGTCAATTGTGGATAGGTCGATTATGTAAACTTTTTTATAAACTTGTTGTCTCTTTTTCCTTGTTCTCATTTCTTTGTGATAATTTAGATTCAAGATGATTTGATTTATGCAGTGATTTCTAAATGTGGTTTTGGAAGAGGACAACTGTGATTGCAGAGGACTTAGTCCCGAGGCTTACACGCAATTTTTTTCCTAGAGAATTTATATAATGGCTCCCATATACGGTTTTGGGAGGGGGAAGAAACTGATGATTGTAAAGGAGCTTGTTGTGAGGTTCAGGATAAGTGTAACTCATAGTGAGACTAATTATCCAGAACCGGTGATCATAGAGGACCTTGTCTCGAGGTTCACATGTAATTCTTTTAGCTAGAGAGGGTAAGTGTTGCAAACGAGTAATACCATTGTCTGGATGAATGAAGTAGAGAACACATGAGAGGAGATTCGGGCAATGTTGAGGGTCTTCAATGCAAAGTGGTAGGTAAGAGTTTGATACATTTGTATCGGAATTTAGCGCTAGTTCTTCTATTATGAAATCAACTATCAAATTGTTGGCTTAGGGTATTTACAATGAGGATGAGAAATTTCCTGTTACACATGATGACATATTAATATCGATTGGATATTGTATCATCACATGTAGGGAATAAACAAATTAGAGGTAAGTAGCCCATCACATAAGGGCATAAATTGACATTAAGCACAATAAGAAAATGTTAGGGGCTGACCAGGTCAGACCATTCTTAATGTGCCTTACTTTGAGTGTACTAAGTCAAAACTCTCTAAATCACCTCAAATAATGTTTCCTTCGTCACAATTCCATAGTTGAGATACTGCCTTCTACTTAAACTTTAGACTGCCACATTATTTATTTATTTTTGTTGCCACTTTGCTTGTCTAGAAAATTATGTTTGGCATTACAACCCACTACTTTTTTCCTTAGATATTTTATCTTTGTTCAAATGGTGCGACAATTGCACACATAACAAATAATAGATGTCAAAAAAAAACTAAATACATAAAGTTTTATCCTAAGTTATTGCTCAGAAGGATCAGGACAATCCACCTAAGGAAAATTAGGGGAAAAGAAATTCATTCTAACATAAAACCTTTCACAAATGCCTCGTAACAAAGCCGGAAGTACTGTCTCATAGTCGTCTCCCAGTCATCTCCTAATTGTTCATATCCGTCATGACTAATCTGAAAGCAACATTTCTCTTACTAAAAAACCCATAAACTTTTTCCTCCACTTTGGAAAATTTCCATAGGCTTGACTTAAAAAGTTGTCGCTCTTCTTCTTTTCGTGTTAAAGAAAAGAAGATGCCTTGTATCATGGTGAAGAAAAGTCTTATTCAATGCGCAATGGGACCGATAGTACATATATGTTTTTTTCTCCCAATCTCTAACGTTGGTGCTCTCTGTCATCGACACACTCTCTTTAAAAGAAAAATTAAGACACTCAAAAGGTTCCAACTTGACTTGGATTTTATTGACAAGAAATTTAAGGTGGAGAATTTATAATAAGAATTTATAGTCTTCCACAGACTAAGTTCAATTTTTGTGGTTCTCCTAGAACAAATCCCTCTTATAGATAAGATCATGGGAACCAAATATCATTTTTAGCCCACAAGATCATCATTCATTATGAAAAAGGGATTAGGAACATGGATATATAAGTGACCCAATTGCACCATTATGATCATCCCCTCATTTCAAGGATTTATTTGATGAATCTGGTTTTCCAAGAATGATCCGATCAAACACATTAAGTAAGGTGTGTCCTATGTGAAATCCATACTTTCAATTACATGAAATTTAGTGAATTGGGATTAGATAAATAGTATTGTTTCCATCAAATTGTCAAAAGGACCGTTTGTGCGCATTAAAAAATAGTGACATGGTTATCTATGCATAACCTAAATTGAATTTGAACCATTAAAAATAGTCAAATCTCTCAAACTTTTATGATTGTGATTTAGTTTACAATGTATATTTTCCATTTAATAATTTTTTACTTATAAGACACAAATAACTTCCTCCAAGTTTGACTTTTAGTAATGGAAAGCACCTCGGACTCGAAGTGAAGAAGATCGAGACATAATAATTGCAGTAGGGAAATGCATGCGGAAACGGACAGAAAAAAATGAGGCTAACAAGATAATAAAATTACATTTTGGAATTGGTCATTACGCTAAAAAGAACTGTTGTAGTAATTAAAAATGCTATGACAATTGCACACATAATAAATAATCGAATTTTAAAAGAATTGAATGCATATGTATTCCATGTTGTTGCTCAGGAGGATCAGGACAATCCCCATAGTCATTCCATGATCATTCACATTCTTCATGACAATTATGAAGCATAGTTTCTTTAACTAATGAAGCTAGAAACATTTTCCTCCGTTGTGGAAAAATTTCATTGACTTAAAAGTCTTAATTCTTCATTTAAAAGAACCGAATGCATGTGTATTACATGTTGTTGCTCAAAATGATCAGGACAATCCCCATAGTCATCCCATGGTCATTTACATTATTCATGACCATTTTGAAGCATGGTTTTTTTAACTAATGAAGCTGGAAACTTTTTCCTCCTGCTGCGGAAAAATTTCATTAACTTAAAAGTCGTCAATGTTCTTTTAAAAAACTGAATGCATGCGTATTCCATATTGTTGCTAAATAGGTTCAGGACAATCTCCATAGTCGTCCCAAGGTCATTCACATTCTTCATGACTTTTGAAGTATGGTTTCTTTAACTAATGCAGCTGAAAACTTTTTCCTCCCGTTGTGGAATTATTTTATTGACTTAAAAGTTGTCATTCTTTTTTTAAAAGAACTGAATGCATGTCTATTCCATGTTGTTCCTCAGAAGAATCAGGACAATCCACAAAGTCGTCCTATGGTCATTCACATTCTTCATGACTATTTTGAAGAATGGTTTCTTTAACTAATGAAGCTGGAAACTTTTTCCTCTCATTGTGGAAAATTTTCATTGACTTAAAATTCGTCATTTTTCTTTTAAAAGAACTGAATGCATGTGTATTCCATGTTGTTGGTTAGAAGGATCACGACAATCTCCATAGTCGTCCCTTGGTCATTCACATTCTTCATGACTATTTGGAAGCATAGCCTCTTTAACTAATGAAACTTGAAACTTTTTCCTCCCACTGTGGAAAATTTTCATTGATTTACAAGTCATCATTCTTCTTTTAAAAGAACTGAATGCATGTATAATCCATGTTGTTGTTGAGGAGGATCAGGACAATCCCCTTAATTGTCCCATGGTCATTCACATTCTTCATGACTATTTTGAAACATGGTTTCTTTAAGTAATGAAGCTGGAAACTTTTCCCTCTTGTTGTAGAAAAATTTCGTTGACTTAAAAGTCGTCATTCTTCTTTTAAAAGAACCGAATGCATGTGTATTCCATGTTGTTACTTAGAAGGACCAAGACAATCCCTATAGTTGTCCCTTCGCCATTCACATTCTTCATGACTATTTTGAAGAATGGTTTCTTTAACTAATGAAGCTAGAAACGTTTTCGTTCCGCTGTGGAAAAATTTCATTGACTTAAAAGTCGTCATTCTTCTTTTAAAAGAACTGAATGCATGTGTATTCCACGTTGTTGCTCAAGTGGATCAGGACAATCCCCATAGTCGTCCCATGGTCAGTCACATTCTTCATGACTATTTTGAAGCATGGTTTCTTCAACTAATGAAGCTAGAAACTTTTTCGTCCCGTTGTAAAAAAATTTCATTGACTTAAAAGTCGTTATTCTTCTTTTAATAGAACTGAATGCATGTGTATATTTTGTTGTTGCTAAGGAGAATCAAGACAATCCCCATAGTCGTCCCATGGTCATTCACATTATTCATGACTATTTTCAAGCATAGTTTATTTAACTAATGAAGTTGGAAATTTTTTCTTCCCACTGTGGAAAAATTTCGTTGACTTAAAAGTCGTCATTCTTCTTTTAAAAGAACTCAATGCATGTGTATTCCATATTGTTGCTCAGGATGATCAGGACAATCCCCATAGTTGTCCCATGGTCATTCACATTCTTCATGACTATTTTGAATAATGATTTCTTTAACTAATGAAGCTAGAAACGTTTTCGTCCCACTGTGGAAATATTTCATTGACTTAAAAGTTGGCATTCTTCTTTTAAAAGAACTGAATGCGCATGTGTATTCCACGTTGTTGCTCAAGTGGATCAGGACAATCCCCATAGTTGTCTCATGGTTAGTCACATTCTTAATGACTATTTTGAAGCATGGTTTCTTCAACTAATGAAGCTAGAAACTTTTTCGTCCCGCTGTAGAAAAATTTCATTGATTTAAAAATCGTTATTCTTCTTTTAATATAACTAAATGCATGTGTATACCTTGTTGTTGCTCAGGAGAATTAAGACAATCTCCATAGTCGTCCTATGGTCATTCACATTCTTCATGACTATTTTCAAGTGTGGTTTATTTAACTAATGAAGTTGGAAACTTTTTCTTCCCACTGTGGAAAAATTTCATTGACTTAAAAGTCGTCATTCTTCTTTTAAAAGAACTGAATGCAAGTGTATTCCATATTGTTGCTCAGGATGATCAGGACAATCCCATAGTTGTCCCATGGTCATTTACATTCTTCATGATTATTTTGAAGCATGGTTTCCTTAACTAATGAAGCTAGAAACTTTTTCCTCCCGTTGTGGAAAAATTTCATTAACTTAAAAGTCATCATTCTTCATTTTAAACGAACTGAATGGATGTGTATTCCATGTTGTTGCTAAGGAGGATTAGGACAATCCCCATGGTCGTTCCATGGTCGTTCACATTTTTCAAGACTATTTTGAAGCATAATTTCTTTAACTAATGAAACTGGAAACTTTTCCTCCCACCATCGAAAAATTTCATTGAATAAAAAGTCATCATTCTTCTTTTTAAAGAACTAAATGCTGGTGTAGTCCATTTTGTTGCTCAAGAGGATCAAGAAAATCCACATTGTCATCCCATGGTCATTCACATTCTTCATGACTATTTTGAAACATGGTTTCTTTAACTAATGAAGCTACAAAATTTTTTGTCTCGCTGTGGAAAAATTTCATTGACTTAAAAGTCGTCATTCCTCTTTTAAAAGAACTGAATACATGTGTATTCCTTGTTGTTGCTTAAGAGGACCAGGACAATCCCCATAGTCGTCCAACGGTCATTCACATTCTCCATGACAATTATGAAGCATAGTTTCTTTAACTAATGAAGCTAGACACATTTTCCTCCTGCTGTGGCAAAATTTCATTGACTTAAAAGTCTTCATTCTTCATTTAAAAGAACCGAATGCATGGGTATTCCATGATGTTGTTTAGGAGGATCAGGACAATCCCCATAGTCGTCTATTGGTCATTTACATTCTTCTTGACTATTTTGAAGCATGGTTTCTTTAACTAATGAAGCTGGAAACTTTTTCGTCCCACTGTGGAAAAATTCATTGACTTAAAAGTCGTCATTGTTCTTTTAAAAGAACCAAATTCATGTGTATTCCATGTTGTTGCCCAGGAGGATCAGGACAATCCCCATAGTCGTCCCTTGGTCATTCACATTCTTCTTGACTATTTTGAAGCATGGTTTCTTTAACTAATGAAACCTGGAACTTTTTCCTCTCGCTGTGGAAAAATTCATTGACTTAAAAGTCATCATTGTTCTTTTAAAAGAACCGAATGCATGCGTATTTCATGTTGTTGCTCAGGAGGGTCAGTAGTCGTCCCTCGGTCATTCACATTTTTCTGGACTATTTTGAAGCATGGTTTTTTTAACTAATAAAGCTAGAAACTTTTTCGTCCCACTGTGGAAAAATTCATTAACTTAAAAGTCGTCATTGTTCTTTTAAAAGAACCAAATGCATGTGTATTCCATGTTGTTGCTCAGGAGGATCAGGACAATCCCCATAGTCGTCATTTGCTCATTCACATTTTTCTTGACTATTTTGAAGCGTGGTTTCTTTAACTAATGAAATCTCGAACTTTTTCCTCTCATTGTGGAAAAATTCATTGACTTAAAAGTCGTCATTGTTCTTTTAAAAGAACTGAATGCATGTGTATTCCATGTTGTTGCTCAGATGGATCAGGACAATCCCCATAATCATCCCATGGTCATTCGCATTCTTCATGACTATTTTGAAGCATCGTTTGTTTAACTAATAAAGCTGGAAACTTTTTCCTCCCATTGTGGAAAATTTCCATTGACTTAAAAGTCGTCATTCTTCTTTAAAAAAAATGAATGCATGTGTATTCCATATTGTTGTTCACAAGGATCACGACAATCCCCATAGTCGTCCCTTGGCTATTTACATTTTTCATGACTATTTTGAAGAATGGTTTCTTTAACTAATGAAGCTGGAAACTTTTTCGTCCCATTGTGGAAAAATTCATTGACTTAAAAGTGGTCATTGTTCTTTTAAAAGAACCGAATGCATGGGTATTCCATGTTGTTCCTCGGGAGAATCAGGACAATCCCCATAGTCGTCCCTTAGTCATTCACATTTTTCTTGACTATTTTGAAGCATGGTTTCTTTAACTAATGAAGCTTGGAACTTTTTCCTCACGCTGTGGAAAAATTTCATTGACTTAAAGTCAGCATTTTTCTTTTAAAAGATGTGAATGCATGTTTATTCCATGTTGTTGCTCAAGAGGATCAGGACAATCCCCATAGTCGTCCCATGGTCATTCACATTCTTCATGACTATTTTGAAGCATAGTTTGTTTAACTAATAAAGCTGGAAACTTTTTCGTCCCACTGTGGAAAAATTCATTGACTTAAAAGTCGTCATTGTTCTTTTAAAAGAACCGAATGCATGTGTATTCCATGTTGCTGCTCAGGAGGATCAGGACAATCCCCATAGTCGTCCCTAGGTCATTCACATTCTTCTTGACTATTTTGAAGCATGGTTTCTTTAACTAATGAAGCCTGGAACTTTTTCCTCTCGCCGTGGAAAAATTTCATTGACTTAAAGTCATCATTCTTCTTTTAAAAGATCTGAATGCATGTTTATTCCATATTGTTGCTCAGGAGGATCAGGACAAACCCCGTAGTCGTCTCATGGTTATTCACATTTTTCATGACTATTTCGAAGCATGGTTTGTTTAACTAATGAAGCTGGAAACTTTTTCCTCCCGTTGTGGAAAAATTTTATTGACTTAAAAGTCGTCATTCTTCTTTAAAAAGAATTGAATGCATGTGTATTCCATGTTGTTGCTCACATGGATCACGACAATCCGCATAATCGTCCCTTAGCCATTCACATTCTTCATGACTATTTTGAAGCATGGTTTCTTAAACTAATGAAGCTGGAAAATTTTTCTTCCCATTGTGGAAAAATTTTGTTGACCTAAAAGTCGGCATTCTTCTTTTAAAAGAACTGAATGCATGTGTATTCCATGTTGTAGCTTAGGATGATCATGACAATCCCCATAGTTGTCCCATCGTCATTCACATTCTTCATCACTATTTTGAATCATGTTTATTTTAACTAATGAAGCTGGAAACTTTTTCCTCAAACTGTGGAAAAATTTCATTGACTTAAAAGTCGTCATTATTCTTTTAAAAGAACTGAATGCATGTATTTTCCATGTTGTAGCTCAGGATGATCAGGACAATCCCCATAGTCGTCCCATGGTCATTCACATTCTTCATGATTATTTTGAATCATGTTTTCTTTAACTAATGAAGCTGGAAACTTTTTTCTCCCACTGTGGAAAAATTTCATTGACTTAAAAGTCATCATTCTTCTTGTAAAAAAACTTAATACATGTGTATTCCATGTTGTTGCTAAGGAGGATCAGGACAATCCCCATGGTCGTCCCATGGTCATTCACATTTTTCAAGACTATTTTCAAGCATGATTTCTCTAACTAATAAAGCTGCAAACTTTTTCCTCCGACTGTAGAAAAATTTCATTGAATTAAAAGTCATCATTCTTCTTTTAAAAGAACTAAATGCAAGTGTAGTCCATGTTGTTGCTCAGGAGGATCAAGAAAAAACCCATAGTCGTCCCATGATCATTCACATTCTTCATGACTATTTTGAAGCATGGTTTCTTAAACTAATGAAGCTAGAAACTTTTTCATCCCACTGTAGAAAAATTTTATTGACTTAAAAGTCGTTATTCTTCTTTTAATAGAACTGAATGCATGTGTATACCTTGTTGTTGCTCAGGAGAATCGAAACAATCCCCATAGTCGTCTCATGGTGATTCACATTCTTCATGACTATTTTCAAGCATGGTTTCTTTAATTAATGAAATTAGAAAATTTTTCTTCCCACCGTGGAAAAATTTCGTTGACTTAAAAGTCGTCATTCTTCTTTTAAAAGAACAGAATGCATGTGTATTCCATGTTGTTGCTCAGGATGATCAGGACAATCCCCATAGTCGTCCAATAGTCATTCACATTCTGCATGACTATTTTGAAGCTTGGTTTGAATAACTAATGAAGCTGGAAACTATTTCCTCTCGTGGTGGAAAAATTTCGTTGACTTATAAATCGCCATTTTTCTTTTAAAAGAACTAAATGCATGTGTATTCCATGTTGTTGCTTACAAGGATTAGGACAACACCCATAGTCATCCCTTGGCCATTCACATTCTTCATGACTATTTTGAAGAATGGTTTCTTTAACTAATGAAGCTGGAAACTTTTTCGTCCCACTGTGGAAAAATTTATTGACTTAAAAGTCGTCATTGTTCTTTTAAAAGAACCGAATGCATGTGTATTCCATGTTGTTGTTTAGGAATATCAGGATAATCCCCATAGTCGTCCATTAGTCATTTACATTCTTCGTGACTATTTTGAAGCATAGTTTCTTTAACTAATGAAGTTGAAAAATTTTTCATCCCACTGTGGAAAAATTCATTGACTTAAAAGTTGTCGTTGTTATTTTCAAAGAACCGAATGCATGTGTATTCCATGTTGTTGTTTAGGAATATCAGGACAATCCCCATAGTCATCCATTAGTCATTCACATTCTTCTTGACTATTTTGAAGCATGGTTTCTTTAACTAATGAAGCTGGAAAATTTTTCGTCCCACTGTGGAAAAATTCATTGACTTAAAAGTCGTCATTGTTCTTTTAAAAGAACTGAATGCATGTGTATTCCATGTTGTTGCTCAGGAGGATCAGGACAATCCCCATAGTCGTCCCTTGGTCATTCACATTTTTCTTGACTATTTTGGAGCGTGATTTCTTTAACTAATGAAACCTGTAACTTTTTCCTCTCGCTGTGGAAAAATTTATTGACTTAAAAGTCGTCATTGTTCTTTTAAAAGAGCCGAATGCATGTGTATTCCATGTTGTTGCTCAGGAGGATCAGGACAATCCCCATAGTTGTCTCTTGGTCATTCACATTCTTCTTGACTATTTTGAAGCATGGTTTCTTGAACTAACGAAGCTGGAAACTTTTTCGTCCCACTGTGGAAAAATTCGTTGACTTAAAAGTCGTCGTTGTTCTTTTAAAAGAACCGAATGCATGTGTATTCCATGTTGTTGCTCAGGAGGATCAGGACAATCCCCATAGTCGTCCCTTGGTCATTCACATTTTTCTTGACTATTTTGAAGCGTGGTTTCTTTAACTAATGAAACCTAGAACTTTTTCCTCTCACTGTAGAAAAATTCATTGACTTAAAAGTCGTCGTTGTTCTTTTAAAAGAACCGAATGCGTGTGTATTCCATGTTGTTGCTCAGATGGATCAGGACAATCCCCATAGTCGTCCCATGGTCATTCGCTTTCTTCATGACTATTTTGAAGTATGGTTTGTTTAACTAATGAAGCTGGAAACTTTTTCCTCTTGTTGTGGAAAAATTTCGTTGACTTAAAAGTCGTCATTCTTCTTTAAAAAGAATTGAATGCATGTGTATTCCATGTTGTTGCTCACAATGATCACGACAATCCCCATAGTCGTCCCTTGGCCATTTACATTCCTCATGACTATTTTGAAAAATAATTTCTTTAACTAATGAAACTGGAAACTTTTTCGTCCCACTGTGAAAAAATTCATTGACTTAAAAGTCGTTGTTGTTCTTTTAAAAGAACCGAATGCATGTGTATTCCATGTTGTTGCTCAGGAGGATCAGGACAATCCCCATAGTCGTCCCTTAGTCATTCACATTTTTCTTGACTATTTTGAAGCATGGTTTCTTTAACTAATGAAACCTGGAACTTTTTCCTCACGCTGTGGAAAAATTTCATTGACTTAAAGTCAGCATTTTTCTTTTAAAAGATGTGAATGCATGTTTATTCCATATTGTTGCTCAGGAGGATCAGGACAATTCCCATAGTCGTCCCATGGTCATTCCCATTCTTTATGATTATTTTGAAGCATGGTTTGTTTAACTAATGAAGCTGTAAACTTTTTCCTCCTGTTGTGGAAAATTTCCGTTGACTTAAAAGTCGTCATTCTTCTTTAATAAGAATTGAATGCATGTGTATTCCATGTTGTTGCTCGCAAGGATCACGACAATCCCCATAGTAGTCCCTTGGCCATTCACATTCTTTATGACTATTTTGAAGAATGGTTTCTTTAACTAATGAAGCTGGAAACTTTTTCGTCCCACTGTGGAAAAATTCATTGACTTAAAAGTCGTCATTGTTCTTTTAAAAGAACCGAATGCATGTGTATTCCATGTTGTTGCGTAGGAGGATCAGGACAATCCCCATAGTCGTCCCTTGGTCATTCACATTCTTCTTGACTATTTTGAAGTATGATTTCTTTAACTAATGAACCCTGGAACTTTTTCCTCTCGCCGTGGAAAAATTTCATTGACTTAAAGTCGTCATTCTTCTTTTAAAATATTTGAATGCATGTTTATTTCATGTTGTTGCTCAGGAGGATCAGGACAATCCCCATAGTCGTCTCATGGTCATTCACATTTTTCATGACTATTTCGAAACATGGTTTGTTTAACTAATGAAGCCGGAAACTTTTTCCTCTTGTTGTGGAAAAATTTTCGTTGACTTAAAAGTCGTCATTCTTCTTTAAAAAGAATTGAATGCATGTGTATTCCATGTTATTGCTCACAAGGATCACGACAATCCGCATAGTCGTCCCTTGGCCATTCACATTCTTCATGACTATTTTGAAGAATGGTTTCTTTAACTAATGAAACTGGAAACTTTTTCGTCCCACTGCGAAAAAATTCATTGACTTAAAGTCGTCATTCTTCTTTTAAAAAATCTGAATGCATGTGTATTGCATGTTGTTGCTCAGGAGGATCAGGATAATCCCCTTAGTTATCCCATGGTCATTCACATTCTTCTTGACTATTTTGAAGCTTGGTTTTCTAAACCAATGAAGCTGGAAACTTTTTCCTCCCACTGTGGAAAATTTCATTGACTTAAAAGTCGTCATCTTCTTTTAATGGAACTGAATGCATATGTATTCCATGTTGCTCAAGAGGATCAGGACAATCCCCATGGTCGTCCCATGGTCATTCACATTTTTCATGACTATTTTGAAGCATGGTTTCTTTAAACTATTGAAGCTGGAAACTTTTTCCTCTCTTTGTGGAAAAATTTCATTGACTTAAAAGTTGTCATTCTTCTTTTAAAAGAACTAAATGCATGCGTATTCCACGTTGTTGCTTAAGTGGATTAGGACAATCCCCATAGTCGTCCCATGGTCATTCACATTCTTCGTGACTATTTTGAAGCATGGTTTCTTTAACTTATGAAGCTAGAAACTTTTTCGTCCCACTATGGAAAAATTTCTTTGACTTAAAAATCGTTATTCTTCTTTTAAAAGAACTGAATGCATGTGTATTCCACGTTGTTGCTCAAGTGGATCAGGACAATCCCCATGGTCATCCCATTGTCATTCACATTCATGACTATTTTGAAGCATGGTTGCTTTAACTAATAAAGCTGGAAACTTTTCCTCCCGTTGTGGAAAAATTTCGTTGACTTAAATGTTGTCATTCTTCTTTTAAAAGAACTGAATGCATGTGTATCACATGTTATTGCTCAGGAGGATCAGGACAATCCCCTTAGTCATCCCATGGTCATGCACATTTGTCATGACTATTTTGAAGTGTGGTTTTCTTAACTAATGAAGTTGGAAACTTTTTCCTCCCGCTGTGGAAAAATTTTGTTGACTTAAAAATCGTCATTCTTCTTTTCTTTCAGTGCTAAAGAGAAAAGAAGTAAATTGTACTTAGTGCATAAGCTAAACTGAATTTGAACCATTGAATATAGTAACCTCCTGCTTTCAGTGCTAAAATCACTTCTCAACTGCTCATGTTTAGCAATTATTGCACCGATGATCTGACAGAAATTGTTAGTGGCATATATCACCAAAATATAATTCATGTGACACCATTAGTGAGAGGTTATAAATTACAATCAAGCTCCTTAGCCATATTAAAGCAATAGAATAATTGCAACACACGCACACAAAAAGACTGTGAGTTGTTCCCAAAACATGACATAATTAGTCTTTCATAATATTTTTGTTTAGAGGAAATTCAAAAGTTCATAGCACTAAATATTAAATAATTAGTTTGGTGTTTGATCACATCTAACATTTTCACACAAAAAGCAAACAAAAATAATTGTGCATGAGCCATTACTGGCTCGTTAATTCTGAACTGGTTGAAATTGCGTATTCATTTATGAAGTATCAATACGCGTCACTTGCCAAATGTAAAATCATTAAATTGAAATCATTTTCCAAATAAATTATAAATATTAGAAAACTTTTTTATCACATATCACCAAATAAAATAACTAACCATTTTTCTGAAAAATAATTTTTTTCAAAAATATTTTCTTTTATAATGAATCCTAACGTTACGGTAGATCTCTTCAACAAATTGGCAATACCAAGTGAGGTTAGTTTACTCTTTTTCGCCAAAATTAGTGCTCCCATGTTCTCTGTCTTGTTCACGTTGAGTAGATTTTTAGTGATAGGAACTAGTTTTCATAAAAGCACACTATAAAATGGCAACAAATCGGTACATTTAACTCAGTTATCGATGCTTGCTTATGAATTGAACGAGCAGTGGAAAATATTTATTTTCCCTTCATTTTGGAATTTTCACTATCCTAAAGGGTCGTCTCCCTGACAATTCCCTTTTTTTAAGCTTTGCCGTGGATGAATTTGTCTTTTGCGGGGGTTCAATTGGGAAAAATTTCAAATAAAGCCTAAAAAATAACCAAATTAGTCTCAAATAATAGTCTCGACTCGCCGCCGGCCAAATTTTTGCCGCCAATGTGTCTGCCCGGCCACTAGACCGAGGGCATTTTTGTAAAAAATATCTGAATATAAATTTTTTCTCTTTCTCTTTTCTTTTTATTTTGACATTTGCTCTTTAAGCAACAACACGAGTACTCGCGCTTGCTTGCTCAGAGACTTTTGTTAAGACAATTGGAGGAGACGATCGGAAAGGAAGGGCTAGAGAACGATTCCGGTCCTCACGCTCCTCTCTCTGTGCGAGTACTACAGGCTCGAGAGGAAATAGAGGCATTCAGATCTGCCTCCTCTTTTCTGATTCAGAATTGAAAGTTGGACCTTTTCTAGAAGCTTCTCCGTCTCTTCATCAGAGTTGTTTGTTGGTTTGTGCAATAATTCAGTTCTGTGGACTAGCGGTGGTCTATACCAGTCACTACTTTTTTCAGCCACGAGGGAGGTTGCATCAATCAGAAGTACGTCGGTGGACCGGTCTTAACTGAAAAAAAGTCCATGCGTTCCCACCTTTGATGCCTTGGTCCATCAAGAGCACCACTATTTACCAAAGTACCAAAGTCATGCATCTTTGTACTCTAATATAAAAATAAATCAACAAGAAGATCAAGTGGTGAACAAAATGTCTAGTAAAACACCGCACCAAATCTTAAGCTAGCATTTGTTGCTGATGTTTAACCTCCATTGGTAAATTAAATAAAAAATTATCTAATGTTGCCTGGTCAAATTCATCTACAATTTAATGACAAATTCAGCATCAAACAAAGAAATTTGTGTCAATTTGACAATGCCATGTTATGTGGTCCTAAGTGAAAATAAGTCCTTGTGTTCGTAACTATATGAAATCTGGGTCCATACTTATAAGTGAGTTTGTGACAAAAGCTAATCTAATGACATGGCATACTTCAATTACGAAAAGCAAACTGCAGACCAAACGGATCAAAGCTATATCTCAAAGCTGGAATGCGGTCTTCATTGAAAAAAAGTCCATGTGTTCATACATAGCACACATATCGGTCCATACTCAAGCATCATGTTTTTCCAATATATTACTATTATTAATGGATCAAATATTATTTATTACTAGTATACTTAAATGTGTGTAATTATATTTTCTTGAGCGGTCATGTGGCAAATTATTATATAGCAAGGAAAGTATTACTTTTCGGAGGTTGGGGATGACGTTTCACAGAAGCCAACGTCTGACAAAAAAAAAAAAAACAAAAAGGGGAAGCCAGCAAAGGTGTTTTTATCAGCAAGCCCATGATCTAGATCGCGAGAATCCACTATAGTTGTTTGTTGGTTTGTGCAACAATCGAGTCTCACTAGGACTCGTACTGATCAACACCATTTATTACTTTTGTCGGCCTCAGAGAAGCTTTTGCCACTCTAACAGCCCAAATAATGCGTTGGTCCGCGGATTTAAGTGAAAATAAGTCCTCGTGTCCACACCTTTACATGTCTTGAACCCCCTTGCTAAGGATGAACATGATTCCAAAATAAAATCTAGAACCTGAAAATTAAACTGACGGAAATATGTAGGTTTCAAGTTTCAAAAAAAAAAGAAAATATATATATATAGTAAGTTTTAGATTTCAAAATTTGAGGAACCTATTTCCAATGCTATATTCTAGGTCCCAGGTTAGTAGTACCTAGAACCTGGAACCGATAATGCAGAACCCAGATCTATAACAACTTTTTGTGTTTTTCTTTGTTTATATCTTCACAGATCCTGAGGTATCCCATGGCGTTTGATGATAAATGTATAATCCAAAACTATTAGTCTAACTTTCATTTTATGATTAGAAAATTTATTTTCATAGATCATGAGTGGAAGCTCCAATTACTTCTTTAATACATTTATGTTTGAGCAATTATTTTTTTCAAGAAAATAATTTTATATGATACAAGAGCAATTGGTACATTGAAAACCATAAAATTTCCTTAATACTATTTGATAGATGCACATGGATACTCATTCTTAGCAATCGATAATAAAATCATTGTTCATTTTTATTATTACGCTTATTTCATTTTGCTTAACTAAATTAAAAAGAAGAAGAAGAAGAAGATGTTAGAACTTGGAATGTCTGAAATAGGTCATGTATCTCTATCCTGTATAAGAATAAACCCAGAAGGATTTATAATGTCTTCTTGAGCTTCAAAGCATGGACCTAAGTAACAATTTTTTCGGTCACTTTTACAAAGTTTTAGACCAAAATGGAATATACACTTTCACTAATAGCAAGAAATTGAGAAAGGGAGACCAAATGTAGCCTATGCTTATGAAGGCCATCAAGCAGTTGTGCATTGTAATCAATTCATGATTCTTATCATGAATCTTAAGAGAGCTTTGAATAAAAATACTGGACTTTATTTGGCCATGGAAACATTTGAGTTTGTGAAAAATAAAGGAAAAAAAAAATTTATGCAAGGAACCTTAGTATGGAATATATCTTTTGGTATATCATCAAGTAATTCAAACGCTATTATAACACGGTTCAAATAATATAAGTTTAATTTCTCATTAACATTCACATATCCTAAATTTCTAATAGGTCAATATTGCGTTTCTCTAGACACGAATTTCTAGATGCATCATTTTTTACAAGTTTGTTGTCCCAATGGTGTGTGGTCAATACATAGCGAATTTCAAGTCTGACTAACATAAAAAGAAAAGAATCGTGGAACCTAGAAACGGGCATGGAAATTCCGAACTCGAGCTATGTTTCACACGAACACCTCAATATTCACACGTGCATGGCCTTGGAACTCCGCTAATATATCACAAGAGTGGCAAACATGGAATCTGATTCTGATCAAATGAAAACATGAACGGGTAAGGGAAGGAATCAGCAGGCTTTACCGTGATGTGCGGATGGCCGAGTGTGGGAATTGTGGTCCCCCTGTGGGCGTCGCTGGCTTCTTGTTCCTCCTCAAGACCACCGAATCCAACGCCGTTTTGACTCTCCAGCTTTTCCTTCCACTCACCGCTTTCGAATCTTGTCTGATTCTGATTTTCCATTACTTTCCAACTCACACTCATATCTCTCTTTCTTGGAATTCCCCGGCCACCGAAAGCCATCTAGAATCACTGAATCCTTTCCTCGTTCTCTCTCCAAAGTTCACGAACAGATTTTCCTTCGTCAATCGCCAAATGGCCCTTTTCCCTTTTTTCTCATCCGCATTCAGCTCATTTGAGCTCATTTGACCGAATCAATCTTTTCAAACTCCAGATCGCCTTGTTTGCTGTCTTTTTGGCCATCAACCGAGGGTCCTCGATGAGTGTTTGTCCATGTTCGATTTTGCGTAATCCAAATCTCTTAACCGTATTTCGCTCCTTCAAAAAAATTTCTTCAAAAACGGTATTTTTTTTGCCAGCCTCGACTGATCTAATCCTCATCTTGAAGGTTTTTGATCCAAACTTCCACAATTCTTGGAATCGTGATCCAACTTGTCCAAATCATATCTAACTCCAAAGCAAGGAGTCAGGACCAATTCCACTATCTTGGAATCACGTGCAATCCCACTATTATGGAGTTAAGACCATCTCCCGCAATCTTGGAGTTGTGTCGGATTGCCCTATCATGAAATTGAAGCTAACTCTCATGATTTGAAGTTGCGAATTCTAATTCATCTCGCATGTCAAGCCATCCATCGGCCGATTAAAATGAAGAAGTTCGTAGTTGAACCCCTAGTTTATTTGAAGCACATAAGCTTTGTTTAATTCAAATGCATTGTGCCTAAATAAAAATGTGTCCATTGTCTGAATGCAAAGAAATGCAATAAAAGATGCGAGTGTAGGACTAAGCTAAGGAAACTTTTTTTATTTAAAGATCCTATCACACTGTTATTGACGAACTCAATAAATTAGTTTTCTCATAAAATGAATGAAATGTCTCCAAGCAAAACTTTGTACGTGACAAGATTACAGGTACAGACTTTGAAAAAACATACTCTTTTGATATTTAGCGAGGAATGTTGTGATTATCTGACAATTAGAAAATATTGTTGTCATATGTATTATATGTCGTTTGAGTAGTCATGTGTTAAATTATTACTTAGTAAAGAAGAAATCACTCTTAGGGATGCCATTTCGAGGAAGCCAACAAAGTTTTTCTGTTTAGTAAGCCTACGACCAGACACAAGAATCCGCAAAGTTGTTTCTCCTCTACTTTTGTCGGCCACAAAGAAGCTAGAGTCAACAAGATAATTGGAATAATGCGGTGGTGAAAATAAGCCCCTGTGTTCACACTTATTGCATATCTTGGTCCATACTTAAGCACCCTGTTTTTCCAAAGTTCTACTGATATTAACAAATCTAATATTATTTTTTATTGGTACATTTGATTGTGCATATGATGATATATCTCTAGAGTGGTCATTTGTTAAATTATTATATAGTAAGGAAATGGGAACTTCTCATAAGTTACGGATGAAATTTTAAGGAAGCCAACAAAGTTGGTTTTATCGACGAGTCTGTGACTGAGATCATGAGAATCCACCACCTTAGAGTTGCTTATCAAATTGTGCAATAATTGAGTCCACTAAGTATTGGGAGTGTGTAGCAGAAGTCTGATAACTTCAGACTGGGGAGATTTCCAAGGAGGAAGCCCAAGTCCGAGCCCATCAATATATCTAGTTGGGCCCATCTTAACTCAAAAGCTTAAGCTAGTGAGTTATGAGCTAACTAGGATATATTAACTGCTCCACACCACATCAATTCTCTGATGTGGGACTACTTCTTTAACACAACTCACACGTATATTATAACAATCTCCCCCTCACGTGTGAGCTCCAGTGCTAGGTCTACTCTCCCCTTAAATCAGATATCCTTATGGCCTAACATCATCCTCACGGGCCCACATTGTTACACCACAATGCCCACCTGGGTTATCATCACGGGCCCACGTTGTTATACCACAATGCCTACCTGCTCGGAAACCGTAACCATCGGCTCTGATACCAATTGTTGGGAGCATGCAACAGAAGTCTAATACCTTCATCTTGGGAGATTTCCAAAGGGGAAGCCCAAGTCCGAGTCCGTCAATATATCAAGTTGGACGCACCTTAACTCAAAAGCTTAAGCTAGTGAGTTATGGGCCAACTAGGATATATTAACTGCTCTATACTATATTAATTCTCCGATGTAGGACTACTTCTTTAACACAACTCACACGTGTATCCTAACACTAGGACCGGCACTGATCTATACTATTCACTACTTTTGATGGCCACACAGAAGCTTCTGTCCCTTTGACAGTCTGAACAGAGTGGTGCTACACAGTCTTTAGTGAAAATAAGTCCATATGTTCACACCTTTAGATGTATGGATCCATCCTCAAGCGCCACTATTATACCAAGGTACTAAAAAAAGTAAAGTGACTTTGTCCTCCAATATAAGAATAGATTGACAAGAAGATCAAGCGGTGAATGATCTACTTGAAAACACCGTGTCAAATCTTAAGCTAGTAGTTATTGTTGATTGTCAAACTCCATCATCCAATGGCTTCTTCATCGAAACCTAAAGGGACTTATGATGTCTTCTTGAGTTTCAAAGGCACCTTGCGTAACAACTTCATAGGCCATCTCTACAAAGAGTTAGTCCAGCATGGAATATACACCTTTCGAGATAGCGAGGGACTTAGGAAGGGAGACCAAATATCTCCAATGCTTATGAAGGCCATCGAAGAATCATGCATCGCAATTATTGTTTTCTCGGAAGATTACGCTTCCTCACATTGGTGCTTGCAAGAGGTGGCAAAGATTATGGAATGTAAGAAACAAAAGAACCTCATTGTCGTACCGGTGTTTTATAAAGTGGACCCAAGAGAAGTGAGAATGGGAAGAGAGATTTATGCGAGAGCTTTGGCTAAGCATGAGTCTAACTACAAAAATGATCCAAAGAAAGTGAAGAGATGGAAGGAAGCTCTTTTCGATGCCGGCAGCTTGTCTGGGTGGCATTTGAATGATGGGTAAGTATAGTGGAGTTCATATTTTGTGTAGAAGCTAATCTTTACAAGTAAGTATAGAGACTGTTTGTAAGAAAAAGGACTAAATGTATCTCCACACACATGATTGTAAGTATACATGTAGATGCTTCATCTTATAATTCTTGAAAATTCTTAAGTGGCTTAAGTTTAAGTTAGTAATTTCATATAAGAGTTAGTAAATCTAAGTAAAGAAAGAAATATAGAATTTGGCAAAAGATAAAAAGTAAATAATTAAAAGAAAAATAAGCTTGGCAACTAAAAACAAGAACTAATATTCCAAAATTAGCTAGTAACTTAATTGGAGAAAAGTTGGTAAGTCACTCTAACTCAGATTGGAATTCCTAAAATTAGTTAGTAGCTAACTCAAATGACATTTGGTAACTCAATGGAAAAGTTGGTAAATTAAAGGAACATTAGTTGCTCAAGTGAGAATTGGTAATCTAAAACTAATAAGTAATTATTTAATATGACAAATGTTGATAATCACTCTAATTGATGCTGATAATTTCATATAAAAATTAGTATGTTCAAGGCCGTAAGTTATGCAAATCAACTTTTGTAAGTTCTATTAGTAATTTGCAAATTATAAAATGTTTGGTGATTTAACAAAATTGTTGGTCAGCTACTAACATGTTATGGAAAAGAAAAAGTCACTTCTTTTTTTTCACCGTCAGTTTTGCAACACTAACGAACACTACTTGAATTCACCGGCATAGGAAAAAAAACAATTTTTGGGCAAGAAACAAAAAAACTCTGCCTTTGGCTTTTGCTAAGCCTTGTTTCATTCGGGTAAGGTCTATAGCTCTTTCTTTTGGATCCTTGTTGCCCTCCTCGAAGCATAATAAAAGTTCTAAACATTTTGTTTGTTGGTTATTTTAGTTCTTCATGTTTCATTTTGGTCAATTGAGATCTGCAAAATTTTAACTTTTGGTCAATTGAATCATAAACTCATTAGCAGTGGCATTTTGAGTTTGAAAAATCACATGTAGCTAACCATAAAATAGACACGTGGCTTTTTCCAGTAAAAAAATTTGACAATAGGACTTCATCACCTGAAATTTTTACTGACTTATTTGAACAAAAAAAATGCTAAGACAATGTTAAGTATGTGTTATTCAACTTGCCCCATTTCTTTGGAAGGAAATGAAAAAGTTCGCAACGCTTGATATGGGATATTAGCGTGTACAAGCCATGCAAGGCAATGACATCATGCTTCGGGGTATATTTAACAGTTGTTGAGTCAAAATCCTAACCATTGTTCAAAGTCCTGAATAGGTCTTACTACTAATAAATAGATAAATCACATTTAATGGTTAAAAAAGAAAAATATGTAAATCGTCATGTGTATATTAAAAGAACATGAATTACTTGGATGACTAAAAGGTGAACCTTGAACTTGTTTTGATTGGCATCGAGCTCTTGGAGTTCTAATTTGACTCAGTGGAATACATTTGTTTAGGTTGTGGTTATGTAAAAATGTGATGCACTACTTTGTCATTGTTGGTTGGTGATTGCTAATTATTTGTTTATTCAAATTGCTAAAACGATACCACAACTTCTTTTTTCCATTTTTG
>CM026414.1:26171076-26210863 GCA_014858505.1 Corymbia citriodora subsp. variegata | reverse complement strand
CGGTTTGTTTTTGTGATTACTTTATGACATCACAGGTGGAATAGTTTTGTCACGTAGCCCACATCCGCACTTGCCATGTGGCACTTTACTATGCTTCTATGGTTGTCACATGGCATGACATGTGGCATAGTTTTGTAATGTGGTCTACATTTGCATGCTCGCCACATGACACTTCATTTGAATTTTGTGATTGCCGCAAGCATGACATGCAACGCAATTTTATCCTTAATTAATTTTCATATGCTAACGGAGGGTAGATTTGGGTGAGGAGTACTAGTATGGGATCTTTTGTTAGACAAAAAATATTTTGAGATAAATGTTTCATCATCATACTAAGGGTTTTTGTGAGACAAAAATTAATTAAGGGTAAATTTGCATACTAATATGGTATACTTAATGGTATTTATTCTAATTTTTAAAATAATTGTTAACCCGATTTCATTTGTGAACTTTCTTGTGTTGTGCATCTATAAATTTTCAATTTTTTTCAATTAATGTCTAAAATGTAAAATGATAAGAGTTAGCTCTAATTTGCTAATCTATATATGTGTGTGTACGGGTAAATTTTTTAAGTTGTTAGTAATTTCTCAAGACAATATTTAATTCTCACAAAATAGTTTAAAGTAACTTTGAAGGAAAATTTAATTAATCAGTTAACAAATTCACTCAGAAACCGGTATAGTAGGCGCCGAGTTGTCTGGTCTACCAAAGGTCCTTAGTTCCTTCCACATGAAGAGCATTGTGGCCTGAGCATAAATAATTATGACATGTACACCTGGTCAACATAGATTATATGATAGTCAAGGATATCCTTAAGAGACCCAATCTCCACCACGTGTTGTGTAGCCAAATTTATAACCCTCAATTAAGATAAGCCCCTTTAATTAAATTATGATATGGTTGACATATAAAACCATGGACAACATGAATGACATCCGATATTAAATTACTATCATTTCACGAGTCTGGCTCCCCCAACTATGTACAACAACTTACATAGGCCTATTTTGTAGATTCTGCAGTAGACCACTTCTTTTTTAATAAACATATTGCTCAACATATGGACGACCTAAAATACAGCAACTTACATAGGCCTATTTGTGGACTCCACAGCAGATAATCTCTTCTTTAAATAAACAAATTACTTTAGATATCAACGACCTAAAATATAATAATTTCAGAGTGTTTATCAAAGTTGGTTTCTTTGTTTTTGCAGGACTTCCAGAATTTGAAGTACATTGATTTCAGTCATTGCGAGTCAATTATTCGCATGCCCGACCTTTCGTGTACTCCAAATCTTGAGGAATTGGATTTCCGTAATTGCAAAAACTTGGTAGAAGCCCATGAGTCCGTCGCATATCTTGACAAGTTGCAGGTGTTGAATTTAAGGGAGTGCTCTAAGCTTAGTGTTTTTCCCAATGTGCTCAAGTCGAAAAAGCTACGAGCTCTCGATTTTTGTCATTGCACGAAATTTGAAAGGTTCCCTGATATTCCACCTAAACTTGAAGGTCTTAAAGAGTTTACCTTAGAAGGGACTGCTATTAAAGAACTTCCTACATCGATAGAAAATCTTGTCGCTTTGGAGGAAATGTATATATATGATTGCAAGAACCTAGAACGTCTTCCATCTAGCATTTATAAGTTACAAAACCTTAAAAGGTTGGAAGTTTGGTGTTGCACAAATTTAATTGAGTTTCCAAAGTACGAGGATTCAGCTGATCTGCGCATGAAGACTGGACTTTCAAATTTACACTTTTTAGACCTTGAGGGATGTAATCTGTCTAATGTCGAGTTTCTTGAGAATCTTTCTTGTTTTCCTCTCTTAAGTGATTTAATTCTGATGGAGAACAATATTGTTGCCCTTCCAACATCTATCAATAAGCGTGATCATTTGTTTGGATTGAATGTTAGAAACTGCCATCGATTACAAGAGATTCCTGAGCTTCCACCATTTTTGAGTTATTTTCATGCAGGGAATTGCAAATCTCTACAAAAAAATGAAGATTATACTGCAATTCATCATATTGTCCATAGAGGTTTGGCTAATATTGGCAAGGTTGACTCAGACGGTGAGGTTAGATTCTCTCTCACATACACACAAACACACCCCATGTGGAGTCCATCGTGTGCTTATATATTGCAATAGCTAAAACAAAAGATTGAAAGCTTAAGATAAACAGACAAATATGAAGTGGCTATGCACGTATATGCATGTAATGTAAGTGGCTCCCGTACTTTTATGGAAAAGATTTCTATCACATGAGATCCGTGTGTTAATGCAAGCAAGAATTAATAGATCTTCTCATTTGGGTGTTAATACTAACTTGGATAATTTCTACTGATCTATTTTTGTAACAGGAGTGGCCTAAATTCAAAATGATTCTCCCTGGAGGAGAGATGCCACGATGGGTCGTTCCAATTGAAGAGGGTTCCATATCTTTCATGATTTCAAAAGACTTGTATGACAAAATTCTTGGATTGGTATTTTGTGTCATTCTCCATAATGATGAATCAGAAGAGAGAATTGACTTTGATATTGTGCCACATGTTAATGGCAAAAGGCAAGCTGACCTTGGACGATGGACCAAAATTTTGGATTCGGATCATATCTTTGTCGATTATGTTTTACCATGTGAGTTGTGGGGAGTAGTCAATTTTGCTCAATTTGATAGGCGTTATATACAATATAGTCTTACAGTAACGGGTAAAGTCGTGAAAAAGTGGGGATTCCGAATAATATGCAAACAACTAGGGGACAATTTAAAGATTGAGCTTCAAGATAATAAGCTAATAAATCCAGCTTTACTCTATGAGGTCGGTTATGAATCAACAGACTCACCAGCAGGGAGTTCACTTTTGCACGAGGATAATTTGAGCGAAACAGATCAACAGGAGGACTCGCAAGATTGTCAAACAAGCACCGGAAAACATAGTCAAATAGGATCAAAGAGAAAAGGTGAGTTTAATCTCCCTTTCGGCAAGCAAATCAAGACAATGTTGACTTCTATATTTGACCGATGGAGATGAGCACGGTAGTGTCGGCTGGCTGCATTTGTAGTTGGAATGATCAGAAGACCTGCTAAGGAAGCAATTCATAGGTGGGTGAACTTAGCTGATCTTGATTATAAAGCCTCCTTTCTTCCTTGTTCTTTTCGTTGTCTTTTCTCCGGAAGACCTGTAACTGGAACGTGCTTTCACCCATACATTGACATCGAGGTACTTTTACGTGTCCACTAGAGCTAGCGTTAATTTTGCCAGCTACAATGAGGGAAATGATTAGCCCTGGGCAGACAAGGAGAGAGAAGCTCGACTTCTTTGACGAACTTGACATCGAGAGGATGAATTCGACCAAGAAAAGCATGCATAGGTCATGGATGGCGAGTCGCGTGATGAGGCTTGGGCAAACAAGAAGAAGTAGAAGAAGATCTTAGCATGCTCATTTACATGGGGCGAGCTTGCAAACATTGAAAGGGCGCTATGATGGATGAAGATTTTACGTAACAACTTCCATGGAGTACAAAGGATTGAGGCATCAGAGACGAGAGAGAGAGACGAGCGCATGCATGAATACTCTCTCCGTGAGTTTTTATCTATCTTTGTTTTCTCATTTTCTTTTCATTTTTTTTCTTTTTTTCTTCACTTGCACTTCTGCACTTTCAATTCTTGCCACTTTCATTTCCGCGTATCTTTCGTTTGAAATTTTCTTTTCCTTTTAATGTATTCTCAATTCCGGTACATCCACTTTTATCCACACTTAGTTTCACGCGGATTCATTCCTCCATCCGAGCCTCACTCTTGAGTATGAAATCTTAGAATGGTCTTAGTCCTTCTCTCTTTAGTCCATTGTCATTATAAACGGACTTGAACGCATGATTTATAAAAATCTATCAAAAACCTGGATCATTAACTATCGCGTTGTCATGTATTTGAAAACAATTTCTCAAAAAATATCAATATCAATTTTTTTGCAAAACAAAAAGAGCCCATCAAAATTGATTTCGTTTTTGTCGAAGCACTTCCATCATAATAGGAATTACCTTTTTTTTATGAACGAATTACTATTTTTTGTGCTCAAATCCCCATAAATTAACTTTAATTCCCAAATAGAATTTCTGTAATTCTTTCTTATCTCTTTATTCATTTTCTTTTGATTTTCCCCATCGTCGTTGTTAAGGCCGTTTCCTTTTCTCTGCCTTAGGCAAACTCGGAACTCCATCGATGCCACCTTCGCCATCGCGACTCCTCCTCTTCCACACGACACCACCAGTGAGCTCTGCTGACGGAATGGAAGATTGTCACCGGAAACAGAGTCCCTAGCGAACCGACGGCGACGGAGACCGGCCGGCGCCAGCGGAGGCCACGGACTACCCACCGCCAACCGAAGCCATGGAAACTGGCGACGTAGCTTCGGGCGAACGATTCTCTCCTGAGGTTCGTTCTGGGCTTCCGAATTTCTGTTAGGTTGATGTAATACTTTGAGCTGGATTTTGAATTCGATTCAGTTGGTGCTGCCATTGTGCGAGGACTTGAAGAACGTGTGGTTGAATTTGTTCGAGAGACACCGAATCGGTGTTTCTTCGTAAGTTTTGTCTGTGGATGCTTGATAGTGAATTCATAGGTTAACCACGTTACACGCTGCAAAATCAGCGACAATCTTTGGAAAGGTATAGCTTTTCTTTCTATGTTTTCGTAGGTGGCATTTTATTGAAAGAAGTAGGTGAAGTCTAGGCTCAAACGAAAAACAAGCGAGGGAAATTGAAATAATGGGAAGTAGGGTGTACATGGGGTGTTCAGTCCCCTCTTCAGGTGAAAAACTGAGCCAATACGGGTGCTGTAAGTTCGAAGGGAGGGATGAACTTGGGCGCTTTTGAGGTGTCCAGGAAATGTGGATGTGTAGATGTGCAGCGGGTGATAGGTTTGCCAGGAGAACTTAATTCTGAGAAAATTCAATCACTGGGATAGGGATCTGTCTCTATGTTTTATGAGGCGCTTGAAGAGGAAAAACCATAGAGGAGTGAAGAAGTTGCATTGAGATGGCAAGCCACCAGGAAAGGTTGCTTAACAGTCGAGTCCTTTAACCACTTCTTGACTTTGGCAACTAGGGAGAATTGAAAAACCAAATTTACTTGGAGTGTTAGAGTAATATGAACATTGGTTGTGCCCATGGATAACAGGTTAATTAGCTATTTTCTTTTGCCCTGTGGACTGTGGATATGAAAAAGAACTAATCACGAGAAACATGGAATTTAAGTGAGTTATTCAGTAGAGTAGAGATGAAAGCACAAGATGCTGATTGTCGAGTTTGAATGCTGAGGCCTTTGTAACAGTTTAGGATTCTCTTTTTATTCTTATGTTCCATTGCTTTTATGAAGGAAAATGACCGAGAAGCTGACACTCCTGGATGCTTCTTGAATGTTTGAGTGAAACCTGATTAATGAAAGATAAACTTCTGAGGTACCAGTAACAAGACACGCTGGAATGAGCAACATGTAGGTTTTCAAAGTAGTTGCTGTTTTTGCTTTAGTGTTGTTAGAGCCTTTCAGTTTGAGTGTTAAGTGGAATTTGCATCCGAATTATAGGGTAAGTATGTGTTAATAATCATTACTTGGAAGTTTGTGACCAGTATATTATACCGGACCTACAAGATCTTGATCCTATAGCTACGAGATATAAATTCATTCCATTAGCAGCTGCATATTGACACTTAAATATTTTTACTGCTGGCAAGTTGATTCTAATTTCCTCTTGAGTTGCCTATTGTCCTCATATTTTTTTCTCCTAACAAGTAAGAAGACCTATTTACCTTTCTTGTATAAGGCAAACCTTGTTCTGGACAGCCTTGAAGTTCCAGTCATGTAAGAAACTGATTTTCAGTAACCAGGTACATTTCAGATATGTTGCTTTATTTTCTATTAAGATGATTAGTATTTCATTCTTCATTAGTGAATGGTCTCAAATTTATTTATGTTATAGCTTGATTGAACAGCTGTGCAATTGTTGAGGATGCAAACATTATTGCAGCAGGAAGAAACTGGTGTAATGAGACAGGAAATGTATGTTTATCATTGCTTCTCCACCCACTTCTATAAATTTTGG
Organism: Corymbia citriodora subsp. variegata; assembly: GCA_014858505.1. Lineage (NCBI taxonomy): Eukaryota > Viridiplantae > Streptophyta > Magnoliopsida > Myrtales > Myrtaceae > Corymbia > Corymbia citriodora. Next base: position 26,204,767 of record CM026414.1, on the reverse strand, counting down.
CCAATGGCACTTTGTTATTGTTCTGAATTGATGCCCTCGAGAGTCCGTTCATAGTTTATTGTTGATCATTTTATGCTCCTCCCTTAATTTTTTCTTTATGATAAAATAATATATCTGCACAAATTTGTCAATAATTGGAATTTCCCTGCATTTTTATGCTTTAAAGGGTTTGTTCCCATTATTCTTTCATAAAATATGGCTACGGCTGATCATAACAGTTATCTTGCTTTATTAGTCCAATGTTTAACGTTTTTCATTTGCCACTGTGCTCTGTATGGAACCACATTTCAGTCTCTATCTGCTTTGGGGAAGTTCCTAACTTTGTTTCCTTAGGCTGTGGTTCCTAGACTTTTGATATACTTTCTTGGTATGAAAATGCATTGTGAGCATTGTATTGCCTTTAATGATGTAAGAACCTGCTCGTTGGCCACATTTCTTCATACAATGACCAAATTTATACAAATAGTTTGAGCCTGGTTTCTAGTATACATCTCTTATCTAATAGTCCATTGCTGCATTTATAGTTATGTGGTGACAATACACTACTATAAATGACTTTGTGGACAGAAATGGATAGTTGATGCCAAAATTTTTGGCCCCTTAACTATCTTCTGGGAAAATAATTTAAAACCAAAGGCACCTTGATACAGGGATATGTATAACAAAATACTGTTAGAAAAGGTAGATGTGGCTAATCCAATAAGAAGCCTCTTTTCCATGTGAGATTCTCGGCAACTTAAAGTGAGCATCTTGTTGACTACATGTAGTATATGCCTGATCAATCTTATATATAGTCTAAAACAGTTAAGTAAAAGGAGAAAACATTTCTCATGAAATGCATCACCTAAATTTATTTTGAAACTACTGCAAGAGCAACTGTCTCTCTGACATGGCTCCTAAATTTGATATGCCTGCTTTGTTTCCTCCTTGTGCTTTTGTGGGTAACAAAACATGCAAAGATGGAAGCTCTTGATGTTCTTCATGAACAGTGGCAGAGGACTGGATTTTCGGCTACGGAAGTTATAGAGAAGCTTTCAGCATGCTCCTTAATGTGACATGTGAACCATAAGTTGTGTAACAGCATTGTCAATTATAGGTACATCTGTTGATCATACTGAAACAAAACTACACTTCCCTAGAATTTGTTTATTCCTATGATTTGATGACTCTCACCCTTTCTTAGGCATAAAGGAAGTATATCATGGCTGTGCAAATGATAAATTTGGAGGTGGTTGCTCAATACTGTCGTTGCATTCGAGTAGCTCCAAGGCATGATTAGGTCAGTTTCAGCATTTGCTAGCTCCACTTTGAAATTGTGACATACAATAATTGACGACTAAAGCTTACTGGAGGTCCATGCTTCCTTATGTTGATTACTGCTGGATGTGGATTCTTAGTGATTCTGTTTGTTGTTGCACTTTGAATATTGCAACACATGACCATGAAAAAAATTGGAGGTTTACAAAAATAATTTTTCATTTTTATGTCCTTTTCCAAGCCTAGGAGGAAGAAAGTGGAGTTGTTGGAAGCATCAATAAGTCAAGTTTATATTAACTCTTTCTTTCCCTGCTCTTTTTTTTCTTAAATTCTTTGTTACTTGTTAGACATTTATGTATTCATTTTATTTGCCTTAAAAAGTTTTCAGTTGTAGGAAGTGCTACCCACTAAACTAACATTAGTGTTTTCTTTCCTTTTTGCTTTCCTCCTCACTTTTTTTTCGCTGCTTTGATGTCGAAAATGTCATCATCTTTAAAATTGAGAAATACAGTGTCTTAATGCTTTCCAATATGCCATGTGCAAAGTACTTGATAAAGATCTGGTTTTTAAGTTGCAAGTGTCTATTCTTGCATACAAGGGAGCCTGTTAAATTGTGGTGTATATTTGGCTTTCCAATATAATTTTTTATCTGTCTGACGCTGCCATGATTGGATATTTCATGTTTCCTAAGCTTGTTTAGAACTCAAATGTTTTAATCAGACTTTTTGACATAAAAGTAAAAACTTAGTGGAACAGGATCTGTTTCATTGAGATTTGAGCAGTAGAAGAAGTAGATAACCTAGATTATGGACATTGTCTGTTTAAGAATTAGTCTTTGAAAGAATGAGTTCTAGTACAAGACAAAGAAGCAAGGGATGAGCTAAGGATGCATCTAAACAAAAAATTTAGGCAAAGAAAAACCACGAAAACTATGAATTTAAGTGAGATTTATAGTTGTGCCGCTCCTAATGATCTGATTATGAGTCAAAAGCATTGTGGGGAACTTGAACTAGTTGATTGCCTTTTTGAATATGAAATCAAGCAAGAGAACTCATCTTGCAGATAATGGACTGCCTTGCTCAACTTTCTCCCTCTGGAGCTCAAAAAACTAACCTTAATTATGGCCAAGTTTCATGATAGAGAGAATGTGTCTGTGGTTATAGAGTTGAGCATGAATCCTATGCAATGTTTGGAAGATGCAACTGATTGGAACACATCCTAGCCCAGTACTAGTATACAAGCCATCCAAAAATCATCTCTCTATCAGATCACTGTTGCCGAGATTTCTCTGAAGAGAAGTGGCCCATCCAAGGTAAAAACTTCTAAGTCTCACCCTTTTTACAGGGTGTTGTTTGTTCTCCAAGGACACTATGTCGTAGAGAAAATATAGGACTTAGAGGTATCCTTAAAGTAAAAAAATTTCAGGCATAGTTACTCAAAACACCCCTCTTTTGAATATTGACGCAAGAATTTTGCCAAAGTCAATGCCACTTTAGGGAGCCTAGTTACCGTCAATTGAATCAAATGGTACACTTCCGAGATAATTTGCTTGAATGAAAACCTATTTCCTGGAATACAGACATTCCTTAATATTGATATTATTAGGACTAAAATTTAAGCTTCCTAAACTCTCCTATCAGGGAACTTGTTTTCCCTTAGATAGTACCTTGTTTTGCAAAGTGCTTTGTCAATTAGTCTGCTAAATTATCTCTCGCATGATATACGGACATATTTTGAAAGTGGAATCTGTCGGCTAGGTAAAAATGCAGAATCATTGAAAATATTGGCTGGTTTGCACAGGAATTTCATCTATGTTCCCCCTTTCATGTGAGGCTGATAGTACAGAGAAAAGGATGGCGGTGCTTCTATGGTACAGAGTGACAGTTCATGATGGCCAAGAGTGATGACGAACATACCAGTGCGATGAGACTGATGAGACTTTGCCATTACTTGCGACAAAAGGACAACCAAAGTATAACCTCCATGCCTCTTCGAGCAATTTTCAGGGATCAACTGAATTCGAAGATTCCCATTTTGTAGCTTTGTGCATCTTAGCCTTGATTGCCATCTTCTCCAAAGCACGGGAACTATGAACTAGAAACTTAACTAGAAAAAGCTACTGTTTCAGCTCCGATGGTCAATTGGAATAGAAACTCTATTCTGGCAAAAAAGAAAAAAGGAAAAAGAAATAGATTCTAACTTCTAACCACTTGAACTCATCTAAGCTGTTATAGCACGAGATTTTTCTTCACAGTTGTAAAGTATCAAAGGCAGTGACTTGAAAATTCTTTGATTTCATTGGTGTCGATGTCACAAACTTAGTCGCATGTAGCAATGTAAATTATTCTTCTTCTGTGTCGTCATTAATATATTTGCAACTCTTTTAGATTTGATATGATTGCTCTTTCAACCGAATTTTCTTTTTAAATAGGCGAAATTGGATTGAATATAACATATTAGTGGCTATTGCGCTGCAGCATAGTTTCAAATCTTGATAGTCAAATTTTCTTTCTCCACCAGTTCTTGGATGATTAAATTGAGACATGTGCAATCTTAATCTCTCAAACTGTTAAATATCTATCTTCTTGTCATATTTTCATGTGGATGGTTACTCGATGATGACTAAGTATGTGCATGAGTGTAATAAATACGCATTAAACAAGCATTTGGTTTAAATATTGGTTGTAAAGTGATTCAAAAGTCCATTCAATGGGTGGTTGGAAATGGTGAGAAGATCAATATAAGAGAAGATCCATGGTTACCGAGAGGATTAATTGATGATCCTGCAAATAGAGGGGATCCCATTTAAGTTTCTGAACTCATGGTCGTGGAGGAAGCCATATGGAATGAGGAGATGCTGGAAGGATTATTTGACTTTCAAACAATCCAAGAAATATTAGCTATTTCTATAAACCTGCAACTTCCAGAAGATAAGTTGATTTGGAAGCCAACAAAAACAGGGCAATTTATAGTGAAAAGTGCCTATAGCTACTGTAGAGCACAACAGAGCACAAAGAGGTTGAACAATGCATCGACGTCATATAAAATACCTTGACAACTATGGAACCGAATTTGGAAGGCAAATATACAACCTAAAATAAAATTCTTCCTATGGCAGATGACTCAAAATGCATTAGCAATGAAGGAGAATCCAGCTCAGAGGAAGATAATACCTATAGGGACGTGCGAAATATGTCAACAACACCCGAAATCCATTGAGCACCTTTCTCTATCATGCCCCTGGACCAAACGAATTTGGCAAAATCCAGCAAATAATATACAAGTGGATGCTTATTCGGTAACACGAATTGAGGAATGGATGGGGAGTTTCAAACATACCTCCATATCTTTCGAATTTCTCGCAGTATTACTATGGCAGATCTGGAAAGCTCAAGACAAATGAATCTTCAGAGCTCAGAAAGCAAACCCCAACTAGATAATCACCTCGGCCATGACAACAGAGAAGAACTTCAGTAGATGGATAGAAAAATCAAAAGGAAACCAGCCATTAAAGAAATCCTCACCACAAATCTGGAACCCTCCACCCTATAGAGTGCTAAAAGTCAACATCGATGAGTCTTTTGTTGCAGAAACAGGAGAAGGGTCAATAGTGTGCATATGCAAAGATAGCAACGGCGTTTTGATAGATGGGTTTGCTTGATCAGTGTGAGTCTCATGGGCAATTCAGGCGGAGGCGACAGCTTTTTGTGAAACCTAAAACACTTGAAGATAGAAGACACAAATGGTTGCACTTGGAGACAGACTGAATTGATTTGATGGAAATGATAAGTGTAGCTATAGATCAAGTCAATTGGGAGGCATATGCACCTATCATGGAGGCTCGGGCCTGAGCCTAGCCTTTCCCAAATTTGACAATAGCCCATTGTTGAAGAGAAAGCAATTGTACTAAATTGGATCGCGAAAGCCCACTGTAATAGAAGTCTATCGGTTAATTGGGTTGTTTATTACCCTACTTGTCTTATGGAGATACTATGTTCTGAAGCTAGTATGTCGTTGTTTCAGACCTTTACTTGATTGAGAAATAAAAATAGTTATTTTCAGGGAAAAAAAACAGGCATTTGGTTCCTATGGGTGTTCTTTTTTTCTTTCAAGTGTAGACTTGTTTTACATCTGTATCATGATGTAATTTCTAATCTTGTTCCTATTTATTGAGAATTTCATCCTTTAATTTTGGTCTGTTCAACATGTGGATTTGCGGTTAGTTAATAGTAATGTAGAAAGGAAAACAGCTTAAGTGCAGGCACATTTAATTGTGCGTGTAATTAATATCTCTTAAGTGGTCATGTCTTAAATTATTATATGGCAAGGAAAAAGGACATTCTCTAAGGTTGGAGATGAAATCTTGAGGAAGCCACTACGTTGATTTTATGAGTGAGCCTATGGCCTACAGTTGATTGTTGGTTCGTGCAATTATTAAGTCCACTATGTCTAGTACTAATTTACACTATTCACTATTTTTCTCAGCCAGAAAGAAGCTTGTGTCAATCAAATAGTCTGAATAAAGCAATGGTACGCAGTCTTTAGTTAAAAGAGTCCCATGTGTTCACACCTTTAGATGTCTTGGTCCCACCTTAAGCACCACTATTTACCCAAGTAATAAAAAACGGCATGTATCTCTGTCCTCTTGGTACAAGAACAAATCAACAAAAATATCAAGTGGTGAACGAACTATCTGAAAACATTGTATTGGATCTTAAGTTAATAGTTGTTGCTAACTAGGTAGCATCAATAAAGACACGCAACACGACACAAGATGCCGAAATGTTATTTCTTAAAAAAAAAGAGAATTTCAATATGTTGAGATACGTTATATATTAAATTAATATTTTATATATACACATGATAAATTATCATTTTTATAATTATTTAAATTAAATTAAATTAATTCAAATTTATAAATAAATAAATAAATAATAATAAAAACCTGTAATGAATTTTCATTCATAATTCAATTTATAAATAAAAAAATCCAAAATCATCATTATTCAACTTCTAGTGCTTTTACTTTTCGGTGCTTTTACTTTTCGAAATCACTTTTTTAGTCCCACTCATTTATTTTACCACCTCGTTTCTTACCCACCTGTAGTCACTTTCATTTTTGAAGTCACTCTCCACCTCCCTCCAAAAAGAATTAAAAAAAAGGTCAAGTGGGATCGGCTCCCCATTTTTAATTTTTTTCTACTCTACTTCCCAAAACTAAAAGGAACCTCAGTAGATCGTGCAAACCCAGAAACCCTAGCCGCTGCCTCCTCCTTCTCCTCCTCCTCCTCCTCCTCCTTGCACGATCCTTCTCCCCATCTCTACTCTCTCTCAATCGCCTCATCACAGTTGCTCGTGCCCTCCTCCTCATCTTTACAAGATCGTCAACCTCAATACCCTCGTTCTTTGCTCCTCTGTCTACAGGCATTTCTGCCTCGTTGTCCCCATATCGACGTTATCCCCCTCCCCCTTGACTACTTCAACCGCAACGCTTTCTCTTGAGGGAGCTCCGCCCGTGCCCTGAAGCAAATCTTCAAGAGCTTCTGAACTAGGTTGATCGGATTGAGGTTGTCTGCTTCGGTTTGCTGCTCCAACAGCCGCGGTGCCCTGTACGACGAGCTCTCTCACCTCAAGTACTGGTTTTGCGAACTTGGAGACCTTTGGGTCGAGCTCCAGAACTCCACGAGGTCGCACAGTTTGCAGCTCCCTCGCCCTCGCTTCCACCTCCATTTCCTTCTTCAACAATTCTCTCTCCCTTCACTGTGCGTGTTGGAGTCATGTGTCGTATTTCTGAACTCGTGTATGGGGAGAGATGACCAGGTGTCAGAGCATGTTTAAGCATCTCAGAGCGTGTCAGAGTTTCCAACACGACACGGAGGCCTCTCAAGCTTGTTTGCGCTTCATTGGCTGCTAATTGTTAAACTCCATCATCTAATGGCTTCTTCATCCAAACCCAAAAGGATTTACCATGTGTTCTTGAGTTTCAGAGGCACAGATGTCCGCAATAACTTTCTCGATCATCTCTATAGAGCTCTTGACTTGAAAGGAATCTACACTTATGTTGATAGCGAGGAGCTAAAGAAAGGAGACCAAATAGCATCAGCACTTATGAAGGCGATTGAGGAATCGCACATTGCGGTTATAATTTTCTCCGAGGATTACGCTTCCTCAACATGGTGTTTGGAAGAGGCAGTGAAAATCATGGAGTGCAAAGAGGAAAGAGACCTCAAGGTCTTCCCAGTGTTTTACAAAGTGGAACCTAGAGAAGTGAGAACACCAAGAGAGAAGTACAAAGAAGCTATGGATAAGCATGAGTCCAAGTTTGGGGAGAATTCAGAGAAAATGAAGAGGTGGAAGAAAGCTCTTCTTGATGCCGGTAACTTGTCCGGGTGGCTTGTGAAGGAAGGGTAAGTACAGTGGAGTCCATTTATTGTGTCAAAAACTAATCTACAAAAGTAAAAGCTGTATGTAAAATAAATAAATCTACACACATATGATTGTAAGTACATGGCTAGATTTACCAATTATTATCAAATTAGCAACATTTGTTTGTTTAAAAAGAGTTGGCAAGTAAGTCACATGAGGGTTGGTGACTTGATTGGAAAAGTTGCTAAATTAAAAGAACAAGTAAACACTAGTAAGTAGCTTAAGTGAGATTTGACAAGGTATGTAATTATTTAATATGACACAAATTGGTAAGTCACTCTAATTTTGATTGTTATTTTCATATAAGAGTTAGTATATTCAAAGTAGCAAGTTATGCGAATCAAATTTGGTGAGCTGGCACAACAGTGGGTAATTTGCAAAAAAAAAAAGTTGGTAATTTTATGTAAGTGTTGATAAGTTGCTACCAGGTTACTTGAAAGGAAAAGTTACTGATTTTATATTTCACCAACAGTTTTTTTTTTAAACTTACAAATTTGTTAAAATTCACCCACACGAGGAACAAACGAAAAACCCAATTTTTGGGCATGGAGCAATGGAATTCTGCCTTTGGTTTTGGTAAGCCCTGTTTCATTCGGGTAAAGTCTATGGCTCTTTACTATGGACCCTTGTTGCCTTCCTCGAAGTGTAATAAAAGTAAAATACATTATGTCTGGGGGTTATTTGAGTTCTTCACCTTTCATTTTGGTTAATTGAGTTATACAGATTTTCAATTTTGGTTAACTGAGTCCTGAACTCGTTATTGTTGGCATTTTGAATTAAAAAAATCACATGTGTCCAACCATAGATGACACGACTTTTTCCAGTAATAAAAAATTTGACAATAGGACTCCATCGGCTGAAAATTTTAATGACTTATTTGGACAGAATAAATGTTAAACTTGATTGAGAACAAACGGACAAAATATTTAGTAGTATTATTGCATGTACCCCATTTCTTTGGAAGGAATAAGAAAGTTCACAATGCTTGCTATAGGATAATTAGTGTGTATAGGCCATCTAAGGCAATGACATCGCTTTTCACAGTATTTAATAATTTTCTAATCAAAATCTTAACCACTGTTCAAAATTCTAAATAACTATTTTTTATTAAGCGTATCACTAAATCACATGTGACAGTCACAAAGGAAAAAAGTAAATTGTCATGTACAAATCAAAAGAACACGTATTGCTTGGATGACTAAAAGTTGAACCCTGAACATGTTATTGTTGGAATGGAGCTCTTGAAGTTCTAATTCAACTCCATTGGATTGTTGTTGTGTCCAAAAATGGGATGCCCTGTTTTGTCATTGTTGGTTGGTGATTGCCTGTTATTTGCTAATTCAAATTCTAAAATGATGCTACATCTTCCTTTTTTTATTTTGTCAGAGATGATTCAGAGCATATACAAGGAATTGTGAAGGAGATTGCCACTCACCTAGGCCGAGAACCTTTGCATGTTGCTAAGCATCTAGTTGGGATAGATTCTCGTGTGCTTAAGCTGAAATCGATGTTAAACCTTGAGTCTAATGATTGCGTTCTCATGGTGGGATTATGGGGACAGGGAGGTATAGGAAAAACAACTTTGGCTAAAGCCATTTATAATGATATTTTCACCCAATTTGAAGGTTCAAGTTTTTTGGCAAATGTTCGAGAAACTTCAAAAGGCTGCAAAGATTTAGTTACTTTGCAAGAAAAATTACTAAATGAGATATTATTAAGGAGCCAAAGATTAGTAGTGTCTAGTGTTGATGTAGGTACTAATCTAATACGAGAAAGACTTTTTTGCAAAAAAGTTCTCCTTGTCCTTGATGATGTGGATGACTTGCGCCAATTAAGTGCTTTAGCAGGAGAAGGCAAGTGGTTTGGTAATGGGAGTAGGATCATCTTCACTACAAGAGATGAACATTTACTAACTGCTCATAAGATAGATCAAGATCATGTGTATGAAGTTAAAGCACTGGACAATAGTGAAGCTCATGAGCTACTTACCAAGCATGCTTTTTCCACACACCAAAAATTAAAAATCAGGGCAAATCTAGTGGATGGTGTTTTGAATTATACTAAAGGCCTTCCTTTAGCACTTGAGGTGCTAGGTTCCTTCTTATGTGGCAGAAGAGAACACGAATGGAAAAGTACACTAAAGAAACTTTCTAAGATTCCTAACAAATCCATTAATGATGTGCTCAAAATAAGTTATGATGGATTGGAGGAAAATGAGAAAGAGATCTTTCTTCACGTTGCCTGCTTTTTTAAGGGGCAAGAAATTGGGTACATAAAGAAAGTTCTCGGTAGCTGTGATCTTGAGATAGCAATTGGATTGAAGATTCTTATTGAGAGGTCCTTGATATCGATTAAGTCTGGAACCCTACAGATGCATGACTTGATTCAATTGATGGGAATGGATATTGTGCAGCAAGATTGTCGCGATGATCCTATGAGACGCAGCAGACTATGGTTGTATGATGATGTTCTTGATGTTTTGTCCTATGACATGGTAAGACTTGCAAACACCATAAAAATTCTGCTCCCTACCTTTGATTCTATTTACTGTATATGCATAAATTATATAGTCTTGTATATACAGGGAGATTGTGCAGTAAAAGCCATAGTGTTGGAGCCACATGAGTTGAAAGAGATAAGTATTAATCCTGATGCTTTTACAAAAATGAGAAGGTTGAAATTGCTCATATTGCGCAACGTGTACAATTCTTTCCAAGGTCCTGTGTGTCTTCCTCATTGGCTAAGATGGTTTGAGTGGCCTGGTGCTCCATGTTTTCCAGAATTTTCCTCTGGTCCAAAGAGATTAGTTGGACTTTGTATGAGCAAAAGCAGTATTACAATAGTGGCAAAACAATACAAGGTGAGCATTTACCTCCATAGACCTCTTTATATCTACTTCATTTGTGTATATACGTACTAGTACCCAAAAGGAAGTGGTGGTCCTCTTATTTAGAAACCACTTATGTATTTGCTTTCAGAATGACCCTAACTACTTGCTTAAAATACTTCTATGTGCAGCAAAATTGGCATTTGAAAAATTAAGCAAAACAACTTTGTTAACAATATTTAATGGAAACATTTTGTTGATAAAATACACATTACAAAGAAATTTCATAAATATATTTGGAAAGAGAAAGATAACTCAAGATTTGAATTTTTTTTACAAAGGTCGTTGAATCATAAGATAAGATGTGCAGAAAAAGAAAGATATTTCAAGATTTTCATTTTTTAGGTAGGTTATTGCATCATAAGTAAATTCAAATTTTAATATGAAATTTGTAAGAAATAAAATAGAACAACTTATTTCACGTGTCTTTCCATGAGGATAATATTTATAAAATAAGTACTTGAGGATGATTAATGGAAAAAATAAAAATTCCTAAGAAATAGAGGGCTTCCTTTATTTCATATAATAATATAGACAGAGTTCAAATACTTTCTAAACCTAACATCTCTAGCGATTGACATCGTTATAATTCAAAATCATATCAAAACTACCTAGTGAAGAAACTCAAAATGCAAATCTGCTAGCATAATCTGTGTAACCTAATTCTAACTATGGCATTTGTTAACTTATAGCCTTTTTTAATTTATAGAAAAATAATATAATGATAAAATAAATAGGAAACGAAAATATGACGGTGAAACCATTAACATGTACATAAAAATAAAAACACCTAAGAAGTAGCTGGCCACATGGTCAAGCATTTGGTTTGAATGTCATGCGACAGATCAAATATCCTAATCATGGCATCTCCTTCTCAAAATAAACTTAGAGGTCATGTAGTCATTGAGTAGTGGTGCCTTACTCAATGCACATGTATAAATGGTGCAATTGTCCTACAACAATTTGAACCAGCTTAGTTGAAGGTTTGAATACACGGTGCTGTCGAGCAAGGCATTGTTAATTGTTTAAATTGGTTCTTAAGGAGCATCTTTCTAGGTTGACATAATAAAGCATTTATTAGTAACTTTGCTAGTAATATGTGTAACACGTGCAACAACTAAATCAATATAATCGATTCAGTAGGGTCATACCACTAGTTTCTTAATAGAAAGTCGGAGTCAAATTTTAAATTGAGTATATGGAATCTTTATTTTCTTCCGAATATTTTTCAAATTTGGCTTCATTGTCTTTGCATGACTTTAATTTTTTTTTTTGAAGTGTATTGACTTTTGCGCTTTTACAATGCGATAATATTCTGCATTCATCTATTAATAAAGTGTTCATTCCTATGCTTGATAACTCGATACTTCACTTCGCTTATATGATTGCCACAAGGCATGACACGAGACATAGTTTTGTCATATGACCTATATTCGCATACTCACCACAGTTCACTTTGCTTCTAAGTTGCTACATGGCATGATGAGTGGCATAGTTTTGTAATGTGGCCCACATCCACGTGCTTGCCGAGTGGCAATTCACTTTACTTTTATGATTACCACATGGCATGAGACATAGCATAGTTTTACCCAACCCTAATTTTCGTTTGCTAACAAAGGGTAAGTTTAGGTCAGGGGTACTCGTTTGGTTAAACAAAAATTAGTCTGGAGTAAATGTGTTATGGGATATCAATTTGATATTTTTGTGAGATAAAATTAATTTGAAGTAAATTTATGTATCAATTTGAGATTTTTTAGGGTATTAATCCAATTTTTTTTTTATGATCGTCTAACATAGTTTATTGGAATTATTTTCTATGTTATGTATTGATATTTATTCAATTTGTTCCAATAACATTTAGAATATAAAAAAGATTGGAGTTATCTTTGATTTACTAAAGTAATCATGAAAACTAAATAACTAGATAAAGCTCACTTGTAAGGGTGCCTTGTGGCTTAATATCGTGCAAGCTTTACCATATACATAGATTTATAATTACTATTAAAGTTTCTAAGTGTTTACTAATTTCTCAAAACTATATGTAATTCTCACAAAATCAGTTTATAGTAACTTTGAATGAAAAATTTAATTAATAGGTTAAGAAAATTACTCAGGAACCTGAATTGTGGGTTCCAAGTTGCCTGATCTAACAATGCTCCTTGCTTCCTTCCACGTGAAGAGGCTTGTTTCCTAATTATGAATTTCCTCGAAAGTGGCCACGGTATCGTGCAAATATCCTTTTTTTCCCTTTCAGAATGTTTATCAAAGTTTTTTCGTTGTTTCTGCAGGACCTCCAACAGTTAAAGTACGTTAACTTGAGTGACTGCAAGTCACTGGTCAGTATGCCTGACCTCTCATGTACTCCGTATCTCAAGGAGTTGGATCTTGCATATTGCACAAACTTGGTAGAAGCACACGAGTCAATTGCAAAACATGACAAGTTACAGATATTAAGGTTAACAGGTTGTTCTGAACTTAGTGTTTTTCCGGATGTGCTTGAGTCAAAACATCTCCGAACTCTCTACCTTGATGGTTGCACAAAATTTGAAAGGTTCCCTGATATTCCAAATGAACTTGAAGACTTGGAAGAGCTTTGGTTACTAGGGACTGCTATTAAAGAACTTCCACCATCAATAGAAAATCTCGTCTCTTTGCAGAACATGTTTTTAGATAATTGCAAGAACCTGGTAAGTCTTCCACCTAGCATTTACAAGTTACAAGACCTTGAAGACTTGGGACTTCGGGGTTGCACAAATTTCACTAGGTTTCCAAAATACGAGGATTCAGCTAATCCGTGCTCGGAGATTGGACTTCCAAGTTTACGATCGTTAAGACTTGAGGGATGTAACCTATCTGAAGTACAGTTTTTTGAAAATCTTTCCTGTTTTCCCTTCTTGAGACAGTTAATGCTAACAGGGAATAATATTACTAGCCTTCCTTCGTCCCTAAATAAGCGTGCTCATTTGTCTCATTTGATTGTTGAAAATTGCCATCAACTACAGGAGATTCCCGAGCTTCCACCAAGTTTCAGCTACCTTTATGCGGAAGGTTGCAAATCTCTGAAAAATAATGGAGATTTAACTTCACTTCATCATTTTGTCCGTAGAGGGTTGAGCATGGCTGATGCTTACTCAAGTGGCCAGGTTCGATTCTCTCTCTCTCTAACACACACATCGATTTGGAGAATATGTTGGATCTAGTGAGTGCTTGTATTGTGCAAAAGCACAAAATACAAGATTGGAGGCATAAGAAAAGCAAAGAAATATAAAGTGATTCTGCATGTATATGCATGTAATGGAGTTGGCTACCATTCCTTTCTAGGAATAATTTTTATTACATGAGACTTGTATGTTAATGCAAGTAATGTTTAATGGATAATTTATAAAGATATAATTTTAAGTGGAATTCACTCGGATTACTTTCTAAACTCAAATTGAGAATTATTCTATGTGAGTGCTAATAACAAACTTAGGTACTTTCTAACTCTCTTTTTTCTTTATAACTGAGGTTGACAACAGATGCCTCACGATTTCAAAATTATTCTATCTGGAGGAGAGCTGCTAGAGTGGGTCTTCCCCGTTGAAGAGGGTTCTGTATCTTTCATGGCTTCAAAGGATTTGTATAACAAGTTTCTTGCATTGGCTCTTTGTTTCATTCTCTGTGATGATGAATCGGAAAAGGAAACTTTGGTTGTATCACATGTTAATGGCAAAAGGCTGGATCACTCTCCACATACTTCATATACTTCGGAATTGGAACATATCTCACTTGAGTATCTCATACCATGTGATCTGTGGGGAGAAGTTGATTTTAGTCAAATTGATGGGAGTCATGTACGGTTTAGCAGTACAGTATTGGGAACAAGAGTGAAAAAGTGGGGATTGCGAATATTATGCAAAGCACTAGAGGATGATTTAAAGGTTGAACTTCAAGACAATCAGCTAATGGATCCAGCTTTACTCTATGAGATTTGTCATGAATCAACATATCTAGAAGCCGAGAGTTCACTTATACACGAAGATAGCTCTATTGAAACAGATCTACACAAAGACTCACAAGATTGTCAAATGAGTACTGAGAACCATAGTCAAGGAGTATCAAAGAGAAATCATAAGCTTATTCTCAGTCGAGGCATGCAAACGACTTCCAATTCAATTGGCAGAGATGAGTATAGTGGTGTTGGCTTGCAGCTTTTGTTGTAAAAATGATCAAAACTTGCTAAGGAAGCAATTCAAAGGTAATTGAACTTGATGATCTTGATTACAATGCCTTTTTCTTGCTCTTCTCGTTTTCTATTCTTGAGAAACCTCGTACCATGCTTTTTGACTTTAACAGCTACCACGACGGAAATATCAGCCTTGTAGAGAGCTCGAAAAGGAAAGAGAAAAAGAGTTTGACCAAGAAAGCATGCAAAGGTTGTGGCTGGAGAGTTACATGAGGAGGCTTGGGCGAGTAACTCCGTGTGTGGAGGGTACATATCATGCGAAGAAAAGGCAAACAAGAACAATCTCACAAGTACAATATATGTTTTCTTTCTGGATAAATCCTCTTTTCTCTAGCATGGGCAAACTTCGAACTCCACCGCGCCACTTTCAGCATCACGACTGATCTTCCATCAGACACCAGCGAGCTATGACGAACAGAAGAATTTTGTCTTCCTGAAACAGAGTCCCCAGCAAACCGATGGGCAGAGGTAACGGACTACCACCACCAACCGCAGCCACAAAAACTAATGATGTATCTTTGGGTGAACGATTCTCTCCTAAGGTTCTGGGCTTCATGCAGCTTGCTATAAATCAAGTAACGTCTGGCACATCCGAGTTGTATTAAGTAAGTGTGATACTTGAGCTGGATTTTGAAATCGAGTCGTTGGGTGCTATAGTTGCTTGGGAACTTGGGGGACTGTGTCATTGAATTTGTTCGAGAGACGCTGAGTAAGTATTTCTTCGTAAGTTCAGTCCGTGGATGCTTGGGAGTGAATTCATTGGCAGTCAATGTTACACGAAGGTATAGCTTTTCTATCTTTCTTTTCATAGAAAGAAGCAGGTGAACTTGAGGCTTAAAGAAAAAACAAGCGAGGCAGAGTGAAACAAAGGGAAGTAGGGTGTACATGGGTTGGTTTTAATAGAATAATTAAATATTAAACTGTGTCTTTGTCTAATAGCTTAAACCTTTAGAACAGTTGACAGTAGTCCTATACAAATCTCACATGATATCGGAGTAGGGGATCTTGAGTTCGGATCTTTCCAAACCTCAATTGCCCCCCAGAATTAAATATATCCACGGTGGCACTATACGGAAAGATCAGACTAAGCGTGAGGAGGATTGATAAAATAGTTAAATATCAAACCATGCCCTTCATTTAGTAACTTAGAGAGGGAGAGGGAGAGAGAGAGAGAGAGAGAGAGAGAGAGTTTTGGGTGCTTTTCAGGTGTCTAGGGATTTTGGATGTGTAGTACGTACCTATCATAAAGATGTGCAATCGGTCATAGGTTTTTCAGCACAATTAAATTGGGAGAAACTTAGATCACTAGGATAGGACTCTGTCGCTTAGTTTTACGAGGTGCTTGAAGAGGCAAAACATTAAGGAATGAAGAAGCGAGATGGCAAGCCACCAGGAAAGGTTGCTTGACAGTGAAGTCCTCTTACCACACGTTGATTTGGCAACTAGGATAATTGAAAACTAAATTTACA
Organism: Corymbia citriodora subsp. variegata; assembly: GCA_014858505.1. Lineage (NCBI taxonomy): Eukaryota > Viridiplantae > Streptophyta > Magnoliopsida > Myrtales > Myrtaceae > Corymbia > Corymbia citriodora. The sequence continues at coordinate 26,188,503 of CM026414.1, read as the reverse complement.
TGGAGCGTGAGAGTAATGTGAACGTCCTTCATGCCCATGGAGAATTGGTTAGGTGGTGGATATGATAAAGAAAAAAAAAAATTAAAAACACAGAGTTTGCGCAAGTTCTTCAGAAGAATAAAGACAAAAGCAGAAGAAGCTAATTGTCAATTATGATTTCTGAGGCTTCGCAACAGTTTATTTATTTATTTTTTTTGAAATACTCATGTGCCACAGTAGTCATGAAGAAAAGTGATCTAGAAGCCAAAACTCCTGGAAGCTCCTTGAATGTTTAAATGAAACCTAATTAATGAAAGATAAGCTTCTGAGGTGCCGACGATAGGACACACTAAGAATGAGCAACATGTAGTTTCTCAAATTAATTGCTGTTTTTGCTTTAGCGTAATTACAGCCTAATCAGCTTAACAGTCACATAAGTTTTACATCTGAATTCAGGATGAGTATGTGGTGATAATTATTGCTTCGCTATTTGTGGCCGTTAAATAATACTGGATCTGGAAGATCTTGATGGTATAGCCACAAGACATCCATTCATTCCATCCTAGCTGCATATTGATGCTGAGATATTGCTACTGGTAGCATCTCGATGCCGATTTCTTCTTGAATTGCCTGTATGCATGCATGCATGAGAGAATTATTGACTCTTATCCTCATGTTTTCTTCTCCTGACAAGTAACGAGGCCTATTTCCTTTTCTTATATATAAGGCAAAGTTTGCTTTGGATAGCCTTGAAGTTCCAATTGGATAAGAAACTGATTTTCAGTAACTAGGTGCATTTCAGATATGTTACTTTATTTTCTAATTAAAATTATTAATATTTTAATTATTATTAGTGAATGTTTCACGTTGTAATTTACTTATTTGTATTATATTTTAATTGAGCAGCTGTGTGACTGTTGAGGATAGAAGCATTATTGCGGCAGGAAGAAACCGGACTAATGAGCCCAAAATGTATGTTCATCATAGCTTCTCCACCCCCTTCTGTAAAGTTTGGCCAACAGCTTGTTGCTATTGTTCTGAATTGATATCCTCGAATTATCCAGTTGTACATTATTGTTGATCATTTTGTGTCTCTCCCTTAATTATTTCTTCAGTAGATGATAAACTAATATATCTGAACAAATCTGTTGATAGGAATTTTCCATGCATTATTGGCTATGACAGGTTTTGTTCCCATTATTCTTTCATAAAATATGACCAAGGCTAACAATAGCAATATTCTTGCTTTATTATGCACCATGTGTTGCGTTTTTTATTTGTGATTGTGCTCTGTTTGGAATAATATTACGGTCTTTATTGCATTTGTGAAGTAGACTTTGGTATACTAGGTGTAAAAATGCATGAGCAAGCATTGTATTGCTTTTTAAGATGTAAGAACTCACTCCCTGGGCACATTTCTTCATTCAATGGCCACATTTACTCAAATAATTTGAGCCTGGTTTTTTGGTAGAGATGATCTCTTATCTAATATTCTATTGCTGCAATAATTTACAGTTATGTGGTGACATTGCCCTACTATAAATGATTTTGTGGACCGTAATGAATAGTTTATGCGAAAAATATTTGGCCCTTTTAGTATCTTGTGGAGCATAATAAAACAAAGGCACATGCTGCTACAGGGGTATATATATTAAAATACTCTAGAAAAGGTGGAGGTGGCTAATCCAATAAGAAGTCTCTGTTTCCATGTGAGATTCTCAGCAATTTCAAGAGAGCAAAACTTGTTGACTTCGTGTAGTATATGCCTTAATCAATCTTATATATGCTCTTAATTAGTTAATTTGACAGGAAAACACTTCTTATGAAGTGTATTCCTATATTTATGTTAACCTATACAAAGAGAAACTGTCTTTCTGACAAAGCTCCTAAATTTGATACGCTTGCTATGTGTTTCTCCTTGCGCTTCTATAGGCAACAAGACATGCGAGATGGAAGCTCTTGGTGTCCTTTCTGGAATGATGGCAGAGAGACTGGATTTTCAGCTGCAGAAGTTGCAGAGGAGTTTTAAGCATGCTCCCTTTTGCGACATGTGGACCATGTATAACGTACGCAGCAGCATTATCAATTACATCTTGTCACTGACAACTCAAGACTCGAGACTCCCTGATTGCGACATGGCCCATTTTCAGGTGAAAAGGAGTCAATAATGTTTTTGAAGTTCCATTTCATTTCATTTATACTTAGATGCCGTTTTCTTTATAAGTCAAAGATTGATTGTTAGGTTGCCGTTTTGGTCAAACTAAAAGTCAACTTAACCAAAAAGACAACTCCTGGTAAACATTTTTGTAAAATTTCCGAAAATCATAAAAGACTTCAATCTTACATTTACAAGCATAGTTAGGCCTTTAATTTGCATTTTTTTTAATGAAAAAGATTGAGAGTTGACTCTTTGGTCAAATCGAAGACTTTAACTCTCAATTGAAAAATTCCGAAAATTTATAGATTTCATTTTTTTTTTCTTTTTACATTTGATCTAGGGACCATGGCAATACAACGTTCCCGGCCCAATTTCAAGAATTTGAGCTCAAACTTGTCGGCCAATGTTCAAGCACAAATTTAGGGATGTGATTAACCTCTCATAACAAAATTAATTTAGTTTCAATATTATTTTAGCATAATCAGGATAATCATAATAAATTGTAAAATTAAGCAAAAAGGACAAATTGGGACCGATGGGGTCGAGTTGGGTCAATCTATTTGACCTAACCCGATTTGGCCGAATGGACCGAACAATTCAAAGGCCCATAGAGCAATTTAGAGAGAAATGTGACAACCGGAAAGCCTAAGGTTGACCCAGTTTGACCAAAATTGACTTGGCCCAAAAGTCCAGCCCATGGTTGCCTCTACCCATTTTATTTCCAAATTTGTCAAGAGTTAATTCCATATCACTAATTTCATATTATTGATCCATGTGAGCAAATCATAGCCATCCATTCACCTTTTCCATCCAAGCCACCCAAGGTGATCCATGTGCTCAAATAAGAGCCAATAGGAGCTTTTATTAGCCATTAAGGGATGAATCAAAGGATGAGGTGGAGGGCCAAGATTAACTATGAATTCAAAGCTTCCCTCCAATTTTCCCTTTCAAAGCCTAGATCCAAATTTAAGTGCTCTTAGAACAAAAAATTTACTGAAAATTTGACAACAAAATTTATCGAAAAATTGACAAAAAAATTCCCTCTAGAAATTCTCTCTCTCCCTTGGCTCCCTCTCTTGGCGTCTTTCACTAGCGAAAGCTCCGGACAATTCCTAGCTGTCCTCTGGGGCCAATTTGCCGACCTTGCCTTGCGATCACCTTGATCAAAGTGTCCTTCACCAAATCGTGTACTTCGTTTGTGGTTCCTGCCGTCGGATTTGCTAGATTGCACTTAATATTCATTGCTTGCTCACGGATCATCATACAAGGTAGGAGCATCAATCTCTCTTTTAACAATTTCATGGTATCGTCCAATGATCCTCGACAAAACTATAGTAAAAAAATTGAAGTACAACTTCAATCTATAGTTGATAATCAAGGTAGGATGTAATGAAACTGTTTAATTAGAAGTTTTTAGGATAAGCTCGATTTCTAGAAAATCAAAGTAATTACATGTTTAGGTCAATTTTAGACTACAACTACATGATAGCCGAGCCATCTTAGATGAACATTAAACTAGATTTAAGCCAATTGCATGTTGATTGAACTGGGACTTACATGTTTAGCTGATGATCTTTAGGAGTTAGGTCTAGATTATGTTCAATTGTAGTTTTGCATGTTCAATCCTTAGTTAATTCAAGTTTGGCTGAAATTCCTATGAAATACATGAGAGTGATTTGAGTGTTAATTAGCCTTAGGATGATGGGAGTTGCATGTAAGTTGAATCTAGAGTAAGAGGGATTTTCATTAATAATTCTTAGGATTATGAATTCATGATGTTGATGATGGCTGAATTTTGTGTGTGAATGTTAGTTTAAATGTTCATAGGATCGAGTTTAAAGATGTTCATAATCTGGAAAATTGATGATATGAACATAGGTTGAACGAGGTTGAAGATGTAGAGGATTCTGGAAACTCGTAATCTAACCTGACCCGACCTTTAGGTGTTCTTCAATATTTTAGAAAAGTATAAAATGAATCAGGAAAAGCTGTCTTCAGGTGAATTAAACTAGACTTCACATCTATAACTTGGTATAAAGATCATCAAAATTGAACATCATTTGGTCTGCAAAAGCTCGTTCAAAGTTACCGAAGAAAACTTACCACAGATCTGGAAGATTTACCCATGTTAATCAAACTTGTTTTGCAACTTAAAAATATTAGGAGGCTTTTTTTTTTTTTTTGCAAGAAGTTTAAATATTAAAGTTATTAAGGAAGCCTCGAATGTACCGATTGACGTGTTTGCAAGAAAAATTTCAGCCCCTTCAGCTTTAATTGCTAAAACCCTAGCTATCCATGAGGCCCTGCTGTTCTTAAGTCAAAAAGGGAAACTACAGGCAATAGCAACACAAGCTGAAGGAAGTCTTCAAACTGATTTGCGAACTGTCCTCTTATCTGATAGCTTATCAGCTGTTCAGTGTATACAAGGCCGAGCCGATGCTCCCTGGGCGACATGGACAGTAATTGAAGACTGTATTTCTCTTATGGCCCGAATGGGAGATGTTGGCTGCAATTTATCCAAAGAGAACAAAATCAGGCTGCCGACTGCGTCGCAAGAGCCCATAGTGCAAATATTCTCCTGTCCAATTGGATTGCACAGCCACTTCAATCACTGGAGCTAATTTTATGTTCAGACTTTGAATTCTCATGTAATCCTTTATTTTCGGATCACTAATGCTAGTTCTATATTTATGACAAAAAAAAAATCGAGGTGAAGACCTTAGATCATTTGTGTTGCTTTTAATTTTGGTTTGCTTTCCTATCTATTACAAATAAATTTAAATAATAAAATCAGCAACAATCTATAACATTAGTTTTCAGATCACATAGCAATGCTACTCAATTTTGATACTTACCAGATAATAATATTTTGTCATTTGTGACAAAAAGAGAGCTCAATGCGTTAATAATGAAATATTAAACTAAGGCATCATTTGATGAGAGAATTCCGTGTTTGGCAAGATATTATGCACAACTATTGCTTCAGAAAAGCATATTATGCATATATAGATTTTCTTTGGGGCCATCATACCAACGACACACTAGAAATCCATTTAGGATAATTAAATTGTCAATACCACTACTTGCAAAATGATGCTAAGGAGCCTAAATTTCCAATTGTTCTAAAGAACAAATATCAATTAGACGAGCAAAGCCACATATCCAGTCTCCTCCATCATCGCAAATAAGATCTTTTTCGCACCCGATATTCTTGGGTTGCCTTTAAAGGCCCCACCTATTTTAGGACAAAAAAATATTAAACTAATGTGGGATCATATAATAATATTATAGCAGATAAATGCCCACCAGTAAACATTCGTTTCCATACGAAAGCATGTATCAAAAGATAGTGCATAATCCATCATGATGGCCCTCATTTTCATGACAGTTGCAAAAGGAGAAATGTAGGACTTAAAACGGCACAAAAAGGAAATCGAGTGCTCAAAACGGCACGACTTGCCAGGCATAGATCCCACTGAAGACATCACGGAGGTGATTATTGAGGAAGAATAACACGGTGTGAGTTGATTGAGGTAATCTGATAAAATAGAGTACAGCACCCATGCTCTCCACGGCTGTCTCTAAAGTTTTGCATGTTCAGACATGCATGGCTTTGTTTCTCTCATCTCCGCAATTAACGTAAGCCTTTTGCATGGCTTGTAGAGTACGGCCATCACAAGCAGGACTCTCTCTATATATTCTTGTCCAGGGCAGGTATCTCATCATCTACTTCTGAGTGATTCACTGAGAAACACACTCACACATATAATTGTTCAATGGCTTTTTCGCTCAAGAGTGAATTCATCATCTCCCTTGTTGTAATTCTTAACACTTGGGCATGGCATGCCATGTCGATCCGCACATTGCATGAGTCCAACATTGCTGAGCAGCACGAGCAATGGATGGCCCAATACGGTCGAACCTACAAGCACCCAGAGGAGAAGGAGAAACGCCGGGCGATTTTCAAGAAAAACTTGCGGTTCATTGAAGAATTCAATGCATTTGGGAATCGGACTTTCAAGTTGGGCATCAATCAATTCTCGGATTTGACCAACGATGAGTTCGTTCGGAGGCACACAGGATACTTGCCATCTAAGCAGCTGAAGTCCCCCAGAAATGCATCGTTGAGCCAACGATATCCAACTGGGGATGTTCCCAAAAGCATCGATTGGGTGGAGAAAGGCGCCGTAAATCCGATCAAGGACCAAGGCCAATGTGGTGAGAATCTAAGCGTCCTGTATGCGTTCAATTGTGGGATCAATTTTGCCTTCTATTTAGAAATAAGTCTGGGAGCCTAGCCATGTTTTGAAGTCGGATATCAATGGTAACAAAATTAGGAAAAATACTATACACTTACAATGTCGACAATTTTTCTGAATGCAGGATCCTGTTGGGCATTCTCAGCAGTCGCAGCAGTAGAAGGAATCACGCATATCAAAAGGGGTAAACTGCCGGTGCTGTCCGAGCAACAACTAATAGACTGCGATACCGAAAACGATGGCTGTGAGGGTGGTCTTTCGAACAAAGCTTTCCAGTACATCATTGAAAACGAAGGAATTGCGTCCGAGGATACATACCCGTACCAAGAGACGGACGGGACCTGCGACTCCACGGAAGCAGCCCAACAGGCCGCGCAGATCAAGAGTTTTGCAGACTTGCAGCCTGGTGAGGACGAGCTCCTGAAGGCAGTTGCGCAGCAGCCAGTGTCGATTGGAATCGCAGCAAGTGGGCAGGAATTCCGGAGCTATAGCGGTGGGGTGTTCAATGGGGATTGCGGGGAGGAGCTGGACCATGCAGTCGTCGTGGTCGGGTATGGGACGAGCGAAGACGGAAAGTTCTGGAAGATCCGGAACTCGTGGGGTGAGACCTGGGGCGAAAACGGTTACATGAGGATTCAAAGAGGCGGTGAAAGTTCTGAAGGATTATGTGGGCTCGCGTCGCAAGCTTCTTATCCGATTGCATGAGAATAATCAAAAGATATATACCCAAAGTATAACCATCATGAGATCATGGGTTGCTCCTTTTCTCGTCGTGTGTTTGTCCTCGTTGTTTAGCTACATAGTGTGGTACTTGTAAGGAGGCTATTGTGTAGCAACTATGATATGGGGAGGATCATGTATTAACTCCCCATTTGAATCAATTGCTAGTTTTACCTGCAATTCTCTTTGTCTAAAATGCGTACCCCCATTTCTATCTCTCTTGGCATCTATCCATCTATCTATCAATAGAAGCGGCTAAACCTCGCAACATGTGCAACAGGTGGCTCAACAATGTATGAGCCTTACCTGTTAATTTGACTTTGATGATCATTTTAGCATACTTTCAATTCTAATTGAGAAATAATTATTTGACAGTGTTTGAATTATTATGAGAATAATAGTCTATTTTGGACCATAAAAAACCAAATAACATGTAATTATAAATTGTTCTTGGACCCATTTTTAACAAGTTACTATTCTCATAGTAGCCCAATGACTATTAAAGAGCAAATTCCAATTTAAGTTGAGGACTACGATGAATTTTTGGAAAATCTAATAATTAATAGATACTCATCTTGGTCACATGTTTGTGGTGAAGTCTTACACTCATTATAAAAATACAATTGAGTTTTAAAACTTTCAAAAGTGTAATTAAGTTCTAAAATTTGTCAAATTAGTGTAATCAAGTCCTTTAGTTAACTTTGTCTAATTTAATCAATGAAAAATGCCAACATGACATTTTCTAATTACTTTAAAGGCACATGCTGCCGATTTGGTGCATAACAAGCATCACATCAACAATATTAAAAGAAAAAATAATAAGAATTGAAAAAAAAAGGAGGAAATAATGGAGCTGTCTCAAATGAACGAGGATGTCCCAAATTATACCATTGCAATATTCACAAATGAATGCAAGTAATTGCAATTGAGAGAACATGTTCAGGCACTTGGCGAGACGAAAATCAATGAGAACGCAACTCACTCTTAGAGCTCGATAATGTGCAATTTGATTTGGGAATGGGAATCGGTTTTCGATTTGAGGTTAGGTATGTTAAATTCTACGTGCAAGTTTTTTGGATTTCTTGCATGTGGCATGAAAAGCTACTGTATATGAATTCATAATCCAATCTATGCAAGATCTTCATGCAATTACATGTATAGTGCATAGATTTCAAGGTTTATGAGTGAGAGTGGGAATCTGATTGCTTATTTTTTATGTTGCTTATTTTGATTCCATGCAAATCTTCTTTTGCAAATTTCATGCTATGACTCAGTGTATGTGGTGAGAATTTTATTTAAATAGATGGGTATGTAAATTGGAAATGATATTTTGCAACTTGACCTTTTTTTTTTTTTTGGTAAGGTAAGATTATATAAAATAACTAGAGAACTGTACAACAGAGGGGAGGAGACACGGTACCAATAGACACTCATCTAGACAAAATGTCTTGGAGTAGAAGGGTACCGCGGCCCAAAAAAAAAATATACAAAGGGCAAGAAGCCCAAGAAACTAAAGGGACCTAAGCCATCCTATACTAAGACATGGGCAGCTCCCCTCCAAAAATCTGAGGGTCTATCCCCCAACTACGCTGTATCATTCTGTTTATGGGGTTGTCATCAACCGATTTGAAAGTTAGAGCTTTATCTTTGACTGCCTTATGTAAGTATTGCTTCATGGAGGGAATACAAAGGTTATGGCCATTGAAAAGGATGTCACTTCTAGTTTTCCAAATAATATAGCAGAGAGAACCAAAGGAGAAAAGTGCTAATCCTTTCCTAGACAAAAAATTGATAGCCCAAAGTAGATTATTCGACCAAGAGGAGTTGCTCCAAGGGAGATTACACTTGGCGGCCAAATAATTAGCCAGAGAATTGGAGATGCAGCAGGCAAAAAAGAGGTGATTAACTGAATCCGGTATAGAGTTGCACAAAGCGCAGACCGAATTAGGAATTCTGCCATAAGACATGAGATATATCTGAGTGGGGAGGCGATTTTTGGTAATCAGCCAGAGAAGAAATTGATGTCTAGGGGTTAGAGCCTTGTCCCAGACAAAAGAGGACCAATGAACCGGGTTGGATTTGCACCGGATTGTAGCCCAAACCGAAGCTATTGAAAATTTTCCAGAGGAGCCCTCCAACCATGCGAAGGTGTCTTGACCGATTGAGAGATGGGGAATCGGTATTTGCACACAAAACCAACTCTTGGAGTAACTGGGTCCCTTCTGGGGAATACAGGTCCTTCACTCTTGCTTGTCAAGTACGGTCCAATTGGTAGATGTAGCTGTTTGAGAACACTGAGTTTTAGGACCAAGGTCAAGCCATGGGTCAAACCAAAGCGATGTCAATTCACCATCTCCTATTTTCCACTTGAAGTGGGGTAGGAAGTCCTCTCGTAGAGTAAGGATCTTTCGCCAAGCCCAAGAACAATGGGAAGGAGTCGAAGTATCCCAAAAATTCTTCCGCTTGAGATAAGTAGTATAGATCCATTTGCACCATAATGACTCTTTATCGGTGAATAGCAACCAAATGTGTTTTGCCATGGCTACTTTGTTGCTATCCCTGATCCTTTTTATACCAAGGCCTCCTTCCTGATGGGAAAGGCAAACGTCATCCTAAGACACCTTTGCACCTCTTGGCCCTATAGTTGGGCCCTTCCAAAGGAATTGCCTGCATGTTTGTTCTATCTTGTCCACTACCGCTGATGGGAGCCAAAAAATGGAGGCCCAATAAGCTTAGATGGCATGTAGCACCGACTAATGAGTTGAAGTTGGCCTGCAAAAGAAAGGAAACGGTGGGTCCAAGATTGGACTCTAGCAGTGAGCCGGTAAACTAGGGCATTGGAGTCCACTTTGGTCAGTCTTGATGTGATGATGGGTACACCCAAGTATCGCACAGGGAGGGAACCACGATTGAAGCCAAGAGCTTGTATAATCTGCTCATTAGTGGTTTCAGAACCTCCTTAAATGAAGACTTCACTTTTACTGGTGTTAGGGATCAATCCACTCCAATTAGAGAATAAGGTAAGCCCATTTTGAAGGCAAGAAATAGAAGCAAGTTTCGCTTCACAAAAGAGAAATACATCATCAGCAAAGAATAGGTGGGATAGTCGTGTAGCCTTGCATCGCCAGTGGTATAAAAAATCTGGGTGCTGACTATGAGAGTCAAGAATCCCAGTAAAAACTTCCATGATCAAGGTGAAGAGTTATGGGGACATAGGGTCACTTTGCCTTATACCTCGTCCACTTGCAAAGAAACCATGGAGTTCGCCATTTATGGAGATAGAAAATTTTGGGGTACAAACGCATACCATAATGAGTTTGGTGAGATGAGAGGGAAATCCAAATGCTTGAAGAGTCAACTCTAGGAAGTTCTAGTCAAGAGTATCATAAGTTTTCCTAAAATCCACCTTGATGGCACACTTCGGGATATAAGGCTTATTATGAAACCCGCTGAAGAGTTCTTGGGCAAGAAGGATGTTGTCACTTATTCTCCTACCTTTTACAAATGCAGTTTGAATCGGACTGATCAAGTAAGGGAGCACCGCGGCAATTCTAGAGGAGAATATCTTGGTGATACACTTGTAAATTGTATTACAACAGGCAATAGGGCAAAAATTGGAGACCGATGTCGCATTAGGGATTTTAAGCACCAGGACAATGATGGTATTGTTGCCTCAGTAATTGAAGGGCCAACCTTGTCTCAATTCTTTTTGAAGAAGTCAGCATTATAGCCATCAGGTCCGAGGACTTTATTTTCAGCCATCGAGAACATAGCATCTCGAATTTCCGAAGGAAGAAATGGTTGGGATAGAAAGGTAATCTGTTCTTCCTTGAGAGGGGAGTGGATGACATCAGTGAGTTCTTGTATAAAAGGCCTTAAGGTCATAGTAGCTGGAGCAAGGAGGTCCTGAAAGTAAGAGACAAACACCCTCTGTACTTCCTTCATTTCTGAAATCATTTGTCCTGAGCTGTCCATAACAGAAATAATATGATTTTAGAGGTGTCGGTGGTTGACTGAGTGATGGAAGAACTTGGTATTATGATCCCCTTCCTTTAGCCAACGAATTCTAGACTTTTGCCTGAAGAATGATTCCTCAAGAGAGCGGAGTTCATAATATTCCTTGAGTTGGGAATGTTCCTTAGCCGCCAACGAGCAACTTTGAGGGTCTAGGTGAAAAGCTTCTTGAGTAGATAAGAGAATGCTTTTAGCCACAGCTACCCTCATAGAAATATCCGAGTAAGCATCTCTATTAAGGCACTTGAGCCGGCCCTTCATGAGCTTGAGTCTAGCATAGAGTCCGTACATAGGAGAACCTGATACTTGGGCCGCCCAAGACTGAGAAACCAGCATGTGGAAGTCCGGGTGGCTCATCCATAAGTTAAAGAATTTAAAGGGAGTTCACCTAGAACCAGGTGCAAGAATTTTCACAGCCATCGGAGTATGGTTAGATAGGCCTAGGGCCAAGAAGGATGCTTTAGAGAAGGAAAAAGCGGAGCACCAACAGTTATTGACCAGGACTCGGTCAATCTTCCTTTGTTTCTTGCGAGGGCCATAGGAGGTGGACCAGGTAAACCAGAAGCCGACATAACGCAGGTCAAATAGTTCAGTTTGATTCAGACAATTCTTGAAATCATTAAAGGCGGGAATCCAGATATCTAGGCTTCCCAAGCGATCCAAAGAATCCCGAATGGCATTGAAATCACCGGCAACCATCCAAGGACTTTCCTTTAGAGAAGAGCTCAAACTAATAAGTTCACTCCAAAGAGGTCTTCGAACAACGAAAGTATGCTCCCCATAGACAGCCGATAAATAAAGTGTAATCCCCAAGTTCAAAAATTTTACATCACCATGAATGATCTGGTCGGTACTAATTCGAGCAGAAAAGCATACCAAAAGCGGGTTCTATCCAACCCAAATCCGCCCACAAGGAGAGGACTCATAATTATAAACCCAATTCCATCTAGGGAGTAAGCCAAAAGAGAGATTGAGAAAGCTAGCAACTGGCACTTTTGTTTCCAATAGGCCAATACAACATAGATTATTGAGGCGCACAAACTGTCTAACCTCGGCTTGCTTAATAGGATTCATAAGATCCCTGACGTTCCAAAAGCCAAAAGACATAAATAAATACGTACAAAGGAAGAGAAGGCGGACTACTTTCTTTTTGGGCACCTTTTAGTGGCAACTGGTTTAGAAGCTTTCCCAGGCGAAGGTCTAGACTTACTACCTTGCTTAGAAATTTTTGCCTTTCCAGAAGGAGTAATAGAGGAAGGCCCCAGTCTATTAGCTTGCTCAATTCTCACCACAGTAAGTTTAAGGTCAGAAAAGTTAGACTCAGGGGGAACATCATTAGAACCTTCTAGTGTTAGGCGAATAGCAATATCTGCGAAGGGAATTCCAACAGCAGTGCCCTTCTCATTGCTTGACCGGATGGCTCCAGCATGTTTTGAGGTAGGGCAGAAAGCAGGGGCGGATGATGTTTTGTGAACAAAAGAGGTAGCAGCATCAGCACCAAGAGGCTTCAAAGTAAGAGCAGGAACATCAGCAGAGGCATCTGCAGCAGTAATAGCAGCAACAGTTGCATCGGTAGTAGCAATAGGCTAAGAATGTCCCACAGCAGCAGTAGTAGCAGCACCTACAACAGCATTTGCTCTAGCAACAGCAGTTGCATCAGCAGCAGCAGCGCCAACAACAGCAACTGCATCAGCAGCAGTAGCGCCAGCAACAACAGCTGCAATGCCAACTACAGCAGCAGCAGCAGCAACCTTAGGATGTCCCACAGCAACAACAGCACCAGCACCTATTGCGGCAGTAGTAGAGCATTCCTGATCTGACCAGTGAGGACCAGCACTTGCCGAGCCTGAGTTAGAACAATCAGCAGCATTTCTCTTTTGGTTTGAGCGAATAAGACCATCACCAGCCTCTTTGAAGCAATTTGCAGCATCAATATCCTCATCTAGATCATCATCCGAGTCAAAGGAGGATGGGGGAGCAGGTTCGGGCCGCGCAGGAGCAATCTGCTTATTCTTGTTTCTAGCTCGGCGGTTTTGATTTCTGCTAGCTTGTTTCCATTCCTCAGCAGGGGCTGGTCTAGTCTCCTTTGCTGGTATGGATGCAGCAAGAAGGGGTCCTTGACCCTTCCTAGCAACAAGGAGTTGAGAAACCTACACATGAGCTGGGATCGCCGGTTCAGACTCAGCTGAGCAAGGGACTTAAGCAGGGCACCTATGGCCAAAAGTACCACAGATATGGCAAGATATAGGCTTCCTTTCATATTCAACATTCACTGTATGGGGTTGCCCATTCATGAAGACCGTAATAGTATCACGACAGGGTTTAGAGGCTGGTAGTTCGACACAGACCCTAGCAAATGAAATCATTTTCAAATGCTCAGTACGCTGGTCTACATAGAGTGCTCTTCCCACGACATTGGCTACCTTGCTAATCCCCTTAGTAGACCACAACCCATAAGATAGATTCTTTAGTCTAATCCAAACTGGAATTTTTGAATGATCTCCTTGTTTCAACTCTAGCATGGGGTGCCATTGTTGAAGGATTAGAGGCACACGTGCCATTGTCAATGGCTCACCCTGCAGTACCTTTCTCCTAAACTCAAGATCAGAAATATGGAAAAAATAGAACCCTTGGTCATTAGCTTTGACCTCTAACAAGCGTTGGCCCCAAAGATGTTAAGAGCCGTCTCAACTAACTTAAATGGGAGTTTCTTCCCAACAAAGTAGCCAACTAAGCAATTGTGCCAGATGGGATCAGCAGCATCAAAATCCTCCTCTAAACAATGGACTATATTACTCCCATTAGAGCAGGGCTCAATGAAAGAAAGGGAATACCCTTGCACAGCCGCCTTGGCTACATTAGCCCAAGAGTGAGTGGTTGTGGCCGACGTTCCAGCATTTTGGAACAACAAGCCTTGCCTTTGCTCAGTGTTCAGACCTTGGCTAGGCCCAGCAGCATCCATAATAGAGAGAGAACGTTCTATTTTGCTGTCATTAACCACAACAGTAGCATTTTAGCCTAAATTTCTGCTTCTCCTCGACTCGCCAGCAGCATTCCAAGCAGCAAGGACTCTACTTCGGCTGCGATGGCGATCTCCAACCAAACCTAGCTGGGATTTCACACCAACAGCATCCTTTTCCATGATAATAGCAAAACCCAGATAACTAGCTAGCTAAGTCTAGACTTTTCCATTGCAAGATATAACCTCGAGGATAAAAGGCCTTACCGGAGCAAGGAACAGCAGACAACTTGGCCGGCTATAGCTTGGCCTCTCCCCCGAAATAGGGCTGAAGCTTCGACTGGAGAGGGCAAGTGCCGGCAACAACCAACCTAGAGTCGGAATGGCAACTGAGAATGGGAGGCCGACTTCTGCTCAATCCCTCCTCGGAAATGAGGCATTCGCCGGAGCCAGACGACGCTTGAACTGAGCTACACCAGGATCAGAGTTGTTGCAGACGAAAGCTCAGAAACAAAGAGAAAGATGAACAGGAAAACCCCTTTGGTTGTTTTTGTCTTCTTCTTCTACTCTCTCTCTATCTCTCTCATTATTCGATTCTGTCTAGCCCCATGATCTCTTCTTTTTTGCAACTTGACCTTTCTGCTTGCTATTTTGCACAATTAATGAATGGCTTTTGTTACCCACACAACGATTCTTATACCCTCTAAATTTCATGTACTAATCTAATGTGTGCATAAAGAATTTCAAACTTGAAGATTTGGGATGAATAAGAGAACTGGAAATCATGCAGTGCAATTCAACAAACTTTCCTTATTAATTCTCAAAATAAATTAAATTGAACATTAGTTCTAGTTCATTGATTTCATGTTGTCATAGATTCAATATGATTAAGAGACCAGTATTAATGGTGTAGATTTCTTATAATTGGACCATCATTCAACCGTTAGATGAACAATGATGCTATTTTTTATGTTAAAGGTCGTTTAATTGGCATGAATTTGCACAACATGGCATGTACTAATGCCTGCCATGACGAGCAATTTCCCCCCACACGGAGAGCAAAACTACAAGATAATCACATTAGTTCGTAACTGCATAATAATACACAAAAGGGAGTCCAAATCCACATCCAACAGCACGTGTTCAAGACAAAAGCAAAGTGGAGGGTGTATGTTCTCTATCTAAGAGGAGGGTTGTGCATTGCAGATTTAGATCATCTTCGAGATTGAAATATGGCTAGCTACCCACAAGATGTTCCCCTTTTTTCTCTCTTTTCTAAGTTTGTGAGGGTCCGGATAGATTTTCCATTTATCAAGTAACTAGCAGCATCAAAGAACTATTGGGAACCCTACGTCTTGTCCATTGTCAATCTTTTTTAGAGAGCTGAGCCATTAAAAAAGGACATCTAGTTTGAGGGAGAGATTTGCACTTGTCATTGATTCAAGGAGTAGTTAATGATTGGCCCAAAAAAATATTAATGAAGCCCAAGGTTCACCGAAATGGACCCATCTCACGTAAATCCTTGGGAATTTTTGAAAAAAATGTTAACACTTAAATTTTAATGATCTATTAAGTTGTTCATTGTATAAATTTAGGGATCATCATTGGCCCCTAAATAAAAATAAAAATTAAATTTGCATATAAATATCAGGAAATATTTTAATTTAGTAGTAATAAGTCTGCATATATTTGCATTTAAATTGGATTGGCCGCATATGAATTTAAATAAATGATTTTGAATTTGATTGGATTAATTGGACTAAGGCCATAAGAGCATGAAATATTGACCAAGACCATGGATGCTAGATAGTTGAAAGTTGCATAATTAAAATGCCAAATTGAAAACTTAATTTATTAGACGCAAACTTGGGAGCAATTAACATTGATATTATCAAAATTCAAATCTTAGAGGATAATTGAGCAAATTGATTTGATATTATCACAATAAGAGAAGAGAAGAGTATTTTATATTATAAAGATAACAATATATCCTTAAAAATCCAAATTATTAGGAAACGAGGATATCCCTTACTCTTGAAAGAAATCCTAATTGTCAGCTTATATGAACTCTACTATGTTCCTTGTAGGATTATTTTAGAATTCAAATTGGAGTGTGAAGCGTGATTTGCACAAGACCGTGAATCCAAGCAGTGAAAATTGGTTCCTCGTTGGATTATTTAGAGCTTGAAAGAAGGCTCGAAAGGCTTGATCTCACCATCAAAATTCATGTACACCTTCACTTCTTCAACGCAGTATCATTGAAGTGGCGAAAAAAAACTCAAACTAGTACACTTGTAACAAATTTATTCTCTATTGATTTCCGTTGAATTTTACTATCAAATTGTTAAATTAGATGATATGTGATAGTTGATAGGTATATTGGTACATAACTTTACCCTCCATTTGTTATATGTATACTAGTTTGTGGTTTCTTGTGATATTAATCCAATTTAATGGAAATAACAGAGTAAATTTATCATAAATATACTAATTTAGAGTTTTTAGCATAAAAAAATTAACCATGTGTAAATTTGTCTCATAAATATCAGTTTAGAATATTTGTTTATAAAAAATTAATTTGGGATAAATTTTTTTAAAGATTTATCAGTTTGAAATTTTTCGTGATATCACTCTTCTTTTTTAAATTAATTTTTTGGTCCTAAAACTGTGAATTTGGTTGTTAAATTAGCTCTTTCTACTGGGGGTTGGACTATTCTTTTTTTACTTTTATGTTATTAAACTTTTCATGGTGGTGCTTTTGCCACTAACAGGAAGCCCTTGCTGACGGATATATGGATATTTGCTTTATCTCCCTTTTCTTGTTTAGGCAAAGCTTAAAAGGTAGAATTTAAGCCTGTAATGCCGAGGATTTGAGACACCTTTTAAATATTTGTTTGTAAAGCCAAAGGATCGTAATGGACATTGGTGATACTTTAATAAAAAAGAAAGAAAGAATGAATTTAGGTCATTTATTGAAAGTCTTTCAAGTGTTTGTATGGTATGAAATTTTGTATAGAAAATACTATAAAAAGCATGGAAACATGACCTTTTTTGTGCTGTTGGAATGATCCCTCAAGGGATCATAGAAAACCTCTTTAGTCACTGATCAATCCACCGTTACACATCTTTGAGAGTGTAATCATATAAGTTCATGTTTCGAACAAAATAACTATATCGTTTGAGACAAACTCAAAGTTCATGACACACTTTGAGAAAATGGTGGGCACTTTGATAAAATGGCCCCATTTCAATAGGCTAATTAGAATTTTCCGACTTTTACTTTTATAGAGAAATGCGATACCCATATGGTCGGTCTCTATTCATTCGCCATCCAAATG
>CM026414.1:26151003-26170976 GCA_014858505.1 Corymbia citriodora subsp. variegata | reverse complement strand
CCTGTGATTGCACCTGTGTATTAAACTGTCTTTTGTGGTTATTTCTCTGAGGTGGTATTGCATTGATTGCTGTATTAGGTTGTATGTTAAACTCCCGAGGCGAGCGAAGTTCCTAACCGGGGCTTAGGACTTTAACTTGCTGAGTTTATCTCAACCCGTCGTGGTTAACATTTTCAGGCCCTAGATGATGCAGTACCCGAGGATCGAAAAGAGCGATCTCTCTAAGGCCAGTGAGTAGACACTTGTACAGTGTTAGGTTAGCCAAGCCGGTCTCTTTTTGAGTAGGCCTTAGCTTGTCGCCTATAGTAAGGTGTGTATGTATTTTCTGGTGTGCCGGCTAACCTTCAAATATATAAAAATGGTGTTGCCTTTCCTCTGCTGCTATTGTTGCTATCCCTGTTGTTTGGTTTGGGAGTTGTTCATTTCCGCATGTGCTTAATTACAAGATAAAATGAATTGGTCAACGACAGTACCTGGGACCTCGTATTTTAAGACCTCAAGTGAAATGGGGTTGCCGCGAGCTCGAGAGTCGGGGCGTGACAAGACTGGACCGGTCGGTTGGTCCGGTTCCTAGTTCCAGGATTGGCTGGTCTGGTCCACGGTCCCAAAATTTGGGAATCGGTCCTTCCGGTCCGGTTCTCGGTTCCACCTTGGAACTAGACCGGACCGGGAACCGATCACCCCTAGCTAGGACGTTGGTTGGTTGACATGACATGGCTATTGCTGATGTCCAATGACTAGTTGGAGGTTAGCGATAGCCATAGGAAGGAGGAGGAGAGGGGAAAAAAAAGGAAAAACAAAAGAAAAGACAAAAAGGAAAAAGAAAATAAAAGAAATAATTAATTAAGAAAAATATTAAAATATTATTAAAAGTTATCCACGCACTTTCGATACCTAAGCTCATTTTTGTTTGTTTACTAGGTGGATCATGCCATCTTGTTAAATTATAAATGCTAAGGTTCTTTCCACTATGTGTTCATGCACTATAATTTGATTGGGATTGATCCTAAAATGTGATATGCTCGTACATATAAGCTAAAGAAATAAAAAGCATTGAATGAAGCTTAAAGAAATCTAAGCTAAATAAATAAAAGCATTGAATGAAACTTAAAGAAATCCACATGTCATGTAGAGAGAAAGTAATAAGTAACAATGAAAGGACAATGCGAAAAATTAGTCGGGTGAAAAATATTACATGGTCTTATTCCAAGCCCTAGGACATGATCTCTTATGACTTTTTAACTTGATAAGAGTCGGGGCAAAAAAATATCACCTTGTTTTAAGCCTCAAGACCTGATCCCTTGAACCTTCAATACCTTTCTTTTTCACGAAAAGTCATTTTGGCAGAAAGCCCGAATTAATTTTAACTTAGCCACTAATATCGGAGGAAATCACCCGGTATTTTCAATTCTTCTCCAAAAATTTAAAAAATAAAAATAAATCCTTGACTTTCACTCTAGCCTCAAATCTATTCACACGTCCAAAGTCGCCCTTGCTTTGTTCATGATTATCAACATTAGGAGGCTCTTGTTGTTTCATACAAAGGTGAGGGGATTGATGATGATGCGAGTATTGATAATAAACCTCTAGCTTGCCTTGATGTTGATGATTTGAAGAAACTAGTGGTTATTTTTGGATATGTTGGCAAATGGGGACTAGAGTGAAGGTTGGGGATTTTGTTTAGACATAAAAAAGTTCCAAGCAGGATTGGAATTGCACCTAAAGTTGAGGGTTTATTAGGGAATTAGATTAGGTTTAGGAAAATATGAAAAGTTCTAACTATTAAGATTTTTATTAATTTGACAATCTTGCTTCTATCCTAAATGGTTCCCTGTGTTTTTACTAAGGTTAAGGGGTTAAATGGCGTCAAGGTGGGCCTACAATTAGCTTTTGAAGTCTTGATATGGATGTGAGAACATGTGATTTTCTATAGGTTTGAATAGAATTCTCACAAGATTCTAATATTAATTAATGAAATTGTTCGATTGACTCTTTTCTATAGATTCTATCTAGTGACCTCAAAATATTATAAGGAAAATATCACAAAAAACCCCAAACTATGCCACTTGGGATAAATTTGGTCTCAACTTTTTTTTTTGACACGAAATATCCCGAACTATGCTACTTGGGACAAATTTACCCTAAACCTTTTTTGTGATATTAAAATCTCAAACTATGCCACTCGGGATAAATTTACCTTCAACTTTTTTTGTGACATAAAAAACCTTAAATTATGTTATTTGTGGCACATTTACTCCAAATTCTTTGGCCAAGTGGCATTTTGATCTTTTTCCTTTTTCTGTTTTTTCTCTTTTTCCTTTTTTTTTTTTTCGTGCTTCCTCTTTCCCTTTGTCGGCCATGGAAGAGGGAAGTCGGCGAGGGCCTAGGTGAGGGTGACCCTTGCCCTTCCATATCTGGCAAGTGCTACCCTCGCCTGAATCGACGAAGGCAACCCTCACCTGAGTCAAGCAAGGGTTGCCCTAATTGACATCAGATGAGGGTAGCCCTTGCTAGATTCAACTCAAGTCGACCTAGCTAGTGTTGGGCGAGGGAGCGAGGGTTGTCCTTGCTTGAGTCAAGCAAGGGCTACACTCATCTGATGCTAGTGAGGGTTGCCCTCACCTTGGCGAGCGAGGGTAGTCCTCGCCTAACTCCAATGCCAGCTTGGGCTACCCTTGTCGGCTTCCCTCTGCAAGGGAAAAAAAAAAGAAAAAAGGAAAAAAAAAGAAAAGGAAAAAGGAAAAAGACGAAGATACCCTTTAGCCAAAGAGTTTGAGGTAAATGTATCCCAAATGGTATAATTTAGGGTTTTTTGCATCACAAAAATTTTTAGGGCAAATTTGTCCAAAGTGACATAGTTTTGAGTTTTTTATGTCACAAAAAAATGTTTTAGGTAAATTTGTCTCAAATAGTATAGTTTGGGGTTTTTAGTGTTTCAAAAAAAGCTCAGGATAGATTTGTTCCAAGTGGCATGGTTCGAGATTTTTGGTGGTATTTCCTCTATATTTTATCTATGGAATTGTATAATTTATGTTTTATGATTTTTAACTTGATATGATTTTCTTGTTTCCATAAATTATCCTAATTCTTAAATTATGATTTTATCGGCAGTATCATCGGTTTTCTTTTATGGGCTTTACATTGTTTTCCCTTCATCTTGGTGCTTAAAGTCCTGGATTCTTTCTATTTCTGGATTTGATCCACCAAGCATCCATATTGAACCTAAATAAGATCCTATTTTCCGTGTTGAGGCATACAAACATTGGCATAATTTGTAATGCTGTAAACTCAATAGTCTAAAATGGACTTCTTCCAATGAGAAGTTATATGAAGCGTCGGTATGTGGACTCATGACATGCAGTAAAAAATAAGCATTCAAAAAGAGGCTATTTTATTGTTGTCAATGGATGGATCAACACTGCTGAACTCGTGGGATGTTTAGTGCCTTCTTTTTGGTCCTGTACAAGGTAGTTTTGGATTCACATTGTCGATTTTTGTGCAAATAATGGTTTTCTCTATGGAGAGGCTCACTTGGCGGCGATGAGAGTAAAAATTGGAAACTTGTGTCGTTTTCACCATGTGGTTCTTCAGCTATTTTTATTCCAATGCTATCCTCCAATTTTTTAAAAAGAAGGGTTGATTTGTTTCTTGCGACATAGTTCTCGTCAGAGACTGGCAATATGGATGAACTCAAAACCTTGGTTTGATCGTATGTTTAATCATGAGGCCTTTATAAGTAGGAACACAATTTTTGATGAAGTGGTTGATGTTGCTTGAAAAATGTGCTGGAGGAGGTCAGGATCAAACCTTTGTACAATTTGGATGGAACATAGTGAACAAAAGGGTTTGTGGACCAAATGTGTAAATGGCAATAGTCGAGGGAACAGATTCATATTTGAAAGTGAGATCAAGGCGATTTGAGAGTAAGTGGCATTGCCACTGCAGCGATTTTATCTGAAAAAGCTTGTAGGACCTCTTTTCATATGTTTCAGGTTTTTCTAGATGAAGCTTAGGAGTCATTTTTTAATTAAGCCTTTCAAAATAATATTCCTATGCGATGATTCCAGTTCATTTTAGATCCGTTTAGTTGTGGGTGTGTATCATTGGCTGCACTTTGTGTCTTGTGCCGACACAAATGGGTATTTTTTTTTTCTGCTAAAATTGTGTTGTCCTTCTAGTATATTGTAAACTATCGTTCATTGATTGCTGTACTTTCTGTTAATTAACAATTTATTTATCTTGTCACTCGGTTGCTCGAACTGGTTAAATATTGATGGAAGGGAAATTACGGTATGGAAATGGCCGAGGGATACAATTTTAATCTTGGGTGGAAAGCGTAACATTGAAGAGGGGCAAAAAGCATTATTTATATATGATCGTAAGGCTAGAAAAATAGAATTATAAGCATACCTTCCATCTAGTAGTTAATTGGTCATTTTGCTAGTTAGCTCACTGTTTGTTTGAGATTTTTCCTAATAATTTATCAAGTTGGACCTTTTTTGGTAACTCCAAATAGAATTTCTTGCACGGCCCTTGCTTACTTTCTATGGTGGTGNTATCCTAATTCTTAAATTATGATTTTATCGGCAGTATCATCGGTTTTCTTTTATGGGCTTTACATTGTTTTCCCTACATCTTGGTGCTTAAAGTCCTGGATTCTTTCTATTTCTGGATCTGATCCACCAAGCATCCATATTGAACCTAAATAAGATCCTATTTTCCGCGTTGAGGCATACAAACATTGGCATAATTTGTAATGCTGTAAACTCAATAGTCTAAAATGGACTTCTTCCGATGAGAAGTTGTATGAAGCGTCGGTATGTGGACTCATGACATGCAGTAAAAAATAAGCATTCAAAAAGAGGCTATTTTATTGTTGTCAATGGATGGATCAACACTGCTGAACTCGTGGGATGTTTAGTGCCTTCTTTTTGGTCCTGTACAAGGTAGTTTTGGATTCACATTGTCGATTTTTGTGCAAATAATGGTTTTCTCTATGGAGAGGCTCACTTGGTGGCGATGAGAGTAAAACTTGGAAACTTGTGTTGTTTTCACCATGTGGTTCTTGAGCTATTTTTATTCCAATGCTATCCTCCAATTTTTTAAAAAGAAGGGTTGATTTGTTTCTTGCGACATAGTTCTCGTCAGAGATTGGCAATATGGATGAACTCGAAACCTTGGTTTGATCGTATGTTTAATCATGAGGCCTTTATAAGTAGGAACACAATTTTTGATAAAGTGGTTGATGTTGCTTGAAAAATGTGCTGGAGGAAGTCAGGATCAAACCTTTGTACAATTTGGAAGGAACATAATGAACAAAAGGGTTTGTGGACCAAATGTGTACATGGCAATAGTCGAGGGAACAGATTCATATTTGAAAGTGAGATCAAGGTGATTTGAGAGTAAGTGGCATTGCCACTGCAGCGATTTTATCTGAAAAAGCTTGTAGGACCTCTTTTCATATGTTTCAGGTTTTTCTAGATGAAGCTTAGGAATCATTTTTTAATTAAGCCTTTCAAAATAATATTCCTATGCGATGATTCCAGTTCATTTTAGATCCGTTTAGATGTGGGTGTGTATCATTGGCTGCACTTTGTGTCTTGTGCCGACACAAATGGGTATTTTTTTTTTTCTGCTAAAATTGTGTTGTCCTTCTAGTATATTGTAAACTATCGTTCATTGATTGCTGTACTTTCTGTTAATTAACAATTTATTTATCTTGTCACTCGGTTGCTCGAACTGGTTAAATATTGATGGAAGGGAAATTACGGTATGGAAATGGCCGAGGGATACAATTTTAATCTTGGGTGGAAAGCGTAACATTGGAGAGGGGCGAAAAGCATTATTTATATATGATCGTAAGGCTAGAAAAATAGAATTATAAGCATACCTTCCATCTAGTAGTTAATTGGTCATTTTGCTAGTTAGCTCACTGTTTGTTTGAGATTTTTCCTAATAATTTATCAAGTTGGACCTTTTTTGGTAATTCCAAATAGAATTTCTTGCACGGCCCTTGCTTACTTTCTATGGTGGTGTTAATTAATGGATGGATATTTATCTAATTGGTATGGTTTATAGGAGAATAGTAATAGTGGAAAGTTGGGAACTGATAAAAACTGCATGGTTATCATATTGTTTATATAACATTTTTCTTATGTATACTGGCAGTTTATGGATATGCGAGGTGTGAAAAATGGATGCAGGATGGTATCGTTGATGCGAAAGAGTCCAAGACAACATCATGGTTTAAGCGATTTATAGGATGTGAGCAGAAACCGAAGTGACATGGCCCTTTTCTTTTGTGTTGGGTGGGCTCTTTATTCTCAATCTTCGTGCAGGTGTTGATGGTTACCATGTTAATATTGGGGGTCGACATATTACTTCATTTCCTTATCGGACGGTATGTTGTTTGATTGAGAGAGACTATCTCATGAGCTTTATTTCTTGGGGCAACTCTTCCAGTTTCTTTAAAAATATTTTCCTTCAGATGGATATCATCTGCTTTTGCTTTAACATCCAATGACATAGCAATTCTTCCTGGGGCTTTTGCTATAAACTGGTGAATCTCTCTTCATCTGGGATATTGTTATTCGATTTGGATGATTCCTATTTATTAGGGTAAAATGATGCTAGATCATTTACTTATCTTGAGTTGAACATATGGTATCTTTAAAGCCTTTCTTTCTCCCTTTTATCTGTAGGGATTTACACTTGAAGATGCAACTAGATTAGCAATAAAGGAAATGTTGATGCTCATCAAGTTTATGCTACCTCTCTCCCAACTTCCTACCTGAGTATTTCTCCTCAGAGAGTTATGGAAATGTCTGAGAAATGAAAAGCTCTTCCTCTTCCTAAAAGAACAGTTAGGCTTTTTGTTGGGGTTCTTTCTGCAACCAACCATTTCGCAGAGCGCATGTGTTGGTTATTTGCGGAAGCGTGTGCTTGTGTATGTAAAATAGACTAGGAAATATGGATGTAATTTTGAGAGAAGGTTATTTGGCAAAGGAAGCACAAGGCAAAAATAAAGAAAACTTTTATTAGTTGGTGGGTAATACAAGAGAAGGAGCTGAAGTTGGTGTGTGTTGGGGATCCTTTTAGTGGATGTCCCCCTAGCCTATTATAGGCATGCATGACCGACTTTTCTTGCTGCTCTTATCTCTAGATTCTTCTACACTACTCTAGTTGTTGATTTTTCTAGACTCCTCTAGTTGATGATTTTTCTAGACTACTCTAGTTGCCTAAGTGATAGATAATTTGTAGGATTTTTCTAGACTTTTCTAGCAAAAGTTTATACTAGATAATTCTAGAAATTGGATCAATATTTTAACAGCATGGCAATCAAAAGACCTGGATGCAATCGGCAGCAATAAAGTCTTTAGATGTAGTAGCTCGTTTTTTTGTTGCACTGGTAAGGATGCTGGCAGGCTGACTATAACTATTGTTTATCAAGCGTCAGATTTTAAGTTGAGTGTGTCTAAGAGAGAATCGGATGTGCTCTCAAAATTTAATATTCTATTGGATGGGTTGTTTGTGTGACATGTGGTTCCTTGCGAATTTGAATTTTTGTAGTTGTTATTGTTTGTTAGGAATCAAAGTTGTCAACTTTACTGAAGGAGTCATTCGAAGATCATTTCTTAAAGTAGGAACAATATGTGGCCAGAGACTTTCTGGATTGAAAGCTACACTAACACTATGGGAACTTAGAAAAATGACTTTGGCATCTGCTGTGCTGTCTTTTCTCTTGGTAATGACTCAGACCCTCTTGGTAGAATGTCTTGGACAAAATGGGTAGAGTACACCGACAAGATCCTAAATAAGCCTTTATGTTCAAATAAGTTGGGTTTGACGATTTGGTTCAGTTTTATGACGCTTCAAGCACGAAAGCAATCCATACATAGATTCTGAATGGCCCAAGTTGCTTGTATCAGCAGCAATCCACATGACAACAAGTTCGTGTTTCCACTATATCACAGAATGAATGTTGATTGATCTCTGTCTATTTGGTTGATCTCACTCGGAACTGATCACTCCTGAGATACTGACCTTGAGGGGAAAGGCTAATGAGGACAGAACTCGTGCGACTAAAGAACTTGACTTGGGAAAACGACTCGACCATGAGACTTGCGTAAGGATGATCCTGTAGTCATGCAGGCCGATTCCAAGGACGAATAGGAGTCGATTCGTGGGTAGAACATAATGGGACGACGGGTGATTCCGCCTACTATTATCGAACCTACGAACGGCCCTATGTCGATCCTTAGTGATCGTGTACTTTGAAATAAGAATCGATCTTTCACAATTTCATGTAGTCAAGGATGTCCATGTGTCGAGAAGTCTTGAACGTGAATTGGCACAAGTTGGTTACGCGTGAATCCTCGAAACCGCCTGTCAGTCTGAGTAGTACCAAAATGGCATTCGGGAAAAATTAACATGGCATGAGAATCCAATATTGGACTTAGAATTTTTGGGAATGTTCGAGAAGGACTTTTGGACGATGCTTCTTAGATAGTCGACACTGCCGGTTGAGCCGAGTATTTGGAAAAGGGATTTTTGGACCAAGAAAACGAGCCTACGAGGACATGGGCCGGGCAAGAATAGTGTGGGCCTCACGCCTAAGGTGGGACAGCCGCCATGGAAGGCTCGAGGCAAGCAAGTGAGCCCGTTAGGCCAAATCGACCATTTACCCTCTTGAGCCTATTGTCTAAATTTGAATCGTTTCAAGCCCAATAAATTCCCGAGCCCATTCCTATTCATTTTTAAGCCCATTTCCTAGGCCCGTCCTCCATTTTCAGCCCAAGGACAGATTGGGAAATGTGCAAGGTGGAAATGACCAAAATGCCCTTGGATATTTTGAAGAAAAGTCAAAAAGAAGAAAGAGAAGATGAGGTCATTTTCTTGACAAGTTGGGCCAAGCATTAATTGGCCTTGAAGAGGCTTATCCTTCAGCCTTCACTTAACTCTCTCGCTCCTCTTCATCTTCTCCAAAAATCGACACCCTTCTCTCCCTAGTTTTCCTTCCTTCCTTCAGTTTTTCAGTTCTGACATTTCACCGAAAATCGAGTTGTTCATTGCCTTCCCGTTGGAATCTCGTCTCGTGCCACCAACCATCGTGTTCAGAAGAGAAATTCCGTTCAAATAGTGTCGGCCGATCGCCGTAAGGAGCTGCCGGTCGACCCGTATTCCGACCGAAAGCCACCGCCAGCCGGACCGTTTTCTGACCGCCCGCTGCTGTTCTGTTTTGCTGTTTCGGCCATTTTCCTCCCTTTCCGACCTAATCACCGCCCATCCTAGCCACAAGTGGTTCCCCCTTGACCCCCAGGTGCCACCGATCGCTGGCCCGCCGCTCGCCGGAGCTCCGGGCAGCCCGTTCAACTCCGATCAGCCACTTTCCTCCTGTGCGATGCAGTTTTCAGAGTTGCAGAGGGATTCCGAGGCTGTTGCTGCTATGTTGAGCTCGGGATCGCCTTGGATCATCGTGGTAGAGGTCCTCGGGTGTCGGGTTCGTCGCCGCCGCCGCGTCCGTGTCGCCGGCCTGCTTAACGGGTGAGTTTAGCTCCTAATCCCTATTTAGTGCCTAAACTTGCTTAGGGTTGGTTAGTTAGTGTTAATCTTGGTTTAAGGGGTTTAATTAAGTTGTATTAGCCCTAAGATAGGTGGTTAGATAGATGATTAAGATTAGATTAGTTTAATTTTGCTTATTAAGCTTAATTGTGCTTAATTTGGGATTAATTATGCTTATGTGTTTAATTAATAATGATTTGCTTAAATGGATTGATTAATTGTTTTAATTAATGTTTTGTTTAATTTCTGGATTAAATGTTTTAATTAATTGAATTTCGGAAAAAAATCACTGTTCATAATTACTGTTCACGATTACTATTCACGGTACTGTTCATCCGGAAGCTAATTTTTGTCTGAATTTGATGTGCTATTGATTTTTATGATTAATTGAAGTGCCGATTGTTAATTATACTCATGATTGATGATGAAATGCATGATCGAGTGTTGGTTGGATTTGGATTTTGGAATTGTCGAGTGAGATTGCATGACATATTGCGTAGGTTATCTGAAATGGCATGTCGCATGAGCATGAGTGTATAAACGATGTTGCATTCACGACCAAGTAAAAGCAAAGACAAGAATGAACTGTTTGCTGATGTGTTGCATGGTCATATTAAAGTTGATAGCCTGGTTGAGCCGGATGACCGCTAATCCTTCGGGGTTGTACCGTGACCATTGGGTCGCCTGACAGTGGTCAGATGTGGAGTCGCGGTTAAGGCTGGGCCCATGCTCCTTATGGAATGCCGTCGGTGGGGGAAAGCCCATGACGTCGCCGTGTCTCACGGGGAAGGATGATGCCTGGTTTACAACCAGTTGACCGCCAATCATAAGGTTGTGCCGTGGCCTAGAGGGTCGTAATAATCGGAGCATATGTGTGGATATGAGACATGAGAAAGTTGTGTGAGATGCTCTGATTATTCACATGCTCTTAATGTGGTGATGATTTGTGGTACGCACGCATGAGTTGACAGTCGTGCAGGGTGTGGCAATGGCCAGGTGATATCGCTTGTGACGTGATTCGCATGTAAGTGATGAACTGTATCATCTAACGGCCATGTGCCTTGATTGTGTGTATTGTGCTGAGATTGAATGTGCAGGGTATGGCATACCGGGTAAGGTTGCATGCGAACCGAATATTGATTGTGGGTTGCCCTATCTGTTGTTGGTTATTGTTTGGTTTTGGTTGTTTGTTGTGGGTTGAGTGAGGGGTGGTTCTGGAGAGATACCCCGGGTTGAGTTGGCGTACTAACCGGGGCTTAGGGGGAAGAACTCGCTGAGATTTTATCTCAACCCATCGTGGTAAATATTTTCAGGTCCTTAGAATGGCGTACCTACAGTGGAGAATCCTGCCCCCACTTCTCCAGTGATCGACTCGATGGAGCTTGAGTCCGATGGGTCCGAGTGACCATGGTGTTGAACCCGAGGGTTCTTTGTGTACTATTGGATTAGCCTAGTTCTTTTGGTTTTGCTTAGAGGATGGATCGGCCCTTTTTGTCGGGCTTGTAATTCGGAAAACGATCCTCCGTTGGTTAATCCAGTAAGATGTATAAATGAGTAGTTGCTGTTGTCATTGTTGTTCATCTCTCTATCCCTGTTTGATTGTTGGTTTGTCTGGGGATGGTTCGTCTTCCGCTTGCGCATAATCAAAGATAAAATGAATGATCGTCGATGGGTCCTGGGACGTCGCTTTCAATCGATCAAGATAATGGGGTTGTCGCAAGCTCGAGAGTTGGGGCGTGACAATCCACATGACAACAAGTTCGTGTTTCCATTATATCACAGAATGAATGTTGATTGATCTCTATCTATTTAGATGTTAAATGGGCATTTGCTATATGCTTTTGGTCCAATAAGTTAAGGGAGTCAAAGTCAGTATTTCATAAGGTGCAGGAGGGACGTCACAGTCTGTCATAATTTAAAATGGATGGGTTGGCACTAAAATGTATTAAATTTACTTAATAGTAGTAAAAACTAAAATGAAACTGGAAAAAAGAAAGAATATCTTTCGTTTTGAGATAACCATTTACAATTTTTTAAGTAGTTATCATGTCATCATTTGATGAAATCTGTCGCTGACAATGTTCACCGTGGAAAACCTCATGTGAAACTTATTTCCAGGTGAGAAACTAATGCTATTGTGGCTTTTGAGATGGATGGAATCATTCACCAGAAAAGAGAGATGGAAGGAATCAGACAGCCTAAGTTGAAAGATTCACTGATTAGTAAGGGTATGAGTGTTGACTTGAGTGTGATCGCAGTGTGTTGTAAGTAGTTGGTCATCAACTAATAATTGACCCAGATCTATTGGAAAATTGAAGTTCAAGAGTTCTTCAATCTCCAAACAAATGCCCTTTCGAATGTGAAGTATTATGACAAATGTCCGTACTTGGGCAAACAATTTTAAAATCGAATTACGTCTGTAAAACAATACAGATTTATGTAAACTTGTAAAATATATTATCCTCTTTTCTGCTCATATTTTAAGAATCTTTGCACAATTGCCAACTTGCAGTCTGATTTCTATATATTGTTTTTAGAATCCAAGGAAGCAGGTGAATGCAATGCTGAAAAAGGAGGCTGCCTACTTTGGTGATATAGTTATTTTTCCGTTTATGGATCGTTATGAGCTTGTGTCCTGAAAACTATTGCGATATGGGAGTTTGGGGTAAGATTTTGTTTAGCTACTGTAAATCTACATGAAATCGTCTACCCAATTTGAACATTGACGGCATCTCTTACAAAAAGCCTCTTTATACGGGCAATCTCAATCTCTTGCACCGTCCACTCAGAAACGGGAAGTGGGCGGTTACTTGTGAGGTAGGAGGCTCCTGTGTTTATACTAATTATTGAATGCAATAACAGTTTGTTGTTTGTTTGCTATTTGGAATTAGATGATTATTGCTGGATTGCTAGACATTTTCTGTTAGCAAAGGTACTTAGTAGCTTGATAGTCAGTCATTGGATCTTTCCTGTTCTCAGATGACATAACCAACAAAGTTCACTAGATGTTATCGCCTTGAAGCTTGAATAGAAGATATTTGACACATGCATGCACATATAATTTCTGCATATCCTGTTGATGATTAAATTCCGTTTCATTATAATGGTCCTTTTGCTATGCATTTTGCTGAGCAATTTGAAAGTACATTGAATGCATAGTAGATTGTCTGCATTCTTTGCATGACATGTTCTATCAAAGTATGATTGTTGTCCAACATGACAAGAATGGTAAGAAGAAAAGTACCCTCCATATGCCAACAGACCTGGATATGTCATTGCGAGCGATATTGCTAAGTTTATTGTTTCTCAACTGTCGCGACCTCCCTTTCGCGTTTGGGGAAGGCTAATGGCTCTGCTGAACGCCTTTCATTAGGGCTTTAGCCAGGGCTCTCCCAAGCCCACCAATTCACGACTTAAGGATCGAGTTTTTAACATGCAATTCAATTTCATTTAAAAAGAAGTCGCCACTAATTAATTTAGGGTAGGTCGATTAGAAATCCAAGTAAAATATCGGAAGAAATATTTTACTCCTACGCAACCAGAGAAACTAGGATCGAGAACTTGATTATACTAGTTAATCACTAATGCCCTTCCGGTACCTAATCTTGTTTAAACCCTCGGGTTTGATATTTTTGCATTTTTTCGAGGATTTTTCCATGCATTTGTTGAAACAAACATTTTTTGGCTTTTTCCCTTTTTTTGGAAAATATAAGATATTTTATGATTTTATGATTTTCTAAAAATAGAGAATATTTTGGGGTTTTTCTGATTTTTGGAAAATAAAACATATTTTTCGAATTTTCTGATTTTTATAAAATATTTCTGGAATTTTCTGATTTTTTGAAAAATATAAAATATTTCTGGATTTTCTGGTTTTTTTGAAAAATATAAAATATTTCTGGATAAAATACTTTATGGATTTTCTGATATTTTTTGGAAATTATAAACTATTTTTCGGATTTTTCTGGAAAATAAAATATTTTTTATTTTTTTTATTTTCGAAAATATATTATTATAAAAATATAAACAAACCGGACCCGGGTCGGGTCTTCTGGATCCGGCCCGATTGAACTCAGCCCACCCGCATGGCCCAGGCCTTCGGCTGGACCGGGTCCAGCTCAAGGGCCCAGTTCGTCAGGCCCAAAGGATACCTGCAAATTAAATAGAAATTAGTCAAGCCCAAGCCCAAAAAAAGTCTGGCCCAAGACAGAAAAGGCCCAAAGCCTGACTTATTTCAGCCCAAAAAATCCAACGCTAGCGGGTCGACCGGGTCTTCGTGCCCGACCCGGTCATGACCCGACCCGCATTCCCCCACTTCTCTGTCGCAACCTCTCCGCGGCGTTGAGGCGGCCGAGCGAGTCACGGCCTGGCCGCGGCGAGCGATGCCGGTCGTCGCCGGACCAGCTGGCGCGTCGACGAGGTGGCAAGAAGAAGCAGGGGCGACGGTGATCGTGAGGCTAGGCCGAAACCAGTGGGTGGTTGGGTCGTGGAGATGATGAAGACAGACAGCTCGGTCGTCATTGGCTCCGGCAGTGGGTTGCGAACAGCGGCGAATTGGGCTTTGCGGTGGTGGCACGAGCGGTGGATCGACGAAGAGCAGCAACTTAGGCATGCGGTGGCGATGCGAGCGATGGATCTGCAGAAGAGACGACGGCGGGTTGAACGGCTTAGGGTTTTGATGAGCACGAACCGTCGTTGGTGGCTGACCGGTGGAAGTAGGCGGCTTCCGACGCGGCGACACGGCGACGAGGCTTGGTCTCGCGTCTCTTTCTCCGATCTCAATCGCAGCCACAAACTCAGATCTCTCTCTCGCCGCAGCTCTCTCCGCCCTCGCAGCTCTCTCTCTCTCTCTCAGTTTCTTTCTCTCGCCTATCCCAGATCTGTTTCCTCTCTCTCTCAGATCTCACTTTCTTCTCCGCCTCTCTGCAGATCTCTCTCTCACTCGACCTCGCCTCCTATTTTTCAGATCTGCTATTTTTCTCTCTGTTTCAGATCTCAATTTCTTCTCCGGATTCTTGTAATTAGGCTTACAGCTGGTTAGTTGTGCTATATCATGAAATAGGTCAGGCTGGCAATCCCAGCAGAGAATGAGAGAGAAATTTTGATTGGTATTTATTGTACCATTGCACTAGCTGTTTAATCGAGCTGAGTAATCTTGGTTAGGTCATCTTGAATGGAATCCGTTTTGAACTACTGGGTAAATGTCTTCATGGAATAGGATGAAATGGAAAAGATGGGTTCAGTCTTTGCCTCAAGTCTTGATCTTGGTTCTGTTTGACATCATAATCCAGGCTGAAATTTCCCGAACCAGACCAAATACCATCGCCTCTCTTTTTTCAATTTTGATGATCAAATTGTTACTCATCCAAAAAATCCAGCGAGTTCGATGGATGAAATCTGCGCCTTTTCAAATCGGGCATCCTATCAACTTGCTATGGAATTCGCATCAAATCTGTCGTCTGCATCAATCATATGGAATTCGCATAACGATGGCAAATCCATGTGAATCGCGTTCCAGACAGGTCCTGGGCCACTCCACTGGCGGTCATCAGAACCACCTCTCTCATTTACCCAGACCGCTCAATTAGTTTTTTCTTATGTGCCAGCTTTAATTGGACGGTACAACACGCCCGCCTCTGTGGAGGTCATGTTTTGGCCATTGCCTTTCCACGGATCACATCAGTCTGTCGGGGTCGCATGTGCATATAAAAATCATGATTATATTGAATATGAATAAATATTTAAACGTAAAATACAGAAATATTTTTATTTTATTAAAAAAAGAAAAATATGCAACTTTAAATAAAGGTGCGAAGCATATAGATATCGATACATCAAAATAAGGAATGCAGTTAGGTTGAGCACCCTCGCTAAGGGACTACCGTTGGTGGCCCTCGAAGATAGAAACATTCCTGAAAGAAGAAAGGCTCGTAAAGTCGATCTCAATTTTGTTTCTTTATAAGCCCATGACCATCTAATAAGCTCGAGTTGAGATCTCTAGCTCCTTTCTCTCATTTCTCCATATCACTCAACTAGCTTTGTCTTCTGTGCTAGCTTTAATTGCATGGTACAACTTTTGTGGAGGTCATGTTTTGGCCATTTCCTTTTCATGTATCTCATCAATCCATTGAGTCTTTCGTATGCTGAACATAACTACAAATATCATTATTGTTTGAAAACGTGTGTGCTTTGTCGCTGGTAGGCCCTTGGCCCCGATGTTGCCGACATAGGTGTGGAATGGGTATTGGCACAATTGGGTTAAACTTTTCAATGCTATATTTGTCAACAATCAGGAAGAAATTGCTGAAGAACTCTAGCCAGAAATAGTGCCAAATGAGAGAGAGCATATGAAGTTCTTTAAAATTTTATATTTAAGCCATTTTGTATGTGTTTGATTGTCTCAATTTGTTTTGTTATATGTGGTTTTGCTTTGTGAAAAGAATAAAATCAATGCTATGTTAGCTGTGGTGATGATATTGACTGATGGTGTTGGGGGGTGAGTGATATGATGGGGTATACGATTCATTAATGATATATCACTATCATCACTAAGGCCTAAAAAACGTACCACCAACCAGAGATGAAGTAGTAAAGTTTCACAGATCACATCAATCCATCAAGTCTTTCGTATGTTGAACGTGCCTATAAATATCATTATCGTATGAAAACATGTGTGCTTTGTTGTTGGCGGGTTCTTGGCCCGATGTTGCCGACACAGGTGTGGAATGGGCATTGGCACAGTTGGGTTAAATTTTTCGATGCAATATTTGTCAACAATTAAGAAGAAACTATTGAAGAACTCTAGCTAGAAAGTGCCAATGAGAGAGAGCATATGAAGTTCATTAAAATTTCGTATGTGTTTGATTGTCTTAGTTCATTTCGTTGTATGTGATTTTGCTTTGTGAAAAGAAGAAAATCAATGCTGTGTTAGCTATGGTGGAGATGTTGACTGATGGTGTGTGGGGGGGGGGGTCGGTGATATGATATCATGGGGTGTAAGATACATGATTGACATGTTACTATCATTGCTAAGGCCTAAAAAACGTGCCGACTAGAGGTGAAGCACTAAAAATTTGTGACAATGCATTAATGGCTAGTTTCTAGATCCAATAGATCGATTTGTTTCCCGAGTGGGTCCAAGACTACGTGGGCCGATTTCTAACTCCACAAACTGGGAATGGACCACCTAAGAAACTATTTGCTTTTTTTGGGGGCAATAAACCATTTTATATTGATGATGTTGTGGAGGTAACTCCTAGAGTTTCGAACTCGACTAGTTTACGAGATGCTATGGATCCCATAATGGCGTGCCTTTTTTTTTTTCAATCGATAATGAAAGCAACAATAGGCATAGTTAAAATTGATTTCTAGTCCTATAGCGCTTGTTGGGAAAATCCTCTACGTTGTTTTGAAGATGACAAAAACAATAATAGGTTACTAATGTGTGTAGTGGTTGAGTTAAACTNGGCGGGTTGAACGGCTTAGGGTTTTGATGAGCACGAACCGTCGTTGGTGGCTGACCGGTGGAAGTAGGCGGCTTCCGACGCGGCGACACGGCGACGAGGCTTGGTCTCGCGTCTCTTTCTCCGATCTCAATCGCAGCCACAAACTCAGATCTCTCTCTCGCCGCAGCTCTCTCCGCCCTCGCAGCTCTCTCTCTCTCTCAGTTTCTTTCTCTCGCCTATCCCAGATCTGTTTCCTCTCTCTCAGATCTCACTTTCTTCTCCGCCTCTCTGCAGATCTCTCTCTCACTCGACCTCGCCTCCTATTTTTCAGATCTGCTATTTTTCTCTCTGTTTCAGATCTCTCTCGCAGCTCTCTCTCGGATCGGCGGTCGCTTGTCCGGCCTCCTGGATGTCTCTCCAAGGGAAACCTTCCGAGCTCCTGCTTCTCCTCCAGATTGCTTCTGTGTTGCTCCGTTTTTGCTGCTGCTCGACCCCTCTATTTATAGGCGAGGAGCCCGGTCGACGGAGGTGCTCCGACCGGCGGTCCTCGGCGCCCAGCCGGGCTCTCGCTCGACTGAACCGGCGTCCCATCCCCTCTTCTCCGCTCGGCATTGAAAGCTTCCGCCAAGACGTCTCTTCCGTCCGGGTTTTGCGCCGGATCTCGCGCGGCGGCATTGATGGTGCATGCGAGGCGTCCCTTTCGTCGCCGATCTGCTCTTCTCTCTCTGTCCAAGCTGTCTGCGTGCGTGCATTGCAGAGGCGGAGAAGGAAGGAGGAAGAAGAAGGAGGAGGGGCCGGGCCAAGGGAAAATCAAAAGGGAAATGGGCCCAAGGCCCATGCCAGGGAGAAAGGAGAAAGGGAGAAAGGGGGTTGGGCCTCTCACCCCCCGTGGGCCTCTCTTTTCTTTTCTTTTTTTCTTTTTTTTTTCATTTTCTTTTTTTACTCGAAAATAAGGGAAAATAAATAGGAAAATAAAACTTAGTAAATGTACATAATATTAGTAAATGACATGTCCTCTTCAGATTCTTGTAATTAGGCTTACAGCTGGTTAGTTGTGCTACATCATGAAATAGGTCAGGCTGGCAATCCCAACAGAGAATGAGAGAGAAATTTTGATTGGCATTTATTGTACCATTGCACTGGCTGTTTAATCGAGCTGAGTAATCTTGGTTAGGTCATCTTGAACGGAATTCGTTTTGCACTACTGGGTAAATGTCTTCATGGAATAGGATGAAATGGAAAAGATGGGTTCAGGTCTTTGCCTCAAGTCTCGATCTTGGTTCTGTTTGACATCATAGTCTGCAGGCTGAAATTTCCCGAACCGGACCAAATACCGTCACCTCTCTTTTTTCAATTTTGATGATCAAATTGTTACTCATACAAAAAATCCAACGAGTTCGATGGATGAAATCTGCGCCTTTTCAAATCAGGCATCCTATCAACTTGATATGGAATTCGCATCAAATCTGTCGTCTGCATCAATCATATGGAATTCGCATAACGATGGCAAATCCATGTGAATCGCGTTCTAGACAGGTCCTGGGCCACTCCACTGGCGGTTATCAAAACCTCATCTCTCATTTCCCCAGACCGCTCAATTAGTTTTTTCTTATGTGCCAGCTTTAATTGGACGGTACAACACGCCCGCCTTTGTGGAGGTCATGTTTTGGCCATTGCCTTTCCACGGATCACATCAGTCTGTCGAGGTCGCACGTGCATATAAATATCATGATTATATTGAATATGAATAAATTTTTAAACGTAAAATACAGAAATATTTTTATTTTATTAAAAAAAGAAAAATATGAAACTTTAAATAAATGTGCGAAGCATATAGATATCTACATCAAAATAAGGAATGCAATTAGGTTGAGCACCGTCGCTAAGGGACTACCGCTGGTGGCCCTCGAAGATAGAAACATTCCTGAAAGAAGAAAGGCCTGTAAAGTCGATCTCAATTTTGTTTCTTTATAAGCCCATGACCATCTAATAAGCTCGAGTTGAGATCTCTAGCTCCTTTCTCTCATTTCTCCATATCACTCAACTAGCTTTGTCTTCTGTGCTAGCTTTGATTGCATGGTACAACTTTTGTGGAGGTCATGTTTTGGCCATTTCCTTTTCATGGATCTCATCAATCCATCGAGTCTTTCGTATGCTAAACGTAACTATAAATATCATTATTGTATGAAAACGTGTGTGCTTTGTCACTGGCAGGCCCTTGGCCCTGATGTTGTCGACATAGGTGTGGAATGGGCATTGGCACAATTGGGTTAAACTTTTCAATGCTATATTTGTCAACAATCAGGAAGAAATTGTTGAAGAACTCTAGCCAGAAATAGTGCCAAATGAGAGAGAGCATATGAAGTTCTTTAAAATTTTATATTTAAGCCATTTTGTATGTGTTTGATTGTCTCAATTTGTTTTGTTATATGTGGTTTTGCTTTGTGAAAAGAAGAAAATCAATGCTATGTTAGCTGTGGTGATGATATTGACTGATGGTGTTGGGGGTGAGTGATATGATGGGGTATACGATTCATTAATGATATATCACTATCATCACTAAGGCCTAAAAAACGTACCACCAACCAAAGATGAAGCACTAAAGTTTCACGGATCACATCAATCCATCAAGTCTTTCGTACATTGAATGTGCCTATAAATATCATTATCGTATGAAAACATGTGTGCTTTGTTGTTGGCGGGTCCTTGGCTCGATGTTGCCGACACAGGTGTGGAATGGGCATTGACACAGTTGGGTTAAATTTTTCGATGCAATATTTGTCAACAATTAAGAAGAAACTACTGAAGAACTCTAGCTAGAAAGTGCCAAATGAGAGAGAGCATATGAAGTTCATTAAAATTTCGTATGTGTTTGATTGTCTCAGTTCGTTTCGTTGTATGTGGTTTTGCTTTGTGAAAAGAAGAAAATCAATACTGTGTTAGCTATGGTGGAGATGTTGACTGATT
>CM026414.1:26109449-26150903 GCA_014858505.1 Corymbia citriodora subsp. variegata | reverse complement strand
CCAATCTCTGCATGCAGCGTCCAACTTTTCCAGCTCGGACTCCACCAAATCGCTATCGCTGGATGAGAGCTTGCTCATGTCGATTACTGGTACTTGAAGCAACAAAGATCCATGATCATCATGCGTGAACGGATGATCTTGGTTCGTCCGGACATAGCGAGGCGGGACTTCGGTTATGGCCTCTTTTGCCAACTCCTGAACACAAGGGACTGGAAGAGAACCGCCAAGCTTCATGAGATTCACCTCCATCGTCGCAACGAGAGGATCGGACGACATGACCCTCAAAAGATGTGGTGATCTGTAATGGACAGGAGCTAATGAACTTCAGCTCTTTTTTTCAGTAGACTTCACTATAATGGCTTGCTTAAAGACGCACCATCTTTAGATAAGTATTTGCTTTCATCCCCACGAGATTCTTGATGCAAATTAAAAAAAATTATGTAATTCTTTCATTAAACGATTGTTTAGGTATATGCCGTTGTCATTGTTATTTGGCCTTGTGCATGTTGATGGGCATCCCTTATTCATGGCCAATCACAGCATTCTTTTGAGGGTTTAATGATTGTAGGACGTTACCTAACCCGATTCCTCATTTATAGTAATTGCGTCATGAGCACGTCACGGATCCATATCGTGATTCATACTGATTCTCACGGAATAAAACGACACAAGCTTCCAAACAACTTTTTTTTTTTTTTAGCATTGTTATAGGTCCTACGGACTAATTAAAAGTTGGGTTTGGTACAACAGCTTTTCCAAATCTCATCTTGAGTATATCTTTACCTGAAAATGACAGAGGCCAAGTCAAATTTTGCATGTTTCTTCTAATATTGGGCTGTTGATTGGCTTCTAGCTATACAATATTCGGCGCTTCGTAATCGGTCATTGGTGCATTAATCGGCCTCATCTTATACAATATGGTGAAGTGAAAGCTTCAAGAAATTTAAAAAAAAATTTCCCATAAGATTATGCTAACTAATTATCAATAAAATTATTATAGTTAAAATCATAAGCACGCAAACTTAAGCAAATCACTTTAAGTTTGTTTTTAAAAAAGCAATAACGCTAGGATTAGGATTTAGACAAGCAACCAAACTTAAGTAGACTGACTTATCTTGATGTATAAAAAATAAAAGAATTAAGATGAAGATCTAGAACAAATGAAGGTTGACTAATGTACTAGCTTATTATGACTCCCAAATATCTCAACTTACATAATATGCAACAAATCTTAAAGTCGCTATCCTAAACTCAGTTACCAAGTAGTTTAATCTCACGAGCCATGATTTATTATCTATTGTTGAATAACAACTAAAATAAATAAAAGCACTTCTTTAAATGTTATTGTTATTCCTCCCAAATAATAAATGGGATTATCATCATCTCAATTTTGGAGGTAAAACCCTTTAATATGCTGCCACATTGTCAAGCCCCTTCCAACTTTTGTTGTCAGTGTTGGAATTGTACTGGAGGTAGGAGACGAGACGAGGCAATATTAGACTAACCCTAGATATAGAATGACTAGTTTGCGAAATTTATATATTAAGTAAAGTGGTAGATTGCAAGTAAATGTTTAAATGAGTGGACCGATGCCTCATTAAAGTAAGCTGATTTTCTCTAGATCTATTCTCACATCGCATGTGTAATTGAAAATACATGTTCGTTCCTCAATCATTATGCCAAGCTAGTGGAGTTAGGTATAACCAATAGATAATATGCCCATAAAAAAATCCGAACACTCCTTTTCCGCCACCCCCACTCTCTCTCCTCCCCTTTCCAGCCTTGACATGAAGCTCATGCCCTCAATGGCTGATTTTGAGAGAGAGAGAGAGAGAGAGAGAGAGGACATAATTGAAAGGAAAGATCGGTCAAAAAGGAAATGAATAGAAAAGGAAAAAACAAAAAAGACTTTTGTTTTACCTGCATTTGTGGCAGGTATCAATTTATCAATAAATTTAAATGGGGAAGGATTGCGATCTTAAATTTACAATGTGTAAAAGCTAAACTCCGTGCCGAAGTTAGGCAAACTCTTGGCATGCTTTGTGTACCTATTATCAATTGACGATTGGTCATTCGATTGTATTCTAGCCAATATCCAATTAAACCTTCAATACAATATTTCGTATTTTGATTGCTTCTCTTGTGCTCTTTAACAAAAATCATATGTATTACAGTGACATTTCTAACTAGACCCAAATCAATACTTATTTAAAAAATAATGGGCAAATGATGACAAATGAGATATACTATAGTATTGAGCGTCAGATTTATTAGTACTTAAATTTTGACTTGCTATATAGGTTTGAATTGCATAAAGGGTTAGGGATTGGCTAGGCCATACCAAAAAGAATTTTCATTCAATTACATGATATATAGACATTAGGATCATTTGCATTAATACTATAATTTTTTTAAAAGAAAACAATAATAATAAGGAACGGGACCAGATCAACCCTGCCCGCGCGGAGGTCTTCCTCCCTCTCCGCCCTTTCTTCCTCGTGCGGCCGCCCAGTACCGGACGCCCAAGAGACCGCTGGTTGAGGGAGATGACCGCCAGCGCTCCAAAGACCAGAAGGAGATGAGCTTCACCTGAGTTGACAACCCAAGCTGTCAGCCAGATCGAGGAGCTCGAGGCAGCAAGTCTGTCCAAGGCAGGGGACAGACCGATGGCAGAGCAGGGAGGAGAGTAAGGGCCGCCGGTGTAGGCCAAGGACCGGCCGATGGGCAAGAGATGGGCAAGAGACTGGAGGGCGAAGGGCCTCCGCTGGTTGGACTTTTCAGTAGCTCGATCGTGGGAGAAGAGGCTATAAAAGGGGGTTCGGACACAGAGAAGGGGAGAGAGAGCGAGAGCGAGAGTTGAGGGAGACCGAGAGTGAGACAGAGCAAAGCGAGAGACCGAGAGTGAGACAGAGCCAAGAGAGAGACCAAGAGCAAGCGAGTGTTCTCAAGCGACGGACACACTTGAAAACCGGCCGACGACCAACCGACGTTGCCCCTTTTCCCTTGCCGAATCCACGGTAGCTCTGAGTTCTCGGTTTTTTTTTTTTTCTCTCGGGTCAGGTCGATTCCCTGAGGATCCCGGCTCGGAGACGCAGGAGGAAAGCGGACGTAGCCAGATCTGTTGAGCTCGCCTACCGTTCGACGCCGCTGAGCTGGGTAGGGAGCACCGCCGACCGCCCCTGTTTTGCTTTCCTTTTCGTGCCCTGTTTCGGGCTCGCCGGACCGGGCTGCGGTTGTCCCGTTCGCGGAGTCTGACCCTAGCTACGTTGTGCTTCGATACTGTTGGGTCATTTTTTTATGTCCATTGCTCTCTGTCTTGGTCCTCGTCTGAAGTCCCAGTTGAGCTTTTGTTCGTTCCTCAGATGGTGCACGCCACCTGCTCGATGAAATGCCAAAGTTAGATGCTGGTTCGTGTTCTTCGTTTATGGGCGAGACTTTCTTTTTATTTTATTTTATTTTATTCATGCATGTAATAAGTGCGAACGAGTCGTCCCTGTGCTGAAGCTGAATCTCACTTGTGATTGCTTGCTGATTTTGGTATGAATTCACGTCTCAGACAAGTCTATAACCTCCTCTCAGCTGATACCTTCTGTGTGTTCGGCAAAATGCCTGAGTGAGATTTGTGCGGTTGTTCTTAGTCTTCTGTCCATTTTGGGTGCTCGTTGTTTGTTAAGATGGGATGTATGAGTGGGCTGTATGTTATAAATCAGACATGGTGTGAGTTTAGAATAGGAAATGGAAATTGGACTGATATGTTAGTTTGGGTCCATCATCTATCCCCACTCATAGGACCGCCACCGTCATCCACTGGTTTGCAGGCTGCAAACTCACGAAACCAGACCGTCCCACCTCCAGCAACCAATTTCAAACGCCACCATTGTTCATGCACACAACAGCATTTCGAAAAAAACATATACAATGCAGAGAAATTATCAGACGACATTTTTAACGAATCTTCAATACTACTCACTCGCGAGAGCCCTAATGCTAATCGGTAGTCTCATAACATCAGCAAAGATTTAAGGCCAAATTGTCAATGGCAGCCCTTGTTGGAAATAATTGTATTCATTCTTTGGTAGAACAATGAAGTCAATATGGATTCAAATCAATAGAGCAATCAAATCGGACTTTAAAGTATGATATTATTTTATTTAAAAATTTATTTATCCCATGAAGTTGTTAATGATCACTTGCAAATATCATCATAAATACCACAAAGTCTCAAATGAAAATATTAGATAGCAATTACAGTATTTATCCAAAGTCTCTTTAGGAAACAATTGAAAAATTAATAGCAATTTTGGAAAGAGGACTCGAAAAAAATGATTCCATTCATGGTTTTCAAAACTGACATATATAAGAAGATAAGCAACTCTTCATGAAAGGTTCAACAATTAACAAAGATATTCCTTCGAATGAAATTATATAACCTTTCGAAAGAAGTTGCAAAATGAATCAATGTAACCCTTTGGAAAAATAACCATACGAAATAAAAATAAAAGAAAAATTAAAAGGTAGAGGATCAGGGCGTGTAAAGTGTAAAGTGCGCCTAATAATTGTATATCCACACACTGGTATAGTGGAGTCTAGCCCAAACCCTAGCTTTTCATTTGAACAAATTAGAAAAGCCTACATTTATAAAGTAACTTGTCTTTTTCAAACTTTCGTACGTGAGACAAGGAAAAAAACACATTTAGTTTGTTTTACAAACAAACATTCAACAGCCCTAATACTAGTCACTTGTCACATAACATCACATTAGCCTCCGTTCTTGATCATGGCTGTACTGAGACAGAAGGTTTTGAACCATGCCTTGTCGAGGAGAAAGCCCGATGGCGGTTACTGGTCGAACCTACAAGGACGTTCTCGATGGCGTCTCTGATGATTATGAGCACCGTTAAAGGAGCTTCTATCGGGAGTGGTCCACTCCAGAGTCTCCTTGGCCAGAAACAGAGGCGAACAAGGGAGGGAAGGTGCTGCTCGAAAACAACCGAGAACAGCAGCAATGAGGGCCTGTCGGGAGGTTGCAGGAATAGCAGTGAGGACTTAGAGACGCGGCAGGGCTGCTAGTGGGCGCCGGGAGACCTGCAGAGGACCAGCAGATTTCGCCGGAAATGCTGGTGGGGCGCTCGCCCGGGTTGGTGTGGTCTTGGTGTTCACTGAAGGCGACTCGAGACTCCTTATTGTTTGCTCCCGCTGATGACTGAAGCATTTTATGGTAGGAGAACAAGTTCTGATTTATTCATCCGGACAACTCGTGTTCTTTCATCTTCTGGAGAATTTCTGGTTGGCCTGGCAGTCTCTTCATCGTAAATTCGAAGACCATCTTTCCGTTGAATCTGCTTACCTTGCGGAACTGGTCTACCTTGTACAGCCCGTCATACGTGAAGGTGCCATTCCAATCCTTACGGATCACCCTCACCGGCTTGTTCCTCTTCATGCTGTTCGCTAGGGCTAAATTGCCATGAGTGAGCTTCTGATCTTCGGCCTTCTTGTTGCGACTAGGGATTCCGCCACCCTGACCCAAGTAAACCAGCTCCTCTGGATTTGTCAGGTCATCTGCATAATCCCAGGAAGCCACGACGCTCGTGGCTAGGATGTCTGGGTGACGTCCCATGCAGTCGATGCCGCTCTGAAGAGGACGATGGAGCCCGACAATGGCGAGCTCCATCCTGTAACGGAATTTATCTCCTACCTCCACCCCGGGAACATGTCCGATGAACTGCCTGGTGCCGTGCACGTATCCGGCTCTTCTTTTCACTTCTTTCGCTGCATGATAATCTACCCTTCTAATGAATATGCTCTCTTTCCGTCGTCCTCTTGATTTTTCCTGCCCGAGCTCATGACAAATGTCTCTGTAGAGACTTAGTGTCGCGATGACTCTCTCTCGGGCCGAATCATGTCCCTCTTCGTGTGCTGCGACGTTTGCACTTCTGAGCTCAGAAAAGGAAGCGCTTGCACTATCCGACAGAGACTTTCGCTTGAAATCTCTGTCATTTATGACAGGGGATGCATTGGAAGAACGTCGAAGACTCACCTCCGGCTCTTTCACAATGGCTTGGAGAGAATCTCTGGCCATATATTTTAGCAATATACTGCTCTTGGACCAATCAAAAGGTGATCTTTCTGCATCGTGTTCATCCTCTGCTTTCTTCATCATACCGGAAAGGCCCTTTTTCAAATTACTTGTCGAGCCAACAGGACGTGATTTGAACATCAGAAAGCTTGTATAATCAGACGAACATCTCGAAGCAGGGAAGATGGTTCTGCTGGAAGACACATTCCTAGGCATGGCTGCAATTGATTTACCCAGAAACAGCTTGCGAAAACTCACGAGATCCTAATCATCAATCGCGAAACAAAAGCCATTCTTCTTTTGCTCCCCAACTTTACGAATCCTATTTTCCGTGGATCTGAAAAACGGCCACGCTATTTCCTCCCCAAATTTTGCTTTGACGTTTTCTTTTGTTTTGACATTTT
Organism: Corymbia citriodora subsp. variegata; assembly: GCA_014858505.1. Classification (NCBI taxonomy): domain Eukaryota; kingdom Viridiplantae; phylum Streptophyta; class Magnoliopsida; order Myrtales; family Myrtaceae; genus Corymbia; species Corymbia citriodora. The sequence continues at coordinate 26,144,423 of CM026414.1, read as the reverse complement.
CTATTGTTGCGACATCTTCCTTGCGGTTCCCATGTCATATTTTTGGAAGGGATGTGCGATTTTCTCGCTGAACAAACTAGCGCGCGACCGGTTGCGCATCGCCAGGAGGATTCGGGGGCAGCACCACCCTGGATTTCTCCTACAACGAGCTCGCCCGTGAGATTCACTTGTCGTTTAAAATCAAATCCTAAAAATGTGTGGCTCCCTAGATGAGGTGCAACATGCAACGTAAATATAGCAGAGCTAGTGAATTACTAACGCAATTTTTATGAGGTATGAATGAATTTTTTTAGAGATTTTCCTGATGGATTGATATGGGAAAGTAAGTATTCTAACTTACCCTCTGAATTAGGAAAATAACAAATCTGGGTCCCGTGTCACCTAATTTCCCTTCAAGCAATATCACGGCAAGGGCCAGCAACAAGATCTGGTGGTGGGGTGCTTGATAGGCACGGCATGGAACTTGATAGGATTGGCAAGACTTTGCTGGTGCAATGCCTCACCAGTAGGAGTGATCGATTCCCTATTCAATCCGGTTCCTAAAATTCAGAATCGGGGATCGGACTGATTGGTCCTAGGACCGGAAATGCCTCACTAGTAGGGTCAGGACTCGCCTTTAATGTCGAAACTGAGCAGTGGCCTAATGACCCAAATGAAAGGCTTGCCACTCAATTCCAATCCAGTGGCTAATTGCATCATGTGGCTAGGACTTGTAGTGTTCTATGAACCAAAGGAAATGTAGAAAACAGAGTTTTGGATCATGTGAATTTGAGGAAGTCCAGGCATTTCTCTAGGGACACTCCAAGAGTTTTTCCCGTACGCTTTTGGAGGGATTTTAACGTTGTGCTAGGAGAGATCGGTTATGATTTCATATCCCAGGCTGGGCTTTGTTCTTCTTTTATTTTATTTTTTGAGCCTAGTCCAACTGAGGACCGAGCCGGCAGGACCGGTTCGGATGTGGAAGTCCGACCCAAGTCCTTCTAATTATATAATAATAATAATAATAATATTAATATTAATAATATTAATAATAATAATAATAATATTATTATTATATTAAAGAAATATATATTTTAAAATTTTCGAATAAATTTATCTTTTTAAAAGTTAGGAAAAAGCTTAAAAATCAGTTTTTGAACAGTTTGCACTAAAATATGCGTTAAAATCATTAAAAAGAGAAATCATTTCATAGTTGAACAAGGATAGGTACCAAAAAGACACTAATTGAGTAATTAGTGTGATCAAATCCTCAACCCTAGGTTATTTGCTTCATAAGAGTAAGGTAATTCCCGCCTTATTTTACTTGGATATCTAATTTATCCAGTATAAGTGGCAACTCTTAGATAAAAATAATTTTGCATCTTAAAAACTTGAACCATAAGTCGCAAATTAATGAGTTTGGAAGAACCCGAGGTAAATTTAGATTTAGTAATTCATTAGGTGGCTCACATGAGGGTAGGTTGCAATGGGTCCGTAGTCAACTTGACTAAAGAAAGGTTTTCAGCTCAAGGTTTGATGCAGGGATCGGCCCAGCACAAAGCCTGATTACATCTGAAAGCCAGCATTGTTTACGAGAATATCGGCCCTGCGCAAAGCCTAATTACATCTGAAAGCCAGCATCGTTTAAGAGAATAAGCATAAATAATGTGAACGTCAACAAAACAAGATTAAAAATTGCCGCTGATTAGTTGAAACTTAAGAGGTTTCTTTGTTGCCAAGCTCAAGGGCAAATCCTATCTCCATGTCATGAGAATGTCAACAAAACAAGATTTAAACCATCTAATTTCCGAGCTAATGCATTGTTGTGACATGAAATTCACGTTGTTTAGCATGAATAATGTGTCCGAAACGGATCTAGTGCATTTCTAAGCATGAAATTTTATTTTTTCGTTAGACTAAGTGTATAGGGTAATTTAAGCGATGGAAAATTTTTAATTAGACTAAGCATATGTTTGTTTTCTTCAATAGGATTCACTTTTAATAATCTAGAAATGTGATTGGGCTGATCTAACAGAGAGCATGTGGACTTATCCCTTGCTAAAATCTCCAAACGCGAGAGGTCTTATAGAGAAACTCCTGTCTAAAGAATTAGCATCCTCAAGACTAGGAAAACACATGGACAATAGGGGTGTCAAACAAACATATCCAACCCGATCCAAACATGACCCGAACACGACCCGAACACGACCCGAACACAAAATAAGTATGGGGTTTTAATATTGTTTGGGTAACAATTATAAACATAAATAGAATACATGTTTTGGGTCGGAACATGACCCGAACAATGTTCCGATCCAAACACATTAAAGCTTTAACCCAAATACACCCACCCAAGCCATTTCTTCTACAACTCCTTCTACTCGCAACTCATTCAACACGTCTCATCTCACGGGTTCATTGTCTCATCTCACGGATTCGTCGTTGTCGCCCCTCAAGTCGGACCCAACCTCTCTCCCTCTCCCCCCCCTCTCTCTCCCCATCTTCCATATGATTTGCTTCTTTTTCGCGGTCGACGCAGAACTTTAAAGGTGGGAGTATTATCCGTCTGTGGATATGTTCACGGACAAGTTGGACGAGGCATTGTGGCATCCTGTAAAAACATTTCGAATTCCCTTTGTCATATTTTTTATTAAAAAATTATTTGTCTGCGGAAATGATCACGGACGGGTTGGACAAGATTTCGCAACGTCACGTAAAAGTATTTCGAATTCCCTTCGTCATATTTTTTATTAAAAAATTATTTGTTTGCAGAGATGTTCATAGACGGATTGGACGAGGCATCACGATGTCACGTAAGAATATTTCGAATTCCCTTTGTCATATTTTTTATTAAAAAATTATCTGTCTACGGAGATGTTCACGGACGAGTTGGACGAGATCTCGCGGCGTCACGGTTTATGGATGGGTTGGATGAGGTCTTGCGGCGTTACGTAAGAACATTTCGAATTCCCTTTGTAATATTTTTATTTAAAAAATTATAATATTTTTTTAAATAAAAAACCCGAAACCCGACCCGAACCGACCCGTTTTTTTTGCTTCATGTTTTATGCATTTCGGGTCGGGTCGGGTCGGGTCAAATGACATGACCCTTATTGTTCGGGTCGGGTCGGGTAACATCAAGACGACCCGACCCGACCCGACCCGTTGACACCCCTAATGGACAACTGTCAACCCTTGGTGACGAAGTTAGGCCCGGCCTGAATTGACTCGCGTCCGCTTATTAATCACCTTTAATTGATAGGTAAGACGATGCCCCAAATGAAATGATTTCAAAATTTACAAGCGTGTTTGGGCTTCCAATTTCTATTAGCACGTAGCCAACACTCGAGCAAACCCGAAATAACAGGAAAATAGATCTAGCCACTTGGAAATCTATGTCTTAAATGGAGCTACATTTGTTTTTGCGAAAACGTTAGCTATTAAAAGTTTCTCCTCACTCTCTACCGTGTGACATCACGCAGGAAAGATATATTCTTGACCTCCACTACCTTTAGAACCATACCCTGACCTTAAAACTCGGAGGTCGGATTAAGTGAAAATCAAAATAAGAATGACACTTGGAATTTAATGAACAAGATAGATGCACTCATAAAATAAACTGAGCAACACTTGGTTCTAATATCATATTGAAAAGTTTGATCCAAAAGTTTAAATTAATAGACAAAAAGAAATTACATGTATATAAAGAGTATATAAATCTTATAATTCAATAATGTCAGATGTTTTAACAATGCATCTTTAGAGAGCTATCTTGAAGGGTACACATAGAATTATATCTCTTACTGTACTCACACATCCTATATGTATTCACTCATGCTAACATGCATGGGCAGCTTGCATTATTTTATACTCGTTTAAATAAGCATCTCAATAAGGTCTACTTATTTTAATGACGAAAAGATATCATGCACCTTTTTTATATGTCTCTTTTTTATTATCTACTATTAGGACACTTCATGTTGATCTCGTGCTATATTGGTGCTTGACATAGGCCTAATAAAAACTTTAAAACAAGCAATAAAGTCAAAAGGTCGAAGAAGAATTTGAAAAGGACCTCAACTAACTCCATTGTCATTGCCATCGCTTGTCTCTATCACCCTACGTCGCAAAGGCGTCCACCACAAGAAGGGTAAGACTACAAGAATTTAATTGTCTCAAGCATAACCACCCCATTTGCAATCGGCTTGAACTGCGTATATATGTGGACCAGGGCAGGCGATTCCATTTCCTAAGCTTTACTTGATCAAAATTCGGTCAAATTCACACTGATGATTTACTATTTTCTTTAACCATCAAGAAGTTTAACAGTCATGCAAAAGATGATTCAGAACAAGAAAATCAAAACCCAATATTTAGCTCTATTCTTGAACTAACAAATGAGAGCCCACCCCTCAAGGATGCCAAGCATGAATTCGAATAGAAAATTACATCATTACTTTTTTTTTTTTTGAAGATAATGAAGAATCTAATTCCATGAATCCGATATCAAAATGGTGGTTGGCGTACCCAAGATTCCAAGCAAAGGCAATCGTCTAATGTCCGGACCACTGGCATGTGGAATGTTTCACAACATGGTTAGATAGCAAGATGTGATCCCGTCGCTAAATCCACATGTTACATGCCTTCTTTTCAGCGCCACGGAAAATCCAATGCGATAGTACATTTACTTTTCTTTAGGAAGAGAGAGATGTGGCCCATGTGGATCGGGTCCAAAATGAAAAGGGACAGATGAAAAGACAGATTCCCACAAAAAAGAAGGAAAATTCTTGAAAAGACGGAAGGCGAATTTGATGGCGGGACGACTGCATACGTGTTTACACTCGCTTTCCTAGGTCAATCCTGATACCTATCATGCAGCTGCACGATTCATCCCTGCCCCTCTCTTCTCTGTTTCTCTTTCGATTTGTATAATCATTGTCACATCTTCATCGTTTGCTGTTGCTTTTTTGTTGTTGTTAATACCAAAAAAATTCCAATTAATATATATTATAAATTTACCTCAAATTTATTTTTATCACTAAAAATCTCAAATTAATATAAATACAATAAATTTATGCCGAACTAATTTTCTAACCGCCAAAAACCCCAAGTTAATAAATTTGTGACAAATTTACCATCTAAATTAAATTAATACCATGAAAAATTATAAACTGAATACTTGTGACGAATGAAGGTAAAATGCCAAAATGGTACATGCATTAACTGTCACGTATCGTTGAGTTTAGCAATTTGACAATAAAATTTAACGAAAATTATCAAAAGGTAAAATTATCACATGTACACCAATTTGGGATTTTTTATGGTTAAAAAATTAGTTGGTGCCAATTTGCCACAAGTGTATAATTTTAAGGTTTTTTGAGATATTAACCCTCGTTTTTTAAATCGTTAGTTGATAGGAAGCTCATGAAATGACTAATGACAATCAAAGATAGGTTAATACCGCGAACAACTTTAAATTAATACACCTATGATAAATTTATCTAAAACTAATTTTTCAATCATAAAAAATTCAAAGTAATACATATATGTTAAATTTACCACAAATGACTACAAAAAACTAAACCAATACATTTGTAATAAATTTACTCCAGAATTAATTTTTTGGCTGTCAAGAGCCCAAACCAATACATTTGTGAAAATATACCATTTGTTAAATTAAATTAATACCACGAAAAACCATAAAATTGGTACATCTTTAAGAAACAGAGAGTAAAATCTACATTGGCACACCATTCAACTGTCATATATCATCCAACTCAGTAATTTAATAATGAAATTTAATAGAAACTAATAGAAGGTAAATTTGTCATTAGTGTACTAGTTTGAGGGATATACTTTGAGGTTTTTCACAGTATTAACCTATAAAAGAAAACCAATTAAAAACTCTACATCAGATTTTTCCATCATTTAAAACAAATGGTCCTAATGGATATGTTTTTTCTCTTGCACCATCTTTGAAAAATTTTAAAAGTATAAGCAGGGTCCATTTGTTTAAAAAAATCGTTCATGAAATATTGTTTTTCAAATTTCCGGTGTTAAGATGATGGAAAATTAATTAGTCTACAGAAAATATTTTCCATGGGCTAAAAACAATAAACTTAAATTGGGATAAGTTGGCTTCCCTTTTTGATAAAAAAGAAACACTTTCTTTAAACCATCAAATAAATAAAGACTTTATAATTTCATTGAAAGTAATTTTTATGAAAAATATTTTCTTTATATCATGCAGACATAAAAAATAAGTGAAAAACCCTTGGCACCTCTCAAGTGACCGGGAGACTTCCCTTCTTTCGTAGGACTTTGACATTCTCGATGCACCAACCGAAAAATTCAGCCAGTTGATTTGTTATATGTTCTATACAAATAATTAATCACCTCTAATTGATAGGTAAGACGATGCCCCAAATGAAATGATTTGAAATTTTACTTGGGTGTTTGGGCTTCCAATTTCTATTAGCACGTAGCAACACTAGTGCAAACCCGAAATAACAGGAAAATAGATATAACCGCTTGGAAATCTATGTCTTAAATGGAGGTGCATTTGTTTTTGCAAAAACGTCAGGTATTAAAAGTTTCTCCTCATTCTCTACCATGTGATATCATGTAGGAAAGATATATTCTTGACCTCCACTCCCTTTAGAACCATACCTAGACCTTAAAACTCAAAGGTTGGATTAAGTACAAATCAAAATAAGAATGACACTTGGAATTTGATGAACAAGATAGATGCACTCACAAAATAAACCGAGTAACACTTGGTTCTAATATCATATTGAAAAGTTTAATCCAAAAGTTTAAATTAATAGATAAAATGAGATCACATGTATATAAAAAGTATACAAACCTTATAATTTAGTAATGTGAGATATTTTAATAATGCATCTTTAGAGAGTTATCTTAAAAGTTACACATAGAATTATCTCTTACTGTACTCATACATCCTGTATGTATTCACTCATGCTAACATGCATGGACAGCTTGCATTATTTTATGTTCGTTTAAATAAGTATCTCAATAAGGACAAAAAGTTCTCATGCACCTTTTTCATATGTCTCCTTTTTATTATCTACTATTTGGACACTTCATGTTGATCTCGTGCTATATAGGTGCTTGACATAGGCCTAATAAAAACTTTCAAACAACTAATAAAGTCAAAAGGTCGAAGAAGAATTTGAAAAGGACCTCAACTAACTCCATTATCATCGTCATTGCTGGTCTCTATCACCCTACGTCGCAACGGCGTCCACCACAAGAAGGGTAAGACTACAAGAATTTGATTGTCTCAAGCAAGGATCGTGGAACCCTTCCAAGAGAAAGAGAGCATAACCACCCCATTTGCAATCGGCTTGAACTGCAAATATATGTGGACCAGGGCAGGCGATTCCATTTCCTAAGCTTTACTTGATTGAAATTTGGTCAAATTCACATCGATGATTTACTATTTTCTATAATCATCAAGAAGTTAAATGGTTATCCAAAAGATGACTCTGAATGAGAAAATCAAAACCCAATTTTTAGCTCAATTCTTGAACTAATAAATAAGATCCCGACCACTTAAAGATGACAAGCATGAATTTAAATGGAAAATTACATCATTATTCTTTTTTGAAGACAATGAAGAATCTAATTCCATGAATTCTATGTCAAATGGTGGATGGCGTACCCAAGATTAGGGGTGTCAAAAACCAAACCGAAAATCGAACCGAAATATAAAACCGAACCGAACCAAACCGAAATTTCATATTTTTCGGTTTGGTTCAGTTTAGTTAACCAAACCGAATTGAAATTCTTAATAAATATTGAATAATCTCTCTCCTTTATCATCTCTTCTTTACTTAAATTCCAATAAACAAAGTAAAAATAGGAAAACTGAAAAACTGTCCCGAATCGTACTGAACCGAACCGAACCGCATTTTCAGTTCGGTTCGAGATGGTTTTGGTTCGGTTTAGGACGGTCTCTTATCGGTTCGGTTTGGTTCGGTTTTTCCAAAAAACCTAATTGAACCGAACCGTTTACACCCCTACCCAAGATTCCAAGCAAAGGAGACTATCAAATGTTCAGACCACTGGCATGCGGAATGTTTCACAAAAGGTAAATTTATCATATGTAAGTAGTTTGTGCCAATTGCCACAAGTGTATAATTTTAAGATTTTTTGAGATATTAACCCTCATTTTTTAAATACTTAGTTGACGGGGGAGCTCATGAAATGACGAATGACAATCAAAGAAAGATCAATACCACGAAAAATCTCAAACTAATACATCCATGATAAATTTATCCAAAACTAATTTTTTAATCATCAAAAATCCCAAAGTGATATACCTGTGACAAATTTACCACAAATGACCAAAAAAAATCTAAACTGGTACACTTGTAATAAATTTACTCAAAAATTAATTTTTTGATTGCCAATAGCCCAAACTAGTACATTTGTGATAAATATACCATTCGTTAAATTAAATTAATACCACAAAAAACCATAAAATTGGTACATATTTAAGAAATGGAGAGTAAAATCCTAAATTGATACACCATTCAACAATTATCTATCATCCAACTCGGCAATTTAATAATATAATTTAATAGAAACTAACATAAGGTAAATTTGTCATTAGTGTACTAGTTTAAGGGATATAGTTTGAGGTTTTTCATAGTATTAACCTATAAAAGAAAACCAATTAGAAACTCTACATCAGATTTTTCCATAATTTAAAACAAATGGTCCTAATGGATATATTTTTTTTCTTGCACCATCTTTGAAAAATTTTAAAAGCTTTAAATGTGAAATTTAAAATTTTCTTAAGTGGGGTCTATTTGTTTAAAAACAATCATTTTTGAAATATTGCTTTTCAAATTGCCAGTGTTAAGATGATGGAAAATTAACTAGTCTATAGAAAATATTTTCCATGGGCTAAAAACAACAAACTTAAATTGGGAGAAGCTGGCTTCCCTTTTTGATAAAAAAGAAACACTTTTGTTAAACCATCAAATAAATTAAGACTTTATAATTTCATTGAAAGTAATTTTTATGAAAAATATTTTCTTTTTATCATGAAGACATAAAAAAATGAGTAAAATCCCTTGGCACCTCTCAAGTGACCAGGAGACTTCCCTTCTTTCTTAGGACTGACATTCTCGATGAACCAACCGAAAAATTCAGCCAGTTGATATGTTATATGTTCTATGCAAATAATTGATTGATAAATATTCGTTAGTAAGACTGATTTAAGGAAGATGATTATTAAGGCTGAGCTTATTTCATAAAAATTAAAATAATTTTTAAATTTTTTGTTAAATGATCGCCTATGCCGCTTATAAAGTAAATGAACAGAAAGAAAATATTTTCATGATCATGAAAATATTTAGAAATAAGTTGTTATTAATCATGAAAATATTTTTATTGAATAATTATTTAAGTAATTATTTTTAAGAAAATATTTTTCATAAAATAAACGGAAGCCATATGAGATAGCCTAGACTTAGGGTACAAAAGACCCCAGCAACCAACGTGTGCAAATTCTCCCTCCTTTTCCGTAAATTTTTCCTTAATATATGTTATTAAAATTAATTTACTTGAATTGAGTTATGTGTGTTGCTTACTACGGTTTCCTCAAAATGGTGCCATTCACTCTGGTCCATGACCTTTAGTAATTGTGGCTTCATTCTTTAGACTTTTATTTTTTTTGAAATTGTGATCCTCTCTGATGGATGTTGAATTTGGTCCACAATTGTTAAACGTCACCAATGACAGCAATCCCGCTCCAGCTCTTGAGCTTCTGTTCGTTATTAACATGACTTTCACGTTGAATAGTAAATACTATCAACTAAGCACGTTTTAATTCACCAACATATATAGCATTATGCCTGTTTCAACACGTAACTGAGAAAAAAAAAGGATGGTCAAAGTCAAAACCCAAGTGGAGAAAGTACCATAAAAGTCTTAAATTTATTGCATTGATATCAATTTGGTTATGAACCTTTTAATTGTGATAATTTAATTCTCAACATTTCATAATTTGCACTTGGCATTTCAGCCAATTTTAACCAAAAACCGCTTATGTGGTTGTCGATTGTCTTGTATGACACGGTCGGTTCTTATATAGATCATTTTTATATATTTTTTAAATTATATTTATTATTATTTTTTATTTATTACTCTTTACTTTCATTTTGGCAGAGAGGGCCAGCAAGCCCTAGCCAGTCGCTAGGGAGGGTCGCAACCCTCATCTAGGCCCTTGCCAGATTTGGGCAAGGATTGCCTTGCCCACAGCCAATGGGGTTGCAAAGGCCTTAAATCCCCTTTGCTCCATCACCCGTAGCCAATAAGGCTACGATGACTTAGAAAATAAGTTAAGTTTGATTCAATTAATCACTTTGACTAATTGTTTCTACATATACTGCATGTAAAAAAGTAGTATGAACTAGAATGAATAGTGCAATAGCAATAAATGAGAGAATATTTACTTCTATAATTTCATTGTTTTCATTTTGTAATAACTCGATATTAATCACATCGCCTAGATCTGGGCAAGAGTCACCTCTCTTATAGCAATAAGGCCATGATGGCATCACCCAAGGCCATTGCAGCCTTGCCAACTACTGACAACGGCACAATAGCCTTGGCCAAATTTAGGCAAGTGCTGCCTCACCACGGTTGGCAAGGCTGAAAGGCCTTAGGTGAAGAAGGGGGCCTTCATGGCCCTACTAGCTCTTAGAGAGATAACCCTTGTCGGCCAAAATGAAAGGAAAAGAAAAAGAAAAAGAAAAAATAATAATGATAATAATAATAATAAGTAAATAAATAAATAAAATATGAAAAACTCAAAAAAATATCTAAATATTATTAAAAGTGTCCACGTCAATGACTTTCGACCAACATTAGGTGGTGTAGGCTCAATTGATAAGGTGAAAATGTTTGAGATTAAATTAGTTTAATTGAAATGTTTATAACTAAATTAATACTAATACAATATGTTTAAGACTTTTATGGTATTTTCCCCAAACCCATGCCTCAAGTGTCAATGAATAAATTACATAATAATTAATTAAAAACCAAGAAATAAGCACATTTTATTATGCCAACTTATAAAATGTTATGCCTTTTTCAAGACACAACTATGAAAGAGAAGGAGGAGCAAAGTGTTTTGTGAAATAATGCAAAAGCTAATGGACCTTGCAGTTTGAGTCTAATGTGAGAAGAAGAAATTATCAGAGCAATCAATAAGAAGCAACAAGGACATCAAAGATTTACATGATTTAGTCCAAATATTAGTATATGCTCAAAGGAGAGAACTAGCCGCCAAGTAATCCACTATGAATATGGAAAATAAAAAGTTTACAATTGCTCAATTGCTTGCCAACTCTTGACTACACTCAAAGCAAACCCATAAGTGTTATCTCATAACTTCTTTCAGAAAATTCACTTTGAAATCTCATAGAGAGAAAACCCTAACACTCCTTTTGTTTGCTTTAGTGTGTAATGACTAAGTAGAATTCTATCATATTTACACACACACACACACATGTATCTAAAATAGGAAACCCTTTTTAATAAACCTACTCAAACTGAGAAACCTACTTAGAATTCCATCATTCAAGTTCCCTAATTTACCCAAGTTAGTAAACTCAGTTATTGCCACACTATGTAAAATTGTATCCTTAGAAACATGCCCCAACGTTTGGGTTCCCAACAAAACTAGGAGAATCCATTTCACAACATCATAGTGTCCACTTGGATTAACCATGTACATTCTCCTAATTGCACATAAAAGAGTAAGCCTAATAGTATTTAGGTCATAACTTAGACAACCAACGGTGCTAGTATATGAATCATGGCACATGTGCTCCACCTCTATCCAAGTACCAAGTGATAGTTTAGATAATTGAGGATGTCCAATAAGTGGGGTGGTTATAGAATTTCTCAATTGTATTTTGAAACGCCTTGATGCTTTCCTAACGCAGGTCCTTCAAGTCACTTAAAACATTCCTACTGTCTTCACTCTTTACATCTCTATACTTGAAATTGTCTCTAGTGCATCTAAATAATTTATTTTGATATCTACATACAATTGTCGCTGTACCTTATCCACCTCTACTAAACACCTCAAAGCTTTATTAATGTGACCACGGAACAACTATCAACTACTTTGAAATCTAGCAACTTTGTAGATAGTGTCACATGTATTGCACTCTAAACATCTCCTGATCCTCTCTGAAGCTCTACCTATTTTTGAACACTATCCTAATCTTTCTCTACAAGTGATTCCTCATTCATCTTCTAAAACAAAGTACATTTGACAAAGGCAATCTCTACTAAATATAAAACTATGATTTCCTCAATGAAGCATAGCCTATATTCCTACACTCTATGTGTACAGACTAGGGATATGCACTTCCTTGCCCCTAACTCTAGTGTGTCATCACTCACACAAGCATAAGTAGGGTAAGGAAACACTTCCAATCTAGTGTAGGCTTGATCACATTTTCTCAAAAGTTCTCCCATCAATCACTTGCGATGATGACCTATTTACTAACAAGTGTTATTCATTACTTCGACCCAAAGTTCTTCACCTAATTGGAGAGTAAACAACAATCTCTCTCTAATAAAATGTTGTTCATTAGTTATAAGATTTCGTTTTAGCTATGGTATGTTGGCATCAATGCGGTGTTTCACTATGCCTTCCTTGGCAAAAAACTGGCTCAGCTCCTCAAAATAGAATTCCAACTCTTTATCAGTTCTCAAGCACATGGTCTTCCAACCTATTTAATTTTCAATCATCACCTTCCACAACTTAAATTGACCAAGCACTCCGCTCTTATGCTTAAGAAGATAAATCCAAACTTTTGTCAAAATGCCATCAACAGAGTGTCCACAACCTATGAACTTCAGGGTTTGGTAAATTGTCTTGCTAAACTTCACTCTTCGCTAACTACCCACGTTGTAGTATTCACATAAGTTTAGTTTCTTAGTCCAATGACCACCTAAGAGACTCATCTTACTTAAAGCAATCATCTCTCTCTCACTTATATGCTTGAGCCTCATGTGCCAAAACTGTGTTTTGTCCTAAACCTAAAGCCTTATAGAATTAAGTAGATGAGACAATCACTATTGTTCTCCTAAGGAGATATTACCTATAATGAGCACACTTCGAGAGACCTTAAAACCATGACGTTCAACAAAGATCTAGCATTCAAACCCATCAAGAGTCTACTAGGTACTAAGTGAGTTTCTATGAGAAATAATAAAATCAAGAGTCAAGCACCCAATCTCACTTGATCAACTTGTGGTAACCGCTAACCTATCACCTATATTACTAGAACATTTTCTATTGAATAATAAAATAATCATTACCTATAGATTCCATATTAACTAATTCACCCTAGTCCTTCAAAAAATCTTTCCTATAGTATGCTAACTCATCATAGTGATAACATCAATGTTTTCAAACATTGAACCTCAATTTTGAATAGCTCCTTCATTTGCTACCTCTAGACTTTTTGTGTTCATCTCTACCTTGGATAACCAAAGTTTGCGCCAAATCATGCGCTAAGTAATCTCCTTGTAACTTCTTTCACCACTCCTTTGAAAACAAGATGGGCTTTACCTCTTTCAAGGTAATCATTGGGTGCCCTTGCAATAGTGAGTTAGTAAGTACTCAAAGAATCTAGTAAAGATGTCAACAAATCATACCTTGCTTCTCATCATGCAATGCCTCATTTATGTTCTTCAAGTTCATCATGAGTTTGTTAAATTTATCTAATTGGGCTCTCGTGGATGTGTCTTCAACCACCTGGAATTTAAACATCCTTTTTGAACATATCTAAGCAATTGTTCATACCCTTCATCAAATTAAGTGCCCTAAGTTTTGCCTATAACACTGCATCATTCTTTCTTGAACCACTTCAATCAATACCTCATTTGGCAAATGCAATGGGATTATTCCTTTTGCATTCTCCATTAACTCTACTTTATTGGCCTCTTTCATCATTTTTGGCATATGCTACGCCTTTTAAACCTTAGGTCTTTATTGGGCACCGATCTTCATGCTCTACAACCCAAAATTGTTTCGCTCAATGTACTTCTCAATCTCAATTCTTCCTCCATGCTAGAGAAACATCCCTAGGAAGTTTGATGATTCCAAAATTATCCTTGGTATAATATCTACTATGATAAATGCAAATGTTCATGATAACATCTAAACAACTAAGATGATACCCATGATTACTATAGAGCTTAGCACATACTAGCCAAAATAAATGAAGATCTTAATGAGACATGGACAAATTAATTATGACATTGTGTTCATAAGAGTTTGGTGAACCCATGATCATTAGCTTATCATCAAATAATTAGCTAATTAGCTCAGTAATTTCATTGAAAATAAGATCGCAAGTCACTTTCATATGGTTTACTCCTAATAGCATCAACTGAGTGGTGATAATCTGCTTATGATAATGTTAAGAATTGAATGTGAGAATATCCGATCATTGATGAAGCTGGTGTAACATTCCAAGGATGATAGTTAAGGATGAGAATATAGCCAACAATTGGAACAATGCAGTAGAAGGACCATAAATCTTTAGAGAACTATAAACATTTTTGTTAGGATTATAAGAATAACTGGCAATGTGATAGTAGTGACGGAAACTATTTAGGGAAATCTTGTTGATGTTTACCAGAAAAGTTGTATAGGCAATATAGCTTTAGAATAGTAGCTCGCAAAGAATCCTAACGACCCTTGGCTTCTCGAGACTATCTCCAATGTAAAGATCGAAGATGTCTATATAAGAGAAGGCTATTGAAGCCAAAATAAGATGGATGAAAAAAAATAGTAATAGAACAAGCCAAAAGTATTCATCACCGCATTATGATCAAATAGTGTTTTGTTCATATGTGATTTCCACTATAGTGTCCTTGTTGCATCGTAATTGTGAAAAGATTAGGTGTACAAGTGTGATAACAATACCTGAGTCCTGATAATGTAATATATCATATCATATGATCAATGCTTATTGGTTATAATTTATCTCGATGATTACTACATTCCAACCCAAGTTGCAGTTGTTAGTCTAAAGAGTGAATGTAAGGTTAGTGATAAAGTCGAATTGCTATAAATTGTTGTATGCTATCTTCAAAATTGTTTTTATTTGTTTTTCTGGACATCAGCTTCACTAGATCTCATTATTGTTTGCTTCTCCTGATTTTAGAGTACAAACGATTTACCTCCCTACGTTGCTTAGTTCGCCCCAACACTGGAGACATAATTACAAACACAACATTTTGCAGACAATGATAAAAAAGGCAAACCTTAACTATAATACCAATTATTATGAAATCACATGAAAGATAACAGACCTTGCAATTTAAGTCTAATGCAAGAAGAAGAAAATACCAAAGAAATTAACAAGGAACGATAGACATCACACATTTACATGGTTCAATATAACAGTTGGTACCTACCCCATAGGAGAGTTAGCCGTTAAGACATCCACAATGAAATTGTAGAATACAAAGTTTACAATGGTGTAATTGCTTAGGTGCTTCCCAACCTTAGATTACACCAAAAGCAAATCCACAAGTGTTATCTCATAACCTCTCACAATAGAACTCACTCTAAAAACTTAGAGAGAAAAAACCCCAATGTTCTCTTGTATGCTCTAGTGTGTATTAACCAAGAACAATTCCAATTCTCTTATGCACATAATATTTTTAGGAAACTTCTTTTAAAAAACCTATTCAAACTAGAAAGCTACTCAAACTAGAAAACCTATTCATATTTGGAAACCTTGATTCCTTTATGAGTTCAAACACAGAGACATATTCTCCAAAAAGTCCAAACACATGCCTCAAGTATCTATAGTGAAGCTAAATAAAAACCAAGAATTAAGCATGTTTTAATTGACTTACATATAAATACCATGCCTTTTTCAACACGGTAATTGTGAAAAGAAGAAAGTTTTGACCACGCAACCTCTCGGTTGATTGAGTCATTGCATATATTTAAAAATTAGTATCGAAACATTCATGCATATCATATGACTAAATCGCTTTCATGTATGTCGTACTCAATGCTTGTTCAACATTGTTTAAAGTCAAATGCCTATTTCACGACATCATTGTTTCTACTTTTTAGCCAGTAAAAAGTAAGCTAATACTTGACAACATATATCAAAATACATTATTATTGATTTAGGTCGAAAGCATTAACATGTGATTAGATTGATGTGACTTGCTCTCAAAGAGAGCATCTAGAAAACTTCATCATAGTATAAAGTGTACACTACAATTACTAAAATAATCTCACTAGTTTCCTCGGCTATTGAAAATTATTTTATTTCGCTTTAATACCTCTTTGTCCCAATTTCACTTATGTACTTCCCAAGTAAATTTTTTTTTTGTAATAAATTTATTATCTGAAAATTGTGTATTGATACCCTATTGAATTATATCGTTGGTGAACAAACCGAAAAATGGGGAGCTATGACTTTTCTAGTTCCTTGTACTTTAAATGCTCTAGATTAGTGAGATTTGATTGAGCATCGCACAATTATGAACTAAACTTGTTATCATAGGTCGTTACTCCTAAAATTCTCACGGAGAACCAAATAGAGACCCTACAATTCAATGATTTGATTTTATGGCAAATGAGAGTTTCATGAATCCATCTTAAACAAATGATTATTAGGTAATCTATTGACCACATAGATCAAGATCATGAATAATTAAACATGTGGATCCTACCGTGAGGATGACATGATTAGCCGTACATATGACATGGCCTAAGGATTAGAAAATATATACAATATATATTTTTTTCATTTGGAATGATTCTTCTCTCATCTTATGAGTGTGCAAGAATTTTTAATGGAGATGAGAGACGGTCTGGATATATTTTTCCCCTGAAGGTGAACTTTCAATTTCTAGAGAAATTTTATGTATTATGGTTGATCTATTTGTAGGTTGATATCCGTTGACGGTGGAAAATCATTTTCGCCATAAAAAGTCATTTAGGCATGCTCTTTGCGCTTGCGTGACAAAAGGAAACAAAAGGTAAATGATATGAAAGGTGAAACAATGTAAAAAGAAACAAAAAAGAAGATGATTAATGGATGGTTATTTAAAGAGGTGGATGAAAGTGGTTGGTTGTTGAAAGTATTTTGCTAATAGATGTAATTTGGAATATTTATATTTATTTTATTATTTTGCTTATAGCTTGTTCAAGTAACGTGTCGACAAGCTATAAGCATATCACGGAATATCACACTGAATGGCAGCCGGACGTGAAGCCGAAGAGTTTCACTCGCCACTATTTTTACCTTCTTTGATGCAATCTTCTTCAGTTAGAAAGGTGCAACAATTGGCGGATGCATCGCAGGAGCCTTACACATAATACTCTGCCCTTGAAACCTCCCTACTCCTCTCAGATGAAACTTAACTGCAGAGCTAACGATAATAGTGAGTCGAGCTGCGAAAGCCATCGAATCAGAATATTAGGTCAACATGTGCGACAGATTGACAGTGAATCATGAGCATCGCACAGTCGCACACTATCAATGACGAAGAAAATATGTGAGACAGAGAGCGAGAGCAGAGGGGATTGTTCATCTTTTGGGAGCGAACGACGAGGACCTTGATGGAAGAACGTGGCTGGCAACATCATGTTCGAGTTCCCGGACAAGATGCTATGCCACGCAGGCTCCTTCCTCGACCGCCCAATCTCTGCCCTCACCGATGACGATGACCTCATGTACAGCGATATGCACTTTTTCCTCTCCCTCATTGGCTTCCCGAGCCACAGTAACGCTGTGAAAATGGACGAATAAATGGGTCTGTGTTAGAGAGAGAGGGGAAGGAGAGAGAGGGAGAGGTAGAGAAATGTGATTGAACGAGGAGATGAGGGGTTGAGGATTTGGGATCGTACATCCCAAAAAAAAAGCCAAGCTTCTGTTTGATTTGATTTGGGGGGGAAATCTGCAGAGCTGTTTTTTACCTAGTACAATTTTTTGACAAAATTGGCCAATCGCTGGATTGGGGCCTCATTTGGAACAAAGTTATTAAGTCCATTTTGGAGACAAGATCAAATTTGGGTATTTATTTGAGAAAATACATTTATTTTGGCCCCTTATTTGAAATTTTCCTTATAAAATATTATGCATTTTTAAGACAATAGCTGTTAAAAGAAGAAAGTTTTGACCATGCAACATTGATACAGATTATATGACTGAATCCGTTCTATGTATGTCGTATCCAATGTTTGGTTGATATTGTTTAATGTCAAATATAGTCTGTTTCATGCCATCATTGTTTCTGCTCTTTAACCAGAAAAATTAAGCTAATACTTTGACATTAGATACCAAAATTTGTCATTATTGGTTTAGGTCGAAATGCATGAACCAGATGACAAGCAATATATCAAGTATTAACACGTGACTAGATCGATGTGACTTGCCATAAGAGAGAACAACTAGAAAACTTCATCACAGTATAGACATTACACAATGATCACAAATAGTTTATTAAAACAATCTTGCTAATTTCCTCAGCTACTAAAATTATTTTATTTCGCTTTAATACCTATATGTCCCAATTTCACTTATGTACTTTCGAAGTAAATTCATCTCACATTAACCAGATAACAAGCAATAAATCAAATATTAACACGTGACTAGATCAATGTGACTTGCTATTAGAGAGAGCGACTACAAAACTTAATTATAGTGCAGACATTACACTACTATCGCAAACAGTTTACTAAACAATCTCACTATTTTCCTTGGCCAATGAAATTATTTTATTCACTTTAATACCTATTTGTCCTGATTTCACTTATGTACTTTCCAAGTACTATTTTTTTCATCGTATATTTATTATCTGAAAAAAGCCTATTGATACCCTATTGGATCATATCGTTGGTGAACAAACCAAAAGATGGGGAGTCATGATTTTCTAGTTCCTTGTATTGTCTCTAAATTAATGTGATTTGATCGAGCATTGCACAATTATGAACTAAAACTGTCATCATATGTCGTTACTCTTCCTAAAATTCTAACGGGAGAACCAAAAAGAGACACCCTCCAGTTTAGTGATTTGATTTTTATGGCTATGAAAGGTCCATGAATCCATCCGAAATGAATGATTATTAGGTAGTCTACCAATCACATAGATCAAGATCATGAACAATTAATCATGTGGATCCCATCCTGAGGATCACATGATTTGCTGTACATATGACATGGTTCAAGGATCAGAAAATTTATACAATATTTTTTGTTTTCGTTTGGAATGATTCTTCTCTCATCTTACAAAGGTGCCTGAACTTCCAATAGAAAAGGGAAACGTTCTGGATATTTTTTTTCCCTTGAAGGTAAACCTATCAATTTCTAGAGAAATTTTATGTATTATGGTTGACCTATTTGTGGGTTGATACTTGTTGACCATGAAAAATCATTTTCGGCATAAATAGTCATTTAGGCACACTACGCGTTTGTGTGACACAAAATGAAACAAAAAGCAAATGATATGAAAGGTGATACCATGTAAATAAAACATGATTTGGAAATAGACTGAAAATGTGGTCAATTGTTCTAAGACTTGATTTGCAAGCTAAAAGCCATAGGTTTGAAATCTATTCTCAATGTCATGAAACCTTAGTTAGTCATTGAAGGTTGGGCCTTTGGCTTAGGTGTACCGTCTCCTCGAGCTTCCTCACTTGCACCTATTGGAGTCGTGGTGATGAGCTTGCTTAGTGGGCAAATGGTGTTTCATTGGCACCTTCGCCCAAATATTCAAACATTAGGCAAGGTAGGTTACCATCCAATTCGAACGTTTTCTTAAAAAATTAATAAACATAATATAAATAGTTACCCTCAATCTTTTTTCTAAATAGAATCACAAATACTTTTTTTCTGCTACACAAATTAGGACAAACTAACCTAAATGTTGTGTGAATGTACTCATTTTTTAACATATGAAAATTTGTAAATGTTTATTAAAGGTACACAATTTGCATAAATCGGATCATGATTTGACTATCTAGCATCAGAATTTTCTTTTCTTATGGAAAAATACTAGATTTATTAAAACTTGTTTACAGAATTGATTTATTTAGTGAGGTATCAGACTACTATTGAATCGCAAACTACCACAGGGAGATACGATAATCTCCTTATCTAAAACGGCCTCAATTTCGTTTGCTTTTCTCACTCAGAAAAGAAAGCTGAAATGAAACTAAAAATAAATAAAAATCATAAAATAACTCATATTAAATCCATCTCCTCTATTACTTGCTCCTTCAAGAGATGAACTGAGTGGTCAAATGCTCTGTACGTATGTATCAAAATGTTGTGGTCAAATCTCATATGCGTTATAAAAAAAATTTAAATAAAACTAGAAATTTTGGGTAACTACAAGAAATAGGTGAAAATTACCTTATAATTAAGATTCCCAATGATTTAGTAATTTCGACTAATTTAAATCAACTAGAGATCATGTTACTTGTTGAAAATCAAAAGCTTAAATTAACATTCACAAAAAAAAAAAATTCAGGTACATTATCTTCAAAGGTATTCATATGTTCTTTTTCTTTTTTTTATCTAGTTCTATTCTATATCTATTTTACAAGTCATTGTTTGTACTATGTACCATACACAAGTTGCAAAACCCACTCCTGTGCGCAAATTACGAAACCCTGCTCCTTCATTAATGCTTCCCCATCCCAACTTTTTGAGAAAATGGAGAATCGACCTTTTCACTTCTCCCTTCCTAAGTGAGAGGGGTGGCCACTAGGGCAACCTTCAATGATTTCATGTGTTCTTATTAAATCTCTCTTCAAAGATTTTATGAACTCTTCACTTCTCATTCCCCAATTATTTTGCACATTTTGATCATAATAGAAATGGAGAGACATCCCTGTGGTCAATTTCTCTCTCATAAGAGTGGGGAAAACAACTACTCTTGTCAAAAAGTAACTATACAATGGCATGTAGCCTTCAAACCTTAGTAGCCTATTTATATTGTATCTCTAGTAGAAATCCTTGAAGAAGGCTAGTAAGTGTGGTTCTAGAATATTGTCAGACTATATCAAATAAGTACTAGAGATGTTTAGTTTCAGAGTCGGTTAGCTCCTGACCTAAAATCTAGAATTGACTCTTTGACCCTAATTCCAAATGATTGTTACTAGGAATCATCCATTTTACGTGTACTTTTTTTTTCCTAAAAGAGACATCAAAATCAGTTTAGAACCGATTCTTGAGAGCTTAACCTGTCCTAAATTAGTTCTAGGTTGGCGAAGTCAAGAACTAAACCAGATGTCCCTAAAACTAGCCTTGAGCCGATCAATCTAGCCCAATTCAGTCCAATTTTCAAGTTGAATCGGAGCTGATGTACACCCTTAATAAGTTCTATCTTTTTCATGAAACCCTTCCCTTCTTAGTTAATTTTAGGAAGAGCAATGTTTGACTCTGCTTAAGGGTGTACAAAATAGATTGCCTAAACCGAAAACTGCCCAAACCAGACTGAACCAGTTAGTTCAGTCTAGTTTCTGATTCCTAAAAGTAGAACTAGTATTTAGACGATCCGATTCTTGATTCCAAGGGGACCAAACCAAACCGATTACATATACCTTTTTTTATTTTTTTATTTCTTTAGAATAGATGGCATCAACTGATCACTCCTACCGCTGCTATTTGCACATAGGTAGAGCCAAGTCCCTTCCAACAAGTAGATCTAGCTTTGCCGACGCCCCAAATTTGTGAACCTTTCATTGTACCTTCCCATATCCATTAATTATATCTCCCTAGTGTCAAATGTTCCGTTAATTATATCTCTCCAAAACTTGTTTTAAATTTTTAATTTCAACATCAAGAAACCATTGCTCCATTTAACCAATACCATTTCAAGCGGCCTCAGCTTGAGGCCAAAGGGGAGTAAGAAAAACAAACAAAAGAAGTGGATGTTTGCTTAGGCATGGACAAGACCCTGAAAAGGAATGCATATGTCATACAAAATCAATCAGAATCGAGACAACTGAAGGTAAAGTGATGATGGCTATTTCTAAAGTTTTTGCTTTGTTTTTTCTTCTTTGCCTTTTTCCTGTTTGGCTATTTTGACATCTATCTCTCTCTCTCTCTCTCTCTCCACATATATACTGAGTGCATACAAGTAGGGTTAACTTTACTAAAACTGATTTACAAGAGTGATAAATTAAATAATGTAAAAGTTGTTATTGGCTGTGAAATATGACCTTTACAAACTTTCGCCGCCATATAAATAATATAACAAGTTGTTATTGACCATCAAATCTGACCTACTTATGTAAACTCCCGCCGCAATATAAATAATCTATAAATTGTTATTAGCCATCAAATATGACTTTTACAAACTTTTGCCGCAATGTATCAATTTTATAGATCAATCTCACAATATCTGTTTTTGCATACAATTTTTCTGTTCTCCGATAGTGACAAATTCATTGAACGAGCTCTCTCCGTCTCTCTCTCTCTCTCTTATAAATAGCGCCGTGCAGCAAGGAGTTCATCATTGAGTTAGAGCGATGGAATCACAATTACTACCTCTCGACACTGGTTCTTCGGTAGTTAGCGTTCAAGAGCTCATCAAACAAACCATGGACGCAGTTCCAGAGAGGTATGTTCGTCACAACCAGGAACCACAGATCCTCTCTGGTAATGGAAGCACTGAAACGACAATCGTTCCAGTCATTGACCTGGGGAAATTGTCCTCGGACCAAATCGCGTGCGATCAGGAATTGCAGAAACTGCATGAGGCTTGCAAACACATGGGTCTCTTTCAGGTTTTCTCAGACTCCCACTTCTCTTATCTTTAATGCCCTCCTGGACTTGAAGCTTCGTATATTGATGTCGTCTGAAACCTCCGACCACATCGATCGGCCCAAATGGACCCCCACAGCATCCAAAGACTTAACATCAATGGGATGCATAAGTATTCGACGCATCACGTGGTGTTTCTTTTATCTACTTAGTTTCTTTTTAAATGACTCGGGTTTTAATACAAGGAGATGGAAACAATTTCGACCAAGGGAAATTACATGCATTGTGACCAAGGGAATATCGAGGAAGTGATAATCAACACTATATTGGAAAATTTAAAGAAGTTGAAGACTGCAAACTTAAAATTTTAATTAGCATTTTGTCTGTACAGCTCGTTAACCACGGAATAGGTCCTTCTCTGTTGGAAAATCTAAGGTATGAAATCGAAGAATTTTTCAAGCTTCCCTTGTCGGAGAAAACAAAATTCAAGGTAAGGTTAGGAGAGGTCGAAGGTTATGGGAATGTCGCACGATCAGAAGGAAAGCTTGATTGGGATGACAGGTTCTTCATGATAGTCAACCCCATCGCCAAAAGGAAACCTCATCTTTTTCCGGAAATCCCTTTGTCACTCAGGTTCTTCCTCTATCTTTATACATGCACACATACACATGTTATGCGGATGTGATGGTCGTCTGCATTGTCAAGATAATTACTTATCAATATCTTGACAAGTATTGATAATGGGCTGGTTACACATTTATGTGGGTGGAACTCCGGAGGTAGATTTCTTTTGCTTAAAAACACCAACCATCATACGATTTCCTTCGCAGTGATTATTTCTATCTACCACTTCACATAGCCAACTTTAGTGTTTCTCACACAACTTTAAGTTATTTTGGGCTTTGAAGGTAACGAATGACACACTTCATAATGTAAATTGTAACCCAAATCTCTCTCTCTCTCTCTCTCTCTCTCTCTCACACACACACACACACCAGCGCGTGCGTGCACAAAATTCTTGGCTACATCTACCACATTTGAGCCTAAATCACATGCATCATTAAGGCAAGCCCCATGTAGAAGGCACCTGATCTAATGGTATATATGAATTAGCTCACATGTCATATTAATATATACAAGAATCTTATACCATTTGTGGATTGGACACTAATACTTATACCTTCCTTTCATTCACAGAAATGCCTTAGACTCTTATATTAAGGAGCTGCAAAAGCTGGCTATGCAGCTCCTTCGCTTGATTTCAAAATGTTTAGACATCGAGATAAATGAGATGAAAGAGTTATTTGAGGAAGGCTTTCAAAGTATGAGGATGACATACTATCCTCCGTGCCCACAGCCGGAGCATGTTGTTGGGTTAACGCCGCACTCAGATGCGGCCGGCATCACCATCCTCTACCAAATCAACGATGTCGATGGCCTCCAAATTAAGAAGGATGGGTTTTGGACACCTATTCCCATTTCACCACATGCATTTGTAGTGAATGTGGGGGATATCATGGAGGTATCGTTTTCTTGCTTTGGCAAACTTCTTCCTTCAATTTTAGGATTTCTAACTTGTTTAACATTTTCCCCTTAATAAAGCATTTCATATTTCGGCCGTCTAGTGAACACGTATTGTCTAAACCCATGATACTGCATATCAAGAAAACTCATAAGACCCACCCAAGGTCACTTGAAAACGCATAAATTTTCATGTCACATCATCACCTAGTGAGCCCAAACAGTATTTTTGCCCTTCAGCTAATGCCTGTTAATTGACTGAACAACTTAGTGCGTCGTTATGAAATGAGTATTGTCTGGAGGTGTGGTCATGATGACGACAATCCTGAACTTCAGCTAGTTTCATAGTTTGTTTTAGATCTTGATGACAATGTCATTCATCACTATATGATTTAAATTAAATTGGGTATCTATCTACCATATTAGGTTCTAGAGCTTGTTTGTTCAAAATTTAGTCAAAGTAAAATGAATTTTTTATTCTAATAAATTATATGGAAATCCATGAGTTAATTTTTATATATTGCGATAGTTTCAAGTGACTTGATAAAAAAAAATCAAGGAATGTGAATTGCAAGATTTAGATTAGACAGGAAAAAAATAAAAGTCG
The DNA here is from genome assembly GCA_014858505.1 of Corymbia citriodora subsp. variegata. Classification (NCBI taxonomy): domain Eukaryota; kingdom Viridiplantae; phylum Streptophyta; class Magnoliopsida; order Myrtales; family Myrtaceae; genus Corymbia; species Corymbia citriodora. The sequence goes on along the minus strand of CM026414.1, from coordinate 26,119,508 downwards.
ACTCAAACAAAATTTAAAATCTCAAAATTTCTACATGGTGTTGGAGTAGGGCAACTCGAGTCTCATTCACCGGGAGATAATAAATTTCCATGTATCACTCTAAAGGAAAATCTAACCATGTGTGATGTATATAACACTCCATGTGTGATGTATATAACACTTAAAGCATCAATTTGGTCTCTATTCCTTTGTATCGAACATTAGTCTTGAATTTGTTCAGTGGACCATTCACTGAATCGAAATACTAAGACATCTTGTCATAAAAGGCATTTCATATGAATTTTTAACAACCATGAATATATCACACTATCACTAGCGGTATTCAAATTAATCTAAAGCACGAAAAAAAATTTCCTAGTCAGCTCCGGCCAGTTGTTTCGGATTAAGATTCAATCTGGAGAGGCTACTGGGCCCATTTTTTTCCTTTTTCTCCTGGCCATGCTGATTTCCGTGAATCCCAGCCCCTTTGCACTCGTTATAATATGAGTTTTCTTTGTTTATAATTGCAGATTCTTAGCAATGGTCTTTACCGCAGCATTGAGCATAGAGTCATGGTGGATTCAACAAGAGAAAGGATCTCAATTGCTATGTTCTTTAACCCTAAGCTAGACTTGGAAATTGGCCCAATCCAATCTCTGACAACAAAGGAGAGTCCAGCGCTATATAGAAGGATAAAGATGGAGAAATATGTTAAAGATTATTTTTCCCAGAACCCTAATGGAAAGTCATACTTAGAGAAGATGAAGCTTTAACTAGAGAAGGCTGTTGCATCTAAAGGGGAGTGAATGAGAAGGATTTTGGAAGACCCTCGCTTACTAAGCTTAACTGAAGCATACTTAAAGCATCCAATAAAAGTTTGTCACATCATATTCTAAATATGATTAGTGAATCAATTTCTATATTGCCTATAGCATCGAGTGTCGTAGCATTGTTTCTAGAAAAAGCATATTGTCATGTAACGCAAGTACTTTGTTATACCAGTACCTTTATGTTTGAACGATGTTGTATTTTACGATTTTAGCACTACTTCATATAAATTGTAGAGGGAGTGTGTAATGTTTCCTCATGAGATTTCAATTACAAACTGCAAATCATTTCGAAGAAAGTTTCACTATACATCTTCAAACAGTTACATGGTAGTAAGAATGAAAATTAACTATTAAAAAAAAATCAATATACCCTAAAGCATCTGCATTCTATTTTCCAATAATGTCTTTTTATGGCACGAGTTTTAATATATGCTAAGATACTCAAATTCCCACAAATTGAAGAGAAACTATTAAATTTTTTATTTATTTCTTGATCAAATAAAATATATGAATACTTATGACTAAGCAGAATTGATTCTACTCATAAAAAATTTACTAAGAAAGATCGCTAATGATAGAGAAATTGGCCCATTACAACTTATGGTGACTAAGGTGAGTCTGACACTAAATTTTGGTTTTATGCTGTTGACATCTAAATTTTAATTAAATATTTAGATTTAAATTACATAGAGAATTAAAGAGCAATTTGGCCCTAACAAAAATGATTATCGCATCACCTGGGTATTAATATTATTTGCATCTAATAAGTTTTATTTTCTACTTTATTTTCCCTTCTTTTACCCTATTTTCGAACAAAAAAATAATAAAAATTCACAAAAAAAAGAAGCCCACAGGACCAGGCCTTCATCCCAACCCCATTCCCTTTTCTTTCCCACCTAACGTGGGCCCACAGGCCATCTCGCCCAACTCATTGGCTTGACCCCTTTCTCTTCTCTTCTTCCTCATGCGGCGAGGACTAGGGGTGTCAAAAATCAAACTGAAACTAAAAACGAACTGAACCAAACTGAAATTTCATGTGTTTTCGATTTAATTTGATTTCAGTTCGATTAACCGAAAAATAATTGTTAACTTTTTCGGTTCAGTTCTGTTTTTGGTTCAGTTCGGTTAACCGAACTGAATCAGAATTTTCAATAAAAATTGAACAACCTCTCTTTTTTATTATCTCTTTTTCACTTAGGTTTCAATAAACAAAGTAAAAATAGGAAAACTGGAAAACCGAATTGAACTGCATTTTCTGTTTGGTTCACATTCAGCTCAAGATCATTTCGGTTCGATTCGATATCATCCCTTATTAGTTCGATTTGGTTTGTTTTTTCCAAAAAACTAAACCAAATCAAACCGTTTACACCCCTAGCAAGGACGGCATACTCCAAGGAAAATGAAGCAAAGTAGAAGGCGTAGAGCAAGCGAAGGAGCACAGGCAGTGCAAGTAGATTGGCAATGCGATGGGGGGCAGCCCACCGAACGTTCGGCTAGCGGGAAACCCGCTACCCCCCACATGCGACAAACAATTTACAAAAGGAGGGGGTATTTAGGCCATATAAAGGCAAAAAACAAGAGGGAAAAATTCCAAAAAAGAGCTCGTAATATTCTCATTTTCTCAAATAGAAATCTGAAATAAATCTTATTTAAAATAAAAGTCTGAAATGATTATTGTTGTGTGTCTGACATTGCCAATTGTTGATTAACTAAATTTTTCGACCAATTAAGAGCATTTTCGTTTAAATTTTCTTTTCTTTCCTTCTTTTTTATTTTTTGGCGACCATTGGCAAAGGCCGGTGAGGGCTCCACAACCCTTGCCGGTCGCTAGGCTAGGGCTGATGAGGTTCTTAAGAGTCCTCATTAACCCCAAGCAAAGGTGGCCTCATGCGCGGCCGGTGGCCACCCTTGCTAGATCTAGCAAGGGTCAATCTCACCTGAGGTTGACGAGGGCTCGACGACTCTCACCGGCCTCAAGAGGGCCCTCGGAACCCTCATTGGCCCCAGGTGGGCCAACCCTCGCCAGACGAGGGTGACCTCTCCCACCCTAATTAGCAGCCGATGAGGGCTGTTGAGCCCTTGCCGACCCTTACCAGCAGCTAGTGAGATCGTTGAGCCCTCATCGACCACCGACAAAGATGAAGAAAAACTAGAAAAAGGGAGGGAGAGCTTTTCCGCCAGAAAAAAATCCAGCGAAAGAGAGAAACCAAGATCTGAGACGGAGAGACCGTGAACGAGAGAGCCTCGGTCGGCGTCTCAGCTGTGCGCGAACCCCCGCCGGACGACCTCTTCTGGCGGACACCTTCCCCGAACCAGTAAGCCCCGTTTGCCCCTGTTTTTCGGGTATGCCGGCCGGGGCATGCGGCCGTCTGGCTTGTGCGAGCGCCGGCCCGTGACTCCCCATCTGGCTTGTTTATAGAGAGTTCCGGCCTGGGTTTGAGTTCCGGTTGAGCCGATAATCCTCCGTTTTCTAGCACGCTTCAAGTGTTTGTGGAAATGCCGCAATGAGATCTACTTGTCGTGTCCTCGTCGGTGGCCGTAATCGAGCCGTCCCTCCTTGGCGATGCTTCTTCGAGGCCCCGGTCTCCCGAGCGTGGGCCGTTCGGTTGTTCCGTCTCTGTTCACCGGCACCGTCGTTCCTGTGTGGGTTTTGGTGGAGGTTACCGGTGACATCGACGACGGTCGAGAAGCGGTCAGATGGGGAGAACCAGCCGCGGTCTGAGTTGGCTGAGACGGCGCCAGGAGGGACGTGCGGCTCGGCCGGCGCGAGCCGCCCTGCTCGTCTTGGCCACCCCCGTCGACGCCGCGGGAAATCGGGAAAGAAGAGCGAGTCGGGTCTGCCTGGGCGCCGATTCGGATTCGGGTCGGAGTTGACTGTGTCAGGTCTTTAGGGTTTGGTCTTTGGGCTGACATGAATTAGGCATATTGGGCTTATTTTGTTCTCGGGCCAGACTTAGTTTATTTGCCTTTTGCTAATAATATGATATAATATGATATTATTATTAAAAAAATTAAAATATAAATCATAAAATCCAAAAATAATTTACATTTTCCAAAATCAGAAAAAGCCTAAAAGATGGTTTTTATTTTCTGCAATGGCATGGAAAATCCTTGACAATTAAAAAAAATATCAAAATCGGGTTTTAAATAAGATTAGATACCAAAATGATATTAGTTGATTAACTCATGTAATCAAATCTCTGATCTTAGTTTTTTAAATTGCGCAAGAGTAAAATATTTCTTCTAATATTTTACTGAGGTTTTTAATTGACCTACCCTAAACTAATTATAGTGACTCTTAAATAAAATTAATTTATAAATTAAAAAACTCGAACCATAAGTTGCGAAGTGATGGGCTTGAGAAAGCTGGGGCTAAGCCTAAGCTTAGTTGAGCCATTAGCCTCCCTTTCACTCGCGCGTAAGGCTTTGGGAGGTTATGACATATGTGCAATGACATTATCAAAGTTTTAATTTATTCAACATAACATTTAAATTATTTTTAAATATTAAATTTAGTTATTAAACTTTCAAGTATTCCATTTAATCCCTCACTTTTCATAATAAAGTCAAATAAGTTCTCCATATTCACAACTTTTCATATTTACACTATTATATTTAGAATTTCTTTTTATTTCAATCCATTTAGTGACGACAGACCTAAGAATTTCGGTTAGGCCTTCATTGTGTTTAATGACCAAAAGCTACATTAGGGAGACCACTACTACGTGTTGTCCTTTCCCAAGCACTTGAGAAAGCCTCTATTCCCTAGGAGGCACCTATACTCCGAAAGTTTTTGTGTCGTGTTGGACATTCCGAAACGTGTCAAGACACTTTTTAACACTTGATCAACATGTATGGGAAAATTTGACATATAGTCAACTCTCACAACATTCTCTGACATTCAAGTCCGAAATTCCGACATACAAGTTTGGAATTCTTACACGTGATTTCAACACTCACGATATCAATTTTAAAAAAATTTCAGTCAATAAGAGATCAAAATGTAAATATGTAAAAAAAAAATAGTGAAGGAGGAAAGAAGAAAAAGCTAATTTTGACTCAATTCCTATGACATGCAAATCACCCTCAAGTTTGTTTTCTCTTCTTCACATGAGTTCAGAATATGGATTGCTTTTTTTATTCCCCAAGTTTTATGGATTATTGGAATGAAGTTAAATTTGTTAGATTGAAACACTAAATGATATTAACAAATGGTGGATCAATATTTTTAGTGTAAATTCATTATAAGCTCTTTTATTATTTATTTATTATTTATGAATTTAAATCAAATTAATTTGATTGAAATAATCCTAAAAATGATAATTTATCATGTATATATAAAAATATACATTCAATATACAATGTGTCAAAATTCTCCATTTTTTAAAAAACGTGTCGGCATATATCATGTTGCGTATTGCGTGTTGGTTTTGTTGCTATTTAGACTATTCCTTAACCTTCCATTCATGTCTCCATGTCATCTAAAAGAAATTTTATATAGAAGTAGTCCCGCTAAAGAATTGGAAAGGTTATTTGCCCTTCAAATGTGACTAATTTGATCGAAGAGGTGTTAGTCCTTACAATGCTTCTTTACTCTGCATAAAGACAAAATCATTCATCAATTGAACTTGAAGGGTGGTTCAATTCGCAAAACAACTGGGACTTTACATCTAAACATTCGCACCTTCATTAATTTCGTACTTTAACCCAAATGTAAGTGGGTAGAATGCTACAAGAAATTACTTGTCTTACATTCGGGAGAATTTATAGGGTACACCTGAAGTGATCATTTAAGTAGTTCAAGGCTCATAACCATTCATTCTATATAAAAAGGATAGGACGACTTAGAACAGACGTGATAAGTTCTAGAGTAGCAAACATTATATTCAGGGTGTATCCACAATCTTTTTTTTTCGTGGAACTTCCTAGTATGGTCATGAACGGCTTTTCCTTGACCAGATAGGGGACAATGGTTCATGAAGTTGGAAATATTGTGACTTTACCCATTGAGAAAGAATGTTATTTCAACTCTATCTTGCTAGATGTTTCACCCTATGATAATTCATGTAATCACGTCACTACTTTTTAATGAACTGATAACTATGATATGGTACTTAAATTTTTAGGAGGAAAATGAATAAACTATCGCATAGGCATTGACCAATTACATTATTTCTTTTTTCTTTGTTTCAATTCCCAGAGATGCTTTGGAAGCTTACACTGAACATCCCTTTTTCTAATGACAAAGGCATTGACGATGGACAAGACAGATCTGAATCTTAAATAATCGTAGTTAGGCAAACACATGATTAAATGAAAAAGGAAAAAAAAGAGATAAATTTTGGTGATTTGCTTGTATACGTGGGAGGGGTCAGTCTCTCAATAAATTTATGAAAAGAGAGGATCTCGATCTTAAATAATTGTAGTTGGACAACCTCTAATGGTATTCCGTTCATCATTATTAATTGACGATTAGGTATCCATTTCTTTCTCGGACAAAATCCAATCAACGTCCAACACATATACATATTTTGATTGGTTCTCTTGTACTATTTTTAAAAAAAATCGTGTGTTTTGTTGAAATTTGTAATGAGAGGCAAATCTCAATACTTGATTAAAAGATGATTGGCCAATGGCAACAAATGGTGAGGTGAAACTCGCGTTGGTTCCCTTTAATGTGCCCAAGAAGGATCTAGTCCGCTTCTAAGCTTGTAGATTGAGAAAATTTTGTATTAGAATAAGTTTACTGGGGTAATGCAGTCAATGGTATCAACCACAATGCAGAAAATATTGCATTAGACTAAGTCTATGTGGTTCGCACCCACTTGTCAACTACCTTTATTTGATAGGTAAGACGAAACCTGAATCAAATGATTTGAGAATTTATATGAGTGATTTGAGTTTCTGCTCACTCATCACCTCTACTTGGAAATCTCTTCTTGAATGGAGCATCTCTGTTTTTGTGGGAAAAAAAAAATAGGGCCATTGAATGTTTTCTCTTCATTTTATCCCATGGCCACCATTGTAACTTCTCATAAGCTTCATCTCTATGAATGAATATTTTTACCACCAATAATAATTTATGTCTAACTATTTTCGTAGGCAATGAATTTTTTTTATTCATATTTTTTGTAAGCAATATAAATAATTATTTTTTTAGAAAACGTGTTTGAAATCACTCATTTTTTGCATAATAAAGGCACTCTAATTTATACTTCTCAATAAGGTCAATTTACTTTAATGACGAAAAGATCACATGGCCCTTTATTGTTTGTCTCTTTTTGATGTATATTTCCCAGGACACTTGACGTTGATGTCTTGCTTCATTGATGCCAGGTACAGGCCTCGTTGAAAGTTTGCGTAAAACCCTATGAATTCAAGGTCATAAAAAGCAAGGACGTCAACGAACCCTGCCCCTTATTCACCGCCATCAATTCTCCCTACCAACCTCCAATGCTGGGTACGCCACGAAGAAGGTAAGACAACAAAAGTTTGCCCGTCTCCGGCGAAGTTTTAGTGTTATAATATTTTTAATATGATCCTACAAATTTCATTATTATTTTATTATCCAAATCTAATTGCTGATAATTATTATAATAACCTAATTAAAGATAACTGTCTTGATGAAAAATTATATTTACTAGGATTTGTATGGACATGTAAATTGGTCATCTAAACCAAACCTTCTCATGATTCTGATTATCTGAGAATCTGAGAGCATACTATCAATGTTGAGAGGGCAATGGAAAGTTAGAAGTGCTTATTTATGATTGTTCAAGACCCACATATCTATTTTCCATTGTGTCTTTTCACTATTATTTAAGCTCTATGTATCTATTTTTCATTTCATTAATGGCTGAAGGTTAGTATAAAATTTTACACATTTTTGCATTTGATCCCGATTATCAAGATCTTGGTTATCTGCAAATTTCTAACATTTGGAACCCTTCCACCCTTCCGTGTGAGAGAGAGAGAGAGGATGCAAAACATCTTAATATGAGTGATTCGATTCGATAGATTTAGATTCTTATATATACACTCATGTGATACCTCATAATAGAATGTATATTATATAAATCCATTTGTATAGATATCATCTTTTACATTAAGAAAGTTACATGCTTTGGAAGAAAGCTGAGATTGGGAATAGATTATTTTAGACAATGGTCATGGAACTATTGAGAGAGAGAGAGAGTGTGTAAAGCCACATCACCCGTGCATATGTTGTTACACTCACACTTAATCTTCTAGGTGAGGGTTTGGTGACCCTCACAACAATGGTGACCCTCCTCTTCCTCCTCATCCTTCTCTCTCTCATCCTCTTCATAATTTTATTTTTTTTCAATCTCTCTCTATCTCTTTCTTGTTTTTTCAATCACTTTCTGCACGCGGTTCTCATGGTAGCTGGTCACCCTGTCAAGGGTACCAAAGATATTACGATAAGGGAAAACCAATCAAAAAGATCCCACAAATAAAGAGAACCAATCAATATGTCCACATCAAAATTTTCCATCATTTAAGAGAAATGGTCCTACTGACTTTTTTATTTATTGCACCACTTTCTATGAGTTTTGAAAATTGCCAATCTTAAAATCTAAACATTTCAAAAGTAAATTGCACTTCAACCACGACTTTTGAAAACCTCCGAAAAGATTTTCAAAATCATGGAAGACCCTTGGCACCTCGAAAGTGATTGGGAGACTTCCCCTAATTGCTTGGGACCTTGACATTCTTGATGCACCTACCCAAAAAAATCTGAATGATCAAATCTTTTTCTCTTTGTTGGACTATAAAGTAGATTCATTGATTGATACTTCTAGAAATGGTGACCTTCGCTATAGTCCACATCGTTGAGAAATCAAAGCTCCATTGTCTTGACTTTCTCATGGTTATCAAATTTGGTCGTTAAGTGTGAAATCGTCACCAATGACGGTATATCTAGTCTCAATGGGATAAGAACGATTGATGCCGGTGTGGTTCTTGTTCTCCTACGCATTAACAAACGTGACTTACATGCTGAATAGTAAATGCTCTCGAACACCAGCAAAGTCAAAGCACATGCGCCGCAAGTTAGCTACAAGGAAACTACCGCAAGTATAAATTAAAGACAAAGGAAAGAGCACGTTTTAAGTACACCATATAATACAATGCCTTCGTCAAGACGTAACCGCGACAGAGAAAGGACTCTCGACTCACCGCCACGCAACCCCTCGGTCGACTAAGTCGTTGCGCATGTTAGGCGGTCGATACCGTAGCGTTGATGCAGATTCCAAGACTTGTGCGTCGGATCCGATGCTTGTCCATGTTGTTTACTGTAGAATATAGTCCGCTCCATGTCATCATTGGTTGAACTTTAGCCTTTTAAAAGTAAGCTGACGCATGACATCGGGTGCGTTCAGAGCCCTCTTGCGGAAATGTACCGGAGAAAATGCAAAAAAAAAGTAAAATTTTGAGACGTCTGTTTCGCAAAAATTAGATAATTTAAGCAAAATTCAAAAATAATTATTTATATTATTTGGAAAAATTAGTCAATGGAAATATTTTTCATTAATGATAATAGTTGACAAAAGGACATTTCAAGTGTCATAACTTGGCACGAGGAATATGTAAGTGATAAAATTTAGAAAAGATACATTTGAATACTAAAAATCGGAGAAAAAATGAATACTTAATTGTTAATGGCGAGAATTTTTTGCCAAACAGTCGACATGGCTTTTTCTAGGAAGTTTTTCAAATGATGTGACATTTCTTTGAAAAAATTTATTCATGTAGATAGGGCGAACGACATCTCATTATCCTCGTAAACTGCGTGAAATGATGTTAAATGATGTCGTTTAGTGTCTTGACCTAATTGTGCGACATTGTTCACTCACGGTCGCTCGCTGTTCCTTCTCATGTTGGCCCTTCATGCTTGGTCATTGTCCTCACTAAGGCTTTACCGTCGGTTGCCATTCACTCATGGTTGCTTGCCGCCATTGCTCACTTGAGTTTGTTCTCTTCTCTCCCTATCCATTGGCTGTCACCGCTCATCGTTCCTTCTCTCGCTCGCCCTTCATGCTTGCTCACCATTCTCGCTGAGGCTCCATTGCCACTCACTATTCACTCATGGTCACTTGCTGTTCAACAGCGCAATTTGGGGGCAAACTGAAATTAGGGCTTGGGGGCCTTCAATTGGGAATTTTGGCTGATTTAAGGTTTTTAAGTTGGGGGGATATGAAGGATGGCGTTGTTTTAGACAAGGATTACTGAG
>CM026414.1:26090803-26109349 GCA_014858505.1 Corymbia citriodora subsp. variegata | reverse complement strand
GATGGAGATGTTTTACCAGATCGAACAGGGGGGTGTTGAGGAAGCTGTTGGTGATGAAACTGACGGCCAAGGAACCGAGTTATAGTCTTCACGGTATTCTTATTGTTAAGGTTGTCAAGAAAGAGGAAACCGAGGAATTGGAGAACGTAAGTATCGACATCTAGGGGCTCGAGTCCATGAAGGAATCGTACAATGGAGAGAGCAAGAGTTTGCCCATGGCAAATTCGGCAGAACAGCTGGTAATTTCACTTTGTTTTGATCCATTGTAGCCTTCAAATTTGTGATTATTTTGAATTTATGCATTAGAAATGGAATCTGCTTAATTACTTATTGAGCTATTGCTCCAAAGCATGAGGTAGCAATGACTCCAAGAGTGGTGCAAAGGACTTCATGAATGAATTGCTGTGGATTGCTTGATGTCATAACCGGGTCCAGGACATAATTTCGAGGTTTGTACTTCCCAGTCAGCTGGAAAATTGGTATGATGGTTTCATGGCCGAGAACAGTGTCTGTTGCATTCTATAGCTGCATAAGCTAGGATTTGTAATATTGCTGCATTTACATTTTTATCAAGAGTGTCTCTACTCTTTGATGTCTCATTTGTCACCTTTGAGGCTAGGCTGGTGCCAAAGAACTCGACCATCATGTTCCCTTCCCTGTTTCCACAAACTCAGCAGTTGCTTCCGCATACTTCTACATCTTAACTATATAAACGAACTTGTTTCTTAGCTCGGCCGACATTTTCACGAACTATTAGAACCCTTATTGTGCTTTCATGGTCCTCAAGTCTGAAAATCATTCTCGTTGCTCAGATGCAGCCAGACTGTGAAGTTCGCTAAAGCCAACCTGCAAGTACTTGGGGTCTGTCGTAAGTGGGACTGAGGAGTTCCTCTCAAATCCCTTTTCTCGCTTGAAGACGCGAGTCACGGAAAGTGATGTTAAAAATCACTCGAACCAAGAAGTTAGCAGCCGCAGTTTACTACGGCTCCTCTATTCTTAGTTACTCCACATCATTTGCTCCGGCGAATGCACTTTCGCCGAATCACGTTTTGATTGGTGCGGATATCTCGTTCGCCATTCCTTTCAACAACAGTACAGATGCTGGCCAAAGGGAATGACAGACTTGTCAAATAATATATGGATTGAATATTTTCAGTCTTGGACCCATGAAAACATCCGGAGCTTCCTCTGAACGTGAACTCTCAAGCTGGATTCCTTCTAACTGTCTTTTGGGTGCAGAGAGAACTGGGAATCGGTTTTAGTCGAAAGACAATGGGCTTAGCAAAGAATTGATAGTCTGCTTTTGGCCCGATGTGAATGTTATCAGATCTCGTGCATGCGAAGCTCATGTGCGATTGCTTTTCGCACCCTTTCGTTCGATATGGTATTTCTAAAATTGTAAAACGGTGCGATCAATTGTAATTAACAGCTATTGTAAAGTAGGAAATAGAAGAGATGTACCTAAACTATGTTAAATTCGAAAATTGTGATACTTTTTTTTCTGAGAAAGAGAACTTGTTAATTTGAAATTACTATGTGGTCATGTGTTCAGAATTACAATCCTCGCATTGTCAACGTGATTTTTGCTGAATGAGTTCACTTTTCATCATATTCTATAGAATGATCTCGATAACTGAAATATTAGTATCAACTTCGACAATTTCACCCGAACTCAATTACTTTCTGTGTAGCTTGATTACGTGAGAAAACTATAAAAGTAGGTGATTTGGGAAGAAATGTATAAAATTTTACCTTGTGTGCGAAAAACCATTCGAGGACATGTCCGTAGCATCTATTGCATGCAGAACGCTTTGATTTTCTTAACTAACATGTTTTGACAATTCAAAGGGAATGTTCATGTTTAGAAACCTATTTAACGATTTAGTCAAACATGGCAAGAGGTTTAACTCAATTAGTAAATCCGAATATTTTTTTTTTAAATTACAAGGTAATTAGAGAAAATGAAACTTCATCCAACAAAAGATGGATGTTGTCTCTCTAGTTATTTTCTTTTTTTTATCCTTATACTTCTCACTCTTGAACCTTTGCCCTACCTTTTTACCGGATGTGAAAGTCGAAACCCACTTTTAAAATTAAATTTCTTCCTCCCAACTCCTGAGAATCTTTTCTATATGGAAAGCAGCCGTTAGAGCAAATTAGTTAGTTCCCAATGCTTTTGGTTCAAAGCCCAGCCATGGTGCAGGCCCCACCAACTTTGTAGGAAAAAGTAACCAAAAAAAAATTAATCTAGACTAGGAAGCATCATCTCAAATCTTACACAATTAGAAATTTTAGAGTCAAGGACTTGATTATACTAACATCTGTTAGCACTCTATTAGTACCTCTAACTTGGAAAATCGTTATCTGAGTGGTCTCATGATCTGGATTGTCAATTATAGTCCTAAGGCATCAAAGTTACTTAATGATCATGCAAATGATTTTGTATGGTTCATTTTTATCAAAGCCTAAACTAATCCTAGCCTATTCTAGGAAAGCGATAAACAACCAATTTATTGAAAGACAATTACGGGAAGTAAATACCAAAGTATTGAAATAGCTTTCAAAGTAAATGCGGAAAAACAAAACCGGTTATAAGTCCGGTAAAAAATATACATGACCGTGTTATAAGCCCTAGGACATGATCTCTCAAGAGCTAAATCCTAGTCACATTCAATTCATTTCAAAAGGATACTCAGCTAGAACTAAGCTACACTTATATTAATCAAATGAAATTAAAATAAATCCAATGCTAAAACTAAAAAAAAATTCATGAAGACCTATTTCCAAGCATTTTCTTCTTCTTTTTTAATAATTTCGAATTTTTAATTTTAATAATTCTGAAAATGGTGAATCGAACTGGGTCCCTCATCCTAATCCGAATAAAGGTAGAATTCTGGCCTCGCCGAGATGGGCTAAAGGGCACAAATTTAGTCCATCCGCAAACCCACTCCAATATTCGACCCAAAAAAAATAAAAAATCCCATTCCAATTCTAACCTTCCATAGCCCGATTTCATTTAACTTAAACCAAGCCCAAATTAAGACGACTTGCCACCAGCCTGCTTGTCCACTAAAGCAACGCCAAACCCATATTAAAGCCTACTTCAAATAAACCCATTTATCTTTGTAGAGCCCATACCCTAATTTTCCCTGCTTCTCTCCACAATCAACTCATGCACAGAAACATTTCCAGATCGTGAAACTTCCCTCCTTTCGGCCTCTCACCCTCCATAATGTTTACTAAGGGCCCGTCTGTTAACTTGCTAGTTTTACTGTCCTTTTGTTCTTCTTCTTTTTTCCGAAATAGAAAAAACAAAATTCGTTTGATAATGTTAGCTAGTAATTCTATTTCCCAGAATAAAAAGTTATTTCAAATAAGAGATTTGGAATAGAAATAAAAAGTATAAAAAAATAATTTCTTATTCTCGGAAATGATTTTTAGAATAAGTCTTCCTTTCTTTTCTTCTTCCTCATCTTTTATAATTATTTATTGTTTTCAGTTAATGGACTGAGAGCTCATTAAATTTTGTCCACTAACTCATGCACACGGTTCAAGATCAACTTCCTTCCCGTCTTTGCTCATTTTCCATTTTTCTTTTTTTTTGCTCTCTCCTCCTATAGATTTCTTTGCTTTTCAAGGGAATTCGTTTATGGGACATCTCGAAGCTCGAGTCGTGCTGCTGCTCCTGTTGCGGATGGTAATATAATTCTCATGTTTTTTTTTAATACGATGAGAAATCTTAAATTAACACATATATGAAAATTTAATAGAAATTAATTTCTTTACTACAAAAACCCTAAAATTATATATCTGTAATAAATTTATTCTTCATTAATTTCTATTGAATTTTACCATCAAATTGCTAAATAGAATGACAATTAACAATAAGATAGGTGTACCGGTTTGAGTTTATATCCTCCGTTTATTGCAAGTGTACCAATTTACAGTTTTTCGTAGTATTAACCTAATTTAACAAAAATTAAAGGGTAAATTTGTAAATATACCGGTTTGAAATTTTTGGTGGTCAAAAAATTAGTTTGAGGTAAATTTTCATATATTTACTGCTTTGGGACTTTTTGTGATACTAATCCTTCTTTTTTCAAATAATTTTTTGGGTCCTAAAACCGCAAATTTGGTTGTTAAATTAGCTTTTACTGCTGGAGGTTGGACTAGTCTTCTTTCTTCTTTTTTTTCCTTTTATGTGGTTAAACTAGTCACGGTGGTGCTTTTGGCATCAACAAGGAGCCCTCGGTTACGGATATTTGCTTTGTACATTTTGCAGCGAATTTGTCTCCCTCTGATTTTTGTTTAAGCAAAGCTTATAAGTCAGAACTTGAGCCTGTAATGCCGAGGATTTGAGACACCTTTTATATATTTATTTGTAAAGCCAAAGGATTAAAATGGATATTGGTGATACTTTAATCACAATGGAAAGAGTTTCGGTTATTTATTGAAAGTCTTTGAATTGTTTCTGTAGTATGAAATTTTGTGCAAAAAATAATATAAAATGCACAAAAACACAACCTTTTCTATGCCGTTGGAACGATCCTAGAAGGGATCACGGTGGGAAACCCTCTTTAGTCATGGCTCAATCCACGACTGCACATCTCTGAGAGTGTGAAGTTCACATTTCAAACCAAAAAACTATATTCTAACCAATTTTAGGGTAATATTTTGCCAGGATGTAATGTAATGAAATCTGTGACAAAAGAGAATGTGACAGAGATCATCATTTTCATGATATATTCCTACAAAGGAAGGATAGACATCAACGTGTCTAGTGTTTTCCTTTTATTTCTTGAGTCATTATGATATTGGTATATTCAACGCAAGAGACTAATAAGTATTCTACTTTCAACGAATCTAGACATGAATTAAATATCTAGCTTTCCCTAGGTTCATAGACATTCTTCAACTCTAGACATGACATTTGTGGAAATTAAAGTTATTGTCTTAAGCTTATGGAATTCATTTAAATCCCCCATGAAGGGAGGTAAGGTTTAATGAGAAAATAACTATGTAATAGTTTCTTATCTAATATTACATTTCCTAAAGTTTCCTTGAAAGGATTTTTACTATTTCTATGCCTAATCTACATGGATAGTTTTATGTAGAGGCTTGTGTGTCTAAGATGGAGCTAAAACTGATTTCTATTTATCTTTATAGTCCCTTGGATTTCTCTAACATCGGATGTAAATTTTAAGGCACTTGCGGATCTTTTAAGGAGTTCATGGGCTTCTCCTCTGATCAACTTCAGAACTCTTCCTTAAACCGTATTCATGTTCTTTTTTGTAATTTTGCTATTGTCAAGCCTATTCATATTCAAGAGAGTACATAAATTCAACTCATTCTCGTGACCTGAGCTTGAAGGATCCGAATATTACTACTCCAAGTAGCTTCTTAAGCTCATGCGATGCACCAAGTAATTTACAAACTTGCATTAATGCAATTTCACAAGCAAATGAACGAATATATGGACTCGACACGGGCACTGCCGCCTAGCGGAGCCCTGCCTTGAATGGACGACTCTTCTCTGTGGAAACTCTTGGAGTGGAAAATTGTGGGGAACGAGGCCGAGCAGGGCTGGGAAATATGTATCACTTGGTCCGGAGAGAGAATATCAAGATTTTAGACTTAGAGCTCTATCAAGCTGTTATTTGATTCTTGAGTTTTGATTACTTTTGTGCCAAATTTGCGTGAAAACTAATGAACGTGAAATGAAATCTGAGAAACAATGGGGATCAGGTGGATGAAAATTGCATGGCTGAAATCTTCTATGGACTGGATGCTTTTTAAGCTGTGCTTGTCAAGAACAAAACGAAATTGACCGGAAAAATAGTGCGTCCATTCAAACAAAAACCAACTTGAATCAAATCCTTTTGTTTTGTTTTGTTTTTTGGTGCACCTCTTGCCTTGCCTCTCTGCACCACCTGAATCGCCATCGTTTGGCCTTCGTTAATACTTTTTCCCCTTCTTATCGTGTACTTGTGATCAGTTTTGGAGAGTACTAGCGGAGCAGCTGCCAAAAATAGCACGACACTTCTGATATTTTTAACTTATAATTGTGATCATCGGGCTTGGAGTTTGCATGTGTTGATCCGCTTCCCCGTGTCTCCCTCTTAACTTACCCAAAGTTTGCTTCTTGGAACTACGGTGACTGTCGTTGTGGTTGTCACTTGTTCTTTGGAGGGGGGGAGGTTGATTTGCCTTCGTCAATCTTTCTTGCTTTCTTTCTTCTGAGTTTAGTTGTTTCGAGGAGATATGGATTTCAAGTTTTGATTAGTGGTAGACTTGGATTGGAAGTTGTTGATAGTCATATTATATTGAAGTCAATTGTTCTGTTTCAAAGAAATAAAAGAAAAAGGTCAAAAGTGTGCGGCAGTTTGGTAATTTCATCCCATTGAAGCAACCCGCTAGATGGAAAACGTGGTAATGCAAATCAATAGCTTGACCAATTTGGTTCATCTCTTTCGTGTCCTTTTTGTTATTCAAGTGGAGTGTGTATGTTCTATCTAGATTGTTTTGGCATTGAAATATTACTGGCTTCCCAGCTGGTCCTTTTTCCTTTCTTTTTATAAAGTTGTGAGGGGTCTAGATGGATTTTCTACCAATTCGGCCAGGCCATTATCAAGTTAATTGCAGCCTTGAAGAACTTTCGGGAACTCTACATCTTGTCCATGTCCATTGTCACACTCTTTAGAGAGGCAATCCATTTAAAAAAGACATTTGGTTAGAGAGAGAGACATTTGCACTTGTTTTGTGGTTCAAGGAGTTAATGGTTGGCCCAAAAATATTAGTTAAATATGCATATAGATATTAGGAGCATAATTAATGATGATAAGCCCACATATATTTGCATTTAAGTTGGATTTGTGGTGGATAAACTTGAACGAATGGTTTTGAACTTAATTGGATTGAGCCCATAGGAGCATGAAATTTTGACCAAGACCATAGATGCTAGAGTGTTGAAAAGTGCATAATTAAAATGTCAAATTGGAAAAATTAATTTATTAAAAGCAAACTTGGGGGCAATTAATCTCGGTATCATCAAAATTGGAGTGTGAAGGCTGATTTGCAGAAGACCATAAATCCAAGCGGTGAAATTCCGTTCCTAGTTTGATTATTCTAGCTTGAAAGAAGTGGCCTGATCTCACCGTCAAAATTCATGTACGCCTCCACTTCTTCAACGGAGGCTCAGTTAAGTCAAGGCCGCCGAGGGGCTTTCCCCGCACGGCCTCCATCCCAACAACGCCATGGCGGCTCCAGTCGCCACTGCACTGCTGTCTCGCCTCCGTCTCCATGCTGCACCACTTGCACCATCCGAATGTCCCAACGTAATACCCAGCCGGTCTTCGCACTGTCGCCGGCTCCTGCAATCTCTGCACGTCAAATTGACCTGAGGAGCACCGAGCCACCGCGAATCAGCCCCACCACTAGTCCGCCACGCACATCCACAACGCTGGTGAACCTTCCAACTAGTTCTCTCGAGTGCCTGCAGTCCAGCATCTTGTCACCGTGGCCCGTCAAGCCTCCTCCAGCGAGGACGACGTCTCCGTCTTTCCTGATAAGCCCTTGCGATGCTCTCTCCCGTCCGTGAATTTCAACGCTGGAGCTTCCTGCACTGGCGTCTCACGTATTGAAGAAATAAAGTTGAAAAAGACCAAAGGCTGAGGAAGATTGGTGAGCTTGAAGCATCAGGTAAAAATGAATTACAATAATTTTGGTCAAATAAGTCCAAGCGTTGGGTTTATCTTCTTTTGGATCTTGTCCAGAACCGACAATAGTGTCATAGGTTTTGTAATCTTACTTCATGCAAGCAAAAGAATAGACAACATCTATGGTGGACTGTACGACCCCGCCGATTACTCGCTTAACGCCTACCTCCACGAGTAGCAATCATGAGCTCTGGTCAGTCCCCTTCTCCCCTCGTCCATGCTTTTTTTATTTTTTATTTATTTCAATGATTGTGAGCAGATTATTTGCTTTCACTGTGCGGACAGAACAAGTTTGGGTTTTGAAGGCTCTGGTTTCTTTTTCTTTTTCTTTTTTTGGCGATAGATAAAATTATAGTACACCCAAAATTCTATGTATTTGGATAGTATTCAACAAAATCCATTCACAAAGCGATCATGCAGTCCAACCAAGATTGGACTTCAATATCAAAGGGCTTGATTCTAAATGTGTAAACCTCAAATTTTCGATATTATCGCAGATGGTAATAGTTTTCTATGTTACTAGAGAATTTGAAGAGCACAAATTTATAATCGAATCGTCAACATATATATTCTTTGACAACGATGTTCCAATCTTGTATAACAAAAATGCTGCCAACATATAGACACTCTTTACTTCAAACTAATAGAATCAATATAGACTGCAAAGATCACATTACAGTTTTGTGAATGTGCATATCAAGATTTTATCCATCAATCCCAATTGACATCAAGATCTTAGGCATCACTTCCAGTTAATATCCAAGTATATAGAAATTGGGGCATGTAATCTAATCTTTCGCCAATTAGAAAAAGAGAAAAAAAAAATCAGAACATTGAAAGCTAAGCTTGAAACCCATGTTACTTCGAGCGACAGACTGGTGGACCTTCATGGGGGGCTCTTCAATATCAGGAAACTCTCCGGGAATTTTTGGATCTTTTTTCTTCATGGATTCTCGATGGGGAGGGAGATTGCAGAAGAGGAGAAGGTGCAAAGAGAGATAGTAACGGGGAAGAGAGATTGATAGAGGGGGTATGGTAAAGTTGGAAAGTGGGCCCCACTATGAATACGTAACAATTGGACAAGCTTATGCAATATTTTTCGATTTTAATTTGTGTTGAACGAAGAAAAGTTTAATGGCCCCTCCTTATTCTCTATTCTCCATAGTCCATACGACGATGATCCTAAATTTTTCAGAATATCTAGCTCACTCTGCCCCTTGCTATTTTCTTTTACGTTAATATTCAGCTTTCGCATAGTTTAATTTATTACATGTCTCGCTGAATATTTATTTTTCATTTTCCACTTGATTTTAAATTTTGCGACACTCTCATTTCAAGTTCTTTTTAGTTCATAATCTCACAAAACTCATTTCAAGTTCTTTTCAATTCGTAATCTCACAAAACTTTCACAATATGCCACGTTCACAAATAAATTCACATATATGTTCTTTTGAAATTTGGATAATATTCTGAGTTTCGATAAGGAAAGGAAAATATAATTTTTATTGAAAGTAGATTCTAAACAAACAAGCTTTTGAATTGTAAGAGTAATGTCCAAGAATATTCTTACCAATTAATTTACCATTTACTACTACTACTACTATATTCTTTTGTTCGCAATTTGTTCATTTTGCCTGACTTTTAAAATGATTATATTTATATCATATGAAATGTTGGCTCTATTCATCTTCCAAAAAAATTATTGCAGCACATATCCATTGACATACATAGTCATTTTGAATAGTTTTCTTCTTTTAAAAAACTTCAAAAATATTATTTTAAAGACAAATGGAAACTTGAATGTGATCTTCTAATTTTTCCTCTTGCTCATTCTGCAATCCCACGTGACTTTGGGTGGTTTGATGGAAAAGCTTATATTATTACTTGTCTAAACAATTGATGTATCAATGTTCCTAGGAATAGTTATACGTGTTGTCCCAACATTCCCCTTTTTCCCAAACCTAAAAAATAACAAGTGATTTCATTAGTAGATTATAAATTAGTATTTAGAAAACTCAATAAGAGTCCTCGTTTTATATTACACTAGCTCTTGTCGAATAACTTTAATGCGTGAATATTGGTCCACTTCATCAATACTCTATGTCACGTGATAGACATTCTTAAGCATCAAAAATCTTGCATTCATTCAAACTAAAGTTGCACTTGCACCTGCTTAGTACATTGATATGATAAACCACACTTTATTGGCTATTAAATATGACCAACTTATTTAAAGAATTACTTATACTCTACAGCATCACTTAATACACTTATTTCTTTCGCAAAAGTAAAATTACCTAGCATTCATATGTTGTAAACTGTCTTGTTGTAGTCCTCTGGGGTTTGACTTAAAAAAGGAGCTTCGTATTGTGGAGAGAGAGAGAGAGAGAGAGAGAGAGAGAGAGTGGAATCAGCTTACTTTTTGTCCATGAGGCTCTAAAACTACGTTAGATCATAAGCGAATCTTTAAGAGGATTATACGATTCATGCTTCTATTGGTGAGCTGTGATGACTCTGGCTTTGCATTAGAGACAAGTAATTAGCATGCTTTAAAAAGTTAGAAAGCTGACGATACATGGGAAACAATGGGAAGAGACTTTGTTAGCTCACACCGCCTCTCAAAAAGTATGCATGCATATTTGCGAGCGACAAAAATTGGAACGGGACAAAAACTATCATCCGACTGTTGTTGGAGGATCTGCAACTGCAGGATCATGGTGAGAGAGAGAAAGAGAGGCATTGAGGTTGGTGGTGGGTCGTTTTCTCAGCCATTACAGTGCGACTTTGACTCCACTAGCCGATGAGTTCCAAGAAGAAAGATTCTCTCCGTGAGTTCCGATGCGATGCGAGAGATCTTTTTCTTGGAAGTTTGTTTGTGCGGATAGTGGAGATGCATGCAAATAGAGCACGGCCACAAGTCCAACTTCCCACAAGATGAACAAAGTAGAGATCTTTCCGTGCATTCCTGGTGACATACCTCCTCTATGTTGTATCCAGGGCTCGGATCATTGGACAGTATCAAGACAGACCAACTCTGTGCAAGCAATTTGCAGCAGTAGTTTCTCGAAACACCCAAAGGAAAAAACTATTTTTCATTGTCATTTCTTCTAATTTATCTTACACCAAGAGCATCCTGAATAATAGGAGAAATTACGGCTTACACTGAAGTTGTTTGGTTTGCCTAAATTTTACCTGACAAACTCACGCAGAACACTTGCACATAATCGACTTTCATTTCAGCTAAAAAACTCTTTTCTTTTCGCTATGCTTGTCGCAGAAACTGCAATAACTAAAGATGGATATATGAGTGATTTCTCTCTCTGACAAAAAATTCAAAAGTAACAGTTACCTATGATTCTAAAGCAAAAGTAGACCGAGTCCTATGTCCAATGACTTCAAATATTTACATGGGTAGATTAATTGACAGGTTCATGTTAGTGTTGTGTTTTCTCGCAAGATTAACTTTGCTTGAGCAAGCATCGTGCTTGATCAACTTGTTTGGACAATGCTACGGTGGGGGGGAATTGCCAAAAAAATCCTAAACCTATTGCAGTTGTGCCAATTCAGTCATAAATCTTCTTCTTTTTTATCGATTCAGTCCTAAACCTTTTGCGATTGTGCCAATTTAGTCCATCTAGCCAATTTTGGCCGGCTAGAGCTAACATGGACACTGCCAACAATTTTTAATAATTTTTTTATTATTTTTTGATTTTTTATTGTTTTTTTTAATTTTTTAATTTTTTTTCTCTTCCTCCCCTCCCCCCTCTGGCGGCAGTGGCTGACCAACTTCAACGAGGCTGTCGGCCACTGCGCGAGGGCCGCAAAGCCCTCGCCGGCGACTGGGGCCCCCACTATGGCCCTCGCTGGCGACCTTGCCCAGACCTAGGCAAGGCTTAGGGGCCGCAGCAAGGTGGCTTTGCCTAGATATGGGCAAGGCTAGCCTCGCCATGGCCTGGCATTGGGCGAAGGTGGCCTCGCCCAGATTTGGGTGAGGTCGTTGGCGAGGGTCGCGGCCATCGGCGAGGGCCGCGATGGGGGCCACGGTTGTCGGTGAGGGCTTCGTGGCCCTCACGCAGTGGCCTGTAGCCTCGTCAGTGCTAGCCGGCCACTACCACCACCGGGGGGGAGGGGAGGAAGAGAAAAAAAAGAAAAGAAAAGAAAAACAATAAAAAAACAATAAAAAATAATAAAAAATTGAAAAATAATAAAAATATTATTAAAACATTGTCGCCGGTGTTGACCGGTGTCCACATCAGCTTTGGCCGGCCAAATTTGACCGGATGGACTAAATTGACACAATCGCAAAAGGTTTAGGACTGAATTAGTAAAAAAAAAAAGTTTAAGACTGAATTGGCACAACTACAATAGGTTTAGGACTTTTTTAGCAATTCTCCCTGCTATGATGCTTAGTTTTTATTTTGAGAATAGAGAAATGTTCAAATATTTAAATAATATATCATGTTTTTATCTAACAACTTAAGCTTCTAAAATAGATTGTAAAATCTCACAATAATAGATGAGAATCACTTAAAGCATTATGCATGCATAGAAGTACTAACTATTTTCTACCAGATGCCTTGCCTGCAAAGCCGGAGCTCAGTAGATATGAGGTGTCCTATAAGTGGTGTTCCTAGTATTCTAGATGCCTTCTGTTCTATGGACTCTAGAGTAGTAGAAGCCCATTGAAGCCCATCTTTGCTTGAGCTTGAACTACCTCAATTTTGCGTATCTCCAAACGCTAAAGGTAATCGCCATTGTACGAGAGCCAATTATATTGCTTGGTGACGTGACAACGTCGTACTACATGTTCTTGGCATGTGTCATGATTTAGACTTGTACGAGAGTTTTGCAAATTTAACTTCAAAAGAAATACATTTCAATTAACTTAAATTGCGTTGCTATGAATTACTCATCAAACTCTATGGAAATAGAGAGATTTTGCATGTCTTGTAAGAAAATCTCTAGGGATGGGTCTAGTCAATGGATTCAGCTACCATCCGATGCTTGGAACCATCTTGCAAATTAAATCCTTTGCAAAAATGTCTCTCACAAAGTTATATTTGGCATAATGTCTCTCACAAAGTTATATTTGGCGTCGATGCATTTGGTTTTGCAGTGTTATCTAGAATCTATTTTGATAGGCTTTAGTGGCCTAACTATCATAGTGCATTGTTCTAGATCCCTCATGGTCACAATGACTTAAGAAACTTTTCAACCAAATGGCCTCTTGTATTGTAGCTGAATAGGCCACAAACTCAATCTTCACCTAGGACAATGCTAGGCAGATTTGTTTCTTACTACTTCAAGATAACGTGTCGTCATTGAGCAACAAAATAAACCTGATGTCCATTTGTTTTCATAAAAGTCTCCAACCCGACCAAAATCGGCACAGCCTTCCATAATAGCTTCTCGCTTGTTCACCAAAGTCCGAAGGTTCTTCCAAGTCTAACACTTTCCACTCAATGTCTCGTTCTTTATAAGTAGAGCAAGTAAATTCTTTTACAGCAGAGAAATCATCGTGTTATCTGCATATAAACATATATATGCAGAAGATAATTTGTCCGCACACCCATGTACTTACCAACATAATTTACCTTGAAACAAATGAGCTTTTGACGCCCTATTTAAATAGAAAAAAAAATGGAAACGCAAGGGGAATGCTGCGCAAGGGACCTGCGGCCTTACTCAGGGCCATTGGCCATTGCACAGGGTCATGGGGATACTATACGGGGCCCAAAGCCCACTGCTTAGCACACCCGGGCCTCTAGGTAGATTAAAAAGCCAGCGCCAGGCGTGAGCCGGACGCTGCAAATGCCATGCCACGTAGCACAAATTTTCCCTTTCTTTTTGAAAAATCATTTATTTTATTTATACAATTATCGGAGATTTGGAGCTTTGATCCCTCATTTCTCTTCGGTCCAATTGACCCGACAACGTTCCCGGAAAGCCATGCCCTAAAGCAAATTCAGTCCGATGTCTGGAAAAGTTTCAAGATAGTGGATTTCTGCAAATTGGTTAAATGGTTGGTCAGTTGAAAATTCACGATATCTTCCTCTTTGAAACTTTGATTGGCCGGATTCGCAAGGCACTTTGCAACCTTTTTTTTTTTTTTGGTTTTGAGTAAAAAAAGTTGTGACTAGATAAACCTAAATTTATCACTTAATTTGGGAAGTTGTAATTTTCTCAATACCCTAAGATCAGATGACTGTTCAAAAGTCATGATATTTATAATTTGGCCATCCCGATGTGGGCAAATTAGGTGTTGTTGCAACTAGATAAACTTAAATTTATCACTTAATCCTTTTGAGGACTGTCACTTGAACAAGTATCTCTAAACTCACCTTTATGCTTGGTTTCCTTTTCGTCAAGACGTGTCGTGGCTTCGAGGTTGGGTCGCGATAGATTTATGTTGTAAATTATTACATAGCAAGGAAAAAGTAACTTCTCAAAAGTTGAGGATGAAATTTGAAGGAAGCCACCAAAGTTGGTTTTATCAACGAGCCCATGACTGAGGTCATGAGAATCCACTGCCCTAGAATTGTTTGTTAGTCCGTGCAATAATTGAGTCCCTTAGAATTGGTATTGATCTACCCTATTTACCACTCTTTTCTACCACAAAGAAGCTTGTTTCAATCAGACAATTCAAATAACGCAATTGTATGCAATCTTCTGTGAAAAAAGTCCATTGTTCACACCTTTAGATGTTGCAGTCCATCCTTAAGCACCACCAATTTCCAAAATACTAGAAAAGTCATGCATCTCTATCCTCCAATTGAAATCAACAAGAAGAACCAATACTAATCTACCCTATTTACTACTCTTCTCAGCCTAAAAGAAGCTTGTGTCAATTAGGCAGTTCACGTAACATAGTGGTATGTAGTCCTTAGTGAAAATAAGGCCATTGGTTCACACATTTAGATGCCATTGTCCATCCTCAAGAAAAACCATTTTTCAAAGTACTAGAAAAGTCATACATCTCTATCCTCCAATATAAGAATAAATCAACAAGAAGAACCAGTATTGATCTACCTTATTCACTACTCTTGTCAGCCACGAAGAACTTGTGTCATCAGACAGTTCAAATAACTCGGTGGTACACAGTCTACATTGAAAATAAGTCCATGTGTTCACACCTTTAGATGTCGTGGTCCATCCTTAAGCACCACAATTTTCCAAAGTACTAGAAAAGTCATGCATCTCTGTCCTCCAATATAAGAATAAATCAACAAGAAGAATCAGTATCGATCACTACTCTTGCAAGCTACAAAGAAGCTTGTGTCAATCAGACATTTCAAATAACACGACAATACGTAGCCTTCGGTGAAAATAACTCCATGTGTTTGCACCTTTAGATGCCATGGTCCATTCTTCAGCCACAAAGAAGCTTGTGTCAATTAGACAATTCAAATAACGTGATGGTACATGATATCCGATGAAAATAAGTCCATTTGTTCACACTTTTAGATGCCGTGGTCCATCCTTAAGGACCACAATTTTCCAAAGTACTAGAAAAAGTCATGCATCTCTATCCTCCAATATAAGAATAATCAACAAGAAGAATCGGTATTGATCATTACTCTTGCAAGCTACAAAGAACCTTGTGTCAATTAGACAGTTCAAATAACGCGACAGTACGTGGCCTTCAGTAAAAATAAGTCCATGTGTTTGCACCTTTAGATGCCATGGTCCATTCTTCAGCCACAAAGAAGCTTGTGTTAATTAGACAGTTCAAATAACGTGATGGTACATGATATCCGATGAAAGTAAATCCATTTGTTCACACTTTTAGATGCCATGGTCCATCCTTAAGGACCACCATTTTCCAAAGTACTAGAGAAGCCATGCATCTCGGTCCTCCAATATGAAGAATAAATCAACAAGAAGAAACGGTACTGATATACCCTATTCACTACTCTTTTCAGCCATAAAGAAGCTTGTGTCAATCAAAAAATTTGAATAATGCGGCGGTACACGGTCTTCGGTGAAAATAAGTCCATTTGTTTACACCTTTAGATGTCGTGGTCCATCCTTAAGCACCACAATTTTCCAAAGTACTAGAAAAGTCATCCATCTCTATCCTTCAATATAAGAATAAATCAATAAGAAGAATCGGTACTGATCTACCTATTCACTATTCTTGTCAGCCACAACGAAACTTGTGTCAATCAGATAGTTCAAATATTGTGGCGCTACGTGATCTTCGGTGAAAATAAGTCCATG
The DNA here is from genome assembly GCA_014858505.1 of Corymbia citriodora subsp. variegata. Taxonomy (NCBI): domain Eukaryota; kingdom Viridiplantae; phylum Streptophyta; class Magnoliopsida; order Myrtales; family Myrtaceae; genus Corymbia; species Corymbia citriodora. The sequence goes on along the minus strand of CM026414.1, from coordinate 26,093,414 downwards.
TGTGTCACGACCCGACTCTCGAGTCCGCGACAACCTCTGTTCTCTTGCGGTCATTTGATTTGCGACCCTCCAGGATCCATCGCCAACCATTATTTTTATCTTTTAATTAAACGCATGCGGAAGTGAAACACAATCCCCGGTCAATTACAAAAACAGGGATAGCAGGAAAACTCAATAAAAACACATTTCAAAGTGCCGCTTTATTTATCTACTGATTAACCCTAGAAAGTTTACAAGTACAAGCCCTTACCACGGGCATCTTCCTATTGAGCCAATGAAACCAACAAGCCAAGGTTAATCTACTCCCTTCATAAATGGCCACGAGCTGAAACACGCGTCGATCCTCCATCCTAAGGACCTGACAATGGTTATTCAATAACCAGTGAGATAAATCTCAGTAAGTCAAAATCCTAAGCCTCGGTTAGGAGACCTACTCGCCTCGAGTGCGCCCTGACGTGCATGTCTTTATCGCCAACAATTCAACAACATAATAACATCCAATCAACCATTGACAAACGCACGATTAGACCAAGGCTCATATGCAATTATTAACAGTTAACAATCGCAATCACAGGCATCCTTACCTCGCTTTTGCCACACGCAACCTGCATGATACAGTTTATCATATGCTCATCTCAATGCAGCAATTATATCAAGCAATCGGAACACCTTTCAAATTGTCTCATGCATCATGCACTTGCTCGTGTTCCATTTATTAACCCCTTTGGGGGAATTTCCTTCCAACACACAAGTTGGTAGTCAACCGGCATAACCGGGCATCGTCCCATTGCATTGGGCATGGCAACGTCTGGCGCCCAGACGGCATTCACAAAGAGCATAGGTCCGGCCTCTACCGTGACCCGCATCCGGCGCCCGGGCATTCCGATAATACGGACTTCGTCCACCACAGATCCCCCACTGGGTGACGGGCTCTTACGTGACCACGCAAGCACATTACTTAATCATGTTCATTTCATTATCTTGTAATGCAACCAATGCAGACATGATTCGTGCTTGTACACATTAATTCATCGCAAACTCTACATGTAATGCGATAATATTTCACACGTGGTCACACGAATACAAATGCCTTTCACACGTAGTCACACGAATATGCTGAATATACTCAACCCTAATTCACAATCGCAATCCGTAAATTTACTCCCCCGAGTATATATTAAACAATATCATCAAAGGCGGCATATATACATGTATTCAACATATAATTCACGTGAGGAAAGTACAACTAGTAATCCACGATATATAATCCACATGAGAAAAGTACAAACAATAATCCATCAGAATTAATCGATACTAGCATAATTAATAAATAATGTACTTTCCACAAATAATACTTTACTCCAAAAATATTCAATTAATAATTATTCAACAATAAATATTCAACACCCAAGAATAATATTATCCAACAATCAATATTCAACATCCAAGAATAATTAATCATCCACCACTAATTAATTAATTATTCTCCAAAAACAATTAATTAATTATTACCCAAAAATAATAACCATCAATTTCGAAATTAATAATAAATTAATTAATTCCGAAAATAATAAATAATAATTCCGAATTTAATAAATAATTATTATTTTATTCCAAAAATAATAATAATATTTATTAATACTAATCATGGTTACCGGTCTAACCCAACTATAGTTAATTAACCCGACTACGATTAATTTAATCTAACCGCGATTAACCAACTATAGTTATTTTAACCGCAATTAATTTATTCTAACCACGATTAACACTAAACATGCTTAATCAAATAATAATAAAACACTAATCATCCATCATTCAAAAGCACTAATCAAACTTAATATTAAACTAATCACCCTAAGAGAGTTTAACACCCTAATCAAGGTTTAGAAAATCGACTCACGGGTTAGTCGATTCCGACGACACGAGCGCGACGGCGGCGGCGAGGGGAATGCCCGGGAACTTCCGGCGCGTCGGGACGAGGCGGCCCGAGACCGGGTCTCGGTGGCCGAGGGCGGCTGTCCACATGATGAAGGGCTGCGAAATGGAGGAATCGGTGGCACGGGGCTGGCTGGTGGGCGGCCCGGCGACTCCGGACGGCGGCCAGCAGCTCCGGCAAGGCAGGCGGTGGCTCCGGCGAAGCTAGACAGAAGCTAGAAAGGGAGAAGGAGGGGCGGTGCAACTGGTTTCAGGGGGGGACAGCAGCTGGGGTAGCTCCGGTGCGGCGGAGGAGGCTCGGGAGTGGTCGTCCGGCGGGCCTGGGGCGGTGACCGGCAGCGGTGGGCAGCGGCGAAGCTGCTGGCCGCTTCTCCTGGTCACGGCCAGAGGAGCCGAGAGGGAGAGACAGGCGGAGGCAGCGGTGGCTCGAGCTGGGGTGGCTCCTGGACGGTGCCTAGCGGCGGTCCAAGGCGGCCAGACGACGGCGAGGTGGTGGAGGACGGGCCAAGGACGGCAGCTGGCCGGATCTGGTTCAGCTAGGTCAAGTTCGAAGGGAAGCAGCTGGGCTCAGGCAGAACCGACGGACGGCGTGGCTGACCGGCTCGAGACTCATCCGGTTCCGTCGACAGGCTGGCAAGCAGCGGACGGAGGCCAGGACAGAGGTGGCCCGGCTCCG
>CM026414.1:26062640-26090703 GCA_014858505.1 Corymbia citriodora subsp. variegata | reverse complement strand
GGCTTGTACTTGTAAACTTCCTAGGGTTAATCAGTTAGTTAATAAAGCGATACTTTTGATGTGTTATTGTTGGGTTTTCCTGCTATCCCTGTTTTTGTAATTGACCGGGGATTGTGATTCTTTTCCGCATGCGTTTAATTACAAGATAAAAATAACGGTCGGCGACGGATCCTGGGGAGTCGCAAATCAAATGACCGCAAGAGAACAGGGGTTGCCGCGTGCTCGAGGGTTGGGGCGTGACAGGCTTAGCCACCCGAGCTGTCATCGTGGAGAGCGTGGGCCGAAGAACAGCACGCGACGCCTGGTCACCCTTTTTATGCAACTTTCCAACAGCAGGGGGGTCAACAAATTTGGGCCTATCATCTCCATAGTCCAGCAAGTCATCCGAACTGCTGCCCATTTCGACTCCATCTTCATGTCCATCAGAAGCTGATGTGGAAGGGAGAGAGGATGAGGAGTCCTCCATCCTGGTCGCTCGAGGGATGTTGCCCCTCAAAGAAGTGGTGGAGGTCAAAGTGTTACTCATGGGAGCACTGGACTTCCTTCTATCTTTTCTTTTAGAGCGTTGAGTTTGCCAGGGCGTCTCGATATTCTGATCTTGAACCACATTAGCTTGGCCACCCTCCTTACTGCCTGAATATTCAGCACCTTCTATGATATTCTTTCCCAGTTCCCGCTGGCCATGGATAGGACCTGATATGTCTACAACAAGCTGCCCTGATTGTAGAGTAGGTTCTACTTCAGCAGGAGGCTGCGGAGCAGCCGAAATATGCTCTTCCCTAGCGGCCTTTGGCAAGCATTTATGCCCAAACAAGCCACAAGATTGGCAACAAACTGGCCTCCATTCATAGTCTACGTCCACCTTACGAATGGTTCCTTCAATAAGCATATCAACTGAGGGTGGAAAATCCGCCATGGCTGACATCTCTATGCACACACGGGCAAAAGACAACAGTTTCATTTGTTCAGTGCGTTGGTCGACATACAAAGGTTTCCCAAGCACGCTAGCAATCACACTGATACCCGGAGCAGACCACAAGTCATAAGGGATATTCTTTAACCGAACCCATACCGGCACGGATGCATGTTGAACCTTGGTGAGTTCCATAAGTGGTTCCCATTGTTGGAGGATGAGTGGAACACGAGCAACAGTAAGGGGACCACTTTCTAGCACCCTCCTGCGAAAAGTCTGATCTGGCATATGAAAAAAGAAAAAGCCTTGGTCATTGGCTCTGACCTCCACCAGCTTCTCCCCCCACACATGTTTGAGCGCCGACTCTACCAGCCTGAATGGTAATCTCTTCCCTACCAGATAACCAACAATGCATTCCGACCAAATTGGGTCCGAAGCACCCAAAACCTGATCAGTAACTTCGGCTACTAGCTTATCATTGAAACGAGTAGGTTTGACATAGGATAGATTATATCCCGTTACAGCAGAACAAGCCACATTGACCCAAGGTCGGACAAGTGGGGGGGGACGCGGGACATCAGGAGTTTGTCCTTGCGGGTTAGATTGGGCCATCCTACCTTGTGTCCTACCTACTTGCGATTCAGCCGCTAGATTCCTACTTGGTCCAGACTTAGAAAATCCAGCAGTCCCTCCTGATCCAAGAAAGCGAGCCGGCATGTGGCCCTTGGCAGCAGCTTGGACCATACCTCCTTTTCCCAAAACAGCCATGCCTGTCGGAACAACACCCTCCCCACCCAGCACAGGCTGATCGGCCGGGCCAAAGCCTCCCCCTTCCGGGATCGCCGGTCCATCCGAAACAGGGTCAGCAACTCTTCCCGACTCAGAGATTCTCGATGTAGTGATTTCCGCCGCAACAGGATCAACCGAAACACTACCGCCCAAGCCAGCAGTGATTCCCGACACAGCAACCTTCCCGCCCAGCAAAGCCGAACCACCCGGCCCACCGCCTACAACACCTGTTGTCGCCGGACCAGTCAATCTCGGGCCTCCACCGGCCATACCAGCCGGACCGGAGCTACCCCGAACCAAAACAGAGCCCGCAAGCCTACGTCCCGCCCTAAACCTACTCCTACTCCGGCTACGCCTACCACCTAGTACACCAGAAGACAAAGCCGGGAATTCTCTAATATCAGCGTTCTTCCCACCCTCCATCTCAGACCAAGAACAGAGCAAGAACCCTAGAGGAGAGGCGCCATACCAGAAAATCCAGGCCAACCCAAGGAAATAGCTTCAGTAGGTAAGACAAGGGGGGGAAGACGAATAAAACCCACCAAAAATCAGACAAGGTGGTCGCTCACAGCCACCGAATCACACATTCACCGTTGTCCAAAGAACTGCCGGAGACCTCAGCAACAGCACTAACAGAAAGCCTACCTCCAAGATGACCTCCGGAGAAGCGATGGAGGGAAACGAGCGAAGAAGGGCACCACGAGACAGGCCAAACCGCCACCCACCGCCTCCGGGCAGGCGTGGTTAGCCGGCGAACGAAGCAAGGCGCGGGCGTCTAAGCGAGAGAGAACATGCACAGTAGTATGTTAATTTTAAAATGCCCGTATCACAAAAAATCTTAAACTAGTACATTTACGATAAATTTATTCTAAATTGATTTTTTGATTACTAAAAATCTCAACTAGTACAGTCATGAGAATTTATCTCTAATTAATTTTTTGACTACTAAAAACCTCAAACCAAATTTACCATCCATTAGTTTCCATTAAATTGGATTTAATACCACGAAAACCACAAAGTGGATTCTAAACTAATACGTCCGTCAATTATCATGTGCCATCTAACTTAGTAACTTGGCAGTAAAATTTAATGGTACTAATGAATAATAAATTCGTCAGAGGTGTATTTTTGAGTTGGATTAAATTTATCACAATACTAATTAGAGTTTTTGATGGTATTAACCTTGCAAATACAATTTAACTAGGAAATAAGGGATTTTTGTAACGTCAATTATCAATCATCTCTCTTTGGCAAACTACTTGCATGCCTTCGTCATGTGACCAACTCTACAAACTTGCCTTTTCTTCCCCTTCTTTTAGTAGGATTTACATGCATGGAATGTGAATATAATGTTTATTCTATCGCCATTAAGGAAAATTGCGCAACACAGCAGCGAGGAATAATTATGATTTGAATCGATAGATCCTGATTGAGCTAATTGAATAAAAAAAAAACTTTAAGCTACGAAAAAGCAAAGAAGAAGTCGCAATTCATGCACGAGGTTTGCTACCTACTCTATCGGCGACCATCTTCATCAACTTCTCCAGGGAATCCGCATAATACAACAGCTCTTCCAGCCCCATGCCATCGTCAACATCCTCGTTCCACCACATCCGACCATCAGAATTCCCGGCGGCGGCTCTTCTCTTTCCGGCTTCAATCTCGACCCTACTCACCTCTTCGAGCTTCGACACCGCGTCTTCGTATTGCTTCTTGCGTTCATTGAGAGTGTGGAGCGCAGCAGCAGCTGCTGCCGCCTCACTCGCCTGGTTAACGACCCCGCCAGAGAGGTAACGGTTGATGACAGCATCAGGGGACGGGTGGCCGAAGACGAAGGGGTTGCCGTGGGGCGAGAAGGTGATGATAGCCACCTCGGCGCCGCACAGGATGGCGAGCTCGCTCGCCTTCCGGAACATGCCCCGGTGGCGCTTGGAGAACATGACCTCGCGCGCAGCTTTGTTGTCGATGAGCTTGCATTCGGTCCGACGGCGACCTAGGGTTTTCTTCTTTTCCTCCGCCATGGCCCTTGAGTCTTCGGCTGCTCTCTTAGCTTTGGTTTTCTGCTTCTGTGGTTTTTGGAGTGAGAGGTATCGTTGAGATCGAAAGAGCAAGATTTGATAAGACAGAGAGAAAAGCCCGCGGTGTATTTATCGCATGATTTATCCTAACGAGTGTCTGAAATACTTCCTAAAATATCAATTTCCCAAATTGAAATCATACGTATATCTAAATTCTAACTTTTCCTTATTTGTCTAAATTTATGGGATTTATGGATTCTTTGGAATATATTCTTGATTTAGAACATGATTTCTATTTAGAAAAATGTGGAGACATTGGTTAAGGTAAATCAAAAAAATAGGATTAAGACAATGAAAAATCCTAAACTAGTATATTTATGACAAATTTACCACAAACTAATTTTTTGACAAAAAATATAAATGAGTATGCTTGTGAGAAATTTGTCATTTGTTATTTTCCGTTAAATTGAATTAATATTATGAAAAATCACAAATTAATACACCCTTGTCAACCAGCGATTTTTCGTGGAATTAACTCTAAAAAATATAAAGAATTTTTTTTAGTTTCAACTCGTTTATCAAAGAAAACAAAGCTTTTTTTTAATTAAATATGTTTAATATAAGTTATCGGGTCAATGACTTCTAGCTGCGCACTTTAACATATTGACTTGTAAAATCTTATCACGCATATTATGTTTATATTATAAAATAATATCTAGCATCTATTTATAGCCTCAATAAATATGCCGGGTGGTATTATGGTGGAACCATGGATAAAAAGATAATTTAGAATTTCTAACATAACAATCATGCGATTTTATTAGTCTTTCAAAGATTCCAAATTTAAATTGCGTTTCATATTATTAATAATTCAAATTCATTTCCTAAAATAAGTCAGATCACAACGTGCCTTCCTTTATTATTTGGATGTTCTTTGAAGTTTGATGTTCCTCAACGTGAATATTTGCTCAAGTTAGGGAAAATAGAGATGCATATTGTTTTATCGAGTTGAGCTTATTTTCGGTCCTCGACGTGCATTTTTATTTTCAATGACGTCCTCGAAAGACCCCTTTTTTCGTGTGTTCTTTCGCAGTAGACGAATACTCTTAACTCCCGTTGTTTCTAACTGTCAATATGCTAACATAAAATTGTCCGTCGTAGGTGACATGCTTATGTACTTTCCTGAGAAACTTGGATAGAAAATATCTTAAAATGCACGTAACTACGACGGCTACAAACGAAGATATAATAATTACCACCGTTTCTTGCCGTCAATATCACAAACTAAGGAAGTACTCCTCGTTTCTTGAAAAGTACTCAAGCGAGCAGTTTTGCCTAACCAAATTGCTGGGGTTATGGTGAAACAATAATAAGATATTCATTTAAAACTTGTGACATGATAATTTTATATTTAAATAAAGTTTCAGATATTCCGAACTTAAATTGCTTTTCATATTGTTATTATTATTTTTGGTGAATTTCTACATGCCTTTTGCGTACTATTGGCCAAAGAAATAGATATGATGGTCAAATTGTTTCGCAATGCATCGTACTGGAAAAACAAAACTAAGGAAATTAGCAGGTAATTGACACATTTGAAATGTGAGCCAACTGTTTTAAAACTTAAATTTATAGATAAATATATGGTTTAATAATTAAATATTTTATTTAATCCTTCACACTTAGTCTTGTCTTATTTTGCTTAACACTAAGAGTAGACATGGAAGAGGAAATGAATATGGAAGAGAAGAATGATGGACGCATGGGTACGCATGCTTAATAACAAGATAGGGATTCATCAACCTGTGACACTTGCAATGACCTTTAAGTTAACCGGACACTTAGGTCTTGAGGATTTCTGTACGCTCATGCATTCTCATGCATTGTCACACTAGAGCTTATGAATTTGATGATTTTGTTGCGCTTTCGAAGTTAAGTTTGGAAAGAAATATGATCACGAAGAGGAGATTATGTTTAAGCATAGGAAAAGGCTTAGTTGGCAACCATGGATTGAAAAAGTTGTAAAAATAATGTAATTCCTGAATTGGTCACACTTCATTTATAATTTGGAATTTTACTTTGTCCTAGATTATGGCCTCTGAAAAAATGGGGTCATATAATAGTCTGAGATTCTTAAACTTGGCTTTAAAGAGAATCACTTTTGATGGATGGAATCTAGTTGTTTTACCTAAGAAGATGCCTCATTGTGGTCGATTGATGTACCATGTTTGCATTTGCAAAAGGGGTGATCGCTTTCCGGTCCGGTCCAATTGCAAGGTGGAACCAGGAACTAAATCGAGAGGACCAGTTCCCAAATTATAGGACCGTGGACAGGATCGAGTGGTCCTAGAACTGGGAACCGAACGGATTGACTAACCGGTCCGGTCCAATCCAATGGAACCGGTAATTTCCTTTTCGGGAAAAAAATTGTTAATATTACAGTACATTCTCAAAGATAATACACTTTGTTTATACACTGCTTTATCAATTTGTCCTTTTATTATGTATGTAATTGTATTTTCTTAAGATTCTCAAGAATTTTCTTCTTTTTTTCAAATTCTTAAGAAACTTTAAAATGTTTATATTAAAAACTATCAGTTCGGTTCGGTCGGTCAAGTTCCCACCTTGGAATTGGGAATTAGACCAACCAGCCACTGGTTCCAAGAATGGGAACCGGGAATCAAACCGTCGGCTATAGGAACCGCCCAAAACTGGCTAGTCCAGTCCGGTTTGGGCGGTTCCCGTTGCACGCTCCTAATTTGCAGGTTGCAATTAGAGGGGTGGTAGGGCAACTTCGGAAATTTCCTCAGCTGGCAGATTGTTAAAGGAAAACTAGCGCGGCGAACTTCAATAAGATGAATAGACCCCCTCCACGTAGTGAAGCTCTCGCTCGTTCAGTTCTCTCATCGAAAGGCGCTTTTTCGACGGCATCTCTCTCTGACTCCCCTCTAAAGCCAAGGGAGAATAGAGCCGGGGAAGCGTATGTGGGTATGTTTCCTGGATAAGACCGGAACGGAAGAACTTCCACGGCTTTTCTGGCCATCGTACAATTAACTCGTCGTGAATCGGAAATAATTCAGAGGAACACTCCCATGAAAATATGCAGAACGAGCTGGAAAAGAGCATGTACAGCCCTGAAAATTTCTTCCAGTGTTGAGTACTTTTCTTGTTTATAATTAAGCATCGCGTGATGAGTGTGTGAGCCTTCTCCCCTTTGTCATGTTCATGATGCCACTCTTGGTGGAACTTCATGAATATAAATTTTCTTTGGAAAGAGGGAACTTCATTAATACTAATCACGCCATCAAAAATAAAAGATCATCGAGAGAGATTTATTAATAGTAAAGAAAGAAGGCAACACGAACTTGATAATATCCTGTCATTTATCAACAACCCTAAAAGATTCAGAAGAAATCTAAGTAATTGATAAAATCCATTAACAAGAATTCTGCAGCTCGGCGAGAAATGTGACGTCCAAGTCCGAGCTGATGGCCATGTCCGTCTCCAGCAGTCGGACGTAGTAACCCTCATCATCGTACTGTCCGAGTCTCTCGGCGACCAGCTTCTTCAGACTCTCCAGCNAAAGTGACCTCGCGCGCGCTCTCGTTCTTGATGAGTCCGCCCTCGACCCCCCGCCGGCGCTTCGGCCCTCTCTTCGCCGCCGCCTCCTCCATCGCGGGCAACGGCGATGGAGCGCAAAGAACAGATTCGATCTTCTTTAGGGTTTTGAGATGCGCAGAGAGATGAAGAAGAAGAAGAGGAGCTTTTGAACTGGTTGTGTGTGCAAGAACGAGCGGGGGAGGGCTACTTATTTGAAATAGATTTCCTTTTTTTTTTTTCTTTTTTTGTGGGTAAATTTTCGTAATAGGAAAGTAAACCAGGGGTGGTGACGTCATCTGTTATCCGGTCGACGGGCAGATCTTTTTCTGTATTTCTATTTTTCTGAGATATTCTCGTTTCCTTTTTCTTTTTTTTCCTTTCCTCGAGGTATTTAAAGAGAGAGAAACGCCAATATTCTTTTTAGCAGACTTTTTGTCCGCACGTATTGACGACCGTCGAAGAGCTCTTGAGCTGCTCATTCCTCTTTGACCCAAAAAAAAAAAATGCTCATTCTTCAGCAGTTTTCTTCAATTTCTTTTTCTTTTTTTATTTCTTTTCGCTTTTTCTTGAGCTAATTTCTTTTGAGCAAAATTTATTATTAGCCCTAAACTGTACTCATTATAACATATTAATCTTAAATTTTATGTAACATAAAAAATCTCAAAATTTGTACCTCCCCGACATATTTACCTTAATCTTATACAGTATGACACATTTATCCTAATTTTTTTTCTTGTGACACCAAAAATCATAAATTTATATTTGTATGACAAATTTACCTCCAAAATTTGGTATAATTGGAAAAAAGTTTTGGTTTCTTATGTTACTGAAAAGTTTGGAGACAAGTATAAGTTTGGGGTTTTTGGTATCACAGAAAAAAAAATGAAGATAAATGAAAGACAGCAATGGAAACCGTGGCGGGTTCTGGCAATCATATGGTTATTTATATTTTATGTGGAGAGCATAGCTAGACCGAGAAGACTCTCTTGAAGTGGATTGCTTCCCTACAAACTAAGACTAGCTGATCAGTTTTCTGTGCTGCAGAGAAAATACACTCTTATGCAGGTGCAAGATTTGTGTCTTCCCCACGGAGAGAATCATAAGTCCAATTTAAAGCTACGATTATGAGGAGGCAGTGTTCGGGTAGCATTCATTTGAATCCGATCCAATGCGACTTTTGTGATTTCATCATCTGGTCTCATGAACAAAGTCCGGGTTCGAACGAGAAGAGAACTTTGCAGGATGGTACATTCATTTGTTAAAGGACATGTATGGATTGTATGTTCGTCTGTTCAGATGTAAATCCCGGAGGTTTCTTAATCTCCGTCCGCATGCGTTTAAGAGTGTCGGACTAATGGTGACCTTTTTTTAGAAATAATCTTGTTTAACTTGATACGAAAGGGTTTTTTTTTAAATCAACATAAGATGATGTTGATTTAGTGTTCGTTTATATTACTACTAAAAATAAGAAGTGATGAGAAAATCAATTTGCTCAGTTGTAATTCTTGAAAATCTGTTGTAGAAAACGAAACAATTTGATCATCATATTCAAATAGATAATCAATATCATTTCAATTATTAATTATCTACTGATTTATAAATAAAACTAGCTTAACAGCTCATTTTGTTAGTAGTGTGAACCCATTAATAAATAGGGTTAATATCACAAAAAATCTTAAATTAGTACATTTACAATAAATTTATCCTAAATTAATTTTTTGATTACTAAAAATCCCAAACTAGCACAATCATGACAATTTATCTCAAATTGATTTTTTATCACTAAAAACCCCAAATCAGTACATTTTTTTAGAATTTACCATCCATTAGTTTCCATTAAATTGGATTTAATACCACGAAAACCACAGAGTGAATTCCAAACTAATACGCCGGTCAACTATTACGTGATATCCAACTTAGTAAGTTGACGGTAAAATTTAATGGTACTGACGAATAATAAATTCATCAAAGGTGTATTTTTGAGTTGGATTAAATTTATCACAAATATACTAATTAGAGTTTTTGATGGTATTAACCCTACGAATACAATTTAACTAGGAAATTAGGGATTTTTGGAACGTCAATTATCAATCATCTCTCTTTGGCAAACTGCTTGCATGCCTTCGTCACGTGACCCTCCACAAACTTGCCTTTTCTTTCCCTTCTTTTAGTAGGATTTACGTTCATGGAACGTGAACATAATGTTTATTCTATCGCCATTAAGGAAAATCATGCAACACAGCAACAAGCAATAATTATAATTTGAACCAATAGATCCTGATTGAGTTTATTGAATAAAAGAAATTTTAAGCTACGAAAAAACGAAGAAGAAGTCGCAATTCATGCACGAGGTTTGCTACCTACTCTATCGGCGACCATCTTCATCAACCTCTCCAGGGAATCCGCATAATACAACAGCTCTTCCAGCCCCATGCCATCGTCAACATCCTCGTTCCACCACATCCGACCATCAGAATTCCCAGCGGCGGCTCTTCTCTTTCCGGCTTCGATCTCGACTCTACTCACCTCTTCGAGCTTCGACACCGCGTCTTCGTATTGCTTCTTGCGTTCGTTGACAGTGTGGAGCGCAGCAGCAGCTGCTGCCGCCTCACTCGCCTGGTTAACGACCCCACCGGTGAGGTAACGGTTGATGACGGCATCAGGGGACGGGTGGCCGAAGACGAAGGGGTTGCCGTGGGGCGAGAAGGTGATGATGACCACCTTGGCGCCGCACAGGATGGCGAGCTCGCTCGCCTTCCGGAACATGCCCCGGTGGCGCTTGGAGAACGTGACCTCGCGCGCGGCTTTGTTGTCGATGAGCTTGCATTCGGTCCGACGGCGACCTAGGGTTTTCTTCTTTTCCTCCGCCATGGCCCTTGAGTCTTCGGCTGCTCTCTCAGCTTTGGTTTTCTGCTTCTGTGGTTTTTGGAGTGAGAGGTATCGTTGAGATCGAAAGAGCAAGATTTGACAAGACATAGAGAAAAGCCCGCAGTGTGTTTATCGCATGATTTATCCTAACGAGTGTCTGAAATACTTCCTAAAATATCAATTTCCCAAATTGAAATCATACGTATATCTAAATTCTAACGTTTCCTTATTTGTCTAAATTTATGTGATTTGTCGATTCTTTGGAATATATTCTTGATTTAGAACATGATTTCTATTTAGACAAATGTGGAGACATTGGTTAAGATAAATAAAAAAAATAGGATTAAGACAATGAAAATTTCTAAACCAGTATATTTATGACAAATCTATTGCAAACTAATTTTTTGACAAAAAATACAAATTAATATGCTTGTGAGAAATTTATCCTCCGTTAATTTCTGTTAAATTAAATTAATACTATGAAAAATCATAAATTAATACACCCGTAACAAGTAGTGATTTTTTGTGGCATTAACTCTAAAAAATATAATGAATGAATTTTTTTTAATTTCAACGTGTTTATCGAAGAAAACAAAGTGCTTTTTTAATTAAATATGTTTAATATGAGTTATCGGGTCAATGACTTCTACCTTTGCACTTTAATGTGTTGACTTGTAAAATCTTATTTCGCATAATATTTGTATATCATAAAATAATATATAGTATCTATTTATAGCCCCAATAAATACGCCGGGTGGTATTATGGTGAAACCATGGATAAAAAGATAACTTAGAATTTCTAATATAACAATCATACGATTTTATTAGTTTTTCAAAGATTCCAAATTTAAATTGCGTTTCATATTATTAATAATTCAAATTCATTTCCTAAAATAAGTCAGATCACAACGTGCCTTCCTTTATTATTTGGATGTTCTTTGAAGTTTGATGTTCCTTAACGTGGATATTTGCTCAAGTTAGGGAAAATAGAGATGCATATTGTTTTACTGAGTTGAGTTTATTTTCGGTCCTAGACGTGCATTTTTATTTTCAATTACGTCCTCGAAAGACCCCTTTTTTTTGTGTGTTCTTTCGCAGTAGTCGAATACTCTTAACTCCCGCTGTTTCTAATTGTCAATATGCTAACATAAAATTGCCTGTCTTAGGTGACATCCTTCTGTACTTTCTTGAGAAACCAGTCCCTTAATGGATTGATACCCATCGGATCACAAAATAATAGACTTCATTCGTTGATTGAAATTTTTTTTGAGTTCTTATATATATTAGACTATACTTTCGATAGAAAATATCTTAAATGCACATAACTATGATGGCTACAAACGAGGATATACTAATTACCACCGTTTCTTGTCGTCAATATCACACACTAAGGAAGTACTACCCGTTTGTAGAAAAGTATTCAAGCTAGCAGTTTTGCCTGTCTAAATCGCTGGGGTTATGGCGAAACAATAATAAAATATTCATTTAGAACTCGTGACATAATAATTTTATATTTAAATAAAATTTCAGAGATTCCAAACTTAAATTGCTGTTCATATTGTTATTATTATATTTGGTTAATTCCTACATGCCTTTTGTGTACTATTGGCCAAAGAAAGAAATATATATATGATGGTCAAATTGTTTCGCAATGCATCATAGTAGAAAAACAAAACTAAGGAAATTAGTGGGTAACTAGACCTGTTAAACGGGTAGGTTGGGTTTGGTTTGAGTCGGGTCATAAATGGTCCGACCCAAATTGACCCATTAACCCGTTTATGACCCATTTAAGCATAGTATAAAATTTTTGACCCATATCCAACCCAACCCATACCCGACCCGACCCATATTGTTAAAACATTTCTCTATATAACTAAATTTAGGAAAACTTATTTTTATAATCTTTTTTAAATATTTTAAACTTATTTAAGTTCATTAACAACTCATGTATTTTAGTCTTTTTAATTTGTAAACCCATTATATATACACTTGTCAAAATTAGTGTATAACTCATTTATGACCCATTTAAATATTAAATGGGTTATAAATGGGTCAGGTTTTCTTTAAATGGGTCATATATGGGTTATACTAAAAGGAAGCCTAACCCATTTATGACCCATTTAATATTTAAATGGGTCATAAATGGGTTATACACCCATTTTGACAGGTGTATGGGTAACTGACACGTCTGAATGTGAGCTAACTGTTCTTAAAATTTAAATTTATAGATAAATGCATGGTTTAATAATTAAATATTCTATACAATCATTTACACTTAGTCTTGTTTATTTTTTGCTTAACACTAAGTGTAGACATATCTAATTGGGGAAGCAAATGGGGTTTAGAAATATTCGAGCTCAGATTTCCTTTGATATTATGTGAAATTTTTATAATACTATCAAGAATTATAAAAGCTCAAGCTTGTAAATGAAAGTATGGTTTAATAATTAAATATTTTATTAAGAATTAGTAATTTCATCAATTTATAACTCTTTTGATCTGTCTTAACTATATCAAACGCTCAAAATAGAAACCCTAATTTAATACTAATCACACAGTCAAAAGTAAAAAATCACGAGAGATTTATTCCAAGTAAAGAAGCAAGGGAAAACACACTCGATATATTCATCTTTTATCAACAGGCAATGCAAGAACATCAATCAACAAGACTTCCGTTTCTCCATCATGCTTCGTCTCCCTAAACTTTAACCCCAAGTTTAGAAGCCAAAATAAGACTTGCGAAACCCTAAAAGAAGAAGAAATTTAACAAAGTAATTGATAAAACCCTGAAAGAACTAATATATTTTTGAATGTGCTGCTTTGGTTGTGTTTTGCTTAATCAATATTATAAAGGAAAGATATTTTTATGGAACTCGCTGAGTGCGTGTCGGGGCTGAGTCTCACCCCTTTATACAGTTACATGGTTGGATTTCATTTATAATACTTACCTTTACCAAAAAAGAAGAAGATATTTTTATGGAACTTTTATTAGGCATACCGAACGCGTAAAATATTATTCCACCAATAAGATAAGGCACTAGCACACGAAAATCTCCATTTAACATCTACTCGAAACAAAATCACTTTACACTCCTAATATTTTATTAGGATAATCGCTGTAAATTCTTATGGACTTTCTCGTCCATGGGCAACAGCCCTTGGTCTTTGGAAAAATTATAGATTACTCCTCTCCTCAAAGCTTTGGCATTGTCTTGCAATATCCTCGAACTTAGGGAAGTCACGTATTATCCTACTAGACTTCAGTTGTGGTTATAGCCATACATTTCTCTTTTGCATAGCTCATATAAAATGTAACTCGAAAATGGATTATCGACACTCAGCCATTATGCAAAGGAAAAAAAATGTAATGAAAAATCAGAAATTAAGGGCGTAAATTTAAGTCGAATTTTGCATATTATTAGCAATCGCACTTTTGCATAATCTTTCGGTCACCACGTCATGATTGCGTTGCATTAAAGTCGAGAAGGATATAGGGCAAAAGCGTGCTTAGGTGCGTAGGTGTCCATCTTTTCTTGAAACCAGTGAATGGTTGACAACTATTCCCTTACGTCTAGCTATAAAAAGATTATGAATATAATTTTGCTTCGGATTATTAATTTCATCCATCTATAACTTCTTTGGGCCGCTGAAAATTTTTTTTTTTTTTTTTAGTAAGGTAAGTATTATAAGCTTTCAACTAATGGATCCTGTACAAGGAATGGTGAATCACGGCACCAGCTGTAAATTTATTAAATGCTCAAAGTCGAAATCTTAATTTAACGCTAATCACGTCATAAAAGTAAAAGATCATATAAAAGATTTATTAGAAATAAAGAAAGAAGGCAAAACGAACTTGATCTATCACTGTCATTTATCAACGGATAATGCAAGAACATCATTCAACAAGGCTTCCACTTCCCTATGTAAACTTT
This sequence comes from Corymbia citriodora subsp. variegata, assembly GCA_014858505.1. Taxonomy (NCBI): domain Eukaryota; kingdom Viridiplantae; phylum Streptophyta; class Magnoliopsida; order Myrtales; family Myrtaceae; genus Corymbia; species Corymbia citriodora. Next base: position 26,076,583 of record CM026414.1, on the reverse strand, counting down.
AATCTCAAGTTTAGAAACCAAAATAAGACTTGCGAAACCCTAAAAGAAGAAGAAATTTAAATAACAATCCATATTAACAAGAATTCTGCAATTTGGCGAGAAGCGTGGCATCCAAGTCCATGCTAATGTCCATGTCCATCGCTAGCAATCGGACGTAGAAACCCAGATACGATCCTACTCTATCGGTGGAGGGGTCAAAAGGTAGGACCCATAGATGACATGTGGCGCAACATGTCATTCATTGATTGGCCCGAGACCATGCTAACTTAACGGTCCAGGACCATTTAATATTTTCTCGGTAAATTCTCGTAATCTAGGCGTCGTTTTGTCTCCGGTCATCCTGTCGATGAGCAGATGTTCTTTTCGGAGATATTCTCGTGTCCTATCTTGAGAGAGAGAGAGAGAGAGAGAGAGAGAGAGAGAGAGAGAGAGAGAGAGAACCGTCATAATTTTGTTTAACGGACTTTTTGTCCGTCCGTGCTGATGAGCGCCGAACTGGGCAGAAGAAGAGCTCTTGAACTGCTCATTTCTCCTCTAACAAATACATAAATGAATAAAATGTTCTCGTTACCGGGTCTCTAAGTAGATTGCTTCTCTACAAACTAAGAGTTGCTGATCAGTTTTTCATGCAATGGCCACAGCTACGAAATAAAAGAACTTTCTTGAAATAGAGAGATTGTATAGGCTCATCAGAGATGATGCAGAGTTCACGGGGAGAGACGCCATGCTTGGCGAATTCAAGAGCAGCTTAACCTCCTAGGAGAAGACCTCGCAGGCGATCCAAGGCTGGGATTACGATTCTGGCTCGCTATTGAGAGGGAGGAGCAAGATATTCGTCAACCCTAATATTCTAGACATCTATCGTGTTTCGGTAATGGGTACTGGGTTTTATGGAAGAGAAGAAGGATGGACGCATGGGGACGGATGCTTAATAACAAGCCAGGGAATCATCGGCATGTGGCACTTGCAATGACCTTTAAGTAAGCGGACACTCAGATCTTGAGGATTTCTGCATGCTCATGCATTCTCATGCATTGTCACACTAGAGCTTATGAATTTGATGATTATGTTGTCTTTCGAAGTTAAGTTTGGAAAGAAATACGATGAAGAAGAGGAGATTATGTTTAAGCATAGGAAAAGGCTTCGTTGGCAACCATGGATTGAAAAAATTGTAAAAATAATGTAATTTTTGAATCGGTCACACTTCACTTACGAATTAGGTTTTTTACTTTGTCCTAGATTATGGCCTTCGAAAAAATGGGGTCATATAATAGTCTGAGATTCTTAAGCTTGGCTTTAAAGAGAATCCCTTTTTATGGATGGAATCTAGCTGTTTTACCTAAGAAGATGCCTTGTTGTGGTCGATTGTTGTACCATGTTTGTATTTGCAGTAGGGGTGATCGCTTCCCGGTTTAGTTCGATTTCAAGGTGGAATCGGGAACTAGAATGAGAGGACCTATTCCCAAATTCTAGGACCGTGGACCGGACTGGCCGATTCTGGAACTGAGAATCGGACTAACCGATCGGTCTAATCTGGTCCGATGGAATTAGTAATTTTCTTTTTCGGAAAAAAAATTGTTAATATTACTATACATTCTCAAAGACATTCCACTTTGTTTAAGCACTACTTTATTGATTTGTCCTTTTATTATGTATGTAATTGTATTTTCTTAAGATTCTAAAGAATTTTCTTCTTTTTTCAAATTCTTAAGAAAATTTAAAATATTTATATTAAAAACTATTGGTTCGATTCCCACCTTGGAATTGGGAATGGACCAACCGGCCACCAGTTCCAAGAATGAGAACTGGGAACCGAACCGCCGGCTATAGGAATTGCCCAGTCCGGTCCGGTTTGGGCAGTTCCTGAGTTGGGCGGTTCCGTTGCACACCCCTAATTTGTAGGTTGCAATTAGAGGGGTGGTAGGGCAACTTCGGAAATTTCCTCAGCTGGCAGATTGGTTATAGGAAAACTAGCGCGGCGAATTTCGGTAAGATGAATAGACCCCCTCCAAGTAGTGAAGCTCTCGCTCGCTCAGTTCTCTCATCGAAAGGCGCTTTTTCGACGGCATGTCTCTCTGGCTCCCCTCTACAGCCAAGGGAGAATAGAGCCGGGGAAGCGTATGTGGGTATGTTTCCTGGGGAAGACCGGAACGGAAGAACTTCCACGGCTTTTCTGGCCATTGTACAATTAACTCGTCGTGAATCGGAAATAATTCAGAGGAACACTCTCATGAAAATATGCAGGGCGAGCTGGAAAAGAGCATGTACAGCCCTGAAAATTTCTTCCAGTGTTGAGCACTTTTCTTGTTTATAATTAAGCATCGCGTGATGAGTGTGTGAGCCTTCTCCCCTTTGTCATGTATATGATGCCACTCTTGGTGGAACTTCATGAATATAAATTTGCTTCGGAAAGAGGGAACTTCATTAATACTAATCACGCCATCAAAAATAAAAGATCATCGAGAGAGATTTATTAATAGTAAAGAAAGAAGGCAACACGAACTTGATAATATCCTGTCATTTATCAACAACCCTAAAAGATTCAGAAGAAATCTAAGTAATTGATAAAATCCATTAACAAGAATTCTGCAGCTCGGCGAGAAATGTGGCGTCCAAGTCCGAGCTGATGGCCATGTCCGTCTCCAGCAGTCGGACGTAGTAACCCTCATCATCGTACTGTCCGAGTCTCTNCCCGAGACCATGCTAACTTAATGGTCCAGGACCATTTAATATTTTCTCGGTAAATTCTCGTAATACGAAAGTAATCCAGGCGTCGTTTTGTCTCCGGTTATCCTGTCGATGAGCATAGGGGTGTGCATGGTCCAGGTGGGCGGTTCCCACCCTAGAACTGGGAACCGCCCGCTAAGGACCGGTTCCAAAAAATTGGATCCGGGAACCGCCCGTTGGTTCCATGGATCCACCCGAGAACCGGACCGCCGGTCCGGTCCGGTTCCCGGGTGGATCTATGGAACCGGTCTCACAAGCGGGCGAAGAAAATAAACTCCATTGGACATGTATCGAAAATATGGTATATTTAGAGATTTCGCAAATGTTCTCGTGCTTTTTTCTTTACCTCTCTTGGTAGGTTGCCTCAAATAGAACAATAAAAATTATAAACATGGGGCTTCAAAATTTTAATTTTTTTAACTAAAAAAAATGATTTTTTACAATAAAAATTAATATATATTATTATTATAATACCGGTCCGGTCCGGATGGATGGGCGGGCGGATCCGCCCATGGAACCGGGAACCGGACCGGTACTCATCGGTTCCAATAAATTGGAACCGGGAACCGGACCGGTCCCTTTAGGAACCACCGGTTCCGGGCCGGTCCCGGTCCGGTTCCGGGCGGTCCGGGCGGTTCCCGGTTCTTTTGCACACCCCTAGATGAGCAGATGTTCTTTTCGGAGATATCCTCGTGTCCTATCTTGAGAGAGAGAGAGAGAGAGAGAGAGAGAGAGAGAGAGAGAGAAAACCGTCATAATTTTGTTTAACGGACTTTTTGTCCGTCCGTGCTGATGAGCGCCAAACTGGGCAGAAGAAGAGCTCTTGAACTGTTCATTTCTCCTCTAACAAATACATAAATGAATAAAATGTTCTCGTTACCGGGTCTCTATGTAGATTGCTTCTCTACAAACTAAGAGTTGCTGATCAGTTTTTCATGCAATGGCCACAGCTACGAAATGAAAGGAGAACTTTCTTGAAATAGAGAGAGAGATTATACAGGCTCGTCAGAGATGATGCAGAGTTCACGGGGAGAGATGCCACGCTTGGCGAATTCAAGAGCGGCGTAACCTCCTAGGAGAAGACCTCGCAGGCGATATGAGGCTGGGATTACGATTCTGGCTCGCTATTGAGAGAGAGGAGCAAGATATTCATCAACCCTAATATTCTAGACATCTATCGTGTTTCGGTAATGGGTACTGGGTTTTATGGAAGAGAAGAATGATGGACGCATGGGGACGGATGCTTAATAACAAGCCAGGGATTCCTGTGGCACTTGCAATGACCTTTTAAGTTAACCGGACACGCAGATCTTGAGAATTTCTGCATGCTCATGCATTCTCATGCATTGTCACATTATAACTTATGAATTTGATGATTCTGTTGTGCTTTCGAAGTTAAGTTTGGAAAGAAATATGATCAAGAAGAGGAGATTATGTTTAAGCATAGGAAAAGGCTTCGTTGGCAACCATGGATTGAAAAAATTGTAAAAATAATGTAATTTTTGAATCAGTCACACTTCACTTACGAATTAGGTTTTTTACTTTGTCCTAGATTATGGCCTTCGAAAAAATGGGGTCATATAATAGTCTGAGATTCTTAAGCTTGGCTTTAAAGAGAATCACTTTTTATGGATGGAATCTAGCTGTTTTACCTAAGAAGATGCCTTGTTGTGGTCGATTGCCGTACTATGTTTGTATTTGCAGTAGGGGTGATCGCTTCCCGGTTTAGTTCGATTTCAAGGTGGAACCGGGAACTAGAACGAGAGGACCTATTCTCAAATTCTAGGACCATGGACCAGACCAGCCGATTCTGGAACTGGGAATCGAACTAACCGATCGGTCTAATCTGGTCCGATGGAATTAGTAATTGTCTTTTTCGGGAAAAAAATTGTTAATATTACTATACATTCTCAAAGACTGTCCACTTTGTTTAAACACTACTTTATTGATTTGTCCTTTTATTATGTATGTAATTGTAGAAAAGAATTTTCTTCTTTTTTTCAAATTCTTAAGAAAGTTTAAAATATTTATATTAAAAACTATTGGTCCGGTCTAGTCAATCCAGTTCCCACCTTGGAATTGGGAATTGGATCGACCAGCCACCGGTTCCAAGAATGGGAATCGGGAACCGGACTACCGGCTACAAGAATTGTCCAAAACCATCCGATCCAATCCGGTTTGGGCAGTTCCCAAGTTGGGTGTTCCCGTTGCACACCCCTAATTTGCAGGTTGCAATTAGAGGGGTGGTAGGGCAACTTCGGAAATTTCCTCGGCTGGCAGATTGGTTAAAGGAACACTAGCGCGGCAAACTTCAATAAGATGAATAGACCCCCTCCAAGTAGTGAAGCTCTCGCTCGCTCAGTTCTCTCATCGAAAGGCGCTTTTTCGACGGCATCTCTCTCTGGCTCCCCTCTAAAGCAAGGGAGAATAGAGCCGGGGAAGCGTATGTGGGTATCTTTCCTGGGGAAGACCGGAACGGAAGAACTTCCACGGCTTTTCTGGCCATTCTACAATTAACTCGTTGTGAATCGGAAATAATTCAGAGGAACACTCTCATGAAAATATGCAGAACGAGCTGGAAATGAGCATGTACAGCCCTGAAAATTTCTTCCAATGTTGAGCACTTTTCTTGTTTATAATTGAGCATCGCGTGATGAGTGTATGAGCCTTCTCCCCTTTGTCATGTATATGATGCCACTCTTGGTGGAACTTCATGAATATAAATTTGCTTCGGAAAGAGGGAACTTCATTAATACTAATCACGCCATCAAAAATAAAAGATCATCGAGAGAGATTTATTAATAGGGAAGAAAGAAGGCAACACGAACTTGATAATATCCTGTCATTTATCAACAACCCTAAAAGATTCAGAAGAAATCTAAGTAATTGATAAAATCCATTAACAAGAATTCTGCAGCTCGGCGAGAAATGTGGCGTCCAAGTCCGAGCTGATGGCCATGTCCGTCTCCAGCAGTCGGACGTAGTAACCCTCATCATCGTACTGTCCGAGTCTCTCGGCGACCAGCTTCTTCAGACTCTCCAGCGCCGCCACGAAATACTCCAGTTCCTCCTCCTCCGCGTCGTCCCCGACCGCCTCTTCCCACCACCACCGGTTGTTGCTGTTCCCGGCCTCCGCGGCGATCCTCCCCGCCTCTCTCGTGGCCTCCTCGAGTTTCGCGACCACGTCCTCGTACCGCTTCCCGTGCGCCGCGGCGGCGGCGGCGGCGGTGGCTTCGACCACGGCGGGCCCAGTCGCCCCGCCGCCTGAGAGGTAGCGGCCGAGGACGGCGTCGGGGGTGGACGGGTGGGCGAAGGCGAAGGGGTTGCCGTGGGGGGAGTAGGTGATGACGGCGACCTCCGCGCCGCAGAGGATGGAAAGCTCCGCCGCCTTGCGGAAGAGGCCCTGGTGGCGCTTGGAGAAAGTGACCTCGCGCGCGCTCTCGTTCTTGATGAGTCCGCCCTCGACCCCCCGCCGGCGCTTCGGCCCTCTCTTCGCCGCCGCCTCCTCCATCGCGGGCAACAGCGATGGAGCGCAAAGAACAGATTCGATCTTCTTTAGGGTTTTGAGATGAAGAAGAAGAAGAAGAAGAGGAGCTTGTGAACTGGTTGTGTGTGCAAGAACGAGCGGGGGAGGGCTACTTATTTGAAATAGATTTCCTTTTTTTTTTCTTTTTTTTTGTGGGTAAATTTTCGTAATAGGAAAGTAAACCAGGGGTGGTGACGTCATCGGTTATCCGGTCGACGGGCAGATCTTTTTCTGTATTTCTATTTTTCTGAGATATTCTCGTTTCCTTTTTCTTTTTTTTCCTTTCCTCGAGGTATTTAAAGAGAGAGAAACGCCAATATTCTTTTTAGCAGACTTTTTTGTCCGCACGTATTGACGACCGTCGAAGAGCTCTTGAGCTGCTCATTCCTCTTTGACCAAAAAAAAAAAATTGCTCATTCCTCAGCAGTTTTCTTCAATTTCTTTTTCTTTTTTATTTCTTTTCGCTTTTTCTTGAGCTAATTTCTTTTGAGCAAAATTTATTATTAGCCCTATACTGTACCCATTATAACATTCATCTTAAATTTTTTGTAAAATCTAAAATCTCATAATTTGTACCTCCCTGACATATTTACCTTAATCTTATACAGTATGACACATTTATCCTAAATTTTTTCTTGTGACACCAAAAATCATAAATTTATATTTGTATGACAAATTTAGCTCTAAAATTTGGTATAATTGGAAAAAAAATTTGGTTTCTTATGTTACTGAAAAGTTTGGAGACAAGTATAAGTTTGGGGTTTTTGGTATTACAAAAAAAAAAAAGATAAATATGTCATACGAATATAAGTTTGAGATTTTAGATGTTGCAAAAAAATTTCAGTAAATGCGTTATAATACAAATTTGAAATTTTTTTCCGCTAACACTGAGAGAGTGAGACCGTCGATCTATGGTTGAGTTAAAGTGGTTTTGATGATTGGTCAATAAGCTTGTAGCAGTTTGGCACATTGGAGTTGGTTGAGTTCCGGCTTGTGCAAATAAGGAATAAGACTTGGATAGTAAAGAACTCAATAGTGTCCTCGCAATGGAGAATAGACAAGTAGAATGGAGCCAAAGTGTTGTGAGCCCCAGTTACTAAAGATTGCTCTGTTATCTGTGTTATGCTAATAGCTGACTATGTTTCCCGCTGATGACTTTTTGATTCTTGTGACAACATGCTCTGTCTAAACCTATTTTCATAGAGCAAAGCGACCTTACATTTAAGCAATCCATTACGACCGATTATTTGGGTTTAATCTGAATAAATTATAGGTGATCATTTGCATGGCTTTGGGAGAGTCTAATCATCTTTCGTGTGAAGTAGTAAGTCGAAGATTGACCACTAAAGCAGAAAGAAGAAACCACTGTGCTTGACTTTCTAATTAGAGCTAAATCCAGTTTTGCTTGAATTACCTTTGGAACTACAAACATTTGAGATTTCATATTCCGTTTTGTTCTATTATATTTGCAGGGCGATAGCATGTTTGGGTCGATGTCATCATTATTACTTAACAGACAGACGTGAATAATACTTCTTTTATAGTATTTAATCCTCAATGGGTTCATTTTGTTTCTTAGATTTGGTTTGTCAATATTTCATATATCTCTAGTTGTGTTGGACAACATATACACACAAAACACACACAACAAGGATGTTAAACCAGAATGTGGCTACCTTGGTGCAGTTAGTTCAGCCGGAGCCATCTCATTCCCTCATTCTATCTTTCGTTGATTGCAACTGACATTTGTGATATACCCCAATATATTGAGAAAGCTCCTGCTGTGGAGGCTGGGGTCAAGACAGGGGAAACTACATAGTATTTGCAGATATACCAGAGCAAAGTAGTCAGTCAATCTCATGTTAACTTCTCTTTGGACGACATTAGTTGCCACAGCTCATGCACTATGCCTCATGATGCAACTCAGACCAGAAGTAGTAATGTGTTCCCATAAAGTTTAATTATTTTCTTGTTTTTGTTAGTTATAAAATTTGCTATGTGTAGATAAAATTATCATTGGAAATGCAGATCCTTTGTAATGGCCCTAGAACGTGCACTCCATTCTGCACAATTGCCTTCTTGTTCAAGTTTTGGAGTTTTCCTCCGAGTCAGTGCTTTCTTTCTCAGAATTATGTCGAGCAATTCATTCTCAATCCATTTGTCAGGAGAACTGAAAGACAACAATAGAAACCGTGGCGGGTTCTGGCAATCAGATGGTCATTTATATTTTATGTGGAGAGCATAGCTAGAGTGAGAAGACTCCCTCTTATGCAGGTGCAAGATTTGTGTCTTCCCCATGGAGAGAATCATAAGTCCAATTTAAAGCTACGGTTATGAGGAGGCAGTGTTCGGGTAGCATTCATTTGAATCCGATCCAATGCAACTTTTGTGATTCATCATCTGGTCTCATGAGCGAAGTCCGGGTTCGAACAAGAAGAGAACTTTGCATGACAGTACATTCATTTGTTAAAGGACATGTATGGATTGTATGTTCGTTTGTTCAGATGTAAATCCCGGAGGTTTCTTAATCTCCATCCGCATGCGTTTAAGAGTGTCGGACTGATGGTGACCTTTTTTCAGAAATAATCTTGTTTAACTCGATACAAAAGGTTTTTTTTTTTAAACCAACAGAAGATGATGTTGATTTAATGTTTGTTTATATTACTACTAAAAATAGGAAGTGATGAGAAAATCAATTTGCTCAGTTGTAATTCTTGAAAATATGTTGTAGAAAACGAAACAATTTGATCATCATATTCAAATAGATAATCAATATCATTTCAATTATTAATTATCTACTGATTTATAAATAAAACTAGCTTAACAACTCCTTTTGTTAGTAGTGTGAACCCATTAATAAATAGGGTTAATATCACAAAAATCTTAAACTAGTACATTTATAATAAATTTATCCTAAATTAATTTTTTGATTACTAAAAATCCCAAACTAGCACAATCATGACAATTTATCTCAAATTGATTTTTTGATCACTAAATACCCCAAATCAGTACATTTTTTTAGAATTTACTATCCATTAGTTTCCATTAAATTGGATTTAATACCACGAAAACCACAAAGTGAATTCTAAACTAATACGCTGGTCAACTATCACGTGCTATCCAACTTAGTAAGTTGACTGTAAAATTTAATGGTACTAACGAATAATAAATTCATCAAATGTGTATTTTTGAGTTGGATTAAATTTATCACAAATATACTAATTAGAGTTTTTGATGGTATTAACCCTACGAATACAATATAACTAGGAAATTAGGGATTTTTGGAACGTCAATTATCAATCGTCTCTCTCTAGCAAATTGCTTGCATGCCTTCGTCACGTGACCCTCCACAAACTTGCCTTTTCTTCCCCTTCTTTCAGTAGGATTTACGTTCATGGAACGTGAACATAATGTCTATTCTATCGCCATTAAGGAAAATCGTGCAACACAGCAGCAAGCAATAATTATGATTTGAACCGATAGATCCTGATTTTAATTGAATAAAAAAAAAATTAAGCTACGAAAAAACGAAGAAGAAGTCGCAATTCATGCACGAGGTTTGCTACCTACTCTATCGGCGATCATCTTCATCAACCTCTCCAGGGAATCCGCATAATACAGCAGCTCTTCGAGTCCCATGCCATCGTCAACATCCTCGTTCCACCACATCCGACCATCAGAATTCCCGGCGGCGGCTCTTCTCTTTCCGGCTTCGATCTCGACCCTACTCACCTCTTCGAGCTTCGACACAGCATCTTCGTATTGCTTCTTGCGTTCGTTGACAGTGTGGAGCGCAGCAGCAGCTGCTGCCGCCTCGCTCGCCTGGTTAACGACCCCGCCGGAGAGGTAACGGTTGATGACAGCATCAGGGGACGGGTGGCCGAAGACAAAGGGGTTGCCGTGGGGCGAGAAGGTGATGATGGCCACCTCGGCGCCGCACAGGATGGCGAGCTCGCTCGCCTTCCGGAACATGCCCCGGTGGAGCTTGGAGAACGTGACCTCGCGCGCAGCTTTGTTGTCGATGAGCTTGCATTCGGTCCGACGGCGACCTAGGGTTTTCTTCTTTTCCTCCGCCATGGCCCTTGAGTCTTCGGCTGCTCTCCCAGCTTTGGTTTTCCGCTTCTGTGGTTTTTCGAGTGAGGTATCGTTGAGGTCGAAAGAGCAAGATTTGATAAGACATAGGGAAAAGCTCGCGGTGTATTTATCGCATGATTTATCCTAACGAGTGTCTGAAATACTTCCTAAAATATCAATTTCCCAAATTGAAATCATACGTATATCTAAATTCTAACTTTTCCTTATTTGTCTAAATTTATGTGATTTATCGATTCTTTGGAATATATTATTGATTTAGCACATGATTTCTATTTAGAAAAATGTGGAGACACTGGTTAAGATAAATAAAAAAATAGGATTAAGACAATGAAAAATCCTAAATCAGTATACTTGTGATAAATCTATTACAAACTAAGTTTTTGACAAAAAATACAGATTAGTATGCTTGTGAGAAATTTATTCTCCGTTAATTTTCGTTAAATTAAATTAATACTATGACAAATCACAAATTAATACACCTGTAACAAGCATCAATTTTTCGTAGTATTAACCCTAAAAAATATAAAGAAAACTTTTTAATTTCAACTCGTTTATCGAAGAAAACAAAGCGCTTTTTTAATTAAATATGTTTAATATAAGTTATTGGGTCATTGACTTCAAGCTGTGCACTTTAACCTGTTGACTTGTAAAATCTTATTTCGCATATTATGTGTATATCATAAAATAATATCTAGCATCTATTTATAGCCTCAATAAATACGCGGGGTGGTATTATGGTGAAACCATGGATAAAAAGATAATTTAGAATTTCTAACATAACAATCATACGATTTTATCAGTCTTTCAAAGATTCCAAATTTAAATTGCGTTTCATATTATTTATAATTCAAATTCATTTCCTAAAATAAGTCAGATCCCAACGTGCCTTCCTTTATTATTTGGATGTTCTTTGAAGTTTGATGTTCCTTAACGTGAATATTTGCTCAAGTTAGGGAAAATAGAGATGCATATTGTTTTACTGAGTTGAGTTTATTTTCGGTCCTCAACGTGCATTTTTATTTTCAATTACATCCTCGAAAGACCCCTTTTTTGTGTGTTCTTTCGCAGTAGTCGAATACTCTTAACTCCCGCTGTTTCTAATTGTCAATATGCTAACATAAAATTGTCTGTCTTTGGTGACATGCTTATGTACTTTCTTGAGTAACTTGGACAGAAAAATAATAGACTTCATTCGTTGATTGAAATTTTTTTAAGTTCTTATATATATTAGACTATACTTTGGGTAGAAAATATCTTAAAATGCACGTAACTACGACGGCTACGAACTAATTCTTGCCGTCAATATCACACAAGGAAGTACTCCTCGTTTCTAGAAAAGTACCCAAGCTAGCAGTTTTGCCTATCAAAATTGCTGGGTTATGGCGAAACAATAATAAGATATTCATTTAAAACTTGTGATATGATAATTTTATATTTAAATAAACTTTCTGATATTCCAAACTTAAATTGCTTTTCATATTATTATTATTTTTGGTGAATTTCTACATGCCTTTTGCGTACTATTGGCCAAAGAAATAGATATGATGGTCAAATTGTTTCGCAATGCATCGTACTGGAAAAGCAAAACTAAGGAAATTAGCGGGTAATTGACACATTTGAAATGTGAGCCAACTGTTTTAAAACTTAAACTTATAGATAAATGTATGGTTTAATAATTAAATATTCTATTTAATCCTTCACACTTAGTCTTGTCTTTATTTTGCTTAACACTAAGAGTAGACATGGAAGAGGAAATGAATATGGAAGAGAAGAATGATGGACGCATGGGGACGGATGCTTAACAAGACAAGGATTCGTCAGCTTGTGGCACTTGCAATGACCTTTAAGTTAACCGGACACTTAGGTCTTGAGGATTTCTGTATGCTCATGCATTCTCATGCATTATCACACTAGAGCTTATGAATTTGATGATTTTGTTGCACATTGAAGTTAAATTTGGAAAGAAATATGATCAAGAAGAGGAGATTATGTTTAAGCATAGGAAAAGGCTTAGTTGGCAACCATGGATTGAAAAAGTTGTAAAAATAATGTAATTCCTGAATCGGTTACACTTCATTTATAAATTTGGTTTTTTACTTTGTCCTAGATTATGGCCTCCGAAAAAATGGGGTCATCTAATAGTCTGAGATTCTTAAGGTTGGCTTTAAAGAGAATCACTTTTGATGGATGGAATCTAGTTGTTTTACCTAAGAAGATGCCTCATTGTGGTCAATTGTTGTACTATGTTTGCATTTGCAGTAGGGGTGATCACTTTCTGATTCGGTTCGATTTCAAGGTGGAATCAGGAACTAGATCGAGAGAACCGGTTCCCAAATTCTATGACCGTGGACTGGACCGACCGGTCCTGGAACTGGGAACCCGACTGACAGACCAGTCTAGTCTAGTCCAATGGAACTGGTAATTTTCTTTTTCGGAAAAAAATTATTAATATTATAGTACATTCTCAAAGACAATCCACTTTGTTTATACACTGCTTTATCGATTTGTCCCTTTATTATGTATGTAATTGTATTTTCTTAAGATTTTGAAGAATTTTCTTCTTTTTTTCAAATTCTTTAGAAACTTTAAAATATTTATATTAAATCCGGTCGGTCCAGTTCCCACCTTGGAATCTGGAAATGGACCGACCGGCCACCAGTTCCAAGAAAATGGGAACCGGACTACCGGCTATAGGAACCGCCCAAAACCGTTTGATCCAATCTGGTTTGGGCGGTTCCCGAGTTGGGCGTTCCCGTTGCACACCCCTAATTTGCAGGTTGCAATTAGAGGGGTGGTAGGGCAACTTCAGAAATTTCCTCAGCTGGTAGATTGATTATAGGAAAACTAGCGCGGCGAACTTCAATAAGATGAATAGACCCCCTCCAAGTAGTGAAGCTCTCGCTTGCTCAGTTCTCTCATCGAAAGGCGCTTTTTCGACGGCATGTCTCTCTGGCTCCCCTCTAAAGCAAGGGAGAATAGAGCCGGGGAAACGTATGTGGGTATGTTTCCTGGGGAAGACCGGAACGGAAGAACTTCCACGGCTTTTCTGGCCATTGTACAATTAACTCGTCGTGAATCGGAAATAATTCAGAGGAACACTCTCATGAAAATATGCAGAGCGAGCTGGAAAAGAGCATGTACAGCCCTGAAAATTTCTTCCAGTGTTGAGCACTTTTCTTGTTTATAATTAAGCATCGTGTGATGAGTGTCTGAGACTTCTCCCCTTTGTCATGTTCATGATGCTGCTCTTGGTGGAACTTCATGAATATAAATTTGCTTCGGAAAGAGGGAACTTCATTAATACTAATCACGCCATCAAAAATAAAAGATCACGAGAGAGATTTATTAATAGTAAAGAAAGAAGGCAACACGAACTTGATAATATCCTGTCATTTATCAACAACCCTAAAAGATTCAGAAGAAATCTAAGTAATTGATAAAATCCATTAACAAGAATTCTGCAGCTCGGCGAGAAATGTGGCGTCCAAGTCCGAGCTGATGGCCATGTCCGTCTCCAGCAGTCGGACGTAGTAACCCTCATCATCGTACTGTCCGAGTCTCTCGGCGACCAGCTTCTTCAGACTCTCCAGCGCCG
>CM026414.1:26048733-26061254 GCA_014858505.1 Corymbia citriodora subsp. variegata | reverse complement strand
ATCTATGGTTGAGTTAAAGTGGTTTTGATGATTGGTCAATAAGCTTGTAGCGGTTTGGCACATTGGAGTTGGTTGAGTTCCGGCTTGTGCAAATAAGGAATAAGACTTGGATAGTAAAGAACTCAATAGTGTCCTCGCAATGGAGAATAGACAAGTAGAATGGAGCCAAAGTGTTGTGAGCCCCAGTTACTAAAGATTGCTCTGTTATCTGTGTTATGCTAACAGCTGACTATGTTGCCCGCTGATGACTTTTTGATTCTTGTGACAACATGCTCCTGTCTAAACCTATTTTCATAGAGCAAAGCGACCTTACATTTAAGCAATCCATTACGACCGATTATTTGGGTTTAATCTGAATAAATTATAGGTGATCATTTGCATGGCTTTGGGAGAGTCTAATCATCTTTCGTGTGAAGTAGTAAGTCGAAGATTGACCACTAAAGCAGAAAGAAGAAACCACTGTGCTTGACTTTCTAATTAGAGCTAAATCCAGTTTTGCTTGAATTACCTTTGGAACTACAAACATTTGAGATTTCATATTCCGTTTTGTTCTATTATATGTTTGGCTCGATGTCATCATCTTCATCTCATAACTCATTATTACTTAACAGACAGACGTGAATAATACTTCTTTTATAGTATTTAATCCTCAATGGGTTCATTTTGTTTCTTAGATTTGGTTTGTCAATATTTCATATATCTCTAGTTGTGTTGGACAACATATACACACAAAACACACACAAGGATGTTAAACCAGAATGTGGCTACCTTAGTGCAGTTGTCTGTCGCTAGTTCAGCCGGAGCCATCTCGTTCCGTCATTCTATCTTTCGTTGATTGCAGCTGACATTTGTGATATACCCAATATATTGAGAAAGCTCCTACTGTGTAGGCTGGGGTCAAGGCAGGGGAAACTACATTGTATTTGCAGATATACCAGAGCAGAGAAGTTAGTCAATCTCATGATAACTTCTCTTTGGACGACATTAGTTGCCACAGCTCACGCACTATGCCTTATGATTCAACTCGGTCCAGAAGTGGTAATGTGTTCTTATAAAGTTTAATTATTTTTTTGTTGGTTATAAAATTTGCTTTGTGTACTTGACGATAAAATTATCATTGGAAATGCAGTTCCTCTGTAATGGCACTGGAACATGCACTCCATTCTGCGCAATTGCCTTCTTGTTCATGTTTTGGATTTTTCCTTCGAGCTAGTGCTTTCTTTTTCAGAATTATGTCGAGGAATTCATTCTCGATCTGTTTGTCAGGAGAACTGAAAGACAGCAATGGAAACCGTAGCGGGTTCTGACAATCAGATGGTCATTTATATTTTACGTGGAGAGCATAGCTAGAGTGAGAAGACTCTTGAAGTGGATTGCTTCCCTACAAACTAAGACTAGCTGATCAGTTTTCTGTGCTGCAGAGAAAATACACTCTTATGCAGGTGTAAGATTTGTGTCTTCCCCATGGAGAGAATCATAAGTCCAATTTAAAGCTACGGTTATGAGGAGGCGGTGTTCGGGTAGCATTCATTTGAATCCAATCCAATGCGACTTTTGTGATTTCATCATCTGGTCTCATGAACAAAGTCCGGGTTCAAACGAGAAGAGAACTTTGCAGGACAGTAAATTTATTTGTTAAAGGACATGTATGGATTGTATATTCGTCTGTTCAGATGTAAATCCCGGAGGTTTCTTAATCTCTGTCCACATGCATTTAAGAGTGTCGGACTGATGGTGACCTTTTTTCAGAAATAATCTTGTTTAACTCGATACAAAAGGGTTTTTTTTTTAAAACAACAGAAGGTGAAAATTCTGATTATCAGCAGAAATATTCCTCCAAGACGTTTCTAGTTAGCAGTCAGAGAGATGGAGAGAGATCAACCAAGTTGGTGAGCTTAGTTTGGGATAAGGTTGGGGATTTTGAATAATCCGAAAGAGAGCTTCCCAATCTAATATCTTTCTTGTCTGAGAATTATTGATGGTTAAGATGATATTGATTACGTGTTCGTTTATATTACTACTAAAAATAGGAAGTGATGAGAAAATCAATTTGCTCAGTTGTAATTCTTGAAAATCAGTTGTAGAGAACGAAACCATTCGATCATCATATTCATATAGATAATCAATAGCATTTCAATTATTAATTATCTACTAATTTATAAATAATACTAGCTTTAGAGCTCCTTTTGTTAGTAGTGTGAACCCATTAATAAATAGGGTTAATATCATAAAAAATCTTAAATTAGTACATTTACGATAAATTTATCCTAAATTGATTTTTTGATCACTAAAAATCCCAAATTAGTACACTCATGAAAATTTATCTCAAATTGATTTTTTGACCATAAAAAATCTCAAACTAGTACAATTTTTTAAGAATTACCATCCATTAGTTTCCATTAAATTGGATTTAGTACCACGAAAACCACAAAGTGGATTCTAAACTAATATGCTCATTAACTATCACGTACCATCGAACTTAGTAACTTGACGGTAAAATTTAATGGTACTAACGAATAATAAATTCATCAAAGGTGTATTTTTGAGTTGGATTATGTTTATCACAAATATACTAATTAGAGTTTTTGAGGGTATTAACCCTGCAAATACAATTTAACTAGGAAATTAGGGATTTTTGGAACGTCAATTGTCAATCATCTCTCTTTGGCAAACTGCTTGCATGCCTTCGTCACGTGACCCTCCATAAACTTGCCTTTTCTTCCCCTTCTTTTAGTAGGATTTACGTTCATGGAACGTGAACATAATGTTTATTCTATTGCCATTAAGGAAAATTGCGCAACACAGCAGCAAGCAATAATTATGATTTGAATCGATAGATTCTGATTGAGCTAATTGAATAAAAAAAAAACTTTAAGCTACGAAAAAGCAAAGAAGAAGTCGCAATTCATGCACGAGGTTTGCTACCTACTCTATCGGCGACCATCTTCATCAACTTCTCCAGGGAATCCGCATAATACAACAGCTCTTCCAGTCCCATGCCATCGTCAACATCCTCGTTCCACCACATCCGACCATCAGAATTCCCGGCGGCGGCTCTTCTCTTTCCGGCTTCGATCTCGACCCTACTCACCTCTTCGAGCTTCGACACCACGTCTTCGTATTGCTTCTTGCGTTCGTTGACAGTGTGGAGCGCAGCAGCAGCTACTGCTGCCTCACTCGCCTGGTTAACGACCCCACCGGAGAGGTAACGGTTGATGACGGCGTCAGGGGACGGGTGGCCGAAGACGAAGGGGTTGCCGTGGGGCGAGAAGGTGATGATGGCCACCTCGGCGCCGCACAGGATGGCGAGCTCGCTCACCTTCCGGAACATGCCCCGGTGGCGCTTGGAGAACGTGACCTCGCGCGCAGCTTTGTTGTCGATGAGCTTGCATTCGGTCCGACGGCGGCCTAGGGTCTTCTTCTTTGCCTCCGCCATGGCCCTTGAGTCTTCGGCTGCTCTCTCAGCTTTGGTTTTCTGCTTCTGTGGTTTTTGGAGTGAGAGGTATCGTTGAGATCGAAAGAGCAAGATTTGATAAGACAGAGAGAAAAGCCCGCGGTGTATTTATAGCATGATTTATCCTAACGAGTGTCTGAAATACTTCCTAAAATATCAATTTCCCAAATTGAAATCACACGTATATCTAAAATTCTAACTTTTCCTTATTTGTCTAAATTTATGTGATTTATCGATTCTTTGGAATATATTCTTGATTTAGAACATGATTTCTATTTAGAAAAATGTGGAGATATTGGTTAAGATAAATACAAAAATAGGATTAAGACAAAGAAAAATCTACCACAAACTAATTTTTTGACAAAAAATACAAATTAGTATGCTTGTAAGAAATTTATCTTCCGTTAGTTTCCATTAAATTGAATTAATAATATGAAAAATCACAAATTAATTTTCCCGTGACGAGCAGCGATTTTTTGTAGTATTAACCCTAAAAAATATAAAGAAAACTTTTTAATTTCAACTCGTTTATCAAAGAAAACAAAGCGCTTTTTTTAATTAAATATGTTTAATATGAGTTATCGGGTCAATGACTTCTAGCTGGGCACTTTAACGTGTTGACTTGTGAAATCTTATTTCGCATATTATGTGTATATCATAAAATAATATCTAGCATCTATTTATAGCCTCAATAAATACGCAAGGTGGTATTATGGTGAAACCATGGATAAAAAGATAATTTAGAATTTCTAACATAACAATCATACGATTTTATTAGTCTTTCAAGGATTCCAAATTTAAATTGCGTTTCATAGTATTTATAATTCAAATTCATTTCCTAAAATAAGTCAGATCACAACGTGCCTTCCTTTATTATTTGGATGTTCTTTGAAGTTTGATGTTCCTTAACGTGAATATTTGCTCAAGTTAGGGAAAATAGAGATGCATATTGTTTTACTGAGTTGAGTTTATTTTCGGTCCTCAACGTGCATTTTTATTTTCAATTACGTCCTCGAAAGACCCCTTTTTTTGTGTGTTCTTTCGCAGTAGTCGAATACTCTAGCTCCCGCTGTTTCTAATTGTCAATATGCTAACATAAAATTGCCTGTCTTAGGTGACATGCTTCTGTACTTTCTTGAGAAACCAGTCCCTTAATGGATTGATAGCCGTTGGATCGCAAAATAATAGACTTCATTCGTTGATTGAAAATTATTTAAGTTCTTACAAACACAAACATATATATCTTAGACTATACTTTGAATAGAAAATATCTTAAAATGCACGTAACTACGACGGCTACAAACATTATTACCATTTCTTGTTGTCAATATCACACACCAAAAGGAAGTACTCCTCGTTTCTGGAAAAGTATTCAAGCTAGCAGTTTTGCCTGTCCAAATTGCTGGGGTTATGGCGAAACAATAATAAGATATTCATTTAAAACTCGTGACATAAAAATTTTATATTTAAATAAACTTTGAAAGATTCCAAACTTAAATTGCTTTTCATATTGTTATTATTATTTTTGGTGGATTTCTACGTGCCTTTTGTGTACTATTATCGGCCAAAGAAAGAAATAGATATGATGGTCAAATTGTTTTGCAATGCATCATAGTAGAAATACAAAATTAAGGAAATTAGCGGGTAACCAACACATCTGAAATGTGAGACAACTGTTCTAAAAATTTAAAATTATAGATAAATACGTAGTTTAATAATTAAATATTCTATACAATCCTTCACGCTTAGTCTTGTCTTTTTTTTGCTTAACACTAAGCATAGACATACTTAATTGGGGAAGCAAATGGGGTTTAGAAAGATTCGAGCTCAGAACTCCTTTGATACTATGTGAAATTTTTGTAGAATTACTACCAACAATTATAAAAACTTAAGCTCGTAAATGAAAGTATGGTTTAATAATTAAATATTTTATCAAGAATTAGTAATTTATCGATTTATAACTCATTTGATCTGTCTTAAATATATCAAACGCTCAGACTCGAAACCCTAATTTAATACTAATCACGCAGTCAAAAATAAAAAAATCACAAGAGATTTATTCGAAGTAAATAGGGAAGGGAAAACGCACTTGATATATTCATCTTCTATCAACAGGCAATGCAAGAACATCATTCAACAAGACTTCCATTTCCCCATCATGCTTCGTCTCCCTAAACTTTAACCCCAAGTTTAGAAACCAAAATAAGACATGCGAAACCCTAAAATAAGAAGAAATTTAACAAAGTAATTGATAAAATCCATTAACAAGAATTCTGCAGTTCGGCGAGAAACATGGCGTCTAAGTCCATGCTTATGTCCATGTCCGTCGCCAGCAGCCTGGACGTAGAAAACCAAATCCTCATACCGTCCCACTCCATCGGCGTCCAGCTTCTTCAAACTCTCCAGCGACGCCGCGTAATGCCCCAGCTCCTCCTCCTCCTCCTCCGTACCATCCCCGACCGCCTCGTCCCACCACCGGTTCCTCTTCCTGGCCTCCGTGGCGATCCTCCCCATCTCTCTCTATTGGCCTCCTCGAGCTTGGTTCGGTTCGAGTTTTTGGAAAACCCAAATTGAACCATTTGAATGTATATTAGTTTTGAACCAAACCACCCCCAAACTAAACAAAACCCGAATCAAACACCCGGTTCAATTTGGATCAGATCGATTTTTCAGTCTTCTTTTTTGAAATATTAAAAAGAGGTTTAGTAGAAAATGAGAGAGATTGTGTAAATTGCAATACTAAGAAGATGGACCGAACCAAAACTATCCGAATTGGAATTAAAAAACAGTTACTTTTTTATTATTTGAACTGAAACTTGAATTGAATTGAAAGTCTATGAAAATTCGGATCGATTCCAATTCTGGTTTAGTATTTAGGTTTAGTTCCGACACCCCCTAGTGATAAATCATGGCCTCTAGTGCTATTTCTTGCTATTTGACACCCAAAGTTGACCGTATCATCATGTGCCGATCACGAGGACAGGAAAATAGCACAACCATACGAGGATATCTGATTAGTTATCGATTAGCTTATAATCCAGTATTGCTGATTAGATTTTGACATTTTATCGTAAGTCTATTGTCGTCGATAAAATGCCAACATTGTGTCTCCTATCTAGGTGCATTGATCGATTAAATTCCGACTTTGTATTGAACTATCCTTGGGCTGTGACGTAGATTGAATTCTAACATGGTTTGGATTTAGAAGCAGAAACTAGCAAGTCATTGATCACCAGGATTGTTGCGTATTGTCTGGAAATTATATTTGCATTTTGATATACTCTGTCTTGATTTTAGCATAGGACCTATGTCCCCTCTAAATAAAAACCGAATACATCATTCGGTGAAAGATGTTTCGTCACGAGAACAAAACCAACAAAACAACACAGTAGAAGTCCAGTATCTTCACTTGGAGCCGAACTCTTCCTTTGTCTATTCAATTTCACTCTTCTAAAACTAAAACCAATGAGTTATGAAATAACTATGATATATTAACTACTTCAAAGCACACCTATTTTTTTAAACTTATTTTTAACACTACTCACGCGAGAATCTCTATAATAACTTTTGTTAAGTGATTTTTTGAAGATAATAACAAATTTCAGACATAAAACGATTTGTGCATCTTTCCATTTTTCATTTACCTAACAGCTCTTAGGCTCCGATCGTTGCTACAAAAGTCGAACATGATGACTGCAGGTAGATAGAAAATCATACATTTATCGATCGGGCATTATTAACGAGAGCTCTCGAGAAATTTTACTAAGTATGCTTGATGATGAGATGTACAATCTTCGGAATTTTGATTTTGAATGATACATGAATAACATTAGTGCACCGAAAATCACCGTAATGTCTTTAATCGATTAATTAACAGGTGTTCGCGGGGGCACTCGTTAACAAAATTCTATCCATCGAAATTCTATCCATCGAGAGAACGTCACGACTCGAGATGATATGGAAATAAACAATTGCTATTTCTAGACTATAATTAATTAAAATACCTTTCGACTGAAAAAGGAAAAATAAAAAAGAGAAAGAAAGAAGAAGAAGAAGAATATCATTGCTACTTCTTGAAAAACGCCAAGGTATCTAAGATCCCAATCTCATCTTCATCGGCGGCCGTGGACTCCGAATCGCATTGCTGCACCACCAGAACTGAAGCTTGCCTACTAAAACTCGACGACACGAGTAGGTCGCCGATGGCCCCGAGCTCCGGGTACTCGCTCCACTCCGCCAGCCCGGACTTGAGCGGCGACATGGACCGCTCGCTCCGGCCGACGATGTACAGCTCGAATTCGCCCGCCATTGCCCTTATCGCCGCCACGGTCTCGCTCCCGTTGTTCACCGTCACCTCGCGGTAGGTTATCGACTCGTTGCTGGAGTTGTTCCTACGGAACTCGGTGATGTAGACGTCGTCGAGCTGCCTCTGCCTCTCGGCATCGGAAATGATGGTCAGGATGCCACGCCGCTCTTGGTGCTCCTTGGGCTCAATCTCCGTGACGTCGCTGCCGGGGAGGAACCTCACCACCGTGAGGCTGATGGAGGGATGGCCTGCCATCCGCCATGCGTAGGCGAGGGCCTCGCGGTCGTCGTGGCCCCCGATGAAGAGCATGGCGGCCCGGCGGGCCACAAGGCGGTTTGAGTCCGTGCGCCGCATCGCCGCCACCGCGAGCCCGCGGTCGACGAAGAGGGCCACGGAGCAGGGCGCGGTCGCGAGCACGCTCTGGTTGATGAGCCGGAAGGCGGGCTCGGCGTCCTCCATGGCCCCGGAGATCGTCGGCCGGCGGTGGAACGGGAGGATGATGAGCGAGACGCGCTTGTCCTCGGCGAGGCCGCAGACGTCCTCGCACATGCTCTCGTAGGGGGTCTGGATGGTCAGGAGCTGGGCCGACACGGACCGGTTCTGGCACTCGAACTCCTCCAAGGACTTCACGATGTGCTCGGCCAGGGCCGGGTCCGGCAGGTTGGCCCTGCCGGGCTTGTGCGGATCGTGGACGATGAGCGTCGCCGAGGCACATCCCGTGACCTCGACGAGGTCGAGCCCGAACACGGTGAGGCGCGACCGCATGTTGCCCATGGTGACCTCGAGGAGGTTGATGAGGGGCGGGACGTGGCGCGCCGAGTAGATGCACGAGAGGACGCGGAACTCGGTGTCGGACCCGGTCGCCTGGATGGACCGGAGCTTGTAGTGCATGAACCGCTTGGTCGGGCCGTAGACGACGTGGACGAGCGGGCCGACCGAGCCCGTCATGATCAAGAAAGCCAGCACCATCATCGAGTACTGCTGGACGGTCAAGGCCTGAAACATCACAAAGCGATCACAGCAAGCGATTCAGGAAATTCAGGAAAAATTCAGGAAAAAAAGAAAAAGGACATGAGAGAAGAAGAGCTTTTACCCCTTTGTTCCAGGCCACATCAAGCAGGGCCAAACCCAGGAGGCTTTTGCAGTTCATGAGCAGTCCCAGGACAGCACCTTCCCTAGGTTGCACATTGAAGAACATGGAGATGCCCATGGTGCTCAGGACCTTGGCCAACCAGCCCGTGCATATCACGAAAACAGTCAGTGCCCAGCCGTGCGGCCCCTGGATCTCCCGCAGGTTCGCGCGGATCCCGCACACCACGTAGAAAAACGGCAGCAAGATGCCGGCCACGTACTCCTCGACCTTCGCCACCAGTTTCGACCCGAGGTCACCGTTCGGCATGATCAGCCCGAACACGAACGCGCCGACCACCGCGTGCGCACCGATGATGTCTGTGATCAGCCCGAAGATCGAGACCCCCATCAAGACGATCACCGCGTGGTGGTCGCTGTAGCCTCCTTCCCCGGAGGTCTTCTTGATTATCCACGTCAGGGCCGGACGGGCTCCGAAGAGGCACACCAATATGAACCCGACGAGGGTGACGAGCGGGTAATAAAACCTTTTGCCCTCGAGGCTGATCGGCATCACCAGTATGATGAGGATCCACACGCAGGCGTCGCTGACGATGGCCATGGCCATCGCCGTCCTCCCGGTTTCGCTGTGGAGGAGCTTGATGCTCACGAGGATCTCCGACAGGACGGGCGACCCCGTGGACGTTAGGCCTATGACCCAAAACATGCCGCCGATCCCGTTGGCGTCGTGGGGACCATTGGAGCTGGTCACCATGTAGAAGGTGCTTATCCCGACGATCCCGGGGAGGAAGAAAGCAGCCAGCGCGGTCGAGGTGGCCTTCTTCCCAACCACCACCAGCGCCGACGGGTCGAACCGGAGCCCAACGAGGAACAGATGGTACATGAGGCCTAAATATCCGATCGTCTCGATTTTCTCGTGACTCCTATAGGGAAATAATTTCTTGACGTAGGCTTCATCCCCGAACGCGGTCGGACCGAGCAGCAAACCGCACTACATGATAGCAAGCAGACGAGGTTGAATCAACAATGGAAAAGAACGTACGGGCGGAAATCATGCGAAACTTCTTTTTTTTTTTTTGCATTCATCACACGGGGCTCGTACTCACAAGAATCTCAGAGACGATCCGAGGCTGGCGAAGAGGTCTGAGGGCGAAGAAGAGCGCGCGCGACATGAAGATGATGATCCCGAGTTGCTCGAGGAACACTAGGAGGTATTGCCAGGGGACGCCCTGTACCGGTTCTCGCCAGATCTTGTCGTTCTGCACATATTCTACGTAGCAAGAGCCGGTGTTGTTCAGGTACCCAGTCACATCCATCGCCGACCTCGCCGTGAAAACCCGACTCCTCAGATCCCGGAAGCTCCAGAGGCACGAAGAAGCATTTCCGGCGGAGACGAAACCCTCTTTTCCAAAGGTTAAGTTCTGGAATTTTGAGCTTTCGTCTTTCAGCACTGGACAACTATGGAACAGACGAGGTCAACTGTAAAACGTCGTTAGCGGCTTCTTGCGCGCTGTTGGTTCCATAACAAGCAATGAACAAACTCGCAAACCACCCTAAAGCGAGAGATCTATTCGGAGTAAAGAAAGAAGGGAAACGAACTTTGATTTATTCATCTTTATCAACAGGCGATAGACTTGCAGAACCAAAAAAGATGAAGAAATTTAACAAGGTAATTGATTAAAATCCCAAGTTACGTGAACTAAGAAAGACGGGTTTATCAAGTTCTCTCGTTAACAAGAATTCTTCGGTTCGGTGAAAAACGTGGCATCCAAGTCCATGCTTATGTCCATGTCCGTCGCCAGCTATCGGACGTAGAAGCCCAAATCGCCGTGCTGCCTAAACCTATCAAACGGGCGAATTAAGTCGGATTTAGGTTGGAATATAAATGGTCCAACCTAAATTGACTCATTAAACCTGTTTATGATCCATTTATCGTAACTCAAAATTTTTGACCCATAGCCGACCCGACTTATTCCCAACTCATACCCGACCATTTAACTAAACCTAAGAAAGCTTATATCTTATGGGTTTTTTTTTTAAATTGTATTGCTAAAACACTTTTATACAACACAAATCTAGTCATTTAAAAAGAAGAAAAAAAAGCTTTCATTTGTTTCTTAAATATTTTCCAATATGTATTTTTTAGGAAAATTACAATATTTTTTTGTTTTCGGTTGAAATTTGAAAATATTTTTTGTCATTTAGTATGAAAAGTATGATTAAATTTTCATTGTTCATTCCTTTTAATATTTTTTTCTTTTTATTTTTAAATGGAATTTATAATTTTTTTATTTTTTAAAATTGAATTTTATTTATTTTTATCTTTCTTTCTTTTTAAATATAATTTTAGAATATTTCTTTTTCTTTTTCTTCTTCTCCAACTGGCCACTGACCACGACGACAGCTGGCAACTAGCTACAAGTGAGCTCGAGCTCACTCAACGTTGCCTACAAGCTCAAGTCTTCTTAGTTATTGACAAGGCCTTAGCCTCGCTAGATCAACGAGATCAAGCTCACCAACATCGGGCGAGACTTGAGCTCGCCTAAGGCTGGCAAGCTTGAGCCTCACTTGATCGATTGCCACCCGTTGCCGTGCTAGCAACTGGTTGAGGAAGGAGGAAGAAGAAAGAACAGAAAAGGTCAATATAAAAAATAATTATAATTTCGATTTTTATAAAAAAAAAAAATTTATAAAGTTAAAGAGAGAAAGAGAGTATGTGGCTTGGGATGGAAATTGGTTTTAATTCCAACCCATTTAAGACCTATGTAATTTAAACTTGCAATTTATAAAGCCTAGTCTCTTTGAAATGTAAGTAATTAAATGGGTCATAGATGAGTTTAAGACCCATTTTGACATCTCTAGTATCCAACTCCATCAGTGACCCGCTTCTTTAAACTCTTCCTCCTCCATGCTGGCCTTGACCACCTCATCCCACCACCGATTCATCCTCCTGGCCTCAACGACAATCCTCTCCGCCTCTCTCTTGGCCTACTTGAGCTTTGCGACCGCATCCTCGTGCCGCTTCCTATGTGTTGAGACAAAAATTGTTATGTAATTCCATTAAATGTAGGTGGGTATTTTTACGCCTAAGAACACGTTCTAGAAGATTTATTTGCAAGAAAAGGAAAACATCAAATAATATTCTAAACCTTCCAACTTCTAAGGATAAGATTACAAATATTCCAAATCTAATAGTCCTATATTTGGTTGATACATCCCCTCAAGTAGAAGAGTTGAGACAATGAATCTTCAACTTGTCTCGTATAAATGCAAAACGTGCTTTAGGAAGAGCTTCAGTGAGAGAGCATTAGTAAGATGGTTAGCCATGGAGATCAACTGCATGCTAAGATGTTGTTGGGCGACATGATCACAGATGAAGTGAAAGTCAATTGCGATATATTTGGTACAGGTATGGAAAACCGAATTTGCACACAGATAATTAGCACTGCACCAAAGGATGGAGGACCTTGAAGAGGGAATTCAAGCTCTTGAAAGAGTGACTCGAACCAAATGAGTTTAGCGACAGTATTGGCAAGAGCTTTATACTCAAACTCTGTGGAAGAGCACGCCACAATTTGTTGTTTTCTGGAACTCCAAGAGATCAAGTTAGTACAAAAACAATAGCATACCCTCCAATTGACTTCTTGTCATCAAAGCTACCAGCCCAATCCT
>CM026414.1:25993349-26048633 GCA_014858505.1 Corymbia citriodora subsp. variegata | reverse complement strand
TCCCAAGATTGCCATCAACCACAACTCCTTCACCACCCATTCCACCAGCAACAATGCCATTATAAAGGCCACTACCCTCCGCAACCATTACCACGCATTACTTCTCCCCAATGTAATCACATACCGCCACTTCAACCACAGAACAAACCACATTCAGGTCCATCTTATTACTTATTAAATCAATTAGCATTACCAATGCAGGTCCAAAGTAGTGCAAAGTACAGACTACACTAGACTGTTGAACTTCACTATCTCATCAGCCAAACAATTTCCAAATGCCACTTCCAAATCACGTAACCCCCAGACAGAACCCAGTATCCCAAAGCACACACTGCTTCCATATCCCATCGAAAACTACTTCTTCCTCGATCAGAACGACACCTCCACAAACGACATTGTGCTGAACCATCCATCTTCCTTCCACGCTCCCGCGCAAAACGTCAGCGAAGAGAAGCCCTCGCGTTTTTGGGCGAAAAGAGGAAAAGGGGTCAACAGATAATCGGCAGAACAGCCATACGGACCTGAAGCTAGAGCTCTGAGCTCGAGGGGCTAATTATGCAAATCAGAGTAATTATTCTCAAAAACCAGCTCACGCAGACCGTCTCTCTCTCTCTCTCCCCGCCGAAGAACCTCCCCGGTCACCACCGAGCCATCTCCTCGGCCGTCGATACTTGCCCGCCTCCTCCATCATGTCCCCCGTCGACGCCAATCCCACAATCTGGGGCCTCATTTCGGCCTTCGGCAGCAGCAGCGGCCCGGGCCGAGCGGGCTGGTGCTCCGCTCTCTCTTCCCCTCCAGTGGCCTCACGCACCGCCGTCCTCCTCCACCTTCGCATCCTGCGCCTCCGCCACCACCTTCACCTCCTTCTTCAACAGATCTGCCTTCCCGACGCGCGTCAACCTCCACTACCCTACGCAGCACTCTACTTCCATCCGCTTCTCTCTCGACCGCCCGACTTCGCAGTGCATCGGCGGCCAGCTCGTCAGGTTGAGCAGCTAGAAGCAGGCACCGCGGAGGACTTGTAGTGCTCACGACGACGCATCCCGGCTCGTTCCGATGCAGCTTGCCCAAGAGCTGCGGATCCCCGAGCACGACCGTCAACTCCGCACTGTTGTCAAGCAGTGTTTTCTTTTTTAAGTGAGTTAAGAGCGAGCAAAACGAAGACAGAAAATTAGCTATATGGGTTGGGGCTGGTAAACTAAATCGGTCAAATATGGGTATGTGTAAACCCATACAAAGTTTTGCTTCAAAAAAAATCCATACAAAGTTAGGCTCAGATATCTTAAACCCATTTTCACCCGTTTATATAACTTTAAGTGACCTGATCCCCTAAAAGTGACTCAAAAACTGGGTTTCTAACCCATATCGACGGCTCTTGTATATATATATGTATACAGAAATTAAAACATTATCTCTTCCACACATTTCTTATCTAAGTATTAGAGCTAGATGATCTTGAGCAAATTTCGAGTGCACCAAGTGCAGCACACCTAATCTCATCTAATTTTTATTTTTATTTTTGATATTCAGGATCTAACCTGGCACACCTTATTGGTACTCACGGTCATCGCTAGCCTAGAATATTGTACATAGAACATCGACTAAATTTGGAGGGAGACTAGCATAGGGCTCCACCACCATGGCCCTCCAGTGATATCGTATAATTCATTTTTGTAATAATTACTAATATCCCTTTCTTAAGGTCGATTCTTAATATTTTCATCACATTCGTATAGACACCTGCCTATTGCTGCGTAACCTTTTCATCACATTCGTATAGACATCGGCCTATTGCTGTGTAACCTGCATATGTCAACTCTCTCTCTTCAACACATCAAATCACGTTTCTAGATCTTTTCTCACAGCACTATTTGGTTTCTTCTTCGTCACCTTGAGTTAGAGTTGACAGGTTGATAAAGATAACTAGGTTTTTTAACTTTGATCTTGATTGTGAATATATATTTTCCCTTAATTGTACATATTTTTGATCGATTATAATTGATATCATAAGTCAGCCTTAGTTTATTATGCACGTATCTTCACCCATTTCATTAGATTCACTTGTCATTTCTCATTCAATTTGCATGTGAGAGGAATGTTGAAATATCATACTTTGCTTGACTATGGAGCTTATATGCTTCTTATATACATGTGATCTATCTCCAATTATCCTCTTAAAATTTTGAGTTGGGCTCTCTAACTCCGTGATTTAATAAAATAGAACGATAATCATGATTTTTGATCTCTTTCGTGACAGCTATATCTTGATCCTTGATTTATGCAATCATCAATTAATAATTTTAAGGGGGAAAAGCCTGTTCATTAGTCGTCTTTCACCTCTTATATTCTAGAAGAGTGATACATCTACTTGCTTGAACAATATGTCAGATTCTATAGATAATCCATCAATGCATTCATACATGAATTCTATAATCTTCCTTTGTCATATTCATTAAAATATCATGTGGGAAGAATGTAGAGTATTTAAATACTAAACAATGCTAAAGTAGAAAATCCTGAATTTAAATCTTTCCAAAAGTTTATTTGCCTTTCCTATTATGTTTTTTTCTTTCTTTCTATGCTTTAATCTTACATTAAAGTTTGGTTTACACGTTTATGGGGTTGGGGGGAGGAGTGCTAGAGTATTTATGTATCAAATCATGCTTTCATCAAATAACTTAAATTTTAGAATAATTGAATAGGGTCTCATAAAATTTTATAAAGAGAACTACTAAGCCGGGCAAACTTACTGAAACCGTATTAAATTTATTGGTCTATAATGTTGTGATCCAATCTTGTGGTGTCATTCTCTCTTTAGTTCATGTAACTTGAAATTATTTTGGGACCCATCAAAGATTTCTCAACAGCATTTGATCATCGGAGTTGAACCCTAAATGATAATAGAAAAATAATTGAAGGAATCTGAAAATGAAGATCAGAAATTTATTTTCCTTCTTCCTACTTCCTTTTTCTCGGATGGGTTGGTTTGTCTCGTTTGGATGTAATTTAGTAGCTTTGTATGGGACACATTAGAAGAATGTTTCTAGCAAGTAACAATCATCTAGATAATCCTCGAATGTCAAGTAAGCCTTAACATTTTCCATTTTTTGTCGAAAAGAGAGCATTATTACATTTTTTTTATATTCATACATTTGATTTAATGCTCACAAGTAAAGCTTATAATTTGTAAACTAGAGGATTGCTGATGGGTAATATCGAGGGTTATAATACTTTCTCTTAGCTAAATGAAGAGGGAAAAAAGAATCTTAGAAAAGGGACAGACCCATCTCAGCAGCTACATCATATTCAAATGATCCAATTATACTGCACATCTCCTCTTACTAATAGAATTAGGCACAGAAAAAAGTAAAATTAAGAATGCATTTGTATAACAATCTCAAAACTACTACAAAACCAAGTAAGATGACAATTTATTTTCGTCAACTTAAAATTAAGAATAGAAAATTTTCATAAAAGTCATAAATATTGCAATTGTGCCAATTCAACCATAAACTTTTTTTTGGGCCAATTGAGTCCTAACTTGTGTCAATTTAGTCCATCTGGCCAATTTTGACTATAAACCACTGACATAGACACTAGCCATCCTAAGTCATGTGGTCAATGCTAATGTGGACAATTTTTAATAATATTTTAATATTTTAATATTATTTATTTTTCTTATATTCTTCTCTTTCTCTTCTTTTTTTTTTCCTCCCCCTTCTTCTTCTAGCTAATTATTGGACCTTGGCAACCAGCCATAGGTGAGGACTAGCGAGGTTGGGTGAGCCTTGCCTAGCCCATTGGTGCTCACCAAAGGTCGTGAGGTTAAGGTGAGGCTGCGGGGTCTGATGGTGGCTTTAAGCATGACACAGTGACCAACCGTGTATGATCCAGAGATTGTAGATAATGAAACAATAAGATGATCGAGAGGTTGAAGATGATTTATATTCCAGAGGCTGAAGACCATCTATAGAAAAGAAAGAAAAAAAAACGAACAAATTGAAAATAGAAATTGAAAAAATATCAAAATATTATGAAGAAATTCTCCACGTCAGCGCTGGTTATGTTACGTAGGACAATAAGTGTCCATGTTAATGGCTTTCGGTTAAAATTGACTAGATGGGTTGATTGGCATAAAATACAAAATGTTTATGGCTCAATTAGCAAAACAAAAGGGGTTTATGATTAAATTTGCACAGTTTTAATAAGTTAGGACTTTTTTGTTAATTCTCTTTATTGAGAATATAGATGACAATTTTTTTGGTTGCCTCAAAAAGAGATACCTAAGCCGCTAATTTATTTATTTTTTCAATTGCCTTGGGTACCAATCATGACAAATTTACAAACAATAACGTTTATTATATATGAAAAGCAAAGACGGAAAAATAAAATTGTCACGCGCAAAGGCGACAAAAGGATTTAGCCGTTTAAGGTCAATTTTAAGGCAAATAGACACCAAAGGCGACCAAAAACTCGATAAGTTTATTTTTTGGGCTTGGCATGCCGACGAATATTTTCATCTTCATCACCTTCTTAGACATTGTTCATTTCTTTTTTTTTGGACACTCCGGATCTCGACGCAGAGGATCTTCTCATTGAAGGGAAGGGAGATGCGCAGGGTTGTCGGGGGTGTAGAGGGGGTGCTTGTGGAGGAGACTCTAGGGAATGCTCTATGGCCAATTGGGTTGTGGTGGAGGTGGAGCCGGAAGATGGCGGCTGCGGTGGCGGTGGCAGTGGAGGTGGCGGCGGCGGCGGCGGTGGCAACGGTGGTTGTAGTGATGATGGGTTTGGGGAAGAGCGGCGAATGGGAGAGGGGAGCAGTGATGTTCTCATGGCTGGTGGCGAGGGTGAGCTTTGTGTGTTAAGGTGTGCGAGGCAGATGATGATGCTCTCTCGGATTATATTTGCTTTTTCTTGGATTTGACTAGTGGAGATTGCGCAGGAAGTCATTGGCTAGTGATGTACTGTGTTGATTATTTGGGTGACGAAGGACGCACATAATAATCATTTCATTTCTGTTTTAGAACTAATTTTCTATTCCAAACTTATTTTTGAAACAGAAATCCGTTTGGTAAAATAATTTTATTTTTTTATTTTATTTTTAGAATATATTTCTATTCTAGAAATAGATTTGGAATAGAAATCAAAAGTAACAATTCTTACTTTTCTATTTATGAAATAGAAATAAGAAATTATTTTTCTATTTTATTTTTTATTTGAAGGAATTTCTCTCTCAACCCTAGCCATCCACCCTTTTTTAGTTGCTGCCACCCACCACCATTGCTGCCGCCGCTGCCCCCCTCCCCCTGGTTGGCTGTCATTGTGTCGCCCTCTCCTCCCGTCACCATCGGTGGCTAGCCACTCGCCGCCCCCTCCCTTTGCTGGCTGCCCACCATCGTCACCCCCCGCCACCAATCATCGATCACTGGCCACCACCACCCCTTCCCCCCGTTGCCGATCACTCCTACCACCACCGCCCCCTCCCCCCGCTGCCAGTCACCAATCGCCACCTAAACGGCTTATCATTTTGTCGCCTTAAGAAAAGTTTCTGTTCTAATCCAACCGGGTAGGATCCGAATAAATGGGTCAGGTTAATGGGTCGGATTGGGTAAACCTGGTCCGAACTCCATTCCTCAGATATAATAAATAGTAAATAATAAATCATTAAAAATTCTAAAAAATCCTAAAAATGTTAAAAAAAAATCCTAATTTCTCACACCCACTCAAATTAGTCAAAGCCAACTAAAAACTAAACCCATTTAAACCCTAAGCAGTTTACTAAAATGAATTTTGCGAGGAGTAATTCACTCTTTTCAAGGTGGAGTTTTAATTATAGTTTATATGAATGGTTTGCAAAAATTATTTATATGTTTGGTCAATATGCATTTAGACATATTTTTGCAAAATTTTTAATGAATATAAGGGCACAGTAGGCCGAGCCTCAAGGCCCTTNCTTAAGAAAAGTTTCTGTTCTAATCCAACCGGGTAGGATCCGAATAAATGGGTCAGGTTAATGGGTCGGATTGGGTAAACCTGGTCCGAACTCCATTCCTCAGATATAATAAATAGTAAATAATAAATCATTAAAAATTCTAAAAAATCCTAAAAATGTTAAAAAAAAATCCTAATTTCTCACACCCACTCAAATTAGTCAAAGCCAACTAAAAACTAAACCCATTTAAACCCTAAGCAGTTTACTAAAATGAATTTTGCGAGGAGTAATTCACTCTTTTCAAGGTGGAGTTTTAATTATAGTTTATATGAATGGTTTGCAAAAATTATTTATATGTTTGGTCAATATGCATTTAGACATATTTTTGCAAAATTTTTAATGAATATAAGGGCACAGTAGGCCGAGCCTCAAGGCCCTTGCCTAGACCTAGCTCACCAATTGACCAAAAACCTAGCCAAGCTCGCTCAATGGGCTTGAAGAATTCGGTCAAACTCACTCATAGATCAAGTCTTTCTGGCGAGAAAATATTAGGTGCAGCTCGTTTGCCAGCGTGGCAAACCGGAGGCTGCTCCGGAGCGTGACACGTGTCTGTTGTGGGCCAAAAGTTGATAGCCAGTCAAATTTTTTTTAAATCCAGCGCCACATTTTCTCTCTGCCGTCTGCACTTTCTCTCTCCGTCTCTTCACCTTCACGCACAGCTTCTTCTCTCTTCCCCAAATATTTTCTCTCTCCTGCACTTCTCTCTAAAGCACGACTCTCTCTCTTTCTCGAGAAAATATTCAGTGGTTCGAAATCACCAGGTCATCGTCCTACGTGGCACGCGCAAGCTTAAGTGGTTCCATTGACAGGTCGACACGTGTCCTTAGACTTGGACTAGCTGGAAAATAGGAAAGTGGAGGATTTCCTTTTTCTCTCTCCTCTGCTGCCAATAGAAAAGGGACTGACAGAAGCAAATAATAAATGCTCTTGCCGCTCAAAAACCTCTCTCCTCTTTTCAATTTTCAAGTGTTTTTTTTGGCCTTCTCCTTCATCTAGTCTAAGTCGAGAAGAGAAAAGGGAGACGCATGCTCTCTTTCTTCGGCACGCCCGACCGCTTCCGCTTCCGCCTCCCCTCCCCCAAAGCCCCCGTCGGTTGCTGGTGCTGGTGCTCAGATGGGGTCGCAGCTANCAAGTGTTTTTTTTGGCTTCTCCTTCATCTAGTCTAAGTCAAGAAGAGAAAAGGGAGACGCATGCTCTCTTTCTTCGGCACGCCCGACCGCTTCCGCTTCCGCTTCCGCCTCCCCTCCCCCAAAGCCCCCGTCGGTTGCTGGTGCTGGTGCTCAGATGGGGTCGCAGCTACTGGGTCTCAAGCCCCATTCGCCTCCGCCGTAGCACGCTCGACCGCCTCCGCCTCCCCCTCCCCCAAAGCCCTCGTCGGTCGCTGGTGCTGCTGCTCAGATGGGGTCACAGCTGCTAATCCCGAGCCCCCTTCACCTCCGCCGTAGCACACCTGACCGCCTCCGCCTCCGCCTCCCCCAAATCCCCCGTCAGTCACTGGTGCTGCTACTCAGATGGGGTCGCAGCTGCTGATCCCGAGCCCTCTTCGCCTCCGGAGCCTCATCAGCGGCTATGATTCATCAGTTGACTCCTCTCTCTCCCACGCACGCTCGCGCCGGTCTCATTGAAACCCTGGCAATGTCTACTATGGCCGCACCATCTCTCTTGGCCTCGGTCCTATTGCGTCCCTCCGACGAGCTCTTCATCACGTGTAGGGCGGAGAGGATAGGAATTGAAGGTTCCAGAATGGAGTAAATGAGCTGTCAGCAGCCTTGCACCAAGCAGCGCTCTTCAGTCATGAGCAGCAGTGCATGCGAGGGATGAAGGAACGAAGACGACGATTCACTCCCTTCTTCGTTTGCTTTTTCCTTTTTTGTTATTTGTATTTTTTTGGGAGTGGGGCCCATGGGCGATGCCTATCGGGCGGCTTTTTAGCAAAGGGACGGGGGTCTTGTTTGGCCATTTTCTGGATCTTTTGAAAATATTCAACGAAGCAGAATGCAGACTTGTTGAAGTCTTTGGACGTTGAACGCCAATGGACAAAGAAAGAGCCGGCAAAATATGCAGAGAAGCCAGACAAGATTGTGAATGCAAAATGCAGCCCCCGCTTCATCCATCTGCCATGTATTTTCCTTTCTTAACCAAAGTCACTTTGTGAAAATGTAAAAATCAAAGTGTATAATCAACTAGAAAAAGAAATGAGAAATCTCCTTGTTCAGCCTAACACATTGGAGTATCTGTTGTGTATATTTCATTGTATATAGCGTTAGTTTCCTGAAGGGATTGCCATTTTGGCAACTTTGTCGCTTTTAAAGGCATTGCAGTGCCTCGTCATATCCTCAAATGAGGTGAGGATATGGTGCTAAGAAAAACAGAATGTTCTGGTGATTATATGCCAAGCATTGCCAACAACATTCTATCAAAAAATTATGGATGTGAATCAAAGGGTTACCCACTTGTCTTATTTTCCCATTTTTTCATCGAGAATTGTTAGATCGGATGTTATTGTCCTGAAACAAAACGTCACCTACTTGTTTTTTTCCCTAGTTCCTCCACAAGAATAATTTTGACCTCGAGCAGATTAAGACAACCAAAACTATAATTGAGTAAAAAATGGAACACTGGTTGAAGTGATGCTGTCTCAAGAAGTAGGTTGTGCCACCAAAGGAAGGAAGATCTTTGCAGCAGTAGACCTCACAAATAATTTCAAGAGATGTGCTTTTATCGATTCAATAGAAAACTATTAGTTATGTTTAACATGAATCATTTTACAATCATCTAACAGTCGATGGCATTTGGACATCGTTATAGCAGCAACGGTTGCACCTCCCCTGCTTTCTGAATCCAAAATTGGTGTTTTGAAGATGCCGACATAGAGTGCAAGCTCTGTCTATGGGAGCATGAACCGAGCACTCAGGCACAAAAAGGCTGCATCTTTCCCCATGGCTTGCAACCTTTACATGGACCTTACTGCTTGATGACGTCGCCAAAAGGGAGTTTGTGCTTCAAATAGAGACCTAGGAAAGCAAATCATCAATCTCCTCTTGGAGTTCATTCTTTCTCTTGGATTCAAGTTTGCTTTGGTTGCCCATGGCATCAAATATAGCTTTCAGCAGCTAGAACCCAAGTCTTTCAAGGAAAGGAGCCAGATCTAAAATCAAAGGTTCTCGTAAAATGACTTCGATGCCATTGTATGAGACTCCAGAGGCGAAGGGGGCTCGGGATCAGCAGCTGTGACCCCATCTGAGCAGCAGCACCAACGACCGACGGGGGATTTGGGGTTGGGGGAGGCGGAGGCGGTCGGACGTGCTACGGCAGAGGCGAACGGGGCTTGAGACCCAGTAGCTGCGACCCCATCTGAGCACCAGCACCAGCAACCGACGAGGGCTTTGGGGGAGGGGAGGCGGAAGCGGAAGCGGTCGGGCGTGCCGAAGAAAGAGAGCATGCGTCTCCCTTTTCTCTTCTCGACTTAGACTAGATGAAGGAGAAGGCAAAAAAAACACTTGAAAATTGAAAAGAGGAGAGAGGTTTTTGAGCGGCAAGAGCATTTATTATTTGCTTCTGTCAGTCCCTTTTTTATTGGCAGCAGAGGAGAGAGAAAAAGGAAATCCTCCACTTTCCTATTTTCCAGCTAGTCCAAGTCTAAGGACACGTGTCGACCTGTCAATGGAACCACTTAAGCTTGCGCGTGCCACGTAGGACGATGACCTGGTGATTTCGAACCACTGAATATTTTCTCCTCTTTCTCCCTCTCTCTCCGACGACCCCCAGCCCTCCAGACACCGCACGCCGACCAACAAACACCACACGCCGACCAACGACCACCGCGTCCGATCCACGGTCCCTCGCACCCTCCTTTGAGGTTTCCCGCTCTGTCTTTCCTCTCTCCAAGCCGTCGACCCAAGCTCTTGTTCGACGGACGAACCACCGTGCCGCCCTTGACGACCACCACGCACGGCTGACGGTCCCCCAACTTGTCTCTTCTCTCTCCAAGCCGTCGACCACTTGATGGACGAATCACCACGTACTGACCGATGACCACCGCGCATGACTGACGGTCCCCCTACTCCGTCTCTTCTCTCTCAAAGTCGTCAACTCGACGGACGAACCACCGCTGCAACCAATATTTCCTCTTTTCGATAAGGCGTGAAGACGCAATCTTGACAGAAGCATCACTTCTTCTCTCCCTGCTCTGGTGCTTGAGGAAGGCGAAGAGCAGCATGAGGGCGACGGTGTAGGTGCCGACGGGCTTCAGTGGCATGGTGAGAGGAGGGGGAGCTTCGCGGCGGTCCTCCTCTTTCTCTAGATTGTAGAGAGATAAAGGGTCGGACGCACCAATGCGAGAAAGGTCCGAGGTAAGGTCTGGTGGCGATTCTGGAACCGCGGTCGCTCGGAACGGAGGGTCAAGTCTTTCATTGTCTCGCCAGTGCTTGTTGGATCTTGCTTCTTTGTTCCTTGCTCTAATGCTTGCTCGGCTCGTTCACACTATGCTCCGGCCCTCCCTTAGCGCTCGCTCGGCACTCATTTGCTCTCTACTTTGGCGCTGTCCTGATCTTTGAATTCCTTCTCATCCGAGATTCAGATTCTGTAATTTTTCTTTTATGACTCTAAGATTGTTCCATTATCATGAACTGCAAGTTGTGGCTTGCTATTTTAACGAGGCAAATCTTTTGGAATGAGGTTGGGACTTTCAATTCTTGTATGGATTCCTCCTTAAAATCAAGAGATTGTATGGATTTTATCCTCTTCAAAATCAAGAGATTGTGGAATGAAGTTATACTAAATGGCGGTAATGGTGCAAAAAGAAAAAAATCCAGTCTCATCGTTGATGAACTAAATCCAGCATGAGATACGGAAGGAAAAAGGGCACCATTTTCGCTTGAGATGAATGGAGCCAAGACAGTATTAGCCCTGCAATGAACTCAACCACAAGAAGAAAAGCCAGTAAAAAAAATCAAAGATTATTACAGATTGCGGGCACAAAATCTGCAAATAATGCTATGAAGAAGTTTGAGACAATAGTTCCAACAACTATCTCGTTGAAATTAACAAAGCAAATGGATGGCTATGACTAAAAAGGGAATCTCAAAATACAAGAAAGAATCTGGAGAACCGGATTACCGGCCATACACAATGGAGGAAAAGAATGAACTATTTTCTATTTCTAAGACACAAAACTGCATGGAGGGTGGCTTCAAAGTACTCCAACAGCTTTCTCTGGAGATACAAGGGAAGTAGCATGAGCAACGAGGGGTTTGAAGTGATCAACTCCAGCACCGTTCGTCGGTTGTCGCGCGGTGGTCATCGGTTGGCTCGCGGTGGTCGTCGGTTGACGCGCGGTGGTTCGTCCGTCGAACGAGGGCTTGGGTCGACGGCTTGGAGAGAGAAGAGACAAGGCGGGGGACCGTCGGCCGCGCGTGGTGGTCGTCGAGGGCGGCACAGTGATTCGTCTGTCGAACGAGAGCTTGTGTCGACACTTGGAGAGAGGAAAGACAGAGCGGGAAGTCTCAGAGGGAGGGGGTGAGGGACCGTCAGTCGGAAGCGGTGGTCGTTGGTCGGCGTGCGGTGTCTGGAGGGCTGGGGGTCGTCGGAGGGAGAGGGAGAAAGAGAGAGAGTCGTGCTTTAGAGAGAAGTGCAGGAGAGAGAAAATATTTGGGGAAGAGAGAAGAAGCTGTGCGTGAAGGTGAAGAGACGGAGAGAGAAAGTGCAGAGGGGAGAGAGAAAATGTGGCGCTGGATTTAAAAAAATTTGACTGGCTATCAACTTTTGGCCCACCACAGACACGTGTCACGCTCCGGAGCAGCCTCCGGTTTGCCACGCTGGCAAACGAGCTGCACCTAATATTTTCTCCTTTCTGGCGCCGTGTAGGGCAAAGCTACTACTTTTGACCAACCATATCTGGTCAAAATAGTTGATAACTACTTCGTATGTTCTCTTTGGGGTATCTATCAAATCAATAAGGAAGAAAATTATTTTCTACTATCATTTGTCAACATATATTACAAAGAATATAACACTATTTTTCAAGACATTTTTATATAAGAAAGTACAAAAGAAGAATGGTACTCACATAATATTCCCAATGAATTTGCAAAAATAAATTATGAACTTCAATGAATATATTGTGTCGATCTTTCGAAATACAATTTCTTTCTCTGATGGCTCTTACAAGACCCCATAAACAGAATTGCTCATTCAAAGCACAGAAAAACACATTTAGAAAAAGACAGTGTTAGATTTTTGAATAGGAAAAATCAACAGCGCTGACCATAAAAAACGTGGTCAGTTCTTAGTCTCGTGTCTTCGTCAACAAACATTGGAGTTTCAATGGAGCATCCTATTTGTTTTTTCTACCAAAAACATAAGTACCCTTACTCCTTCAAAGCAAGTCTCATCAGGCATACTAGTCCTCCCCTCATCCCTTCAACGCGGTATACTTGACAACGGAACCGCGTTCTTCGAGGGGGACACGCGTCAGCTTTCTGTGCGGAAATCGAAAACCCAATGGGCCAACCTTCCCCTCCTTAACCATGGTTTAATCCCTCTTTCTTTCTAGACTCCAACATGATGTTCGACTTAATACAATTCTCTTACTGAGGCATATAGATTTTTTTTTACCAAAATCACTTCATCCCTTCGTTTCGAAAAATTCACGTGATGAGTACACATGATTGGCAACACATCATTATATTATCGAAAATTCCTCTAAAAAAAATTAGGTAAGGATCTTTAATTTACCTTAAAAACAATCATTTGTTCCAAATAAAAACTAGTTATAAAATTATTGTGGGGTCTACTTCTTCGAGAATTTGTGTCAATTTCACGGTAGCTCAAGGAAATTCGTGTCCTAGAAAGGGTAATCCTTTCTTCGTTCGCTAGATTTTGTGCCTTCGAAACTTCATGAATCCCCCCCTTTCGAGGAACTCCTCGAACCAAACCCCACTTTCTCCATTTAATTCAACAATAGGTTAATTCGCTTAAGAAAATATTTATTTATTTTCTTATTATCCGGATCGACATAAGGGGAGCGGTTACCGAAGGATTCCAAAAATGACGATTGGGATGAATTCGAGATGCATCATATTTCAATAGTTAGCTTTGCTAACATAACAGTCCTTGAGTTACTATAAAGTTATTGTGAAAATTTTCGAAGAAGTGAACTTTACAATAATTTTATAATTATTTATTATTTAGTTTTTTTATTTGGAACAAATGACTATATTTAATATAAATTAAAGATCATTACCTAATATTTTTTTAGAGCAATTTTCAATAATATAATGAAGGGATGAAATGATTTTGGAAAAAAAATAGAAAAAAAAAATCTATATACCTGTTTAAGTCGAACATCACGTAAAGTCTCTCTCTAGAGAGAGGGGGGATTTAACCATAGTTAAGGAGGGGAGGGTTGGCCCATTGGGTTTTCGATTTCCGCGCAAGTGTACCCTTGTTCCTTCAACGCGGTAGACTTGAGCCAAGTCACTTGACAACGGAACGTGGAAATTGGGCTAATTCGTCTTTACCAACCCCGGAATCAGGGAGAGCAGCTGCAGAACTAGGTTCTTGATCAATTTCTTTACATCGTCCTCCAGATGTTGCTCATCATCTTACTTTTCTTGAGTTGAAAGAAAGTCCATGGCCGTCTTTGAATTACTCTTACTGGGCTTGCGTTCTTTCCAAGTTCAAGAAAAAAAGGCTATCTCTGCACCAAGAAATATTTCCTTTGCTTTCTGGCTTTCATGCCTGATCCTCTTCATCCCAGGCACTCCTGTCGGTGCACAGATAAATTATCAGGAGTGGTGCGCAGATAGGGGCGACTACGCTGTTGGTAGCAACTTTCAGGACAACCTCAGCCGCCTCCTCTCCAGGGGCGCCTACGCTGCTGACAACAAACACGGTTTCTACAACACGACGGAAGGTGAAGACCCGGACAAAGTTTATGGTCTCTTCCTCTGCAGGTAAATCACATGCAAAAGATACCAAAAATTTCTACTTTTGAGTAATGTCTTCCAGATCAATCATTATGATCTTTGGAATTGGCTCACTTGGAACTAGGATTTATAATGGACCTGATATATTGGTCTTAATTGAAATCCTCTACAAAGTGCGGTGATCCAATGCCAACCGAAAAATTGCTATCTAAATTTAAGTGACTACTAATGCAACTTTACTCTTCCTCTTTAGAGGGGATGTTTCCACCTATCTCTGTCAGTCTTGCATCCTTTTAGCTACCGGGACCATCATGGAAAGATGTCTAGGACAGAAAGAGGCAATCATTTGGTACGATGAGTGTCTTGTGCGCTACTCCAACAGATCGTTCTTCTCTATCATGGAGACAGCACCAGTTAAATTCCTTGTCAACCCTATGAATGTTTCAGCTACCTTCAACTGGATTGTGAAGCAAACTTTTGACAGTGAGGACTTTGCGACGGAAGTGATGGATTTGGCAAGGAATGTCATGGACTTGGCAATCTCCTCAGAAAGCTTATATGCGACCAAAAATGTTAGTGTCTCAAGTTCAGTGATCCTGCATGAGCTTGCACAGTGCACCCTCGACATATCGAAGTCAGATTGTAAGATTTGCTTGCTTTTTGCTATCAATGAGTATCCTAAGGCTCTTACTTTTAAAAAGGGAGGTGCAAGAATTTTTCAGCCAAGTTGTAATGTACGGTACGAAATGTATATTGATGAGGAACCTAGAGGACAAGCACCGGCACCTTCTGAAGGTATAAGTTATCTAATACTCAAATTTGGCACTCAATTTGTTATGGTGAGCTATAATGGTATCATTCCATTGCTTCTAATTCTCAATAAAAGCTGTTTTATGTATCATATTGCACTTGACTTGCTTTTACGATCTAAACCATGATCATACTCTCTTGCTTCCGATGAGTTCTTGGTACTATTTACACTTGGTGAAAAAAAAAGTCTGCGGATTTGTGGTATGTTTAGATGTAAGGAATTTCTCTTTCTTGACAGGGGTCAAACGAAATTTAAGGATTGCAATAATTAGCTCAGTAATTGGATTGGGATTACTGATAATCATTGTGGGTTCGTGTATATTTTTAAAGAGGAAAAAGAGATTGAAGAAAGGTATAAGTTAATTCATCTTACTTGCCATTGGAATGACCATATTTTAACCTTTGCCTTATGAGAGTAAGCTCTTGGACTCTCAGATGAGGAAAATAGCCAAGAGGTTCAGTTACTTCATCTGAGACAAGAAATTAGAGGAGAGTTTTCAAAGGAAAACGCTTGTGAAGACAAGCTGGTGGCTTCTCAAGAATTATCTTTGGTACGATTAGACATTATACGTGCGGCCACACAAAACTTCTCCCATGAATGTAAACTTGGGGAAGGCGGGTTTGGCCCTGTCTACAAGGTAAGCATTTAAGTGACTCAACGCCTGTTTATGGGGAAATTGGGAAAATTGACAGTCATTATCCGTAGCATGAACTGATTTGAATATTGTTATCATTAGTAATTCTCATATAGGGATTTCACTACTGACATTACCCTGTTTCAGGGCACATTGACAGATGGAAAAGAAATTGCAGTTAAAAGGCTTTCAAGAACCTCAGGCCAAGGACTTATTGAGTTTAAGAATGAAGTCATCTTGATTGCTAGACTACAACACAGGAACCTTGTTCGATTATTGGGATGTTGCTTGGAAGAACATGAAAAACTCTTGATATATGAATACATGCCCAACAAAAGCCTAGATGTCTTCCTTTTTGGTATGAGCTTTAGCGGATGCAATGAATTTTTAGCTAGTTAATTTTAGTTTTATAGAGTTGAGGTTCATCTAAGTCTCTCATGGTCGATAGATTCAACTATGGGGCAATCTTTAGATTGGAAGATGCGCATGAACATCACCTTTGGAATAGCTCGGGGGCTTCTATATCTACATGAGGATTCTCGCCTAAGAATTATCCATAGGGATCTGAAAGCTAGTAATATTTTACTAGATGGTGAGATGAATCCAAAGATTTCTGATTTCGGAATGGCAAGGATCTTTGGTGGAAATCAAGACGAGGCCAACACGAATAGGGTTGTTGGAACCTAGTAAGTTCTTTAATATCTTTCTACGTCTATTATGTTTGAATGATTCACTAGGCCAACAAAGAGCTCTAATGATCAGCTCAATAGCATCAAAATGAGCATATTCATATTTTAGAAGTTTCATATAGAAAATTACTTTTAATTGTTTCTTACTTCCAAGAAATTGCACTTCATCACATAATTCTGGTCAGTGGATACATGGCCCCGGAATATGCGATGGAAGGACTCTTTTCTGTTAAATCAGATGTCTTCAGTTTTGGAGTTCTCTTGCTAGAGATGATGAGTGGGCGAAAGAATAATGGTTTTCATCTCCGAGAGCATGGTGAAAGCCTTCTCACCTTTGTATGTTCCTAGTCACCACTCTTTTTTAATATGAAATCCGAGAATTTCAAGCAGTTGTCCTTGCTTACTTCCCTTTCAAAATGACAGGCATGGAAGTTGTGGTCCGAAGGTCGAGGGTTGGAACTTACTGATCCGTCAATCAAAGAGTCATGCGATGGAGTTCAAGTACTAAAATGCATACACATCGGTCTATTGTGCGTTCAAGAAGACCCAGCAGATCGACCGACCATGTCGCTCGTGGTTAATATGCTAGGAGCCGATACTATCCCACTTACCCAACCATCGCTGCCTGCATTCTCAGTTGGGAGAGACGTGAGAACACTCAATCCTATCAATGTGATTCACAAAACTTCCACTATTAATGAAGTAACCCTTTCAGATGTTTCTCCTAGGTGACCGAGTATCATCAGCTTGTCTTCAATCGATTTCTCTTTTATACAATGGAAATGATTTGGAATTTAATAAAATAAAATGATAATTACGATGTGATCTCTTTAGCATTCTAACTGTCATCTCTTATTGACAATCCACCCTGTGATCATTCCATGTGTAATACTAAATACATTTGAAATAATCACACTTGATTCTCCTTGAATTACAATCATCAATTGATAAAGGGTAAAAAGCCTGTTTATTGGTCGTCATTTCCACCACTTATGTTCTATCACTCAAGTCATGTATCAATATCCAATTCTATAAGTACTCCATTGATATACATAAAAGAAATATACATATGCAAATTCTATAATCTATCTTGAGTATATCCGCCGAAATTTAATTCGTGAAGAGTGTTAGAGTATTTAGAATTAAACAATGCTTGAACTGAAGTTCTCACATTCAAATCTTTTTAGGTTTCTATTTGCCTCTTCAATTTGATAATTCTACAGTTTAGTCTTGAACTAATATTCAGCATACACATGAGCGAAGTGTGAAAGTATTTAAATATTGAATCATGCCTTCATCATATAAGCTTAAGGTTTTAAAAAAGTTGACCATGGTCACAGAAAATTTAACCAAGAGTGCTACAGACTTAGGGTAGACTTAATAGGAACCTATTTGATGTAATTTTTTTTTTTTTGGGAACCTATTTGATGTATAAGTACGTAATATTTTGATTTCGACCTTCTGTTGCCATTCTCTCTTGAATGTCGCTTACTATTATATCGGGATCCATGAACCATTTTTCTGTAATCTAATTGCAGAATTAAACAATATTTGATCTTATGGAGTCGAACACTATACGATAAAGGAGAAATAATTGAAGTAATTTGAAGATAGCGATCAAAATTTTTATTCCTCCGTGCTTCCAACTCCTTGTGATGGGATTAGCTTGTCCTGTTAGAATGTAATTTGGGAAATTACTAAATCAACTTTTATAAAATTTAATTTTAAACTTTTCAATTTTATCAGTTCAGCTTTAAATTTTTGGATAATTTTTAAATATAGTTTCTCTAACTGATTTTCATAGGAAATCACTTATGTAGCGGTTCAATTATCGCCGATGGCCTTACACGAGACTATGAACAATTTAAGATGGACAAAGACAGCGTTTTTTGTTTCTTATAATTTTTCTGATTGTTTTTCCTTTCCTCCTATTAAATGTAGGCTATGGATATCCGTGATATGGTTTTTTTTTTTTTGGCCAGTATGATGACATGGACTAAAACATAGGCAAAACAAAGAAAAGAGAAAAACCAGAACAAACACCAACACA
The DNA here is from genome assembly GCA_014858505.1 of Corymbia citriodora subsp. variegata. NCBI lineage: Eukaryota > Viridiplantae > Streptophyta > Magnoliopsida > Myrtales > Myrtaceae > Corymbia > Corymbia citriodora. The sequence continues at coordinate 26,030,529 of CM026414.1, read as the reverse complement.
CACACAACATGCGAATGGGGAAGATTGCGGTGGTAACGGCGGTGTCGCCTAGCCACCGGTGTGGGTCATGCGTTCCTCGCTGGGAAACCGCAGATCTCTGTAATCGTGGCCTCCGTTGTCTTTCAAACGCAGGTGAAGAAAAAATATACACACGGGAAAGCGCAGACCTTGAGCAACTCAAATTGTTTATGGTGCGAAAGAACACCTTGATCTTGTTCGGCATCGTGATCTTTCGTGCCCTCAAATGGCCATCTCTCGTTACCCACCGAGCCGACACTCCTTCCTCGCCCTCCACGGGCGCATTCTCAGACCCCATGCCTCTAACCGCGTCTCCACCTTTCTCACGCTCGCCGATGCCCTTCTCCCTTCCCAATAGATGGTTCCAATAAGAGAACTGCACTTCCCCATGTCTGTCTTCTGAGAAAGTGAACATTTTGTGCTATTTGGTCAAGATTCTCGGGGGTATTGCTCGTCAAATCATATGGTAGAGAGAAGAGTTGACTTCGTTTGTGTGTGTTTTTTTAATTCAAGTTAGTTGATGCATTCTACTTGTTTGATAGAATATCCAGAAGACAAAATTACATTTTCTGGGCAAAGTTATAGCAACCTGATATTTACATCAAAGCGACATTCATTAGACAATGCGATCTTTTCCCAGATTTGTTGCAAATCTATGCATTGCTCGGCCCTTTTCAGTGTGGGTGTCTCTTTGAAAGATGTTTATGTCTTGAGGCTAGGGTCATGGAATCTATAAAAACCTGATTTGACGAGATGAGTGCTCGCTAGGCTAGAGCTCCTGTATAAAGGGCGGCTCTTGACAGGCTTATAGAATGGTAAAGATGGCATGAATGAACTTGATAAGAACAGGGGGGACAGCGTTCTTGAGATATATATTTGAAATTAGAATAAATTTACAAGAGATGCATTTTGATATAAAAGCATTGTTCATTGCATTAGAAATCTAATATTAAGCATACATAGGTAAGAGAATTATCAGGATGGATGACCCCTAGGAAAGTGTCCACCTATAAGCTGAAGGATAAAATCATGAGGCTCAATATGTGATGGGGATGAGCCAAAACAAATAATTTCTCGAGCTAGTTAATTCATGGGTAATACAAAATCTTACCACATAGCCACAAGCGTCAATTTGGTAATGGCTTTCTACTTTGTTCTCATTAGTAGTAGCGGTGGTAGCGGTTGACGAAAAGAGCCCTTGCTTTGCCAAGAACCACTGATATGTGCTTTGGGGAAGTAAGCCCTAAACTTTTCCTAGAGTTAAGTAAATCCATTTTGTGCTCTAGCAATAGTGGGCACTGATGGACGAGTGCTAAAGAAGCTTTGGCCGAGTGATCAAGAGGTTGAAGATGATAAACGGTGAGAGGAGATCTCAACGTGGAAAAGAAGGAAAGAAAAGAACAAAAAGAACAGAAAATTAAAAAAAAAAAGTATGTCATTTTGTCCACTTAAACCACTAATTTTGCCACGTAGGATGACAATGATGACTAGATCGCCATGTCAATGATTTTCGATGAAAATCAAACAGAAAAATTTTATTGTAAAATTATTAAGAGATTTAGGATTAAAAATTGCAAGGTTTATGACTAATTGACAATTTCCCATTGTAATTTAGTAGTTTTATATGGTACAAATTAGAAGAGTGTTTCTAGCGAGTAAGAATCATGTAGATAATCTATGAAGGTCAAGTAATCCTTAACATTTTCCAACAAGTTAAGCTCATAATTACTAAACTTAAGGATTTTGGATGGGTGATATTTAATACTTTCTCTTGACTAAATGAAGAAAGACAAAAATATATCCTAAAAAAGAAGGGATAAGTGTACTGGAAGTTTTAAAACTTATCACAAAAATACAATTAAATCCTAAGTTTACAAAAAGAGCAAAAAAAATATTTCTGTTAACTCCGTCTAACTTGGTTAATGGAAAATGCCGATATGCTTCTTTTATTATTATTTTTTTTTATCTTACGTGACAATGACATGGCTAAAACAACTTTAGCTTTATGTTTCATGTTTTAGCTACGTCATGCCATGTAGGAGAGAGAAAACATCAAAAGACATTTTTGGTTAGTCAAATTGTATGAAATTAATGAAAGGAGTCAATTACATTTTCATGATAAGTTTTAGATTTTTAGTACATTTATTCCAAAAAGTAATATATATCTCACCGATTGTTGATACCTAAATTTGGCTACCATTAAGAGAAAATTAGGGACTAAACTTTAGCTCCTAAACAAAAATAATTAAATTGTATAACATATGGTTTTTAGGAGCATTCATCATACAGTTCATCAATTACATCTTGCACTGGACGGCGGTGGTGAATGGACTTGAATTAATCATGGGAACTGGCCAGCACTCAAAGTAATATTCGGCCAGCAGAGTGGAGCATAGTGGCTGCAAATTTCAATCCTAGAAACAAGGGCTATTGAGCTTTAATTGACTTGGGTGTAGCCCATAGAGTTAAAAGGCTTTGAGTACAATCAGAATAGGTCAAAAAGGGATGTAAGCCTGTCATCAATTAAGCCTACACGGCGCAAATTTCGGGCAGCTTATTGCAGGAGTAGCTTGGCCAGAATTCATGAGAGGGGAAGGTCCTAATTGAGCTCGGTTGAGTCGGTTTCAGCCCATTCGAGTTCAATTGGATTTACAATTTGGTAATTTAAGTCCATTATTTGATTTAAGGCCAAAATTAAAAGCCAGGGTTAATATTGCATAATGGAATTAGGTTTCCACAAACAAAGGTTGGCAATTCATAATATCAGATAGAGAAACATAGAGAGGGAGAGCGAGGGACGGTCTCAACATCCTTGCCACCGAGATGCACATTGCGTGCCCCCCCTCATTGCCTCAAGCCTATACACCGTGATGACTAGGGGTGTGCAACCAGACTGGGTTTATCAGGAACCCGGAGTGGACCATCCGAAAAATAGGGTTGGGAATCGGTTCCCGGTTAAACTAGTCCGGGAACCGGTTGAAACCGGTCCGAGAACAGGGTCTAAGCAAAGACCCACCCGGAATTGGACCGGTTTTGGAACTGGATTTTACCCTTTAAAAAAATTCGTCTTTCTATATAGTGCCTTTGAGTTTCTTTGTTTTCAAAGAAATGTTAAAAAAAGAAAGCTTCTCTTTAAATCAAGTTAAGGGAGAATTGTTTTGAAAGAATTGTTAAAAATAACTGTTCTCATGCATTGTTTTTCTTTTTTAATGATCCTACCTTCAACTATTACTATGTCGTAGGATAAGTGCTACTAACTATTGTAGCACTAATTAAAGTATTTTTAGTCCAACTCAAGAGAGCTATCTTCTTAATAAGAGTTTTGTCGCATACACATGAGCAAGCATATTAGATCATATCAGAAGTATTTGTGGGGATGAGATTAATATTAGATCCATATTTGTTGCTAATATTTATGCATTGTTAGGATTTTTGATTTGTCTTATAATGTTAGGAGGATTATGTTGTTATTTTTTCGCTAATTAATGTAAAATTCAAAGCCGTATATGATATCGAGCGGTTACAAAATAGATTCCAATGAAAATAGGATTGACCTTGTTCCCAGATTGGAAAAACAGGGTTGGGTCCAAAACAGGGTCTAATAAAAATAGGGTAGGGTACATGGTTCAAAAAGAGGAACTGGTTATAACAAGATCGGGTACAGGGTCTAAGTCTGGACTTTACCCACCTTGAACCCAATCACCCCTAGTGATGACTTCCAGCCACAACCTACTCTTCCTCCATGCCAATCCCAACCATGACAACAAGACTGCCTTCCCCATGCCATTGCTAAATCATAACTAGGGGTGTGAACGGTTTAGTTTGGTTCAATTTTTCAGAAAAATTGACCCAACCTTATTGGATTTTCGATTTTCCTATTTTTACCTTGCTTATTAGAACTAAACTAAAGAATAGGTGAAAAAAGAGAGAGATTTTATATTAATTGTTCAGTTTTTGTTGAGAATTTTGATTCGGTTCGATTAACCAGACCACATTGAAAAAGTTAACAGTTATTTTTCAGTTATCCAAATTGAAATTGAAACCGAACCGAAAATGCACAAATTTCTATTAAGTTCGATTCGGTTTGGTTTTTGATTTGGTTCTTGAAACCTAGTGGTAATGATGAAACTGCTCCAACATTTTCCTTGCTAATCCATTGCTGCTCCTCGCCGGTCCAATTAGTCAGATGATGACGGGGAAGGTGCCCGACTTGCTGCCCCTTACATTGCTTTTGCCGCCCATCGGCCCTGCACGAACGGTGATCCTACTGCCGTCGTTGTGACGTGGATTTCGCCTCACCGCGAGCTTGCCGTGATTTCCAGCAGTGCCCCCACGAGCAGCCTGCGCGGTTGACGATCCCTCACCGAACCGAGGGATTTTGTCTTCATTTGCAGGTTTCTCGATCGAGTCCTTGCCATCGACACCAAGCCGAACTGAGTTTTGGTCAAAAATTAACATCCGTGGAGCCAACCCCAACCGATTCCTTGTTAAGCACCATGACCCATTGCCATGAACCTCCGCGAGCACCACCATGCGCCACTGTCGAGTGCCACCACTGCCGATCACCATCCGAGGGGTTCGCAGATTCAAATTTGGGAAGTCGATATTCAAATTAGGTAATGATGTCATCCAATTTCAATTTGAATATTCAGTTATCTAATCTATTTTATACCATTATCTAATTGAATATTTGAGTGATATTGCATATTCATAAGATTTTGAGGGTATCCTTCAAATAAGAAAAATTTTCGAATTTGCAACACGCGTATGGTCAGCAGTCCAATCTCATGTCCAAAATACAACTCGCGACTGCACAGGAAATCATTCAATCTTATCCATAAGCTGTTGGATACATTTGTCGATTTTATTTGTTACCAAATTTAAATAGATCGGATGTGCTTCAGTGATTTGGTGTTATCTTTATTTAATTTGATTTGATTCTATTCCTGTGTTGAAAAATATCCAAAAGAAAAAAAAGGTAGGATTTGGGTAGATTTTTTGGATAATGTTGCATGTTTAAATGAATCTAAAAAAAAAAAAAATCAAATAGGATATAGCTTTTCTAGATAGATTGCATGTCAGGTTAGGGCTTATCTAGTTAAGATAAGATTTCGATTTAAATTAGGTTTCAGCTTAGTTTTACTCCTAAAGTGAGTAAAATGATGTCTTAATCTAAATAATTTATTTTCATTATTCTACAATTTCGAATTTTAATAAAAATACCAAAAATAACATAGCTGGCTAATGCTTATAAGATTGTGCTTCATTCCTTTGACAAGTGAAATATCTTCAATGATTAGTTTTCCTAACCTGATGTTTCCTCTATCTATTATTCTTCCTTTATCCTTTCCTCCAAATATAACAATTCCTCCATTTGTGTGATAAGATTTATGAATATGGTACTGTCCCTGGTCATGTGTTTGGAACACCCATTGTCCAGATATCATTTGTTTTTCGTCAAGATCGCCTCATTTTCATCATCATGATATGAGTTGGCCATTAAATAGAGATTTGTTTCTTCTTCATCACTGGATTCACATTTAGTATCACTTCAAGATTTAGCCTTCAATGCTTTCTTCTTCTTTTCATATTTTCCCTTCTTTTTATTGAGAGATGGACATTCTAGCTTTATGTGACTTGGTTCCCTACATTCATAGCAAACGATATCCTTACCTTTGGATTCTTTTTTGTTATTGTATGACTTCCTGTCATTTGAGAACTTTTATTATTATTTTTCTTTGTAGTTTCCTCCTTTTCTCATGAAGTTTTTGAATCTTTTTGTCAACAACATCATGTCTTTATCATTGTCCTCACCTTATGAGGATATTTGTTCACCCGCATCATCTTGATTAGCTTTAAAAGCGGTAGCTTTCTTACCTTTTAAGTTACTTTCCTCATTTGAATGTTCAACTTCATAGGATATAGATGTTCTAATAAGTTCGTCCATTGTGATTGGTTGAATATTCATTGTTTCTTGTAGTGATGTCTTCATCATTCTCCATTCCTTTGGCTAGGTCCTTAATAGCTTGTTCACTTTCTTTACATCAATGAATATATTTCCTTAATGTGCTAGTCCATTCACTATTTCAGTTAATCAAGCGAACATCTATGTGACTGTCTCATTAGACTTCATCTCGAATAGTTCGTACTTTTTGAGTAGGATATTCATCTTTGTTTCCTTCACCTTGTTGATTCCTTCAAATGGTAATAGGAGACAATCCCAAATGTCTTTGGCTATAACACAAGAAGAAATTTTATTAAATTTAGATGGTGACAAATCTCAATACAACAGATGTTTGGCTTTGGCATTTGGAGTAGCTCTTCTTAGTGCTTCTTCCGTATTATCAATAGTAGCATCTGCAGCTTAAGCTTCTTGTCGAGCAAGAGTCTGGGTAGGAGTTAGTACATCTATTCCACTATCAACCACACTCCACATTTTGAAGCTTTAGTCTAAGATTGCATCCTTTGCTTCCAATATCTATAGTTATTTCTATCAATGTAAGGTAGCTAGTTAGGAATTTGAGCATCATTGGTAAAGAAACTATTAAAGTTAGTCGTAAGAGAAGATCTTTATACTCAAAATAAATATACTCCAAATAAAGAGCAATAGGGTTTTGATACCAATTGTTGGGGCCTAACAATACAACCTAGAGGGGAGGTGAATAGGTTGTTTTAGAAATCTTAAAATCTTTTGCTAAAAATAGCTGATGTTAAGTAAAAATCCAGTCAAGGTGATGTTTCAAACTCGTGAGCGTATTGTGTGTTTGTGGAAGAAATAAGAGAGAAAAGCAATAGAACACAAAAATGTATAGCGGTTCGGCTTTATCCTCAACCTTACGTCAACTCCTTAAACTAACAACCACAAGTTGGGCTACATTGCATTAGTAAGATACTAAGAAAGTTACAATCGACAATCATTGATCCTTTTACATGATAGATCATACTGTCAAAACTCAGCTATTGCTCTTACTTTTGTACACTTAATCCTTAACACAATTACTTAGACAACAAGAATACAATGTTCAAAGAAATAATGGATACAGAGTGTTTTTCTTAAGACATAACGTGTAGCAAATTTTTAGTCTTCTATATTTTCACATGTCTTACTTTTGGCTTCTGAGATCTTCTCTTTTATACTCATCTTCAATTTATTCGTTAGAGATGGATTGGAGAAGTAACGAACCATTGGAGTTATCATTGATGTTGCTGTCCAAAGATAGAATTGCCCGTACGATTCTTTTCTCGAATGTATTTGCAAACTACCTAAAAATAAATTCTGCTATTGTCCCTCTACACAGCTTCTAATAGACATCCTAGCTCTCGATATTTGTTATTATTTGGATTCTACTATTGTGCATATCCACTTCCACAATTGCTAGTTTGCTGAACCAACATATTATCAAATGAACGTTATTGCCACAATACTAATTACCTAATATGTACAGCCTTGAATACAAACATCGATATCAACCGATCTTTAGGTATGTTGTTTCTATTTATGGAAAAACTATATCAAGACATATCCTAATCTTTTGCCAATTGAAACACACCGTGAACATCACGTAGTCTTTAATACTTGTCATGAACATCTACATTTATCATAATAAATATTACACTAAGGATAGTTTAGAAATCATCAAAATCACTTTTTCTCCAACAAAATCTTACACATTACATTTTTGCTAATTCAATTGTAAACATTTTCATATTTTGCTAATTGAGTCCATATGGCTAATTTTGATTGAAAATTATTAACATGAGCACCAGAGACCAGATGTTTTATGTTATGGTCGACATTAACGTGGACTTTTTTTGATAATATTTTGATAACTTTTTTATTTTTCTATCCTTTCCTTTTTTTTCTTCTTCTTTTTTTTTTTTTGGACTCAAGCTAGCGAAGGTGTTGTGGCCTTACCAAAAGGGGTGAGGGCATCATGGCCCTTGCCCGATGACATGGCTGGTAAGGGCAACGTGGTTGTCGCCGACCCTCAACCCTCGCCTAGTGACCGACGAGAGCTACAATGCCCTCTCTAGCTTGAATCAAAAAAGAAAAGAAAAAACATTATAAAGAATTCAATAAAATGTTAAATTATCATTAAAAAATGTCTACGTTAGCGCTGACCATGTCATGTAAGACATTTGGTGTCCACGTCATCCATTTCTAGTAAAAATGAGCTAAATGGACTCAATCGGCAAAATTAAACTCAATTGGCACAATTGAAAGTTTTTATAACTGAATTGATAAGAGCGCAATAGGTTTGGGATTTTTTTGATAATGTTGCCCAACAAGATTCGTCATTAACGACCTATTTTCATTTGATATAATCAAGTAAATAGAAATTAATGTGTGATGCCAAGCAATAGTACCAAGTAACGCGTGCGGATGACTCAGTAACGGTAATTGTCCACTAGACCTGCTTGTTGGCGCTCGAGGGAAAAACATTAGCTGGCCAAGCTCGCCTAGTGGAGAACTTCCTTCTTTTATTTTTAAAATTTCTAGCTATGAAAAATAAATGAGAATGAAAAATAAATCAAGAAATAATTATAGGATTTTGTGTTATATTATTTTATTATTTTATCCGTGAGTTTTATACAATTTTTCTCTTCTATATCGGAATTTTGGGCTTAATTTGTCCTTCTAGTGTTTATAAATTCTAGATATCATAGTAAAAAATTAATAATAAAAGGAAACAAACCAAAAACATACATTTACGCTAGAGGTGTTAGAATGTGTTTTAAATCCATTTATGATCCAATTAAAATATAAATGGGTAATTTAAATCTTAAAGAAGCTACTTAAATGGGTTTAAAGATTGAAAGTTTAAAATAAATGGGTTATTTCTAAAGCTATTTAAGTAACTCACAACCTCACTTTTCCTTTTTAGCCTTATAAAAGTATTTATTATAAAAATCAAAATCAAAATCAAAATTATTTTTCCTTTTTCCTTTTTTCCTTTCTATTTTTCCTTCTTCAGCTAGTTGCCACCATGACAATGGCCGGCAATCGGCTGAGCAAGGGCTTCAAGTGAGCTTGAGCTCGTCGATTTGTGAGGTCCAAGCCTCGCCAAGGGGCTGACAAGCTCAAGCTTGCTAGATTTGGCAAGGCTCCAACCTTGCTGACCTTAGGCGAGCTTGATCTTGCCGGAATTGGGTGAGACTAGCTTGCCTTCGACTGGTCACTGTTACCGTTGTGGCCGGCGACCGGCCGAAGGAGAAAAAAGCAAGAAAAGAAGAGAATTAAAAAATTGATTTCTTAAATTTAAAGTTTAGGATTTTTTCTACGATAAAATTTTTTTAGGGTAGATATGGTGTTAGACCTAAAGTTTGAGATTTTTTTTAAGATAAAGAGAGATTCATGATAAAGTTGGAATTAGATCTAAAGGTTGGGATTTTTTAGGGAATCGGCCTAAGAAACAGAGGGAAGTTCTGTGATTAAAAAAGGGCACGTCCGTGAGCAAGTCTGGCGTGACAGGTTGTGACGAGAGTGCACGTCGAAGAGGTCTGTCCAAGAGAAAATCAGGGAGCACGAAAAAAAAAAAAAACGGAGTATCGTTGGCCATTGAAGAAGCTCGGTTGAGGAGAAAAACCAGAGAGGACAATCAGAGAGGAAAGAGGGAAGAAAAGAAGGCGTGTCGCTTATCGGGGATGGAAGCTTGGCCGAACGTCTCTGTCTTCGGTCATTCTTGTTTACCCGAAGAAGATCTTACTCGACCTTGACATAAAATGAAAAGGAATGAAGGAAATTGTATTGTATTCAGTTGTTTTTGTACACAAATTCATTCGCCTATTTATAATGTAAGGACAAAATAGAAAAAAACAGGAAATAATATACAAAGATTGCTATTTCCTATTCTCTAAACTAGCCGCCGATTGACTGGATCAATCACTAATTGACTGAATCATAATTGAGATCAATGCCATGATTGGAATCATCATCGATATCCAAACATATCTGCAGCACTCCCCCTTAAGCTGGTGGTTTATATATGTCGAGGACACCTAGCTTGCTGAATAGGTACATATGTTGTCTCTGGCACAGTGGCTTAGTAAAGATGTCCACGAGCTACTCCACAGTTCCAATTCCCTTTGTCACGAGCACTCATTCTTTGGTTTTGTCCCTGTTGTAGACTAGTATTAACACCTAGAGGGGGGTGAATAGGTGTAAAGGAATTTTATGCGCAAGCAATAACAATCTTTTGCAATCTATAAACTGAAATTAAATAGAAAGAGTAGAGAAGATTGCAAACACAGTTTATAGTGGTTCGGCTTTAGACAAGCCTACGTCCACTCTCCAGGCGATCAGCCAATAGGCTGGATTTCACTATATGATCAAAGATGATTACACACTCTTGAGTGTTAGCACTTGGTGATGATATGTCTTACAAAGTCACTCTTCTTGGTAATTCACTAGGATTACTCGGTTTCGCTCTTTTTCAGACAACTAGTGAAGAATTGAATCAGCCTTGGAATATATTTATCCACCCTAGTCTCCTAGGTCTCATCCTATCCTTATATACTCTCCAAGCCACACTCGACCGTTGGCTCTTTCCTTGAAAGTTTCGTCTTCCCTTTTATGGACAGACTTTATAAGGCAAGTCTTTTTGACCGTTGGAAGCAGATTGGATCCCCTTGGATTTTGTTCGCCCATACAATCAGAATCTGGGCTTCCATAAGTGTTTTATTCTTCTTTAGAAGTTGTCCGTTGATTGATCCTGCCAATCAGTTTGATACAACAGAATCAATATAAATAAAGTAAGTGAAATACTTGATCGTTGGTGATCTTATCCTGTAGTTTCATTCTAAGTCTGACAAACTCAAGTTCTGAGTCTACTTAAGTTTTCTGTCTGGTACGGTTAGACTCAATTTGTGTCTAGTACAGATAGACTCAAATTTGCGTATGGTACGGACAGACTCAGAATCTGCCAGACTGAAGTTCCTGCATCTACTTCATCCAGACTCAAAAGTATACGTTAGTAGCCTTTGATTTATTTTGTCATCTTCAAAATATCATAAGGGATTTTCCTAACAATCTCCCCCTTTTTGATGATGACAAAACAATCTCTGAATATGCAATTATGCTTTTAAATATATTGATAAATCAAAGCATCATAAGCACATAATGCAATCTCCAAAATTGAGCAAAAGAATATATAGAAATAATTGCAGCTCAATATTATGCACTAAATAATATAAATCAATTAGCACATATGCATATACATATTTTCTCCCCCTTTTTGTCATAATCAAAAGGCGATAATAATTAAAAAGGGTGTCACGTGGAAAATAAATTCACATAATATTTTTAAAAATGTATTAGGCATGAAACACAAACTTTAAAGATATCATGTTGATATGAACATAAAGAATATTTAATATAGCTCATATATATCAACAAAAATCTACTAAGGAAAGAAATGGATGATATACTTACCAAATTATGTAGAACACAATTTACCTTTTCTATCCATAGTAATCATGGTCAAGATCAATTCAAAAAATCTGTCATACTTGATCAATACTCCCCCTCAATTTGTTGCCTTTTTGAAATGATCACGATTCTCCCCCTATCCTCATGACAGTATTTGCAATAATACTTATTGCGGCTTGTGCACGTTGAATAGAATGTTGTCCTTTTATTTCCTTTGGAGTAGCAACATTCGCAGCATTCATTTGCTTTTGAAGTTTGAGGTAAAAGTTTGTTTTCTTCAACTAAGCTCGCCTCAAATTTAATCTGCATAAACTTAACAAACTTTCTGCACAAATGCATTTTTATAATATTTCACGTAATATATAATGCCATTTTTTGCAAAATAAATTGAATAACATATATGACAATATAAAAAATTTCAATTCAAAGCTATTCAACCTTACATATGACACATTAGTGGCCTGCTCAATAATTTCTAAAAATTTTGTGCAATGGATAGAATTTTTTAGCCTTAAAAAAATCTTCATAATTTTGGATTAAGCTTTTCCAACCTCATATGGAAATATATTTTGCCACCTGCAAATCCTTGCAAAATAGATAATAATCTTTGCAAAAAAAATATCACGCGCATACCTTCTTTCAATTTGTGGGTCAAACTTACTTGATATAAAATATCTTCTAAGATTATAGCAAGTGAATCCCAAAATACAACAATATCTTTCAAGATTAAAGGGATTTCCCTAAGCGTAAATTTCAAAAAGATATTATTTATACAATATGCAAAAACTAAGTAGAATTTTTATCATGTGCCAAATCAAGATAAAAATGTGCAATATTTGACAAGAGAATTTTTGCAATATATATATTACACGTGAGTCATAAAAATCATCTAGAATCATAAAATTTGTGTATAATTTTGGAAGGTAGGATGACAAAGATGGAATATTTCATTTCCTTACCCAAGGTATATATTTAAAATATACTATTGATTTAGAAAAAGATCTCATCAATCATCGCTTGAGATATTCTTCTGATTGCCCAATGATTTGCATAGATTTTTGCAATCATTCTTCTTTAGTAGAATTTCCTGCAGCAACCTTTTTTGCTTTTGGTATCTATGACTTTGGATCCTTCTTTCACGTTAGAGCACAAATAGGAAATTTTCGTAAAAGCTCAACGATGCTTTGCTGACTCATTTCAGTAGAATATTTTAGAGAGAATATCTTGTATAATACCTCGTAAGACAAATTTTTGCTTTGAAAAAAAATATAACAGAATAAGATAGCATAAAATCTAATCAAATAATCATGATTATCTCTAAGCAAGATATCAAATCAATCACACGTATCAAATTCCAACTCACGAAACTACCAAAAATATAGCACACGATTCTTCTTTCAATATAATCAATTATAGAATATAGTAATTATAAATTCTGAATCAATCGAGACATAAAAATAATATATCGAATATCAAGTATAATGAAAATATTTAAAATATGCACGCAAAACAAATTGAGAAATTAAAAATATATATTTCTTACCAAATTCTCTTTCTCATTTGCCTGCAATTAAAACACATACTCAAGTTTTCTTTGGTACCCACATTTTCTTGGGTCCATTGAGGTTAGTGGTATATGCTTTGTCTATCCATTTTTTCTGACCAGGTCTCCAGACTTTAGGACATTTGTTTTCAAAATGTTCTCTTTCTCCATAGTCAGGACACTTGAGATTATTTCTACCAATAGGTCTTACAAAATTGTTTTTGAAATGATTTAATATAAGCTTGTCGATGAGGTCTTTGTCTTATTCTTTCCTTGACTTTAGGAAAATCAATCAGGAAATTATTTTTCTTATAAAAACCAAGTCCAGACTTATCATAATAAGGAATTTGAATGGAAAGTATATGCTGTAGGGTTTTTGATCCTTTAGAAAATTTTGCAGTAATATCTAAAAATTCATTTTTGAGAGACTCATTCTCATTCTGTAAAAAATCTCGATTTTCCTTTGTTTCCAAAAATTCCTTCTTGAGAGATTCATTCTCATTTATTAAAAGATCTCGATTTTCCTTGATTTACAAAAATTCATTTTTCAGATCATCAAACTTTCCTTTCAGAGAAGAATTTTGTTGATTCAACTTGAAATTTTCCTTTTTCAGTCCAGAGATTCTTTTTAGAGTGGATTTCAGATTTGAACAAAGCTCATTTAAATAATCTGAAACTTTAATAGGAATATCTGAATGACTAACCTCAATTTCTCTGTCTGAGTCTGAGTCTATGTGAGCTGTTAGACAAATATTGCCATATTCGTCTTCACTGTCTTCAACTTCAGTGTCACTCCACATTTCAGCTTTCAGTGCCTTCTTGTGCTTTTCATACTTGCCTTTATTCTTCTTTTCGAATTTCCCTTTCCTTTTCTTGAATAAAGGACAATCGGGTTTGTTTGTGGACTTCTTCCCTTTTGAATTGCTTCTTTTTTGTTCAAATTTTTTGATCAACGACTTCATCTCCTCATCGTCATCTTTTTCATCTTCCTCAGAATCTGTTTCATCAAATTCAACATTAGATTTTAAAGCAATTAACTTCTTACCTTCTGGATCTTCGTCATTTATACATTCTGCTTCATATGATTGCAAAGTTCCAATAAGTTCATCAACGGATAAAGGCAAAATCCTCAATGTTTCGCGTATTGAAGTTTTGACGTTGTTCCAATCCGTCGATAATCCTCTCAAAAGCTTATTTACTTTCATGGTTCCTGAGATTGGTTGTCCTTGATATGCAAGTCCATTCACTATTTCAGTGAATCTGCTGAACATGTCTCCAATGGATTCTCCTAGCTTCATCTTGAATGATTCGTATTGCCCGAGAAGAATATTGACTTTGGTCTCCTTTACACAATCAGTCCCTTCATAAGTAACGTGCAACCTATCCCACACTTCTTTCGCTATTTCACAAGAAGAGATTCGGCTATATTTATTTGGAGACAAAGCACAATAAAGAGAATAGATAGCCTTTGCATCTAAAGCTTCTCTTTTTGTTATCTCCTTTTGAGATAGAGTGACAGATAATTGAAGCGTTTCGACATCCTCTTTTCTAGTAGATGCTGACGCAACATTAGGATTGATTCCTTTCTCAACAACGTCTCATTCCAACAATCCTTAGATCTTAGGAATGCCTTCATATTGTTTTTCCAGACATTGTACTCTTTCTCATCAAAGTAAGGTGGTCTGGTGATGCTTCGTCCCTCAATCAGACCTGGTGCAAAAATACTAGCCATGAAAGATCTTTAGCTCTGAAGTAATAAACACTTCAAGATACTGAGCACGAGGCTCTGATACCAATTGTTGTAGACTAGTATTAACACCTAGAGGGGGTGAATAGGTGTAGAGGAATTTTATGCGCAAGCAATAACAATCTTTTACAATCTATAAACTGAAATTAAATAGAGAGAGTAGAGAAGATTGCAAACACAGTTTATAGTGGTTCTGCGGCATAAGTACAGCAGGAGTGCCAAAAGTTGGCACTAAGGACACTTAAGTGCCAAAAGTTGACATTAAGGACACTTAAGTGCCAAAGTTACAAAAGGTACATTTAAGTGCCACTTTTAAAAAAAAAATGGATTACTTAAGTGCCAAGTCGCCGGAACCCTGCCGGAAATCCTACGTGGTAATTTTTATTAATTTCTTGCCTACGTGGCTCGCCGGAAACTAAATCGGCCAAAAATCAGCCAAAATGATGTCGTTTTGACTGACGTGGATTTAAAAATTATTAATTAAATAATATTAAATAATTAAAAATATATTATTATAAAATTAATTTTATTTAAAAAGGGGGGGGGGGAGGGGAGGGATCGGCGAGGCAGCCCTCGCCGCTGCCGCTGTCGCGCCCCACCTTGCGGAAGGGCCGGCGACAGTGGGGAGGGTCGACCGGGGTTGCCGGGCCCCGGCTAGTGGCCGACGACCCCGGACAGCCTCGCCGAACCCTCCTCCCCTTCTCTTTTTTTTTTATAAATAAAATCGATTTTAATTTTCAAAAATCTGATGTGAACAATTTTTCAAAAAAAAAATTGCCACGTGGATTTTTTATTTTGAAAAAAATGCCACGTGGATTTTTATTTAAAAAAAAAATGCTCCGTCAGCAAATGAAGTCGCCGGAAAATGGACACGTGGCAATTTGGCCGGAATTTTTCGCCGTTGGCACTTAAGTGATCCATTTTGCTCCGATTTTGGCACTTAAGTGTACCTTTTGTAACTTTTGTACTTAAGTGTCCCTTTGTGCCAACTTTTGGCACTCTAGAGGTTCGTACCCCGTGGTTCGCTTTAGACAAGCCTACGTTCACTCTCCAGGCGATCAGCCAATAGGCTGGATTTCACTATATGATCAAAGGTTATTACACACTCTTGAGTGTTAGCACTTGATGATGATATGTCTCACAAAGTCACTCTTCTTGGTAATCCACTAGGATCGCTCGGTTTCGCTCTTTTTCAGACAACTAGTAAGGAATTGAATAAGCCTTGGAATATATTTATCCACCCTAGTCTCCTAAGTCTCATCCTATCCTTATATACTCTCCAAGCCACACTCGACCGTTGGCTCTTTCCTTGAGCGTTTCGTCTTCCCTTTCCTGGACAGACTTTATAAGGTAAGTCTTTTTGACCATTGGAGGTAGATTGGATCCCCTTGGATTCTGTTCGCCTATACAATCAGAATCCAGGCTTCCATAGGTGTTCTATTCTTCTTTGGAAGTTGTCCGTTGATTGATCTTGCCAATCAGTTTGATACATCAGAATCAATATAAATAAAGTAAGTGAAATACTTGACCATTGGTGATCTTATCCTATAGTTTCATTCTGAGTCTGACAAACTCAAGTTCTGAGTCTACTTAAGTTTTTTGTTTGGTACGGTCAGACTCAAATTTACGTCTGGTACAAATAGACTCAAATTTGCGTCTGGTACGGACAGACTCAGAATCTGCCAGACTGAAGTTCCTGCGTCTGCTTCATCCAGACTCAAAAGCATACGTTAGTAGCCTTTGATTTATTTTGTCATCTTCAAAATATCATAAGGGATTTTCCTAACAGTCCCGAGTAAAATGACAATCAACTTCTATATGCTTTGTTCTCTTGTGAAAAAATTGGATTTGCTGTCAGTTTGGGTGCAGCATCGTTGTCACAAAATAATTCACTTGGACCATTGACCTATATTCCAAGGTTTGAGAGTAGTCTTCGTACCCAAACTATTTCGCAGGTAGTTTTTGCCATGGGTTGATACTCTAATTCAATTGATGATAGTGACATAGTTAATTGTTTCTTTGTCTTCCATGAGATTAATGATTTTCCCAATTTAATGCAAAAACCAGTGATAGATCTTCTAGTCATTGGGCAAGTAGCATAATTTGTGTCACAGTAAGCTGTCATCCTCATATCGCAATCACGGGATAATAATATACCAAGTCCTGGACACCCCTTTAAATATTTTACAACTTTTAGAGTTGCATTTATATGGGATTGCTTTGGGCTATGCATGAATTGGCTAAGTATTTGTATTGTAAAACAAATGTCTGGTCTTGTCATGGTGAGATATATTAAGTTTCCAACAAGTTATTGATATGCTAATGGATCCTTAAGCAATGGATTTTCAATAGGTGAAGGGGAATCCATATTATATTGATGGGTCATTAGCTTGGCATTTTGTTCAATTGGTATGACAGCTGGTTTGCAACTTAACAATCCTGCTTCGGAAACAATTTTCAGGATGAATTTCCTTCAACTAAGGCCGATTCCTTTATTAGATTGAGCAATTTCAATACCAAGAAAATATTTGGGTGGTCCCAAATCCTTGATGCGAAAGGTGGAATGCAAATATTCTTTAAACTTTGCAACATGAGAATCATTGTTGCCCATAACAAGTATATCATTAACGTATATCAGCAAATAAATTGATGAATTGCCCGTAGTCCATGTAAATAAAGCATAATTGTGTTTCGAATGTTGAAAACTTGCATTGGTTAGGGTAGTAGTAAACTTGGCATATCATTGTCTAGACACTTGTTTCAATCCATATAGGGATTTACATAGACAACATACCCGAGACTCCCCCTATCTGCATAAACTCTATTGAAGCTCCATATAAATTTCTTCATCGAGGTCACCATGAAGAAAAGCATTGTGGATATCCATATGATGTAGAGACCAATTTCGAATGGCAGCAATGGACAAGAAAGAACGAACAGTAACTTCCTTGGCAATTGGAGAAAAAGTTTCATGATAGTCAAAACCTTCTTGTTGCGTAAAACCTTTGGCAACTAATCGAGCCTTGTATCATTCTACAGAACCATTTGCCTTGAATTTGATTTTGTACACCCTCTTGCATCAAATTGGTTTGCGATTTGGGGGTAGAGGAACAATATCCCAAGTGTGGTTCTCAATGAGTGCATTAAGTTCATCCTCCATTGCTTGTCTCCATCAAGTGTCACTCACTGCTTTGTTATATGAAGATGGCTCATGCTCCTTTGAAATGCAACTAATACAACACATATGGTCTGGAGATAGTCGACTAAATGAGACATATGAGGATACAGGGTATTGTGTACCTGGAGAACTCGAAGCAGAGCATATATAGTCCTTTGTCCATGTGGGGGGATGAATAGGACGTCTAGAACGTTGAGGTGGTTTTGCTGGTTTTGTTTCAAGTATTGGTGAAAAAGATTTTGCAAGAAGTTGTCAAGGAGATGGTATAGAGATAGACGATGCAGGTGAATAAACATTTTCAGGTAATACGACTGATTCACCTTTCTGGATCAAAGGATCGTTTAAGATTGGCATAAATGGCTCCGATGCAACGAGAGCATGTTGACAAGTCATGGATAAATCTTCTTTTGACAAGAATTGACGACGACTTGGTGATGTGGAATGTGATTGAGAAGAAGAAACCATTTTTCTAAATGAAAAAATATCTTCATGAAATATGACATCCTTGCTTATGAAAAAATGTCCTGTAGAAATCTTCATAATTCTGTATCCCTTTTGAAGGATGGAGTATCCCATGAAAATACATTTGATGGCACAGGGATCCATTTTATCCCGAGGTCCCACAATTTTTGCATAACATAAATAGCCAAATTACCCTAAGATGATCAATTTCTAGTCGTTTTCCATAAAGCATTTCAAAGGGTGTCTTGTCATTGAGTGTCACGCCTCGAACCCCGAGCACGTGACAACTCCTTCTCTTGGTCGATTGAAAGCGACGTCCCAGGACTTGTCGACGACCATTCATTTTAATATTTTGTTATGCGCAATCGGAAGACGAACCATCCCCAGTCCAACAATCAATCAATTAATCAGGGATAGAGGGATGAATTAACAAGAACAACCATCACTACTCATTTACACAATTTACTGGATTAACCAACGGAGGATCATCTTTTGAATTACAAGCCCGACAAAAGGGGCCGATCCATCCTCTAAGCCAGGCCAAAAAGAAACTAGGCTAATCTAGCTATACAGAATGAACCCTCGGGTTCAACACCACGGTCACTCAGACCCATCGGACTCGACTCCGTCAAGTCGATCACTGGAGAAACGGGGGTAGGATTCTCCATTGCGGGTGCGCCATTCTAGGGGCCTGAAAAATGTTAACCACGACGGGTTGAGATAAAATCTCAGTGAGTTCTTCCCCCTAAGCCCCGGTTAGTACACCAACTCAACCTGGGGTATCTCTCCAGAACCACCCCTCACTCAACCCAACAACAAACAACCAGCAACCCGCAACCCGCAAGCAAACAATAGACAAGGGCAACCAACAAACAATTAGTCGGTTCGCGTGCAACCTTACCCGGCATGCCATACCCTGCACGTAAAACCTCATACAATACAAGCAATGCAACTAACAATCAAAAGTCGGTTCGCATGCAACCTTACCCGGTATGCCATACCCTGCACGTTATAAGTCAGCACAATACACGCAATGAACATGGCCGTTAGATGATGCAGTTCATCAATCACATGCGAGTCGCACCACAAGCGATCTCACCTGGCCATTGCCACCCCCTGCACGTTATAAAATCATGCGTGCGTGCCATAAATCATGATGTGATCACCTTATGCATAATCGGAAACCAATGATGCATGTCTCTCATGTACTCTCACATCTACATGTGTTCCGATTATTACTGCCCCACAGGGTTACAACTTGGCCGAGGTGCAACGGCGCTACGGCGCCCTTCCTCCACAGAGGTGCAACCGTGCCCTTCCGTGCAGGCCGAGACGCTATGGCGCTACGGCGCCCTTCCTCTGCAGAGGCGCAACCGTGCCCTTCCATACCTTCCAAGGCGCCACGGCACCCTTCCTCCGCAGAGGCGCAGCCGTGCCCTTCCGTGCCCTCCGAGGGGCAACGGCTCTACGGCGCCCTTCCTCCGCAGAGGTGCAACCGTGCCCTTCCGTGCCCTCCCTTTCCATAATCTCCGATAAATCGGGTTCAACTTAGTGATCACGCAAGCATTCCATCACAATCCACTTATTATCTTTGAGCATTAGCCAATGCACACATGCTTGCATATAAAACCTCAAATCATTTTTCACAAAAGCGGTCCATTTCCGATGTCCCTCAAACAAACCATTTTCCCCACCTTTCTCATAAAAGCACTCCATTTCCAGTGTCCCTTGGACAAATCACTTTCTTTCTCATAAAGGCGGTCCATTTCCGGTGTCCCTCGGACAAATCACTTTCTTTCTCATAAATGCGGTCCATTTTCGGTGTCCCTCAGACAAACCATTTTTCCCTTTTTATGAAATTCACACGATTCATGCGAATGTTCATGCCACGACACATCAATTTCACTTCATATGATCAAGACACATGAAATTATGCACAATTTCACTTCCGGATGAACAGTGCCGTGAACAGTAATCATGAACAGTAATCCGTGAACAGTAATTTCCGAAATTCAATTAATAATAAATTAAATTCAGAAATTAAACAAAACATTGATTAAACACAAATTAATCGATCAATTAAGCTAAGCAAGCTTAATTATCACATAATCCACAATTAAGCACATTTAAGCATAATCAAGCATAATTAAGCAAGATTAAGCTAAGCTAATCTTAATAAACTATCTAACCACCTATCTTAGGGCTAATATACTTAATTAACCCTCCTAAATCAGCATTAACACTAATTAACCCAACCCTAAGCAAGTTTAGGCACTAAATAGGGATTATGAGCTAAACTCACCCGTTAAGCGGGCCGGCGACCCGAACGTGGCGGCGGCGACGAACCCGACACCCGGGGACCTCCACCACAATGATCCAAGGTGGTCCCAGGGCTGAAACCATAGCAACAGCCGCTGCCCAAACACAAAATTCCAGAAAACAGCACTGCAGTAGGAGGAAGCTGCTGGTCGGAGCAAAAACAAGCTGGCCGGAGCTCCGGCGAGCTGGTTTCCGGTGGCTGGGGGTTCCAGAGGGTCAAGGGGGAGTTGTGTGTGGTTGGTGTGGGCAATGGGTAGGCCAAAAATGGATAGAAACGGAGGAAAAACCGAAGTTGCACAGGAGGCGCTGCACAGTGACGGTCGGAGGACCACCGACTTCAGGCGGCCGTACGGGACGGACGGCAGCTCCGTTCGGCGATCGGCCATTGTGAACAGTACTTAATTTTTGTTCTGAACATTTTGATAGGTGGCACGGCCCGAGATTCCACCAGGAAGGCAACGAACAACTCCAATTTTGGTGAGAGGTCAGAAACTGAAACTGCAGAAAGGTAAGGGAAGCAAGGGGAGATAGGGCTGCGATTTTTGGATAAGATGAAGAGGAGAGAGAGAGTGAAGTGAGGCTGAAGATAAGCCTCAATTAATGGCATTAATTGCTTGACTCAAGTCCCAAAAACATGACATCATCTTCTCTCTCTTCCTTTTTGACTTTTCTTCAAAATAGCCAAGGGCATTTTGGTCATTTCCACCTTGCAGATTTCCCAATGTGTCCTTGAGCTGAAAGTGAAAGGCGGGCCTAGGAAACGGGCCTGAAAATGAATAGGAATGGGCTCGGGAATTTCTTGAGCTCGAATTGGCTCACGTTTAGACAACGGGCTCGGGAGGGTTAATGATCGGTTTGGCCCAACGGGCTCACTTGCTTGTCTCGGTCTTCCACAATGGCTGTCCCACCTTGGGTGTGAGGCCCTCACTGTCCTTGCCCGGTCCACATCCTCATAGGCTCATTTCCTCGGCTTGAAGATCCCTTTTTCCACTTACTCGGCTCATCTGACACTGTCGACTGACTACGAAGCATCGTCCAAAAGTCCATCCCGGACGTTCCCGAAAATTCGAAGTCCAATATTGGATTCTCATGCCTTGTCAATTTCGCCCGAATGCCATTTTGGTACTACTCAGACTGACAGGCGGCTTCGAGGATTCACGCGTAACCGACTCGTGCCAATTCACATTCAAGACTTCTCGACACATGGACGTCCTTGACTACATGAAATTGCGAAGGATCGATTCTTATTTCTAAGTACACGATTATCAAGGATTGACATAGGGCCATTCACGGGTTCGATAACAGTAGACGGAATCACCCGTCATCCCATTATTTCTATCCGCGAATCGACTTCTAATCGTCCTTGAAATCGGCTTGCCTGACTACAGGATCGTCCTTGCGCAAGTCTCACGGTCGAGTCGTTTTCCCAGGTCAAGTTCTTTAGTCGCACGAGTTCTGTCCTCATTAGCCTTTCCCCTCAAGGTCAGTATCTTAGGAGTGATCAGTTCCGAGTGAGATCAACCAACAATGCACTGGCGAAATTAACGTTCAGTCCTCCCTCAGAGAGCTCAAATTTCAGGACGTCACAATTCTTCCCCCCTTACAAAAATTTCGTCCTCAAAATTTGCAATCACCAAATCCTCAAAAAGATGGGGTGCTGATGCTTCATCACTTCCTCACTTTCCCTATGCAGCTCTCTCTGTTCCATGATGTTGCCAAATCATTTTAACCAAGGCGATAGTCTTGTTTCGGAGTACTTGCTCTTTACGGTCCTCTATTCGTGTCGGCCTCTCCACGTACGACACTCTGTCATCTACGTCCAGTTTTCTCAAAATTCAACATATGATTCGGGTCTGGTTCATACTTTCTCAACATGGACACGTGGAAAACATCATGTACTTGAGCAAGTTTCGGTGGCAATGCAAGACGTACGCTAAAACATGTACCTTATACTTAACGTTCCTTTTTAGCCAAATCTGGAAGTACCCCTCATCGGCGATACTTTCAAAAACACATGATCGCCTACCTTAAACTCCAACGGTCTACGATGCTTATCTGTACAACTCTTCTGACGACTCTGAGTGGTCTTTAATCTGACTCAGATAATCTGAACTGCATTCAATAACTGTGAAACCGAATTTTGAACCAGCGATTCCCCGTTCTCAAACCTCGTTCTATAAACTGGAGTTCCACAAACTTGATCACATTGCGGCTATACCATTTCGATAAAATCTTATCCCACAAGCACTCTATCTTTGCACAGTGCATAGTTCAATTCATTTCTGCCTCTTTCGACATCTTAGAAGCTTGCCGGGAGTCGCTCCTTGCTTAGGCACTCTGGCCCCGGCGACCACTCTCTACTCTCGTCAGATCAGTCGTTATGGGCATCTTCGAACTACACTACTACTAGTCCCTTTTAGACATGCACCATCTCATAGGGGTATTATCCACTTTGGCTTGTCCCATACCAAGCCTCACGGTTTTAACCTCGTCCAAGCACCTCAAAGTGCAAAACTTTCTTCAGCTCATCAATCCATGAGTTCGTTTCCACGGAGTCACTTATTGACACTTGAAATCTGATTCACTGAATTTCTATCGAACCACTATCCGAATTCCATAAACCACCGATTTTTCTTTCAACATTCCTTTCACGTCCATTTAATAACCAAACCAAGAATTCGCCTCAACCACATGAAAATTAGTGCAAACCAAATGTCATTTATCACACTAAAGGCTTTCGAATACTTCTCCAAATCCTTTCTGATTGATCGTTCATCTACGAATGGTACGCCGTACTATACTACAATTTCGTGCCCAAGGCCGACTGCAAACTTTTCCATAAAGTTGTCACAAACTTAGGATCACGGTCAGATCTAATCATCACTGGAACTCCATGTATGCGCACAATTTGATGTACGTACAACTCTACATACCTATCCAACTTAAAATCTTTTCTTACCGCAACGAAGTAAGCTGACTTCGTCAATCTGTCAACTGCTACCCAAATTAAGTCATTGCCTTGCTGACTCATTAACAGTCCCATCACAAATCCATAGTAATGTGTTCCCACTTCCACTTAGGAATCTCAAGAGGTTGTAGCAGTCCACCAAGCTTACAATGTTAAGCCTTTATTTGCTGGCAGGTCAAACACTTAGCCACATGCTTTACAATGTCCAACTTCATACCGTACCACTCCTTAAGTTCTGCATATTTTGAAACGCACAATCGCCCTCAAAACCTTAATGTCTCATCCTCGAACACCTTTTTTTTTTTTTCCACTTTGCATATCGGGTTCCACCTTGAGAGAGGCAATTAGACTAGCAAGATGGCAACCTCAATTTTAAAATCTGAGTCCCTGACTCCCTCCAAAAGAATCCATTCTCGTACCATCATCTAACCAATTATCGACTTTTGACTAAGTGCATTTGCCACTTTATTCGCTTTCCTCGGATGATACAAATTTTCACAATCATAGTTCTTAAGAAGTTCCATCCATCGTCGTTGAACATGAAGCAAAGATGATCGCTGCTAATTCCAAATCATGCGTCACTGTAGATTTCGTATCCACCAGGACCAAATAGTATTGTCAGAACAGGTGCGATAGTCAATTTACTCTTGAGCTCTTGGAAACTACACTCGCACTTGTCCATCCAATCAAACCTCTCATCTTTCTTTAACAACCTCGTCAATGGCATGGCTATCGCAAAGAAACTTCTCCATGAAACATCTGTAATATCCCGCCAATGCCAAGAAACTTCGAATCTCAATTATCGTCATAGATCTCGGCTAATTCATGATTGCCTCGATTTTAGTCGGGTCAACGACGATCCCTTCACTTGAAATTACATGCCCTAAAAATGCCATGCGAGATAGCCAAAACTCGCACTTGCTAACTTAGCATACAACTCATGTTCCCTCAAAGTCTGTAGTACTGATCTCATGTGTCTCTCATGATCCTTGGGACTCTTCGAGTATGCCAGAATATCGTCAATGAACACAATCATCAATCCTTGGCAACGGATACTTCGTCACTTGATTAAGCTGCCGATAATCAATGCAAAATCTCAACGAACCGTCCTTTTTCATTACAAACAGTAGCGGCACTCCCCAAGGAGACGCTCGTCTTAGTGCGTCTGAACCTTTAGTTCTTTCGATTTTGACAAGGCCATCCTATAAGGCGCCTTGGAAGTCAATTCAATCCCAGGGGCCAACTCAATCACAAACTCAATTTCCCACTCTAGGGCAATCCCGGCAATTCCTCGAGAAATACATCCATGTACTATTGTACTACAGCAATATCCTCTACCTTTGATCCTTTCACCATTGTGTCTGCCACCAATGCCAAATACCCTTGGCATCCATACTCCAACAACCGAGTCACCATGAGTGACGAAATCAGAGAAATGGAGGGTTCCCCTCGATTTCCTACAATTTCAAAACTACCACCCACTACTGGGTTAAACTGAATTGTCTTTCCATGACAATCCACCATATGCAATGACTTCCTCACGACCTAGTTTCGGGCGGTCGGCTTTCCCACGTAATTCTTTCTGTCAGGTGGAATGAGATTCCTTTGCCCTATCATCAGTCCCTTCCCGAACCGACGATTGTCTCTATTAGGCACGAACCGCGAGCCAGATGTGGTTGCTCTCTCGATCATATTCTTCTCTATCATTTAAGCCCTTTCGTACATCTCATCAAAGCTCTTTAAGTTCAAGGGCATTAGCTGGGCTTTCAATTCTAACTTCAAGCCATCTGTAAAACGTCTTGCCCTATCCACACGGTCCTTTACCAATCTCGATGCATACTTGGCCAACTCAGCTAACTTCGCCTCATACTGATTCACTGACATCTGATTCTGACGAAACTGTTGGAATTCTGCCATCTTTGACTCTCTCGCATTGTCCAAGATGTATCTCTCATCGAAAGCCTCACGAAAGGCACCCCAAGTCTGAACTGTGCCTTTAGGGAACACTCTTCTTTGAGTGGCTTCTCACCAATTAATGGCATTACCTTGAAGCTAATAAGTCGCCAGAACCACTTTGTTTGACTCTGAACACCTCAGCACTGAAACAGTCCTCTCACTATCCCTTATCCAAAGGGTCGCAACTTCAGGGTCGCCCACACCACTAACCTCGGTGGCTTCAATCTCAGGAACTGCTCTACTAGCCTAGGTATTGGTCTCTCAAAGACATCTCCTCTCACTAGGGGAACCACAAGGACCACAGCAAAAGCACTCAGCTTGCTGTCCTATCAAGGTCTCTAGCACCAGCAGGATCCCGTTTAACCTAGGATCTGTTTGCATGCTACCTCTAGTATTGGTCTGACCAGACGCTGCCCTACACCTAAGGGCTCTCTCTGCTCAGGATTGCTCATCACTCTGGACTATGAGCAACCCGCCACCACACAAAGCCACACAAGGCCACAAAAGCAATCACAAGCACATAACATAAAAGCCATCCCTATCTCACTATCCCAAAAATCCCACGCACCTTATCACTCCAAGTCTCAACCTCGCTCTGATACCAAAACCGACGGGGATGTCACGCCCCGAACCCCGAGCACGGGACAACTCCTTCTCTTGGTCGATTGAAAGCGACGTCCCAAGACTCGTCGACGACCATTCATTTTAATCTTTTGTTATGCGCAAGCGGAAGACGAACCATCCCCAGTCCAACAATCAATCAATCAATCAGGGATAGAGGGATGAATTAACAAGAACAACCATCACTACTCATTTACACAATTTACTGGATTAACCAACGGAGGATCGTCTTTTGAATTACAAGCCCGACAAAAGGGGCCAATCCATCCTCTAAGCCAGGCCAAAAAGAAACTAGGCTAATCCAGCTATACAGAATAAACCCTCGGGTTCAACACCACGGTCACTCAGACCCATCGGACTCGACTCCGTCAGGTCGATCACTAGAGAAACGGGTAGGATTCTCCACTGCGGGTGCACCATTCTAGGGGCCTGAAAAATGTTAACCACGACGGGTTGAGATATAATCTCAGCGAGTTCTTCCCCCTAAGCCCCGGTTAGTACACCAACTCAACCTGGGGTATCTCTCCAGAACCACCCCTCACTCAACCCAACAACAAACAACCAGCAACCCACAACCCGCAAGCAAACAATAGACAAGGGCGACTACGCTGCTGACAACAACCGACCCATTTACGGTTTCTACAACACGACGGAAGGTGAAGATCCGGACAGAGTCTATGGCCTCTTCCTCTGCAGGTACGTCAAAAGCGAAAGATACCAAAAGTTTCAACTTTTGAGTGATACCTTCCAAATCAATCATTATAATCTTTGGAATCGGCTCACTTGGAACTAGGATTTATAATGGACCTGATATATTGGTCTTAATTGAAATCTTCTATAAAGTACGGCGATCCATTGCCAAAAGAAAAATTGCAACCCAGATTTAAGTGACCACTAATGCAATTTCCCTATTCCTCTTTAGAGGGGATGTTGCTGCCGATCTTTGTCAATCTTGCATCAGCGAAGCTAGCACCACCCTCATAGAAAGATGTCCAGGACAGAAAGAGGCAACCATATGGTACGACGAGTGTCTTGTGCGCTACGCTAATAGATCATTCTTCTCTATCATGGAGACAGAACCGATTATTTTCATTGCCAACCCTATGGATGGTTCAGCTGCCTTCAACAGGATTGTGGAGCAAACTTTCGATAATGAGGACTTGGTGGCAAAAGTGACGGATTTGGCTAGAAATGTCACAGACTCGGTGATCTCCTCAGAAAGCTTATATGCAAGCAGAAATTTTAATGTCTCAAGTTCAGTGACCCTACATGAGCTTGTACAGTGCACCCCCGACATATCAAAGTCGGCTTGTAAGAGTTGCTTGCTTTCTGCTATCAAAGAGTTTCCCACTGTTCTTAATCTTAAAAGGGATGGTGCGAGAATTCTTCAGCCGAGTTGTAATCTACGGTACCAAATGATCCGCACGGAGTCCGGCAGTAAAGGTATGAGTTATATATACCTCAATTTGTCATGGTAAGCATATAATGGTATGATTCCATTACTTCTAATTCTCAATAAAAGCTGTTTTATGTATCATAACTTGCTTTTACGATCTAAACCATGATCATACTCTCTTGCTTCCAACGAGTTCTTGGTACTATTTTACACTTGGTGAAAAAAAGTCTACGGGTTTGTGGCATGTTTAAATGCAAGGAATTTCTCTTTCTTGACAGGGGTCAAACGAAATCCATGGAAGGCAATAGTTAGCTCATTATCGGTGTCAATAATAATCACGGTGGGTTTGTGTATATTTTTAAAGAGGAAAAAGAGATTGAAGAAAGGTATAAGTGAATTCATCTTGCTTGCCATTGGAATGACCATCTTCTAACCTTTACCTTACGAGAGTTAACTCTTGGACTCTCAGAGAAGGAAGAAAGCCAAGAGGTTCAGTTACTTCATCTGAGACAAGAAATTGGAGAAGAGTTTTCAAAGGAAAATGCTCGTGGAGAAAAGCCGGTGGCGTCTCAAGAATTATCTCTGATACGATTAGACATTGTACATGTGGCCACACAAAACTTCTCCAGTGAATGTAAACTTGGGGAAGGCGGGTTTGGCCCTGTCTACAAGGTAAGCATTTAAGTGACTCAACACCTATTTAAGGGAAAATTGGGAAAACTGGTAGTCATTATCTGTAGCATGAACTGATTCGAATTTGGTTATCATTAATAATTCTCATATAGGGGTTTCACTACTCACATTACCCTATTTCAGGGCACATTGGTAGATGGAAAAGAAATTACAGTTAAAAGGCTTTCAAGAACCTCAGGCCAAGGACTTATCGAGTTTAAGAACGAAGTCATCTTGATTGCTAGACTGCAACACAGGAACCTTGTTCGATTATTGGGATGCTGCTTGGAAGAACATGAAAAACTCTTGATATATGAATACATGCCCAACAAAAGCCTAGATGTCTTCCTTTTTGGTATAAGCTTTAGCGGATGCAATGAATTTTTAGCTAGTTAATTTTTGTTTTATAGAGTTGAGGTTCATCTGAGTCTCTCATGGTCGACAGATTCAACTATGGGGCAATCTTTAGACTGGAAGATGCGCATGAACATCACCTTCAGAATAGCTCGGGGGCTTCTATATCTACATGAGGATTCTCGCCTAAGAATTATCCATAGGGATCTGAAAGCTAGTAATATCTTACTAGATGGTGAGATGAATCCAAAGATTTCTGATTTCGGAATGGCAAGGATCTTTGGTGGAAATCAAGACGAGGCCAACACGAATAGAGTTGTTGGAACCTAGTAAGTTCTTTAATATCTTTCTACCTCTATTATGTTTGAATGATTCACTAGGCCAACAAAGAGCTCTAATGATCAGCTCAATAGCATCAAAATGAGCATATTCATATTTTAGAAGTTTCATATAGAAAATTACTTTTGATTGTTTCTTACTTCCAAGAAATTGCACTTCATCACATAATTCCGGCCAGTGGATACATGGCCCTGGAATATGTGATGGAAGGACTCTTTTTTGTTAAATCGGATGTCTTCAGTTTTGGAGTCCTCTTGCTAGAGATGATAAGCGGGCGAAAGAATAAAGGTTTTCAACTCTGAGAGCATGGTGAAAGCCTTCTCACCTTTGTATGTTCCTAGTTACCACTCTTTTTTAATATGAAATCCAAGAATTTCGTGTAGTTGTCCTTGCTTACTTCCCTTTCAAAATGACAGGCATGGAAGTTGTGGTACGAAGGTCGAGGGCTGGAACTTACTGATCCATCAATCAAAGAGTCATGTGATGGAGTTCAAGTACTAAAATGCATACACATCGGTCTATTGTGCGTTCAAGAAGACCCAGCAGATCGACCAACCATGTCGCTCATGGTTCATATGCTAGGAGCTGATACTATCCCGCTTACCCGACCATCATTGCCTGCATTCTCAGTTGGGAGAGATGTGAGAACACTCAATCATATCAGTCTGATTCACAAAACTTCCACCATTAATGAAGTAACCCTTTCAGATGTTTCTCCTAGGTGACCAAGTATCATCAGTTTGTCTTCAGTTGATTTCTCTTTTATACAATGGAAATGGTTCGGAATTTAATAAAATAGAATGATAGTTATGACGTGTGGTCTCTTTAGCATCGTGACTGTCATCTCTTTTGACGATCCGCCTTGTGATCGTTCCATGTGTATGCAGTTGAAATAATCACATTTGGTTCTCCTTGAATTACAATCATCAATTGATAAAGGGTAAAAAGCCTGTTTATTCTATTCTAGTTCACCACTTATGTTCTATCAGAGCGGTACGTAAACTTGTTTGACTAATGTATCAATATCCAATTCTTTAAGTACTCCATTGATATATATATATATATATATATATATATATATAAAGGAAAAATATATATAAAAATTCTATAATCTACCTTGAGTATATTCATCGAAATCTATTCCATGAAGAGTGTTAGATTGGAGTTCTCACATTCAAATCTTTTTAGATTCATATTTGCCTCTTCAATTAGATATTTCTACACTTTAGTCTTAGACTAATATTCAGCTTACTCGTGAGTGTAGTGTGAGAGTATTTAAATATTGAACCATGCCTTCATCAAATAAGCTTAAGTTTTTAGAAAAAATGACTATGATCACAAAAAAATTAACAAAGAGTGCTACAGAATTAGGATAGACTTAGTAATTTTCATTTTTTTTTTTTGGGGAACCTATTTGATGCATAAGTATGTAATATTTTAATTCGACCTTCTGTTGTCATTGTCTCTCGAATGTCACTTACAATCATACTGGGATCCATGAACCATTTTTTTGTAATCTAATTGGAGAATTAAACAATATTTGATCTTCCGGAGTCGAACACTATATGATAAAGGAGAAATAATTGAAGTAATTTGAAGATAACGATCAAAATTTTTATTCCTCCTTCCCGCTTCCTACTCGTTGGGATGGGATTAGCTTGTCCTGTTTGAATGTAATTTGGGAAATTACTAAATTGATTTTCATGCAATTTAATTTTAAACTTTTCAATTTTATCAATTCAGCTTTAAATTTTTGGATAATTTTTAAATATAGTTCCTCTAACTGATTTTCATAGGAAATCACTTATGTAGCGGTTCAATTATCGTCAATGGCCTTACACGAGATGATGAACAATTTAAGATGGACAAAGACAGCGTTTTGTTTCTTATAATTTTTCTGATTGTTTTTCCTTTCCTCCTATTAAATGTGGTCTATGAGTATCCGTGATATGGTTTTTTTTTTTCGGTCAGTATGATGACATGGACTAAAACATAGGCAAAACAAAGAAAAGAGAAAAACCAGAACAAACACCAACACACACAGAACATGCGAATGGGGGAGATTGCAGTGGTGACGGCGGTGGCGCCTAGCCACCGGTGTGGGTCATGCGTTCCTCACCGGGAAAGCGCAGATCTCTTTGGTCGTGGCCTCCGTCATCTTCAATCGCAGGTGAAGGCAAAATATATACAAGGGAAAGCGCAGATCTTGAGCAACTCAAAGTGTTTATGGTGCGAAACAACACCTTGATCTTTTTCGACATCGTGATCTTTCGTGCCCTTAAATGGCCATGTCTCGTTACCCACCGAGCCGACAATCCTTCCTCGCCCTCCACGGGCGCATTCTCAGACCCCATGCCTCTAACCGCGTCTCCACCTTTCTCAAGCTCGCCGATGCCCTTCTGCCTTCCCAATAGATAGTTCCAATAAGAGAACTGCACTTTCCCATGTCTGTCTTCTGAGAAAGTGAATATTTTGTGCTATTTGCTCAGGATTCTCGGGGGTATTGCTCGTCGAATCATATGGTAGAGAGAAGAGTTGACTTCGTTTGTGTGTGTTTTTAAATTCAAGTTAGTTGATGCATTCTACTTGTTTGATAGAATATCCATTAGACAAAATTACATTTTCTGGGCAAAGTTATAGCAACTTGATATTTACATCAACGCGGCATTCATTAGACAATGCGATCTTTTCCCAGATTTGTTGCAAATCTATGCAGTGCTCGGCCCTTTTCAGTGTGGGTGTCTCTTTGAAAGATGTTTATGTCTTGGGGCTAGGGTCATAGAATGTATAACAACCTGATTCGACAAGATGAGTGTTTGCTAGGCTAGAGCTCCTGTATAAAAAGTGGCTTTTGACAAGCTTATAAAATGGTAAAAATGGCATGAATGAATCTAATTGCCTATTGATAAGAACAAGGGAGACAACATTCCTGAGATATATATTTGAAATTGGAATAAATTTACAAGAGGTGTATTTTGACATAAAAGCAATGCTAATTGCATTAGAAATCTAATACTAAGCATATTTAGGGAAGAGAATTATCAGGATGGATGACCCCTAGGAAAGTGTTCACCTATAAGTCAAAGGACAAAATCACGAGACTCAATATGTGATGGGGGTAGGCCAAAGCAAATAACTTCTCAAGTTAGTTAATTCATGGGCGATACAAAATCATACCACATAGCCACAAGTGATGGCTTTCTACTTTGTTCTCAATAGTAGTAGCGGTGGTAGCAGTTGACGAAAAGAGCCCTTGCTTTGCCAAGAACCACCGATATGTGCTTTGGCGAAGTAAGCCCTAAACTTTTCCTAGAGTTATGTAAATCCATTTTGTGCTCTAGCAATAGTGGGCACTGATGGACGACTGCTAAAGAAGCTTTGGCCGAGTGATCAAGAAGCTTTGGCCGAGTGATCAAGAGGTTGAAGATGATAAACGGTAAGAGGAGATCTCAACACGCTGGAAAAGAAGCAAAGAAAAGAAAATTAAGAAAAAGAAAAAAAGTATGTCATTTTGTCCACCTAAACTGCTAATTTTGCCACATAGGATGACAACGATGACTAGATCGCCATGTTAGCGATTTCCGATGAAAATCAAACAGAAAAATTTCATTGTAAAATTATTAAAAGGTTTAGGATTAAAAATTGCAAAGTTTATGACTAATTGGCAATTTCCCATTGTAATTTAGTAGTTTTATATGGTACAAATTAGAAGAATGTTTCTAGCGAGTAACAATCATGTAAATAATCTATGAAGGTCAAGTAATCCTTAACATTTTCCAACAAGTTAAGCTCATAATTACTAAACTTAAGGTTTTTGGATGGATGATATTTAATACTTTCTCTTGACTAAATGAATAGAGCCAAAAAATATATCATAAAAAAGAAGATATAAGTGCACCGGAAGTCTTAAAACTTATCATGAAAATACAATTAAGTCCTAAATTTACAAAAATAGCGAAAAATATTTCTGTTAACTCAGTCTAACTTAGTTAATGGAAAATGCCGATATGCTTCTTTTTTTAATTTTCTCCATCTTACATGATGATGACATGGCTAAAACAACTTTAGCTTTATGTTTTATGTTTTAGCTATGTCATAGCCACGTAGGAGAGAGAAAATATCAAAAGAGATTTTTGGTTAGTCAAATTGTATGAAATTAATGAAAAGAGTCAATTACATTTTCATAATAAGTTTTATGATTTCTAATACATTTATTCCAAAAAGGAATATATATCTCACTAGTCATTGACATCTAAATTTGGCTACCATTAAGAGAAAATTGGGGATTAAACTTTAGCCCCTAAACAAAAATAATTAGATTGTATAACATATGATTTTTAGGAGCATTCATCGTAGAGTTCATTAATTACATCTTGCATTGGACGGCGGTGGTGAACGGACCTGAATTAATCACGCGAACTGGCCAGCACTCAAGTAAAATTCGGCCGGCAGAGTGGAGCATAGTGGCTGCAAATTTCAATCCTAGAAACAAAGGCTATTGAGCTTTAATTGACTTGGGTGTAGTCCATAGAGTTAAAAGGCTTTGAGTGCAATCAGAATAGGTCAAAAAGGGATGTAAGCCTGTCATCAATTAGCTCAGCCGAAATTCATGAGAGGGGGAGGTCCTAATTGAGCTCGGTTTAATCGGTTTCAGCCCATTCGAGTTCAATTGGATTTACAATTTGGTAATTTAAGTCCATCATTTGATAAAGGCCAAAATTAAAAGCCAAGGTTAATATTGTATAATGGAATTAGGTCTCCACAAACAAAGGTCGGCAATTCATAATTTCATATAGAGAAACACAGAGAGGGAGAGCGAGGGACGGTCTCGACATCCTTGCCGCCAAGCTGCATGTCCCCCCCTCCCCTCCCGGCCACGTGACTTGCATTGCCTCAAGCCTATGCACTGTGATGACTTCCAGCCACGACCTACTATTCCTCATCCCAACCACGACGACAAGACTGCCCTCCCCATGCCATTGTCAAATCATAATTAGGGGTGTGAACCGTTTGATTTGGTTCAATTTTTTTTTAAAAAAATTGACCTAACCTGACTAGAACCAACCTGACTTGAATTGGATTTTTGGTTTTCCTATTTTTACCTTGCTTATTGGAACTAAACTAAAGAAGATGTGAAAAATAAGAGAGATTTTAAATTGATTGTTTAGTTTTTGTCGAGAATTTTGGTTTGGTTCGGTTAACCGGAACGCATCAAAAAAGTTAACAATTAATTTTCGATTATCTAAATCGAAATCGAACCGAATCGAAAATTTTAAGTTTCGATTAATCGAAATGCATTGGCTAGTCTCTACTAGTCTTGGACTTTCAGCATTTTGAAGGCCGACTTTCAACTGAAAGCTGGCTTCAAAACTGAACCAAATAGTTTAGTATTTTCCAAGGGGCTTTCAGGCCTAAAAGCCTTTTGGAAATGTTGAATCAAACGCATCCTAAATCTTTATGGCATCATGTAAGGGAAAGTTACTACTTTTGACCAACCATATCTAGTCAAAATAGTTGATAACTTACTTTGTATGTTGTCTTTCGGATATCTATCAAATCAATAAGAAAGAAAATTATTTTCCACTATAAGTCGCCAACATATATTACAAAGAATATAATACTATTTTCCAAGACGTACTCGTATAAGAAAGTACAAAAGAAGAATGATACTCATGTAATATTCCTAATGAATTTGTACAATTTCTTTCTCTAACGCCTCTTACAAGACCCCATAAACAGGATTGCTCATTCAAAGCATAGAAAAACACATTTAGAAAAAAATCGAAAAGACATCTAGAGTTATCCGCATGTAAAAAGAGTGTCAGATTTTAAATAGGGAAAATCAACATCGCTGGCCGTAAAAAACGTGGTCAGTTCTTAGTCCCGAGTCTTCGTCAACGAACGTCGGATTCTTCGTCAACGAACATTGGAGTTTCGTTAGTGCATCCTATTTGTTTTTTATACCAAAAGCATATGTACCCCTATTCCTTCAAAGCAAGTCTCATCAGGTATGCTTGTCCTCCCTTTATTCCTTCAACGCGGTATACTTGGCAAAGGAACCGCGTTCTTGGAGGGGGACACGCGTCAGCTTTCTGTGTGAAAATTGAAAACCCAATGGGTCAACCCTCCCCTTCTTGACCATGGTTTAATCCCTCTTTCTTTATAGACTTCACGTGATGTTCAACTTAACACAATTCTCTTACTAAGACATATAGATTTTTTTTTTTCCCAAAATCATTTCATCCCTTCATTTTGAAAAATTTAGAGGTGTCAATTTGGGTCTATGACTCATATTATGACTTACTTTTAATTATATTGGTCAAATATGAATCAAGTGAAAGTTAAATATGGGTCAAATATGATTGAGTGAGTTATTAGGTAGATTCATCATCTCTTCTTCCATCCTCCTCCTCTATACGTTCTCAACCTTCGTTGCCGATCCCGTCATCATGCCGCCATCACCATCGTTGATCTCGAGCTTACCGTTGCCGGCTGAAGCTCAGCCTAGATTTGAGCAGGCGAGCTGCGACAGAGCTTGGGCTGGTGAGCCCTAAGCTCGCTGGCCGGAGCTCAGCCTAGATCTGGACAGGCGAGCCGCGAGGTCGCCGGTCTTGGCCGAGCTGCGGCTTGCCCAGATATGGGTAGGCGAGCCCTGAACTCATTGGCCGCAATAGAGTTCACGGCTTGCCAGATCCGAGTGAGTCCGAGCTTGACCACTACTAGCGACCTCGGCGGAACCTAGATCGACCGAGCCTCGAGTTCGTTGGCCTTGGTTGAGTTCAGGCTCGCTGGCCTACATCTTGGCCAGTCACCGTCGGGCGGCACCAGTAGAGGAAAAGGGGGAAGAAGAAAGAAAAGAGAAAAGAAAGGGAAAATTAAAAGAAAAAGAAAGAAAAATAAAATAATAATACAAAATTCAATTTTTAAAAATAATTAAATTTTTTAATTTTTTTTTTCAAAAACTATTTCAGTTAGAGGTATCCACATTTTTTTATTTACTAATTTTTTTATTATTTAATTTACTTTATAAATTTGATGTGAAATTTTTATTTAAATAATTTATATTTGAAAATTTTAAAGTGGACTAAATAAGTGAGAGTAGATTTTCTTAAATTAAGTTAAATATTAATATGTGTTTATAATATGGGTCAAGTATGGGTCGTGTATGGGTCGGGTTAGATATGGGTCATCAAATTTACATTGCATGAAAATAGGTCAAAACGGGTTAAATGGGTCGATGTGGATTGGACCATTTTTTACCCGATCCGACCCATCCATTTGATACCCCTAGAAAAATTCACGTGATGAATACACATGATCGGCAGCACATCATTATATCATCGAAAATTGCTCTAAAAAAAATTAAGTAAGGATCTTTAATTTACCTTAAAAATAATAATTTGTTCCAAATAAAAAAACAAATAACAAATAACTATAAAATTATTATGGGTCCACTTCTTCGAGAATTTGTATCAATTCATGATAGTCTCGTGTCTTCGTCAACGAACACTGGAGTTTCATTGAAGCATCCTATTTGTTTTTTCACCAAAAACAAAAGTACCCTCATCCCTTCAAAGCAAGCCTCATCAGGTATACTAGTCCTCCCCTTATCCCTTCAACGCGGTATACTTGACAACGGAACCGCGTTATCCGAGCGGGACACGCGTCAGCGTTCAGTGGAGAAATCGAAAACTCAATGGGCCAACCCTCCCCTCCTTAACCATGGTTTAACCCCTCTTTCTCTAGACTCCACGCGACGTTCGACTGAACATAGTCCCTTGCTGAGGCATATAGATTTTGTTTTCTATTTTTTTTTCCAAAAATGTTGCATCCCTTTGTTTCGAAAAATTTACGTGATGAATACACATGATTGGTAGCACAACATTATATTATCAAAAATTGCTAAAATAAAATTAGGTAAGGATCTTTAATTTACCTTAAAAATAATAATTTATTCTAAATAAAAAATCAAATAATAAATAACTATAAAATTATTGCTGGGTCCACTCTTTTAAGAATTCATGTCAATTCATGATAACTCAAGGAAATTTGTGTCCTAGAAAGGGTAATCCTTTCTTCATTCACTAGATTTTGTGCCTTTGAAACTTCATGAATCCCCCCCCCCGGCCGCTTTTGAGGAACTCCTCGAACCAAACCCCGCTTTCTCCATTTAATTCAA